>CM038669.1:691393141-691993141 GCA_021605145.1 Aegilops bicornis
TTTTGACAACCATGGAAATCGCTTTGGGACCCCAAAACGGTGAGCAATCGTCCACGCAACGGGGCAGAATCGGCCAAAACTACGAAAGTGTTGATGTCAAACTCGTAAGCACACCTTGGGGTTCAACATCTATGGAAATCGCCGACCCCAAAACGGTGAGTAATAGTCCACGAAACAGGTCAGAATTGGCCAAAACTGTGAGTGTTGACGACGGACACATAAACGCACCACGGGGTTCATCAATCGCGGAAATTGCTCTGGGTCCCCAAAGCGCTGAGTAATAGTGCATGAAACGGACTAGAATCGGCCGAATATGTGAGTGTTGATGACCGACACGTAAACGCATCCCGCGGTTCGTCAATCGTGGAAATGACTCTGAGACCCCAAAATAGAGTAATAGTCCAAGAAAGCGGGCCAGAATCGGCCCAAACTGTGATTGTTGACGACCGACACGTAATCGCACCTTGGAGTTAGTCAACCATGGAATTCGCTTTGGGACCCCAAATCGGTGAGTAATAGTCCATAAAACGTGCCAGAATCGGCAAAATCTGCGTGTGTTGTTGACCGACACATAAGCACACCTTGGGGTTCAACAACTATGGAAATCGCAGACCCCAAAATGGTGAGTAATAGTACATGAAACATGTTAGATTTGGCCATACTTTTGAGTGTTGTCGACGGAAACATAAATGCATCCCGGGTGTCTACAATCATGGAAATTGCTCTGGGTCCCTAAAAAGCTGATTAATAGTGCATGAAACAAACTAGAATCGGCCGAATATGTGAGTGTTGATGACCGACACGTAAACGCACCCCGGGGTTTGTCAATCGTGGAAATCCCTCTAGGTCTCCAAAACGGTGAGTAATAGTGCACGAAACGGACACGATTCGGCCAAATATGTGAGTGTTGATGACCGTCACGTAAATGCACCCTGGGGATCGTCAATCATGGAAATGACTCCGAGACCCCAAAATAGGGTAATAGTCCAAGAAACGGGCAAGAATCGGCCCAAACTGTGATTGTTAATGACCGACACGTAAGCTCACCTTGGAGTTCGACAACCATGGAAACCGCTTTGGAACCCCAAAACGGTGAGTAATAGTCCATGAAACGGGCCAGAGTCGGCCAAAACTGCGAGTGTTGATGACTAACACGTAAGCACACCTTGGGGTTAAATAACTATGGAAATCACTTCGGGACCCCAAAACGGTGAGTAATAGTCCACGAAACAGGTCAGAATTGGCCAAAACTGTGAGTTTTGACGATGGACACGTAAACAAATCCCGGCGTTCGTCAGTCGTGGAAATCGCTTTGGGTCCCCAAAACCGTGAGTAATATTGCACGAAACATACTAGAATCGGCCGAATATATGAGTGTTGATGTCCGACACGTAAACGCACCTCGGGGTTCGTCAGTCGTGGAAATGACTCAGAGACCCCAAAAGAGATTATTAGACCAAGAAAAGCGACACAATCGGCCCAAATTGTGATTGTTGATGACCGACACGTAAGCGCACCTAGGATTTTGACAACCATGGAAATCGCTTTGGGACCCCAAAACGGTGAGCAATAGTCCACGAAACGGGCCAGAATCGGCCAAAACTACGAGTGTTGATGACCAACTCGTAAGCACACCTTGGGGTTCAACAACTATGGAAATCGCTTCGGGACCCCAAAACGGTGAGTAATAGTCCACGAAACAGGTCAGAATTGGCCAAAACTGTGAGTGTTGACGACGGGCACATAAACGCACCACGGGGTTCATCAATCGCGGAAATTGCTCTGGGTCCCCAAAGCGCTGAGTAATAGTGCACGAAACGGACTAGAATCGGCCGAATATGTGAGTGTTGATGACCGACACGTAAACGCATCCCGCGGTTCGTCAATCGTGGAAATGACTCTGAGACCCCAAAATAGAGTAATAGTCCAAGAAAGCGGGCCAGAATCGCCCAAACTGTGATTGTTGACGACCGACACGTAATCCCACCTTGGAGTTAGACAACCATGGAAATCGCTTTGGGACCCCAAAACGGTGAGTAATAGTCCATGAAACGGGGCAGAATCGGCCAAAACTGCGTGTGTTGATGACCAACACGTAAGCACACCTTGGGGTTCAACAACTATGGAAATCGCTTCGGGACCCCAAAACGGTGAGTAATAGTCCACAAAACAGGTCAGAATTGGCCAAAACTGTGAGTTTTGACGATGGACATGTAAACAAATCCCGGCGTTCGTCAGTCGTGGAAATCGCTCTGGGTCCCCAAAACCGTGAGTAATATTGCACGAAACATACTAGAATCGGCCGAATATCTGAGTGTTGATGTCCGACACGTAAACGCACCTCGGGGTTCGTCAATCGTGGAAATGACTCAGAGACCCCAACCGAGCGTACTAGTCCAAGAAACGGGCCAGAATCGGCCCAAATTCTGATTGTTGATGACCGACACGTAAGCGCACCTAGGAGTTCGACAACCATGGAAATCGCTTTGGGACCCCAAAACGGTGAGTAATAGTCCATGAGACGTGCCAGAATCGGCCAAAACTGCGTGTGTTGATGACCAACACGTAAGCACACCTTGGGGTTCAACAACTATGGAAATCGCTTCGGGACCCCAAAACGGTGAGTAATGTCCACAAAACAGGTCAGAATTGGCCAAAACTGTGAGTGTTGACGACGGACACATAAACGCACCACGGGGTTCATCAATCGCGGAAATTGCTGTGGGTCCCCAAAGCACTGAGTAATAGTGCATGAAACGGACTAGAATCGGCCGAATATGTGAGTGTTGATGACCGACACGTAAACGCATCCCGCGGTTCGTCAATCGTGGAAATGACTCTGAGACCCCAAAATAGAGTAATAGTCCAAGAACGGGCCAGAATCGCCCAAACTGTGATTGTTGACGCACCGACACGTAATCGCACCTTGGAGTTAGACAACCATGGAAATCGCTTTGGGACCCCAAAACGGTGAGTAATAGTCCATGAAAGCGTGCGAGAATCGGCCAAAACTGCGTGTGTTGATGACAGACACGTAATCACACCTTGGTGTTCAACACATATGGAAATCGCTTCGTGACCCCAAAATGGTGAGTAATTGTCCAGGGAACACGTCAGAATTGGCCAAAATTGTGAGTGTTGACGATGGACACATAAATGCACCCCGGTTTCATCAATCGTGGAAATTGCTCGGGTCCCTAAAAAGCTGAGTAATAGTGCACGAAACAAACTAGAATCGGCCGAATATGTGAGTGTTGATGACCGACACGTAAACGCACTCGGGTTTGTCAATCGTGGAAATCACTCTAGGTCTCCAAAACGGTGAGTAATAGTGCACGTAAACGGACACGATTCGCCAAATATGTGAGTGTTGATGACCGTCACGTAATGCACCCCGGGATCGTCAATCATGGAAATGACTCCGAGACCCCAAAATAGAGTAATAGTCCGAGAAACGGGCAAGAATCGGCCCAAACTGTGATTGTTAATGACCGACACGTAAGCTCACCTTGGAGTTCGACAACCATGGAAACCGCTTTGGAACCCCAAAACGGTGAGTAATAGTCAATGAAACGGGCAGAATCGGCCAAAACTGCGAGTGTTGATGACCAACACGTAAGCGCACCTTGGGGTTCAACAACTATGGAAATCGCTTAGGGACCCCAAAACAGTGAGTAATAGTCCACGAAACAGGTCAGAATTGTCCAAAATTGTGAGTTTTGACGATGGACACGTAAACAAACCCCGGCGTTCGTCAGTCGTGGAAATCGCTCTGGGTCCCCAAAACCGTGAGTAATATTGCACGAAACATACTAGAATCGGCCGAATATGTGAGTGTTGATGTCCGACACGTAAACGCACCTCGGGGTTCGTCAGTCGTGGAAATGACTCAGAGACCCCAAAAGAGAGTAGTAGTCCAAGAAACGGGCCAGAATCGGCCCAAATTGTGATTGTTGATGACCGACACGTAAGCGCACCTAGGATTTTGACAACCATGGAAATCGCTTTGGGACCCCAAAACGGTGAGCAATAGTCCACGAAACGGGCCAGAATCGGCCAAAACTACGGTGTTGATGACCAACTCGTAAGCACACCTTGGGGTTCAACAACTATGGAAATCGCCGACCCCAAAACGGTGAGTAATAGTCCACGAAACAGGTCAGAATTGGCCAAAACTGTGAGTGTTGACGACGGACACATAAACGCACCACGGGATTCATCAATCGTGGAAATTGCTCGGGTCCCCAAATAGTTGAGTAATAGTGCACGAAACGGACTAGAATCGGCCGAATATGTGAGTGTTGATGACCGACACGTAAACGCATCCCGCGGTTCGTCAATCGTGGAAATGACTCCGAGACCCCAAAATAGAGTAATAGTCCAAGAAACGGGCCAGAATCAGCCCAAACTGTGATTGTTGACGCCGACACGTAATCCCACCTTGGAGTTAGACAACCATGGAAATCGCTTTGGGACCCCAAAACGGTGAGTAATAGTCCATGAAACGTGCTAGAATCGGCCAAAACTGCGTGTGTTGATGACCAACACGTAAGCACACCTTGGGGTTCAACAACTATGGAAATCGCTTTGCGACCCCAAAACTGTGAGTAATAGTCCACAAAACAGGTCGAATTGGCCAAAACTGTGAGTGTTGACGACGGACACATAAACGCATTACGGGTTCATCAATCGCGGAAATTGCTCTGGGTCCCCAAAGCGCTGAGTAATAGTGCATGAAACGGACTAGAATCGGCCGAATATGTGAGTATTGATGACCGACACGTAAACGCATCCCGCGGTTCGTCAATCGTGGAAATGACTCTGAGACCCCAAAATAGAGTAATAGTCCAAGAAACGGGCCAGAATCGGCCCAAACTGTGATTGTTGATGACCGACACGTAATCGCACCTTGGAGTTAGACAACCATGGAAATCGCTTTGGGACCCAAAACGGTGAGTAATAGTCCACGAAACATGTCAGAATTGGCCAAAACTGTGAGTGTTGATGACCAACACGTAAGCACACCTTGGGGTTCAACAACTATGGAAATCGCCGACCCCAAAACGGTGAGTAATAGTCCACGCAACATGTCGAATTGGCCAAAATTGTGAGTGTTGACGATGGATACATAAACGCACCCGGGGTTCATCAATCGTGGAAATTGCTTTGGGTCCCTAAAAAGCTGAGTAATAGTGCACGAAACAAACTAGAATTGGCCGAATATGTGAGTGTTGATGACCGACACGTAAACGCACCCCGGGGTTCGTCAATCGTGGAAATGACTCCGAGACCCCAACATGTTGTAATAGTCCAAGAAACGGCCCAGAATCGGCCCAAACTGTGATTGTTGATGACCGACACGTAAGCGCACCTAGGATTTTGACAACCATGGAAATCGCTTTGGGACCCCAAAACGGTGAGCAATAGTCCACGAAATGGGCCAGAATCGGCCAAAACTACGAGTGTTGATGACCAACTCGTAAGCACACCTTGGGGTTCAAAAACTATGGAAATCGCTTCGGGACCCCAAAATGGTGACTAATAGTCCACGAAACATGTTAGAATTGGCCAAAACTGTGAGTGTTGACGATGGACACATAAATGCACCCCGGTTCATCAATCGTGGAAATTGCTCGGGTCCCTAAAAGCTGAGTAATAGTGCACGAAACAAACTAGAATCGGCCGAATATGTGAGTGTTGATGACCGACACGTAAACGCACTCGGGTTTGTCAATCGTGGAAATCCTCTAGGTCTCCAAAACGGTGAGTAATAGTGCACGAAACGGACACGATTCGCCAAATATGTGAGTGTTGATGACCACACGTAATGCACCTCGGGATCGCCAATCATGGAAATGACTCGAGACCCCAAAATAGAGTAATAGTCCAAGAAACGGGCCAGAATCGGCCAAAACTGTGATTGTTGATGACCTACACGTAAGCACACCTTGGGGTTCAACAACTATGGAAATCGCTTCGGGGCCCCAAAACGGTGCGTAATAGTCAATGAAACGGGCCAGAATCGGCCAAAACTGCGAGTTTTGATGACCAACACGTAAGCACACCTCGGGGTTCAACAACTATGGAAATCGCTTAGGGACCCCAAAACACTGAGTAATAGTCCACGAAACAGGTTAGAATTGGACAAAACTGTGAGTGTTGACGACGGACACATAAACAAAACCCGGCGTTCGTCAGTCGTGGAAATCGCTCTGGGTCCCCAAAACCGTGAGTAATATTGCACGAAACATACTAGAATCGGCCGAATATGTGAGTGTTGATATCCGACACGTAAACGCACCTCGGGGTTCGTCAATCGTGGAAATGACTCAGAGACCCCAAAAGAGAGTAGTAGTCCAAGAAACGGGCCAGAATCAGCCCAAATTGTGATTGTTGATGACCGACACGTAAGCGCACCTAGGATTTTGACAACGATGGAAATCGCTTTGGGACCCCAAAACGGTGAGCAATAGTCCACGAAACGGGCCAGAATCGGCCAAAACTACGAGTGTTGATGACCAACTCGTAAGCACACCTTGGGGTTCAACAACTATGGAAATCGCTTCGGGACCCCAAAACGGTGAGTAATAGTCCACGAAACAGGTCAGAATTGGCCAAAACTGTGAGTGTTGACGACGGACACATAAACGCACCTGGGGTTCATCAATCGTGGATATCGCTCTGGGCCCCAAAGCGCTGAGTAATAGTGCACGTAAACGGACTAGAATCGGCCGAATATGTGAGTGTTGATGACCGACACGTAAACGCATCCCGCGGTTCGCCAATCGTGGAAATGACTCGAGACCCCAAAATAGAGTAATAGTCCAAGAAACGGGCCAGAATCGGCCCAAACTGTGATTGTTGACGACCGACACGTAATCCCACCTTGGAGTTAGACAACCATGGAAATCGCTTTGGGACCCCAAAACGGTGAGTAATAGTCCATGAAACGTGCCAGAATCGGCCAAAACTGCGTGTGTTGATGACCAACACGTAAGCACACCTTGGGGTTCAACAACTATGGAAATCGCTTCGGGACCCCAAAACGGTGAGTAATAGTCCACAAAACAGGTCAGAATTGGCCAAAACTGTGAGTGTTGACGACGGACACATAAACGCATTACGGGGTTCATCAATCGCGGAAATTGCTCTGGGTCCCCAAAATGCTGAGTAATAGTGCATGAAACGGACTAGAATCGGCCGAATATGTGAGTGTTGATGACCGACACGTAAACGCATCCCGCGGTTCGTCAATCGTGGAAATGACTCTGAGACCCCAAAATAGAGTAATAGTCCAAGAAACGGGCCAGAATCGGCCCAAACTGTGATTGTTGACGACCGACACGTAAGCGCACCTTGGAGTTAGACAACCATGGAAATCGCTTTGGGAACCAAAATGGTGAGTAATAGTCCATGAAACGTGCTGTAATCGGCCAAAACTGCGTGTGTTGATGACCAACACGTAAGCACACCTTGGGGTTCAACAACTATGGAAATCGCTTCGGGACCCCAAAAGGGTGAGTAATAGTCCATGCAACATGTCAGAATTGGCCAAAATTGTGAGTGTTGACGATGGACACATAAATGCACCCCGGGTTTCATCAATCGTGGAAATTGCTCTGTGTCCCTAAAAAGCTGAGTAATAGTGCATGAAACAAACTAGAATCGGCCGAATATCTGAGTGTTGATGTCCGACACGTAAACGCACCTCGGGGTTCGTCTGTCGTGGAAATGACTCAGAGACCCCAAAAGAGAGTAGTAGTCCAAGAAACGGGCCAGAATCGGCCCAAATTGTGATTGTTGATGACCGACACGTAAGCGCACCTAGGATTTTGACAACCACGGAAATCGCTTTGGGACCCCAAAACGTTGAGCAATAGTCCACGAAACAGGTCAGAATTGGCCAAAACTACGGTGTTGATGACCAACACGTAAGCACACCTTGGGGTTCAACAACTATGGAAATCGCCGGACCCCAAAATGGTGAGTAATAGTCCACGAAACAGGTCGAATTGGCCAAAATTGTGAGTGTTGACGATGGACACATAAATGCACCCGGGTTTCATCAATCGTGGAAATTGCTCGGTCCCCCAAAAGCTGAGTAATAGTGCACGAAACACACTAGAATCGCCCGAATATGTGAGTGTTGATGACCGACCCTTAAACGCACCCCGGGGTTTGTCAATCGTGGAAATCCTCTAGGTCTCCAAACGGTGAGTAATAGTGCACGAAACGGACACGATTCGCCAAATATGTGAGTGTTGATGACCGTCACGTAAATGCACCCCGGGATCGCAATCATGGAAATGACTCGAGACCCCAAAATAGAGTAATAGTCCAAGAAACGGGCAAGAATCGCCCAAACTGTGATTGTTTATGACAGACACTTAAGCTCACCTTGGAGATTGACAACCATGGAAACCGCTACGGAACCCCAAAACGGTGAGCATTAGTCCATGAAACGGGCCAGAATCGGCCAAAACTACAAGTGTTGATGACCAACACGTAAGCACACCTTGGGGTTCAATAACCATGGAAATCGCTTCGGGACCCCAAAACGGTGAGTAATAGTCCGTGAAACAGGTCAGAATTGGCCAAAACTGTGAGTGTTGACGATGGACACGTAAACAAACCCCGGCGTTCGTCAATCGTGGAAATCGCTCTGGGTCCACGAAACCGTGAGTAATATTGCACGAAACATACTAGAATCGGCCGAATATGCGAGTGTTGATGACCGACACGTAAACGCATCCCGGGGTTCGTCAATTGTGGAAATGACTCCGAGACCCCAAAATAGAGTAATAGTCCAAGAAACGGGCCAGAATCGGCCCAAACTGTGATTGTTGACGACCGACACGTAATCCCACCTTGGAGTTAGACAACCATGGAAATCGCTTTGGGACCCCAAAACGGTGAGTAATAGTCCATGAAATGAGCCAGAATCGGCCAAAACTGCGTGTGTTGATGACCAACACGTAAGCACACCTTGGGGTTCAACAACTATGGAAATCGCTTCGGGACCCCAAAACGGTGAGTAATAGTCCACAAAACAGGTCAGAATTGGCCAAAACTGTGAGTGTTGACGACGGACACATAAACGCACTACGGGGTTCATCAATCGCGGAAATTGCTCTGGGTCCCCAAAGCGCTGAGTAATAGTGCATGAAACGGACTAGAATCGGCCGAATTTGTGAGTATTGATGACCGACACGTAAACGCATCCCGCGGTTCGTCAATCGTGGAAATGACTCTGAGACCCCAAAATAGAGTAATAGTCCAAGAAACGGGCCAGAATCGGCCCAAACTGTGATTGTTGACGACCGACACGTAAGCGCACCTTGGAGTTAGACAACCATGGAAATCGCTTTGGGACCCAAAACGGTGAGTAATAGTCCATGAAACGTGCCTGAATCGGACTAATCTGCGTGTGTTGTTGTCCGTAACTTAAGCACTCCTTGGGGTTCTTCAACTATGGAAATCGCTTCGTGACCCCTAACTTGTGAGTAATAGTCCATGCAACATGTCAGAATTGGCCAAAATTGTGAGTGTTGACGATGGACACATAAATGCACCCCGGGTTTCATCAATCGTGGAAATTGCTCTGGGTCCCTAAAAAGCTGAGTAATAGTGCACGAAACAAACTAGAATCGGCCGAATATGTGAGTGTTGACGACCGACACGTAAACGCACCCCGGGGTTTGTCAATCGTGGAAATCCCTCTAGGTCTCCAAAACGGTGAGTAATAGTGCACGAAACGGACACGATTCGGCCAAATATGTGAGTGTTGATGACCGACACGTAAACGCACCCTGGGGATCGTCAATCATGGAAATGACTCCGAGACCCCAAAATAGGGTAATAGTCCAAGAAACGGGCAAGAATCGGCCCAAACTGTGATTGTTAATGACCGACACGTAAGCTCACCTTGGAGTTCGACAACCATGGAAACCGCTTTGGAACCCCCAAACGGTGAGTAATAGTCCATGAAACGGGTCAGAATCGGCCAAAACTGCGAGTGTTGATGACCAAGACGTAAGCACACCTTGGGGTTCAATAACTATGGAAATCACTTCGGGACCCAAAAACGGTGAGTAATAGTCCACGAAACAGGTCAGAATTGGCCAAAACTGTGAGTTTTGACGATGGACACGTAAACAAACCCGGCGTTAAATCGGCCGTGGAAATCGCCTGGGTCCCCAAAACCGCCGAGTAATATTGCATGAAACATACTAGAATCGGCCGAATATGTGAGTGTTGATATCCGACACGAACGCACCTCGGGGTTCGCCAATCGTGGAAATGACTCGTAGACCCCAAAAGAGAGAAGTAGTTCAAGAAACGGGCCAGAATCGGCCCAAATTGTAATTGTTGATGACCGACACGTAAGCGCACTCTAGGATTTTGACAACCATGGAAAGCGCTTTGGGACCCCAAAACGGTGAGCAATAGTCCACGAAACGGGCCAGAATCGGCCAAAACTACGAAAGTGTTGATGACCAACTCGTAAGCACACCTTGGGGTTCAACAACTATGGAAATCGCCGGGACCCCAAAACGGTGAGTAATAGTCCACGAAACAGGTCGAATTGGCCAAAACTGTGAGTGTTGACGATGGACACATAAACAAATCCGGGTTCATCAATCGTGGAAATTGCTCGGGTCCCCAAAAAGCTGAGTAATATTGCACGCGAAACATACTAGAATCGGCCGAATATGTGAGTGTTGATGACCGACACGTAAACGCACCTCGCGGTTCGTCAATCATGGAAATCACTCCGAGACCCCAAAATAGAGTAATAGTTCAAGAAAGGGGCCAGAATCGCCCAAATTGTGATTGTTGCTGACCGCCACGTAACCCCACCATGGGGTTCGACAACCTTGTAAATCCCTTCGGGACCCCAAAACAGTGAGTAATAGTCCACGAAACGGGCCAGAGTCGGCCAAAACTGAGAGTGTTGATGACCAACAAGTAAACACACCTTGGGGGTCAAAAACTATGGAAATCGCTTCGGGACCCCAAAACGGTGAGAAATAGTCCAGGAAACGGGTCGAATCGCCAAAATCTGCGAAAAGTGTTGATGACCAAGACGTAAGCACACCTTGGGGTTCAATAACTATGGAATCACTTCGCCGTAATCGGCCAAAATTGTGATTGTTGATGACCGACACGTAAGCGCACCTAGGATTTTGACAACCATGGAAATCGCTGGGACCCCAAAACGGTGAGCAATAGTCCACTTAACCGGGCCAGAATCGGCCAAAACTACGAGTGTTGATGACCAACTCGTAAGCACACCTTGGGGTTCAACAACTATGGAAATCGCTTCGGGACCCCAAAACGGTGAGTAATAGTCCACGAAACAGGTCAGAATTGGCCAAAACTGTGAGTTTTGACGATGGACACGTAAACAAATCCCGGCGTTCGTCAGTCGTGGAAATCGCTCTGGGTCCCCAAAACCGTGAGTAATATTGCACGAAACATACTAGAATCGGCCGAATATATGAGTGTTGATGTCCGACACGTAAACGCACCTCGGGGTTCGTCAGTCGTGGAAATGACTCAGAGACCCCAAAAGAGAGTAGTAGTCCAAGAAACGGGCCAGAATCGGCCCAAATTGTGATTGTTGATGACCGACACGTAAGCGCACCTAGGATTTTGACAACCATGGAAATCGCTTTGGGACCCCAAAACGGTGAGCAATAGTCCACGAAACGGGCCAGAATCGGCCCAAACTACGAAAGTGTTGATGACCAACTCGTAAGCACACCTTGGGTTCAACAACTATGGAAATCGCCGACCCCAAAACGGTGAGTAATAGTCCACGAAACAGGTCAAAATTGGCCAAAACTGTGAGTGTTGACGACGGACACATAAACGCACCACGGGGTTCATCAATCGTGGAAATTGCTCTGGGTCCCCAAAGCGCTGAGTAATAGTGCACGAAACGGACTAGAATCGGCCGAATATGTGAGTGTTGATGACCGACACGTAAACGCATCCCGCGGTTCGTCAATCGTGGAAATGACTCTGAGACCCCAAAATAGAGTAATAGTCCAAGAAACGGGCCAGAATCGGCCCAAACTGTGATTGTTGACGCATCGACACGTAATCCCACCTTGGAGTTAGACAACCATGGAAATCGCTTTGGGACCCCAAAACGGTGAGTAATAGTCCATGAAACGTGCTAGAATCGGCCAAAACTGCGTGTGTTGATGACCAACACGTAAGCACACCTTGGGGTTCAACAACTATGGAAATCGCTTCGGGACCCCAAAACGGTGAGTAATAGTCCACAAAACAGGTCAGAATTGGCCAAAACTGTGAGTGTTGACGACGGACACATAAACGCACCCCGGGGTTCATCAATCGCGGAAATTGCTCTGAGTCCCCAAAGCGCTGAGTAATAGTGCATGAAGCGGACTAGAATCGGCCGAATATGTGAGTGTTGATGACCGACACGTAAACGCACCCCGCGGTTCGTCAATCGTGGAAATGACTCTGAGACCCCAAATTAGAGTAATAGTCCAAGAAACGGGCGAGAATCGGCCCAAACTGTGATTGTTGACGACCGACACGTAATCGCACCTTGGAGTTAGACAACCATGGAAATCGCTTTGGGACCCCAAAACAGTGAGTAATAGTCCATGAAACGGGCAAAATCGACCAAAACTACGAGTGTTGATGACCAACGAGTAAGCACACCTTGGGGTTCAACATCTATGGAAATCGCTTCCGGACCCCAGAAGGGTGTGTAATAGTCCATGCAACATGTCGAATTGGCCAAAATTGTGAGTGTTGACGATGGACACATAAATGCACCCCGGTTTCATCAATCGTGGAAATTGCTCTGGTCCCCAAAAGCTGAGTAATAGTGCACGAACAAACTAGAATCGGCCGAATATGTGAGTGTTGATGACCGACACGTAAACGCACCCGGGTTTGTCAATCGTGGAAATCCTCTAGGTCTCCAAAACGGTGAGTAATAGTGCACTAAACGGACACGATTCGCCAAATATGTGAGTGTTGATGACCACACGTAAATGCACCCCTGGGATCGCCAATCATGGAAATGACTCGAGACCCCAAAATAGGGTAATAGTCCAAGAAACGGGCAAGAATCGCCCAAATTGTGATTGTTAATGACCGACACGTAAGCTCACCTTGGAGTTCGACAACCATGGAAACCGCTGGAACCCCAAAACGGTGAGTAATAGTCCATGAAACGGGCCAGAATCGGTCAAAACTGCGAAAAGTGTTGATGACCAACACGTAAGCACACCTTGGGGTTCAATAACTATGGAAATCACTCGGGACCCCAAAACGGTGAGTAATAGTCCACGTAAACAGGTCAGAATTGGCCAAAACTGTGAGTTTTGACGATGGACACGTAAACAAACCCGGCGTTCATCAATCGTGGAAATCGCTCGGGTCCCCAAAACCGTGAGTAATATTGCATGAAACATACTAGAATCGGCCGAATATGTGAGTGTTGATATCCGACACGAACGCACCTCGGGTTCGCTAATCGTGGAAATGACTCGTAGACCCCAACAGAGAGAAGTAGTCCAAGAAACGGGCCAGAATCGGCCAAAATTGTGATTGTTGATGACCGACACGTAAGCGCACCTAGGATTTTGACAACCATGGAAATCGCTTTGGGACCCCAAAACGGTGAGCAATAGTCCACGAAACGGGCCAGAATCGGCCAAAACTACGAGTGTTGATGACCAACTCGTAAGCACACCTTGGGGTTCAACAACTATGGAAATCGCTTCGGGACCCCAAAACGGTGAGTAATAGTCCACGAAACAGGTCAGAATTGGCCAAAACTGTGAGTTTTGACGATGGACATGTAAACAAATCCCGGCGTTCGTCAGTCGTGGAAATCGCTCTGGGTCCCCAAAACCGTGAGTAATATTGCACGAAACATACTAGAATCGGCCGAATATATGAGTGTTGATGTCCGACACGTAAACGCACCTCGGGGTTCGTCTATCGTGGAAATGACTCAGAGACCCCAAAAGAGAGTAGTAGTCCAAGAAACGGGCCAGAATCGGCCCAAATTGTGATTGTTGATGACCGACACGTAAGCGCACCTAGGATTTTAAAAACCATGGAAGTCGCTTTGGGACCCCAAAATGGTGAGCAATAGTCCACGAAATGGGCCAGAATCGGCCAAAACTACGAGTGTTGATGACCAACTCGTAAGCACACCTTGGGGTTCAAAAACTATGGAAATCGCTTCGGGACCCCAAAACGGTGAGTAATAGTCCATGAAACGGGTCAGAATCGGCCAAAACTGCGAGTGTTGATGACCAAGACGTAAGCACACCTTGGGGTTCAATAACTATGGAAATCACTTCGGGCCAGAATCGGCCAAAATTGTGATTGTTGATGACCGACACGTAAGCGCACCTAGGATTTTGACAACCATGGAAATCGCTTTGGGACCCCAAAACGGTGAGCAATAGTCCACGAAACGGGCCAGAATCGGCCAAAACTACGAGTGTTGATGACCAACACGTAAGCACACCTTGGGGTTCAACAACTATGGAAATCGCTTCGGGACCCCAAAACGGTGAGTAATAGTCCACGAAACATGTCAGAATTGGCCAAAACTGTGAGAGTTGACGACGGACACGTAAACAAATCCCGGCGCTCGCCGGGTCGTGGAAATCGCTTTGGGTCCCCAAAACCGTGAGTAATATTGCACGAAACATACTAGAATCGGCCGAATATATGAGTGTTGATGTCCGACACGTAAATGCACCTCGGGGTTCGTCAGTCGTGGAAATGACTCAGAGACCCCAAAAGAGAGTAGTAGTCCAAGAAACGGGCCAGAATCGGCCCAAATTGTGATTGTTGATGACCGACACGTAAGCGCACCTAGGATTTTGACAACCATGGAAATCGCTTTGGGACCCCAAAACGGTGAGCAATAGTCCACTAAACGGGCCAGAATCGGCCAAAACTACGAAGTGTTGACGACCTACACGTAATCACACCTTGGGGTTCAACAAATATTGAAATCGCTTAGGGTCCCCAAAACGTTGAGTAATAGTGCACGAAACTGTTCAGAATTGGCCGAAGCTGCGAGTGTTGACGACGGACACTTAAACGCACCACGGGGTTCATCAATCATGGAAATTGCTCGGGGTCCCCAAAGCGCTGAGTAATAGTGCACGAAACGGACTAGAATCGGCCGAATATGTGAGTGTTGATGACCGACACGTAAACGCATCCCGCGGTTCGTCAATCGTGGAAATGACTCCGAGACCCCAAAATAGAGTAATAGTCCAAGAAACGGGCCAGAATCGGCCCAAACTGTGATTGTTGACGACCGACACGTAATCCCACCTTGGAGTTAGACAACCATGGAAATCGCTTTGGGACCCCAAAACGGTGAGTAATAGTCCATGAAACGTGCTAGAATCGGCCAAAACTGCGTGTGTTGATGACCAACACGTAAGCACACCTTGGGGTTCAACAACTATGGAAATCGCCGACCCCAAAACGGTGAGTAATAGTCCACAAAACAGGTCAGAATTGGCCAAAACTATGAGTGTTGACGACGGACACATAAACGCACTACGGGATTCATCAATCGCGGAAATTGCTCTGGGTCCCCAAAGCGCTGAGTAATAGTGCATGAAACGGACTAGAATCGGCCGAATATGTGAGTATTGATGACCGACACGTAAACGCATCCCGCGGTTCGTCAATCGTGGAAATGACACTGAGACCCCAAATTAGAGTAATAGTCCAAGAAACGGGCCAGAATCGGCCCAAACTGTGATTGTTGACGACCGACACGTAATCGCACCTTGGAGTTAGACAACCATGGAAATCGCTTTGGGACCCCAAAACGGTGAGTAATAGTCCATGAAACGTGCCAGAATCGGCCAAAACTGCGTGTGTTGATGACCGACACATAAGCACACCTTGGGGTTCAACAACTATGGAAATCGCTTCGAGACCCCAAAATGGTGAGTAATAGTCCACGCAACATGTCAGAATTGGCCAAAATTGTGAGTGTTGACGATGGACACATAAATGCACCCCGGGTTTCATCAATCGTGGAAATTGCTCTGGGTCCCTAAAAAGCTGAGTAATAGTGCACGAAACAAACTAGAATCGGCCGAATATGTGAGTGTTGATGACCGACACGTAAACGCACCCCGGGGTTTGTCAATCGTGGAAATCCCTCTAGGTCTCCAAAACGGTGAGTAATAGTGCACGAAACGGACACGATTCGGCCAAATATGTGAGTGTTGATGACCGTCACGTAATGCAGCCTGGGGTTCGCCATTCATGGAAATGACTCGAGACCCCAAAATAGGGTAATAGTCCAAGAAACGGGCAAGAATCGGCCCAAACTGTGATTGTTAATGACCGACACGTAAGCTCACCTTGGAGTTCGACAACCATGGAAACCGCTTTGGAACCCCAAAACGGTGAGTAATAGTCCATGAAACGGGCCAGAATCGGCCAAAACTGCGAAAGTGTTGATGACCAACACGTAAGCACACCTTGGGGTTCAATAACTATGGAAATCACTTCGGGACCCCAAAACGGTGAGTAATAGTCCACGAAACAGGTCAGAATTGGCCAAAACTGTGAGTTTTGACGATGGACACGTAAACAAATCCCGGCGTTCGTCAGTCGTGGAAATCGCCTGGTCCCCAAAACCGTCAGTAATATTGCATGAAACATACTAGAATCGGCCGAATATGTGAGTGTTGATATCCGACACGTAAACGCACCTCGGGGTTCGTCAATCGTGGAAATGACTCAGAGACCCCAAAAGAGAGAAGTAGTCCAAGAAACGGGCCAGAATCGGCCCAAATTGTGATTGTTGATGACCGACACGTAAGCGCACCTAGGATTTTGACAACCATGGAAATCGCTTTGGGACCCCAAAACGGTGAGCAATAGTCCACGAACCGGGCCAGAATCGCCAAAACTACGAGTGTTGATGACCAACTCGTAAGCACACCTCGGGGTTCAACAACTATGGAAATCGCTTCGGGACCCCAAAACGGTGAGTAATAGTCCACTAAACAGGTCAGAATTGGCCAAAACTGTGAGTGTTGACGACGGACACATAAACGCACCCTGTGGTTCATCAATCGTGGAAATTGCTCGGGTCCCCAAAGCGCTGAGTAATAGTGCACGAAACGGACTAGAATCGGCCGAATATGTGAGTGTTGATGACCGACACGTAAACGCATCCCGCCGGTTCGTCAATCGTGGAAATGACTCGAGACCCCAAAATAGAGTAATAGTCCAAGAACGGGCCAGAATCGCCCAAACTGTGATTGTTGACGCACCGACACGTAATCGCACCTTGGAGTTAGACAACCATGGAAATCGCTTTGGGACCCCAAAACGGTGATTAATAGTCCATGAAACGTGCTGTAATCGGCCAAAACTGCGTGTGTTGATGACCGACACGTAAGCACACCTTGGGGTTCAACAACTATGGAAATCGCTTCGAGACCCATAAATTGTGAGTAATAGTCCACGCAACATGTCATAATTGGCCAAAATTGTGAGTGTTGACGATGGACACATAAATGCACCCCGGGTTTCATCAATCGTGGAAATTGCTCTGGGTCCCTAAAAAGTTGAGTAATAGTGCACGAAACAAACTAGAATCGGCCGAATATGTGAGTGTTGATGATCGACACGTAAACGCACTCGGGTTTGTCAATCGTGGAAATCCCTCTAGGTCTCCAAACGGTGAGTAATAGTGCACGCAAACGGACACGATTCGCCAAATATGTGAGTGTTGATGACCGTCACGTAAATGCACCCCGGGATCGCCAATCATGGAAATGACTCAGACCCCAAAATAGGGTAATAGTCCAAGAAACGGGCAAGAATCGCCCAAACTGTGATTGTTAATGACCGACACGTAAGCTCACCTTGGAGTTCGACAACCATGGAAACCGCTGGAACCCCAAAACGGTGAGTAATAGTCCATGAAACGGGCCAGAATCGGCCAAAATCATGAAAGTGTTGATGACCAACACGTAAGCACACCTTGGGGTTCAATAACTATGGAAATCACTTCGACCCCAAAACGGTGAGTAATAGTCCACGAAACAGGTCGAATTGGCCAAAACTGTGAGTTTTGACGATGGACACGTAAACAAACCCCGGCTCGTCGCCGTGGAAATCGCCTGGGTCCCCAAAACCGTGTAATATTGCACGAAACAGTCTCGAATCGGCCGAATCTGTGAGTGTTGATATCCGACACGAACGCACCTCGGGTTCGCCAATCGTGGAAATGACTCAGAGACCCCAAAAGAGAAGTAGTCCAAGAAACGGGCCAGAATCGCCCAAATTGTGATTGTTGATGACCGACACGTAAGCGCACCTAGGATTTTGACAACCATGGAAATCGCTTTGGGACCCCAAAACGGTGAGCAATAGTCCACCAACGGGCCAGAATCGGCCAAAACTACGAAAGTGTTGATGACCAACTCGTAAGCACACCTTGGGGTTCAACAACTATGGAAATCGCCGACCCCAAAACGGTGAGTAATAGTCCACGAAACAGGTCGAATTGGCCAAAACTGTGAGTGTTGACGACGGACACATAAACGCACCACGGGTTCATCAATCGTGGAAATTGCTCGGGTCCCCAAAGCGCTGAGTAATAGTGCACGTAAACGGACTAGAATCGGCCAATATGTGAGTGTTGATGACCGACACGTAAACGCATCCCGCGGTTCGTCAATCGTGGAAATGACTCGAGACCCCAAAATAGAGTAATAGTCCAAGAAACGGGCCAGAATCGCCCAAACTGTGATTGTTGACGACCGACACGTAATCCCACCTTGGAGTTAGACAACCATGGAAATCGCTTTGGGACCCCAAAACGGTGAGTAATAGTCCATGAAACGTGCCTGTAATCGGCCAAAACTGCTTGTGTTGATGACCAACACGTAAGCGCACCTTGGGGTTCAACAACTATGTAAATCGCCGACCCCAAAACGGTGAGTAATAGTCCACAAAACAGGTCAGAATTGGCCAAAACTGTGAGTGTTGACGACGGACACATAAACGCATTACGGGTTCATCAATCGCAGAAATTGCTCGGGTCCCCAAAAGCGCTGAGTAATAGTGCATGAAACGGACTAGAATCGGCCGAATATGTGAGTATTGATGACCGACACGCAACGCATCCATGGTTCGCCAATCGTGGAAATGACTCGAGACCCCAAAATAGAGTAATAGTCCAAGAAACGGGCCAGAATCGCCCAAACTGTGATTGTTGACGCACCGACACGTAATCGCACAACTTGGGGTTCGACAACCATGGAAATCGCTTTGGGACCCCAAAATGGTGAGTAATAGTCCAAGAAACGGGTCAGAATCAGCCAAAACTGCGAGTGTTGATGGCCGACACGTAAGCATACCTTGGGGTTCAACAGCTATGGACATCGCCGACCCCAAAATGGTGAGTAATAGTCCATGCAACATGTCGAAATTGGCCAGAATTGTGAGTGTTGACGATGGACACATAAATGCACCCCGGGGTTCATCAATCGTAGAAATTGCTCTGGGTCCCTAAAAAGCTGAGTAATAGTGCACGAAACAAACTAGAATCGGCCGAATATGTGAGTGTTGATGACCGACACGTAAACGCACCCCAGGGTTTGTCAATCGTGGAAATCCCTCTAGGTCTCCAAAATGTTGGCTAATAGTCACGAAACGGACACGATTCGGCTAAATATGTGAGTGTTGATGACCGTCACGTAAATGCACCCTGGGGATCGTCAATCATGGAAATGACTCCGAGACCCCAAAATAGGGTAATAGTCCAAGAAACGGGCAAGAATCGGCCCAAACTGTGATTGTTAAAGACCGACACGTAAGCTCACCTTGGAGTTCGACAACCATGGAAACCGCTTTGGAACCCCCAAACGGTGAGTAATAGTCCATGAAACGGGTCAGAATCGGCCAAAACTGCGAGTGTTGATGACCAACACGTAAGCACATCTTGGGGTTCAATAACTATGGAAATCACTTCGGGACCCAAAAACGGTGAGTAACAGTCCACGAAACAGGTCAGAATTGGCCAATACTGTGTGTGTTGACGATGGTCAGGTAAACTAACCCGGGTGTTCGTCAACCGTGGAAATCGCTCTGGGTCCCCGAAACGGTGAGTAATATTGCACGAAACATACTAGAATCGGCCGAATATGTGAGTGTTGATATCCGACACGTAAACGCACCTCAGGGTTCGTCAATCGTGGAAATGACTCAGAGACCCCAAAAGAGAGAAGTAGTCCAAGAAACGGGCCAGAATCGGCCCAAATTGTGATTGTTGATGACCGACACGTAAGCGCACCTAGGATTTTGACAACCACGGAAATCGCTTTGGGACCCCAAAACGTTGAGCAATAGTCCACGAAACGGGCCAGAGTCGGCCAAAACTACGAGTGTTGATGACCAACTCGTAAGCACACCTTGGGGTTCAACAACTATGTAAATCGCTTTGCGACCCAAAAACGTTGAGTAATAGTCCACGAAACAGGTCAGAATTGGCCGAAGCTGTGAGTGTTGACGACGGACACATAAACACACCCCGGGGTTCGTCAATCGTGGAAATCGCTCGGGTCCCCAAAGCGCTGAGTAATAGTGCACGAAACGGACTAGAATCGGCCGAATATGTGAGTGTTGATGACCGACACGTAAACGCATCCCGCGGTTCGCCAATCGTGGAAATGACTCGAGACCCCAAAATAGAGTAATAGTCCAAGAAACGGGCAGAATCGCCCAAACTGTGATTGTTGACGACCGACACGTAATCCCACCGTGGAGTTAGACAACCATGGAAATCGCTTTGGGACCCCAAAACGGTGAGTAATAGTCCATGAAACGTGCTAGAATCGGCCAAAACTGCGTGTGTTGATGACCAACACGTAAGCACACCTTGGGGTTCAATAACTATGGAAATCACTTCGGGACCCCAAAACGGTGAGTAATAGTCCACGAAACAGGTCAGAATTGGCCAAAGCTGTGAGTGTTGACGACGGACACATAAACGCATTACGGGTTCATCAATCGCGAAATTGCTTTGGGTCCCCAAAGCGCTGAGTAATAGTGCATGAAACGGACTAGAATCGGCCGAATATGTGAGTATTGATGACCGACACGAACGCATCCCGCGGTTCGCCAATCGTGGAAATGACTCGAGACCCCAAAATAGAGTAATAGTCCAAGAACGGGCCAGAATCGTCCCAAACTGTGATTGTTGACGACCGACACGTAATCGCACCTTGGAGTTAGACAACCATGGAAATCGCTTTGGGACCCCAAAACGGTGAGTAATAGTCCATGAAACGTGCCAGAATCGGCCAAAACTGCGTGTGTTGATGACCGACACGTAAGCACACCTTGGGGTTCAACAACTATGGAAATCGCTTCGAGACCCCAAAATGGTGAGTAATAGTCTAGGGAACATGTCAGAATTGGCCAAAATTGTGAGTGTTGACGATGGACACATAAATTCAACACGGTTTTCATCAATCGTGGAAATTGCTCTGGGTCCCTAAAAAGCTGAGTAATAGTGCACGAAACAAACTAGAATCGGCCTAATATGTGAGTGTTGAGGACCGACACGTAAACGCACCCCGGGTTTGTCAATCGTGGAAATCCTCTAGGTCTCCAAAACGGTGAGTAATAGTGCACTTAAACGGACACGATTCGCCAAATATGTGAGTGTTGATGACCGTCACGTAAATGCACCCCGGGATCGCCAATCATGGAAATGACTCGAGACCCCAAAATAGGGTAATAGTCCAAGAAACGGGCAAGAATCGGCCCAAACTGTGATTGTTAATGACCGACACGTAAGCTCACCTTGGAGTTCGACAACCATGGAAACCGCTTTGGAACCCCAAAACGGTGAGTAATAGTCCATGAAACGGGTCAGAATCGGCCAAAACTGCGAGTGTTGATGACCAACACGTAAGCACACCTTGGGGTTCAATAACTATGGAAATCACTTCGGGACCCCAAAACGGTGAGTAATAGTCCACGAAACAGGTCAGAATTGGCCAAAACTGTGAGTTTTGACGATGGACACGTAAACAAATCCCGGCGTTCGTCGGTCGTGGAAATCGCTCTGGGTCCCCAAAACCGCTGAATATTGCACGAAACATACTAGAATCGGCCGAATATGTGAGTGTTGATATCCGACACGTAAACGCACCTCGGGGTTCGTCAATCGTGGAAATGACTCAGAGACCCCAAAAGAGAGAAGTAGTCCAAGAAACGGGCCAGAATCGGCCCAAACTGTGATTGTTGACGACAGACACGTAAGCGCACCTAGGATTTTGACAACCATGGAAATCGCTTTGGGACCCCAAAACGGTGAGCAATAGTCCACGAAACGGGCCAGAATCGGCCCAAACTACGGTGTTGATGACCAACTCGTAAGCACACCTTGGGGTTCAACAACTATGGAAATCGCCGACCCCAAAACGGTGAGTAATAGTCCACGAAACAGGTCAGAATTGGCCAAAACTGTGAGTGTTGACGACGGGCACATAAACGCACCACGGGGTTCATCAATCGCGGAAATTGCTCTGGGTCCCCAAAGCGCTGAGTAATAGTGCACGAAACGGACTAGAATCGGCTGAATATGTGACTGTTGATGACGGACACGTAAACGCACCCCGGGGTTCGTCAATCGTGGAAATGACTCTGAGACCCCAAAATAGAGTAATAGTCCAAGAAACGGGCCAGAATCGGCCCAAACTGTGATTGTTGACGACCGACACGTAATCCCACCTTGGAGTTAGACAACCATGGAAATCGCTTTGGGACCCCAAAACGGTGAGTAATAGTCCATGAAACGCGTGCCAATCGGCCAAAACTGCGTGTGTTGATGACCAACACGTAAGCACACCTTGGGGTTCAACAACTATGGAAATCGCCGGGACCCCAAAACGGTGAGTAATAGTCCACAAAACAGGTCGAATTGGCCAAAACTGTGAGTGTTGACGACGGACACATAAACGCACTACGGGGTTCATCAATCGCGGAAATTGCTCTGGGTCCCCAAAGCGCTGAGTAATAGTGCATGAAACGGACTAGAATCGGCCGAATATGTGAGTATTGATGACCGACACGTAAACGCATCCCGCGGTTCGTCAATCGTGGAAATGACTCTGAGACCCCAAAATAGAGTAATAGTCCAAGAAACGGGCCAGAATCGACCCAAACTGTGATTGTTGACGACCGACACGTAATCGCACCTTGGAGTTAGACAACCATGGAAATCGCTTTGGGACCCCAAAACGGTGAGTAATAGTCCATGAACTGTGCCAGAATCGGCCAAAACTGCGTGTGTTGATGACCGACACGTAAGCACACCTTGGGGTTCAACAACTACGGAAATCGCCGACCCCAAAATGGTGAGTAATAGTCCATGCAACATGTCGAATTGGCCAAAATTGTGAGTGTTGACGATGGACACATAAATGCACCCCGGTTTCATCAATCGTGGAAATTGCTCGGGTCCCTAAAAAGCTGAGTAATAGTGCACGAAACAAACTAGAATCGGCCGAATATGTGAGTGTTGATGACCGACACGTAAACGCACTCCCGGGTTTGTCAATCGTGGAAATCCTCTAGGTCTCCAAAACGGTGAGTAATAGTGCACGAAACGGACACGATTCGCCAAATATGTGAGTGTTGATGACCGTCACGTAAATGCACCCCGGGATCGCCAATCATGGAAATGACTCCGAGACCCCAAAATAGGGTAATAGTCCAAGAAACGGGCAAGAATCGCCCAAACTGTGATTGTTAATGACCGACACGTAAGCTCACCTTGGAGTTCGACAACCATGGAAACCGCTTTGGAACCCCAAACGGTGAGTAATAGTCCATGAAACGGGCCGAATCGCCAAAATCGCGAAAGTGTTGATGACCAACACGTAAGCACACCTTGGGGTTCAATAACTATGGAAATCACCGGGACCCCAAAACGGTGAGTAATAGTCCACGAAACAGGTCAGAATTGGCCAAAACTGTGAGTTTTGACGATGGACACGTAAACAAACCCGCGTTCGTCGGCCGTGGAAATCGCCTGGGTCCCCAAAACCGCTGAGTAATATTGCACGAAACATACTAGAATCGGCCGAATATGTGAGTGTTGATATCCGACACGAACGCACCTCGGGTTCGCTAATCGTGGAAATGACTCAGAGACCCCAAAAGAGAGAAGTAGTCCAAGAAACGGGCCAGAATCGCCCAAATTGTGATTGTTGATGACCGACACGTAAGCGCACCTAGGATTTTGACATCCATGGATATCGCTTTGGGACCCCAAAAAAGTGAGCTATAGTCCACTAAACGGGCCAGAATCGGCCATAAATATGAGTGTTGATGTCCAACTCGTAAGCACTCCTTGGGGTTCAAAAACTATTGTAATCGCTTCGGGACCTGAAAACGGTGAGTTATAGTCCACGAAACAGGTCAGAATTGGCCAAAACTGTGAGTGTTGACGACGGACACATAAACGCACCACGGGGTTCATCAATCGTGGAAATTGCTCTGGGTCCCCAAAGCGCTGAGTAATAGTGCACGAAACGGACTAGAATCGGCCGAATATGTGAGTGTTGATGACCGACACGTAAACGCATCCCGCGGTTCGTCAATCGTGGAAATGACTCCGAGACCCCAAAATAGAGTAATAGTCCAAGAAACGGGCCAGAATCGGCCCAAACTGTGATTGTTGACGACCGACACGTAATCCCACCTTGGAGTTAGACAACCATGGAAATCGCTTTGGGACCCCAAAACGGTGAGTAATAGTCCATGAAACGTGCTAGAATCGGCCAAAACTGCGTGTGTTGATGACCAACACGTAAGCACACCTTGGGGTTCAATAACTATGGAAATCGCCCACCCCAAAACGGTGAGTAATAGTCCACAAAACAGGTCAGAATTGGCCAAAACTGTGAGTGTTGACGACGGACACATTAACGCATTACGGGGTTCATCAATCGCGGAAATTGCTTTGGGTCCCAAAAGAGCTGAGTAATAGTGCATGAAACGGACTATAATCGGCCGAATATGTGAGTATTGATGACCGACACGTAAACGCATCCCGCGGTTCGTCAATCGTGGAAATGACTCTGAGACCCCAAAATAGAGTAATAGTCCAAGAAACGGGCCAGAATCGGCCCAAACTGTGATTGTTGACGACCGACACGTAAGCGCACCTTGGAGATAGACAACCATGGAAATCGCTTTGGGACCCCAAAACGGTGAGTAATAGTCCATGAAACGGGCCAACTTCGGCCAAAACTGCGTGTGTTGATGACCGACACGTAAGCACACCTTGGGGTTCAACAACTATGGAAATCGCTTGGGACCCCAAAATGGTGAGTAATAGTCCATGCAACATGTCGAATTGGCCAAAATTGTGAGTGTTGACGATGGACACATAAATGCACCCCGGTTTCATCAATCGTGGAAATTGCTCGTCCCTAAAAAGCTGAGTAATAGTGCACGAAACAAACTAGAATCGGCCGAATATGTGAGTGTTGACGACCGACACGTAAACGCACCCCGGGGTTTGTCAATCGTGGAAATCCCTCTAGGTCTCCAAAACGGTGAGTAATAGTGCACGAAACGGACACGATTCGGCCAAATATGTGAGTGTTGATGACCGTCACGTAAACGCACCCCGGGGTTTGTCAATCATGGAAATGACTCCGAGACCCCAAAATAGGGTAATAGTCCAAGAAACGGGCAAGAATCGGCCCAAACTGTGATTGTTAATGACCGACACGTAAGCTCACCTTGGAGTTCGACAACCATGGAAACCGCTTTGGAACCCCAAAACGGTGAGTAATAGTCCATGAAACGGGCCAGAATCGGCCAAAACTTCGAGTGTTGATGACCAACACGTAAGCACACCTTGGGGTTCAATAACTATGGAAATCACTTCGGGACCCCAAAACGGTGAGTAATAGTCCACGAAACAGGTCAGAATTGGCCAAAACTGTGAGTTTTGACGATGGACACGTAAACAAACCCCGGCGTTCGTCAGTCGTGGAAATCGCTCTGGGTCCCCAAAACCGTCAGTAATATTGCACGAAACATACTAGAATCGGCCGAATATGTGAGTGTTGATATCCGACACGTAAACGCACCTCGGGTTCGTCAATCGTGGAAATGACTCGAGACCCCAAAAGAGAGAAGTAGTTCAAGAAACGGGCCAGAATCGGCCCAAATTGTGATTGTTGATGACCGACACGTAAGCGCACCTAGGACTTTGACAACCATGGAAATCGCTTTGGGACCCCAAAACGGTGAGCAATAGTCCACTTAAACGGGCCAGAATCGGCCAAAACTACGAAAGTGTTGATGACCAACTCGTAAGCACACCTTGGGGTTCAACAACTATGGAAATCGCTTCGGGACCCCAAAACGGTGAGTAATAGTCCACGAAACAGGTCAGAATTGGCCAAAACTGTGAGTGTTGACGACGGACACATAAACGCACCACGGGGTTCATCAATCGTGGAAATTGCTCTGGGTCCCCAAAGCGCTGAGTAATAGTGCACGAAACGGACTAGACTCGGCCGAATATGTGAGTGTTGATGACCGACACGTAAACGCATCCCGGTTCGTCAATCGGTGAATTGACTCCGAGACCACAAAAGAGAGTAATATTCCATGAAACGGGCCAGAATCGGCCCAAACTGAGATTGTTGAAGACCGACACGTAAGCGCACCTTTGAGTTCGACAACCATGGAAATCGCTTTGGGACCCCAAACGGTGAGTAATAGTCCATGAAACGTGCTGTAATCGGCCAAAACTGCGTGTGTTGATGACCAACACGTAAGCACACCTTGGGGTTCAACAACTATGGAAATCGCCGGGACCCCAAACGGTGAGTAATAGTCCACAAAACAGGTCGAATTGGCCAAAACTGTGAGTGTTGACGACGGACACATAAACGCATTACGGGTTCATCAATCGCGGAAATTGCTTTGGGTCCCAAAAGCGCTGAGTAATAGTGCATGAAACGGACTATAATCGGCCGAATATGTGAGTATTGATGACCGACACGTAAACGCATCCCGCGGTTCGTCAATCGTGGAAATGACTCTGAGACCCCAAAATAGAGTAATAGTCCAAGAAACGGGCCAGAATCGCCCAAACTGTGATTGTTGACGCACCGACACGTAATCTCAACTTGGAGTGAGCCAACCATGGAAATCGCTTTGGGACCCCCCCACCGTGAGGACTAGTCCATGAAACGTGCCAGAATCGGCCAAAACTGCGTGTGTTGATGTCCGACACGTAAGCACACCTTGGGGTTCAACAACTATGGAAATCGCTTCGGGACCCCAAAAGGGTGAGTAATAGTCCATGCAACATGTCAGAATTGGCCAAAATTGTGAGTGTTGACGATGGACACATAAATGCACCCCGGGTTTCATCAATCGTGGAAATTGCTCTAGGTCCATAAAAAGCTGAGTAGTAGTGCACGAAACAAACTAGAATCGGCCGAATATGTGAGTGTTGATGACCGACACGTAAACGCACCCCGGGGTTTGTCAATCGTGGAAATCCCTCTAGGTCTCCATAACGGTGAGTAATAGTGCACGAAACGGACACGATTCGGCCAAATATGTGAGTGTTGATGACCGTCACGTAAATGCACCCGGGGATCGTCAATCATGAAAATAGGGTAATAGTCCAAGAAACGGGCAAGAATCGCCCAAACTGTGATTGTTAATGACCGACACGTAAGCTCACCTTGGAGTTCGACAACCATGGAAACCGCTTTGGAACCCCAAACGGTGAGTAATAGTCCATGAAACGGGTCGAATCGGCCAAAACTGCGGTGTTGATGACCAACACGTAATCACACCTTGGGTTCAATAACTATGGAAATCACTTCGGGACCCCAAAACGGTGAGTAATAGTCCACGAAACAGGTCAGAATTGGCCAAAACTGTGAGTTTTGACGATGGACACGTAAACAAACCCCGGCGTTCGTCAGTCGTGGAAATCGCTCTGGGTCCCCAAAACCGTCAGTAATATTGCACGAAACATACTAGAATCGGCCGAATATGTGAGTGTTGATATCCGACACGTAAACGCACCTCGGGGTTCGTCAATCGTGGAAATGACTCAGAGACCCCAAAAGAGAGAAGTAGTCTAAGAAACGGGCCAGAATCGGCCAAAATTGTGATTGTTGATGACCGACACGTAAGCGCACCTAGGATTTTGACAACCATGGTGGGACCCCAAAACGGTGAGCAATAGTCCACGAAACGGGCCAGAATCGGCCAAAACTACGAGTGTTGATGACCAACTCGTAAGCACACCTTGGGGTTCAACAACTATGGAAATCGCTTCGGGACCCCAAAACGGTGAGTAATAGTCCACGAAACAGGTCAGAATTGGCCAAAACTGTGAGTGTTGACGACGGACACATAAACGCACCACGGGGTTCATCAATCGTGGAAATTGCTCTGGGTCCCCAAAGCGCTGAGTAATAGTGCACGAAACGGACTAGAATCGGCCGAATATGTGAGTGTTGATGACCGACACGTAAACGCATCCCGCGGTTCGTCAATCGTGGAAATGACTCGAGACCCCAAAATAGAGTAATAGTCCAAGAACGGGCCAGAATCGCCCAAACTGTGAGTGTTGAAGACCTACACGTAATCCCACCTTGGAGTTAGACAACCATGGAAATCGCTTTGGGACCCCAAAACGGTGAGTAATAGTCCATGAAACGTGCTAGAATCGGCCAAAACTGCGTGTGTTGATGACCAACACGTAAGCACACCTTGGGGTTCAATAACTATGGAAATCGCCGGACCCCAAAACGGTGAGTAATAGTCCACAAAACAGGTCAGAATTGGCCAAAACTGTGAGTGTTGACGACGGACACATAAACGCATTACGGGGTTCATCAATCGCGGAAATTGCTCTGGGTCCCAAAAGCGCTGAGTAATAGTGCATGAAACGGACTATAATCGGCCGAATATGTGAGTATTGATGACCGACACGTAAACGCATCCCGCGGTTCGTCAATCGTGGAAATGACTCTGAGACCCCAAAATAGAGTAATAGTCCAAGAAACGGGCCAGAATCGACCCAAACTGTGATTGTTGACGATCGACACGTAATCGCACCTTGGAGTTAGACAACCATGGAAATCGCTTTGGGACCCCAAAACGGTGAGTAATAGTCCATGAAACGTGCCAGAATCGGCCAAAACTGCGTGTGTTGATGTCCGACACGTAAGCACACCTTGGGGTTCAACAACTATGGAAATCGCTTCGGGACCCCAAAAGGGTGAGTAATAGTCCATGCAACATGTCAGAATTGGCCAAAATTGTGAGTGTTGACGATGGACACATAAATGCACCCCGGGTTTCATCAATCGTGGAAATTGCTCTGTGTCCCTAAAAAGCTGAGTAATAGTGCACGAAACAAACTAGAATCGGCCGAATATGTGAGTGTTGACGACCGACACGTAAACGCACTTCGGGTTTGTCAATCGTGGAAATCCTCTAGGTCTCCATAACGGTGAGTAATAGTGCACGTAAACGGACACGATTCGCCAAATATGTGAGTGTTGATGACCGTCACGTAAATGCACCCCGGGATCGCCAATCATGGAAATGACTCGAGACCCCAAAATAGGGTAATAGTCCAAGAAACGGGCAAGAATCGCCCAAACTGTGATTGTTAAAGACCGACACGTAAGCTCACCTTGGAGTTCGACAACCATGGAAACCGCTGGAACCCAAAACGGTGAGTAATAGTCCATGAAACGGGCCAGAATCGGCCAAAACTGGGAGTGTTGATGACCAACACGTAAGCACACCTTGGGGTTCAACAACTATGGAAATCACTTCGGGACCCAAAAATGGTGAGTAATAGTCCATGAAACAGGTCAGAATTGGCCAAAACTGTGAGTGTTGACGACGGACACATAAACAAACCCGGCGTTAAATCGTGGAAATCGCCTGGGTCCCCAAAACCGTCGAATATTGCATGAAACATACTAGAATCGGCCGAATATGTGAGTGTTGATATCCGACACGAACGCACCTCGGGTTCGCTAATCGTGGAAATGACTCAGAGACCCCAAAAGAGAGAAGTAGTCCAAGAAACGGGCCAGAATCGGCCCAAATTGTGATTGTTGATGACCGACACGTAAGTGCACCTAGGATTTTGACAACCATGGAAATCGCTTTGGGACCCCAAAACGGTGAGCAATAGTCCATGAAACGGGCCAGAATCGGCCAAACCTACGAGTGTTGATGACCAACTCGTAAGCACACCTTGGGGTTTAACAACTATGGAAATCGCTTCGGGACCCCAAAACGGTGAGTAATAGTCCACGAAACAGGTCAGAATTGGCCAAAACTGTGAGTGTTGACGACGGACACATAAACGCACCCGTGGTTCATCGATCGCGAAATTGCTCGGGTCCCCAAAGCGCTGAGTAATAGTGCACGAAACGGACTAGAATCGGCCGAATATGTGAGTGTTGATGACCGACACGAACGCATCCCGCGGTTCGTCAATCGTGGAAATGACTCTGAGACCCCAAAATAGAGTAATAGTCCAAGAAACGGGCCAGAATCGGCCCAAACTGTGATTGTTGACGACGGACACGTAATCGCACCTTGGAGTTAGACAACCATGGAAATCGCTTTGGGACCCCAAAACGGTGAGTAATAGTCCATGGAACGTGCCAGAATCGGCCAAAACTGCGTGTGTTGATGACCGACACGTAAGCACACCTTGGGGTTCAACAACTATGGAAATCGCTTCGAGACCCCAAAATGGTGAGTAATAGTCCACGCAACATGTCAGAATTGGCCAAAATTGTGAGTGTTGACGATGGACACATAAATGCACCCCGGGTTTCATCAATCGTGGAAATTGCTCTGGGTCCCTAAAAGCTGATTAATAGTGCACGAAACAAACTAGAATCGGCCGAATATGTGAGTGTTGATGACCGACACGTAAACGCACCCCGGGGTTTGTCAATCGTGGAAATCCCTCTAGGTCTCCAAAAAGGTGAGTTATAGTGCACGAAACGGACACGATTCGGCCAAATATGTGAGTGTTGATGACCGTCACGTAAATGCACCCTGGGGATCGTCAATCATGGAAATGACTCCGAGACCCCAAAATAGGGTAATAGTCCAAGAAACGGGCAAGAATCGGCCCAAACTGTGATTGTTAATGACCGACACGTAAGCTCACCTTGGAGTTCGACAACCAAGGAAACCGCTTCGGAACCCCAATATGGTGAGTAATAGTCCATGAAACGGGCCAGAATCGGCCAAAACTGCGAGTGTTGATGACCAAGACGTAAGCACACCTTGGGGTTCAATAACTATGGAAATCACTTCGGGACCCAAAAACGGTGAGTAATAGTCCACGAAACAGGTCAGAATTGGCCAAAACTGTGAGTTTTGACGATGGACACGTAAACAAACCCCGGCGTTTGTCAGTCGTGGAAATCGCTCTGGGTCCCCAAAACCGCCAAGTAATATTGCACGAAACATACTAGAATCGGCCGAATATGTGAGTGTTGATATCCGACACGAACGCACCTCGGGGTTCGTCAATCGTGGAAATGACTCAGAGACCCCAAAAGAGAGAAGTAGTCTAAGAAACGGGCCAGAATCGGCCAAAATTGTGATTGTTGATGACCGACACGTAAGCGCACCTAGGATTTTGACAACGATGGAAATCGCTTTGGGACCCCAAAACGGTGAGCAATAGTCCACGAAACGGGCCAGAATCTGCCAAAACTACGAGTGTTGATGACCAACTCGTAAGCACATCTTGGGGTTCAACAACTATGGAAATCGCTTCGGGGCCCCAAAACGGTGAGTAATAGTCCACGAAACAGGTCAGAATTGGCCAAAACTGTGAGTGTTGACGACGGACACATAAACGCACCCCGGGGTTCGTCAATCGCGGAAATTGCTCTGGGTCCCTAAAAAGCTGAGTAATAGTGCACGAAACAAACTAGAATCGGCCGAATATGTGAGTGTTGACGACCGACACGTAAACGCACCCCGGGGTTTGTCAATCGTGGAAATCCCTCTAGGTCTCCAAAACGGTGAGTAATAGTGCACGAAACGGACACGATTCGGCCAAATATGTGAGTGTTGATGACCGTCACGTAAATTGTGATTGTTGACGACCGACACGTAATAGTCCAAGAAACGGGCCAGAATCGGCCCAAACTGTGATTGTTGACGACCGACACGTAATCGCACCTTGGAGTTAGACAACCATGGATATCACTTTGGGACCCCAAAACGGTGAGTAATAGTCCATGAAACGGGCTAGAATCGTCCAAAACTGCGAGTGTTGATGACCGACACATAAGCACACCTTGGGGTTCAACAACTATGGAAATCGCTTCGGGACCCCTAAACGGTGAGTAATAGTCCATGAAACATGTCGAATTGGCCAAAATTGTGAGTGTTGACGATGTACACATAAATGCACCCCGGTTCATCAATCGTGGAAATTGCTCTGGGTCCCTAAAAAGCTGAGTAATAGTGCACGAAACAAACTAGAATCGGCCGAATATGTGAAGGTTGATGTCCGACACGTAAACGCACCCCGTGGTTTGTCAATCGTGGAAATCCCTCTAGGTCTCCAAAACGGTGAGTAATAGTGCACGAAACGGACACGATTCGGCCTAATATGTGAGTGTTGATGACTGAGGGAGTCCTGGACTAGGGGGTGTCCGGACAGCCGGACTATCATCGTTCGCCTGACTCCAAGACTATGAAGATACAAGATTGAAGACTTCGTCCCGTGTCCGGATGGGACTTTCCTTGGCGTGGAAGGCAAGCTTGGCGATACGGATCTGTAGATCTCCTAACATTGTAACCGACTTTGTGTAACCGTAGCCCTCTCCGGTGTCTACATAAGCCGGAGGGTTTTAGTCCGTAGGACGAACAACCATTACAACAATCATACCATAGGCTAGCTTCTAGGGTTTAGCCTCCTTGATCTCGTGGTAGATCCACTCTTGTAACACATATCACCAATATTAATCAAGCAGGACGTAGGGTTTTACCTCCATCAAGAGGGCCCGAACCTGGGTAAAACATCGTGTCCCTCGTCTCCTGTTACCATCCGCATAGACGCACAGTTCGGGACCCCCTACCCGAGATCCGCCGGTTTTGACACCGACATTGGTGCTTTCATTGAGAGTTCCTCTGTGTCGTCACTCATAGGCTTGATGGCTTCTTGAATCAACAACCACGCCGTCCAGGGTGGGACTTTTCTCCCCGGACAGATCTTCGTGTTCGGCGGTTGCCAGACCGGGCCAATTCACTTGGCCATCTGGAGCAGATCGAAAGCTACGCCCCTGGCCATCAGGTCAGGTTTGGAAGCCTAAACTTCACGACTGACATCCGCGGGGACATGATCTTCGATGGAGTCGAGCCACAGTCGAGCGTGCCGCACTGTCACGATGGGCATGATCTAGCTCTGCCGTTGGACAGTACCCTGGAGGCCGCCCACACGTCCGCTCCGACCCATAGTTCGGAGCCGACCACGCAGATCGAAGACAGGTGGCTGGACACCGCCTCGGGAGCTGCAACTTCCACGGCGATGGAGCCGAATACTGACCTTGTCCCTTATGAAGCTCGTGACTCCGAGGCGCCGGACTCCGTGCCGGACTCCGAACCTCCTGCGCCCCCGCCAATCGAATCCGATTGGGCGCCGATCATGGAGTTCACCGCCGCGGACATCTTTCAGCACTCACCCTTTGGCGACATCCTAAATTCGCTAAAACATCTCTCGTTATCAGGAGAACCCTGGCCGGACTACGTTCAGGATGGCTGGGATGCGGACGACGAAGAAATTCAAAGCCCACCCACCACCCACTTTGTAGCCACTGTCGTTGATCTAACCGACATGCTAGACTATGACTCCGAAGACATCGACGGTATGGACGACGATGCCGGGACGACCAAGAACCAGCTCCTACAGGGCACTGGAAAGCCACTTCAATTCATGATATATACATGGTGGACACCCCAAAAGGGAGTGATGACGAGGAACAACGGGACGCGGCGAAGGATAATTCCGCCGAAAAACAACCAAAACGGCGACGCAAGCCCCGCCCCAAGTCCCGCCTCGATAACAACAGCACTCATAGTAACCCAGCCATAGCGCAGGGCAAACCAGTGGGCGACGAACATGCAACCAAGCAGCCATCCGAACAGGATGAATCGGATAATCAACTCACCCTCGGCGAAGACAACAGTCCGGACGATCTCACACCGGACACACCACCGGAGCATAAGAACCTCCAAAAAAGGCTTGTCGCCACTGCAAGAAAGTTGAAGAAGGAGAAGCGGAAGCTCAAAACAGCGAAAGACATACTCAGAATGAGGTGGAGCAAAGTACTCAAGACCGCGGACAAATATGGCAATAGCCAACAAACAAAGAGCTACCCAAAGCGCAAACTGCTGCCCGAATTCAACGAGGAGGCCGTAGAGCCCCCACAATTAAAAAGCAAAGAGGCCGCCTGGCCGGATAGACGACCAGAAGGCAGGCCAGGAGCGGCACGCGGCGCCGCACACAAGCCAGCACATGACACACATAAATATCTTCGCAAAACATATGGCCCAGTCAGGTCCATTTATGGGCCGAAGAAGAGGGCCCCAGGAAGTAACATAACATGCCGAGTGTTCGAAGAAAACGGCACACCCAAATACAGGGGCGCCGCACACCCACTATGTAACACCGATGAGGTGCTGGATCACGAATTTCCAGCAGGGTTCAAACCCGTAAACATAGAGGCATATGACGGAACAATAGACCCCGGAGTCTGGATTGAGGATTACATCCTGCATATATATATGGCTAGAGGAGATGATCTCCACGCCATAAAAAATCTACCCCTTAAGCTCAAAGGGCCAGCCAGGCATTGGCTCAAAAGCCTCCCAGAAAATACCATTGCAAGTTGGGAAGAGCTCGAGGACGCGTTTAGAGCAAACTTTCACACTACTACAAAAAAGGCAATAGATGGAATGGCTACTAATGGCGCACCTGTGATGTGGTGCGCCATTAGTATATTCTAATGGCGCACCATGTCTCGGTGCGCCATTAGTAATATATTACTAATGGCGCACCTGTTGGGTGGTGCGCCATTAGTAGTTTGGAAAAAAAACATAAAAAAAAATTTGTTACTAATGGCGCACCTTGGAGTGGTCCGCCATTACTAGTTTTAACTAGTAATGGCGCACTTTCCCCTGGTGCGCCATTACTAAGTTTTTTTAAAAAATCAAAAAAATCATTTTTTATTTATTTTTTTCAAAACTACTAATGGCGCACCGTGGAGTGGTGCGCCATTAGTAGTTGAACTAGTAATGGCGCACCACCCCACGGTGCGCCATTAGTAACTTGGCCACCTTCCACCTTCCACGCAGTGCGTCGGTGGAAGGTGGCCAGTTACTAATGGCGCACCGTGGGGTGGTGCGCCATTACTAGTTCAACTACTAATGGCGCACCACTCCCACGGTGCGCCATTAGTAACTTGGCCACCTTCCACCGAATGCACCCCCCTCCCCCGTGGATCGCCTTTTCAGTTTTAAAAAAAATAAAAGAAAATGATGAAAATGTCAAAAAAATAAAAGAAAATAAGTTTCCCATGTGATATGTGGTCTAGTTGTTGGGAAAATTTGCAAATATGAATTTCGACTTCATTTGCAAAATCTCTCGAGAATTTGTAAAAATGGGCATAACTTTTGCATACTAACTCGGATGAAAAAGTTTTTATATGAAAAATCATCTACTCGAAAAGTTACATCCAAATTTAACTGGGGAACCCCGTTAAACATTTTCAAAATCCCCAAAACCTAACAGAAAAAAAGTTACGGGCTTTCAAGATCTAGCGGCAAAAATTCAAAAAATTCAAAAAATTGGTTTTGAATTTTTTTTTATTTTTTCAAAAATGATACGTAATATGATCGAGAAGTTTGAAATATTTTTCAAAATTTCATCATAGTCATGAACATGAACAAAGTCCTAGACATCAATAAGGTATAACAGATTGATATGCTAGATATATCAACAAGTGCCCGTGAAGTGAGCTGCTTTGGGGTTGGATACAACTCAAGTTAAGCGTGCTTGGGCTGGAGTAGTGTGAGGATGGGTGTCCTTTCGGGAAGTTTGACCACGGAGTGCGATTTGACCTGAGATTAAGCATATTGACCCGAGATTAAGCCATAGTGAACTGAGATTAAGAAAAATTTGAAAAAAAAATTAAAAAAATTAAAAAAATTAAAAAAAATTCTGAAAAAAAATTGAAAAAATTTTTGAAAAATAAAAATTACTAATGGCGCATCCAGAGGTGGTGCGCCATTAGTATGCCAAAGCACCTGGGTATACATGGCCCTGGGAGGCATACTAATGGCGCACCGGCGGTGCGCCATTAGTATACCAGATACTAATGGCGCACCAGGTGGTGCGCCATTAGTAAAAATTACTAATGGCGTGCTATTAATAGCGCACCACAGATGCGCCATTAATAGCCATATTAGGTGCGCCATTAGTAGGGGTTTTTCTAGTAGTGTCAGGGGACTTATGTCCGCCCTCCGGATGCAGACGATTTAAGTCACATAACCCAACAGCCCGGAGAATCAGCGCCAAGAAATTTGGAATGTGTTCCTCACCAAAAGAACCAAATAGTCGATCGTCCTGGACGCCAAGCCTTAGCAGCTTTTAAACATAATGTCTGAGACGAATGGCTCGCCAGACACCTCGGCCAAGAGAAACCGAGGACAATGGCCGCGCTAACAAGCCTCATGACCCGCTTTTGTGCGGGGGAAGATAGCTGGCTAGCAAGATGCAGCACCAGCGACCCGAGTACATCCGAGATCAGAGATGGAAATGGAAAATCACGGCGCAGAAAGGACCAGCTCCAAAATAAAGAAAAGAGCCCAAAGAGCACGACGGTTAACGCCGAATTCAAAAGCTCGCGGCCGAACAACAAAACACTGCCCTTCAAGGACAACAGTGACGAGCTATCCAACCTGAACAAAATTTTGGATCGGATATGTCAAATCCACAGTACACCCGGGAAACCTGCAAACCACACCCACCGAGATTGTTGGGTCTTCAAACAGTCCGGCCAACTCAATGCCGAACACAAGGGGCTTGACGCGCCAAGCGAGGATGATGACAAACCCCACCAGCAGAGCACCGGAAAACAGAAGACTTTCCGACAAGAAGTCAAAACAGTAAACTCACTTCATGTGATAACACGAAACAACAATGCAGCACCCGCCAAAGTAGGTGTCGCACGGTCCACCCCAGCGGAACCCCGAGATTGGATGTCAAAACCAATTACTTTCGACCACCTGGACTATTCCAGAGCATTCAAACGCAGGATGGACTGCTCGATATTGGATCCTATAATCGACGGACTGCAATTTACACAGGTCCTAATGGATGGCGGCAGCGACTTAAACCTGCTATATCCGGACACAATCCACAAGTTGGGGGTAGACCGTACTAAAATTCGACATAGCCACACTTCCTTTAAAGGAGTGGCGCCAGGCCCTCCCACCAAGTGCACGGGCTCCTTACTACTAGAAGTTATGTTCGGGTCACCCGACAACTTCCGACGCGAAAAGCTAATTTTTCATGTCGCCCCATTCAAAAGTTGCCATCAAGCACTATTGGGACGTGAAGCTTTTGTCCGCTTTAATGCAATACCACACTACGCGTCTCTTACACTTAAAATGCCCGGTCCACGCGACATCATCTCATTAAAAGGTCGTTCAAGACCACGGACACGGCTAGAACGAGTCCGGCATAAATAAACTAGGGGCTCCCTAGCCAGACACCCCTTTACCAGGGGTTGTGCGTATGAGCAACAAGGAGCCAATAAAGGCTCAATTTTATTCATTTATTCATGCTCTGTTTTCAATACATTTTCGACACGATTTCTTTTTAAACCAAGTTCCTCTCTTTTACAGATGAACAACATGTTACACCCGTCCAGGATACCGCACAACAGAGACACAGGCGCAGACATGCAGTAGGGACCCGTTGCAAGGATTCTTTTCAGATTAAGACCCTGCGTAAACCTTTTTTACTGTCTCTAGTTGCTATACATCCCCTGGTTTCTCATCATAACGAGTGAGGAGGCTGACGTTTTGGCATCGGCCGCGTCAGAGGATTTTGCGCGTACCTGGACACTACGGGCTTAGGGCATTGATCTGCCCGTCATCATAAAGACCGAACACCTCAGGGAGTGTTCGGCGTCTCGAGTTAGGCCTTATATGCATCAGCTCCGAATCATGTCTTTGGTCAAATTTTGGGTTTGCCCGGCTCCTGTGTTTTGCTGCCTTACGTTCCACATCGTCGGCTAACGCGGCACCAGGAGAACTACTGCAATTGTGCCCCGGTTCGCCGGTGAGCGCCAAGAGAGAAAGCCGAAATCGACCGCTGTCATGATGTAGCGAGAGACTGGTCAACCACTCGATCGACCTCAGGAATGTTTAGAATTCCTCCGCTTCGGCGAAGGACCGCTTCACGGTCAGGCACACACGCGCCCCAAATTCGGAGAGCGCGGTGCCCCTAGGGGCTATATCGTAGCCCCACCTTCGAACTCCTATGGATAAGTGAAAGTGATAAAGCATTATAGTCCGGTTGCCTCGTTTGCTACGCTATCACCTCCTTAATAGGACCAAGACGTTGGATTAAGTGTGAAAACGCGCTATTTCGCAAACACCCCCGCACCATGTGCGTGGGGGCTGAAGCCGAAGACTGCCATCTTTCAGGTTATACACAAGCATACATCAACGGCCGCACAGAAGATGTTTCAATACTTGAACGCACAAGTAGCAAAAAGCGCTGAAATCGTAAACATCGTTTTACAAACAAAAACGTTCATTTGAACATGACATTTTTTGAGCACTGCGACTCTATTACACGAGCACCACGCAGAACTTCCCCAAAATAGTGCTCGGCGGGTAACCGGCTCTCGTCCGAACCCTGGGTCGCAACAGCGGTGGCATCCATCTTCGCCCAATGTGTCTTCACACGGGCAAGGGCCATCCGTGCACCTTCTATGCAAGCCGACCGCTTCATCGCCTTGATATGCGGCACCGCCTCAAGGAATTGCTGCAATAAGCCAAAATGACTCTTTGGTTTGGGCCTATCCGGCCAGACATGAGCCACGATATCCGTCATGGCAAGTCCGGACAACCTATTCAGTTCAGCCCACTCGGCCAGCCGATCGGTCAGCGGAAGTGAACGCTGCAGACTATGGAATTGAGACCAAAACAGCTCTTCCGTCTTGTGAAATTTCTGACTTCGGAAGTGCACAACGGCATCTGCCGCACTCGCCGCTAAGTCCATATAAGGATCCTCCGGACCCCACAGCTGGCCAAGCTGAGCATACTTTGGATCCTTAAACCTTCGGCGCAGCAGAAAGGGCTTGCCTGCCACAATGTCTCCGGCCTGGCGCAGCTCCTCCTTTATAGCCCGCGTGGCAGTACGGGCATCCTTGGCCTCGGCGGTGGCCTTCCCCAAGTCTTCTTGCTCCGCTAGGCGTTCCTTTTCAAGAACGTCATTGCGGTCGGTAGCATCTTTCAACTTCACGGCCATTTCGGCCATTTCCTCCCTGCTTCGGCACTGTGCAGCCCTTTCGGCTTTTAGCTCTTCGGCCGCCCTAGAGGCAGCCGCATCACTCCTTCTGGCTTGCTCGGGCATGGCGCCCCTTGCCCCCACCTCCTCCCACGACCATGGCGCCTCCCTCCCCCGAGAGGCCACCTCGGAGCCACGACTCCGCTGCCTCCATGGATCAGAGGTCGAGCCTCCCCCGTCCTCCATGCGGCGACCTCCTTCCCCGAGCTCATCGCGCGCGCACCACTCCTGGATCGGGCCAGCCACCCGCGCTACGCACCACGGCTGCTACCGCCCCAGCCATCTCCCCTAAGTCGGGCCGCCCCGCGCTCGACTACCCCCCTGTAGTCCACCTTAGGTTCCGCTGCAGCCCACCCTCCCCGGCCAAGAAGTTCTCCCAAGCGCATCGGCATCCCCCTGCTTCTTCTCCTCTTCTGACGAACAGACAAACACCTGAGCATTTGGGGTTGTTCTCGCTGCTCACTTTTTTTATTTTGGGAGGAAAAGTCGGTGCACTGCAGTTTGCTATTCCTGCTATTGCGGTTTCAGCTTGCTAAATTTTTGCATGAGATGAATGAAAAATCCGTCGTCATAGTAGTTCAAAATATTATGCATTGTCTCGTGGTTTCCTGAAGCATGGTGTTGCAGCGCGGTTATGTTCTGGAGCGATTTATGTGAAGCAGTGCTCAACAATTGCCGTGGAGCACCTGACGACGAGAACCATCTCCATGCCACCGTGTCGATGGCCAAAGTCAAAGGAACCCCCATACAGTGTGGCACTAGTTGTTCTTATTCCATGGGTCAAACAGTAGAAGAAAAGCTAGGGTCAACGCCACGGTGCCGCATGCAGTGCACTTCATCTCATGAGTGGTTGTAGTTGAGAGAGCGTGTGTGTGCAGAGGAGGACTTGTCTTGGTTTTGCAGCTAGGAGTGTGCAGTTTGGTAGCCACCTGATACATGTTATTTTTGTATTTGTTTTGCTGTGCGGCGTGATCTCTGTGTGTGTGTTATGCCAAGTGCTAGGTTCGCTTCGTAAAAAAATAGCAAAGAAATTCCCACAAGAGGTTCACTTCTTTTTCTAATGCAAATTGTATCGTTTGTGGGATGATTGAAATAAATGGTATTGAAATTCACTAGCAAAAAATAATGCGGTTCACTTTGGAGAGTGATGTTGCTCACTTGAGCCCGACGTGAAAAGTGCGGAAATATTACGGATACAACAAAAAAGTAATGCGGTTCACTTCGATATATGCCGCGGTTCACTTGCCTCCCCTCTGCGGTCCACTCTCGTTAACAAAAAAATAAAAATAAAAGACAACAAAAACTTGTCGGAGAAAAATTACGTCCGACAAAAGAAATTATGCAGCTCGCTTGCCCGTTTGATGCAGTGCAGTTTTCAGTCTAAAGCAGTGCGGTCAACCGTATGATGTTGTTCATCCCGTAAGTGCAAGAAATTTGTTACGGAAGCGATAAAAAAGTAATGCGGTTCACTTCTTGATAGTGTTGTGGTTCATTTACACCCGATGTGAAGTGCACTCTACTTTCTCGTTCTTAAAAAAATTACGTTTGAATAAAATAAATCATGCAGTTCTCTTACCCGTATGATGCAGTGCGGTTTTTTGTTCGATGCAGTTCGGTTTTCAGTCGGATGAAGTACCCACGTCGATTTGGGTGTCGCAAAAAACTGAGTGTCCGCATTTCAGTAATTTCGAAATTCCTCTTAAACCGTAAAGAATTAGAGAGAGTGTTCTACATGAAAAGGTTGTGCCTCGTTTATATATTTCCAACGGCATGTCGTTTGAATCATTCCGACAAGCGGTTTGTAAAAATTTCGCGAAAAACGGCCGCTGTCACTCGTTGTCCGTCGCACGATTTTCAAAATTAACTTAAAACAGTAAGGAATCTCAAAAACATTTCAACATACGAAAGTTGAGCCTTGTCCATAGCTTTCCAACGACATGTTACACGCCTCGTTTCGACAAACGGTTCAAAAACTAGAGCGAAAACAGTACCGAAATTTGCAAAAATTAAAAAAAAACGTAATTCCGCGATTTAGTAAATTTGAAACTGCTCTTAAACCGTAACGAATTAGAGAAAATAATAGATATGAAAAAGATGCATCTCAATGATATCTTTCCAACAGCGTATCTTTTGCTTTTTTCCGATGAGCGGTTTAGAAAAAATCACAAAAATACACTCGCTGCCACTCGTTGTGAGCCGCACCGTTTTCAAAACTGCTCTTAGACCGTGAGGAATCTCAAAAAGTGTTCAACATGTCGAAGTTGCGCCTAATCCATAGCTTTCTAACGGTGTATTATACACCTCGTTCCGATAAACGGTTAAAAATTAGAGCGAAAACAGTACCGAAAAAACACGGCGTGCAGTTTTTTTGCGACGGGAAGCTCACTCGCTTGAGTACTGCAGCTCACTTGGTTCAAACAATGACGTGCACTTGCGTTGAGCGTGCAGTGCGGAAGTGTCATCAGAATAGTTATTCTGCTAATATTAGCAGAATAGACCGGCTGTATATATATGTATGTTGTTGTTATAACATAGATCATGATGCCCTCATGTCCGTATTTTATTTTATCGACACCTCTATGTCTAAACATGCGGACATATTTTTCGATATCGGCTTCCGCTTGAGGACAAGCGAGGTCTAAGCTTGGGGGAGTTGATACGTCCATTTTTCATCATGCTTTGATATTGATATTTATTGCATTATGGGCTGTTATTACTCGTTATGTCACAGTACTTATGCCTATTCTCTCTTATTTTACAAGGTTTACACGAAGAGGGAGAATGCCGGCAGCTGCAATTCTGGGCTGGAAAAGGAGCAAATATTAGAGACCTATTTTGCACAACTCCAAAAGTCCTGAAACTCCACGGAAGTTATTTTTGGAATTAATAAAAAATACTGAGCGAAGAAAATACCAGAGGGGGCCACCCACCGTCCACGAGGGTGGGGGCGCGCCCCCTGCCTCGTGGGCCACCTGGCAGGCCTCTGGTGCCCATCTTCTGCTATATGAAGTCTTTTACCCTGGAAAAAATCATAAGCAAGCTTTCGGGACGAAACACCGCCGCCACGAGGCGGAACCTTGGCGGAACCAATCTAGGGCTCCGGCGGAGCTGTTCTGCCGGGGAAACATCCCTCCGGGAGGGGGAAATCATCACCATCGTCATCACCATCGATCCTCTCGTCGGGAGGGAGTCAATCTCCATCAACATCTTCACCAGCAACATCTCCTCTCAAACCCTAGTTTATCTCTTATATCCAATCTTTGTCTCAAAGCCTCAGATTGGTACCTGTGGGTTGCTAGTAGTGTTGATTACTCCAGTAGTTGATGCTAGTTGGTTTATTCAGTGGAAGATCATACGTTCAGATCCTTTATGCATATTAATACCCCTCTGATTATGAACATGAATATGATTTGTGAGTAGTTACGCTTGTTCCCGAGGACATGGGAGAAGTCTTGCTATGAGTAGTCATGTGAATTTGGTATTCGTTCGATATTTTGATGAGATGTATGTTGTCTCTCCTCTAGTGGTGTTATGTGAACGTTGACTACATGACACTTCACCATTGTTTGGGACTAGAGGAAGGCATTAGGAAGTAAAAAGTAGATGATGGGTTGCCAGAGTGATAGAAGCTTAAACCCTAGTTTATGCGTTGCTTCGTAAGGGGCTGATTTGGATCCATATGTTTCATGCTATGGTTAGGTTTACCTTAATACTTATTTTGTAGTTGCGGATGCTTGCAATAGGGGTTAATCATAAGTGTGATGCTTGTCCAACAAAGGGCAGTACCCAAGCACCGGTCCACCCACATAACAAATTATCAATGTAACGAACGTGAATCATATGAGCGTGATGAAAACTAGCTTGACGATAATTCCCATGTGTCCTCGGGAGCGTTTTCCTTCATATAAGAATTTGTCCAGGCTTGTCCTTTGCTACAAAAAGGATTGGGCCACCTTGCTGCGCGTTATTTACTTTTGTTACTTGTTACCCGTTATTTAATTACCTTATCACGTAACTATCTATTACCGGGTAATTTCAGTGCTTGCAGAGAATACCTTACTGAAAACCGCTTGTCATTTCCTTCTGCTCCTCGTTGGGTTCGACACTCTTACTTATCGAAAGGACTATGATAGATCCCCTACACTTGTGGGTCATCACTGTCTCTAATGCATAACCCCAAAATTATAGTGGTAAACCGGTAAGAGATATCATAGAACGTACCATATCTAATAAAATATGGTTTACGACGTTCTGACACACCATTATGCTGTGGTGTTCCAGGTGGCGTGAGTTGTGAAACAATTCCACATTGTTTTAAATGAAGGCCAAACTCGTAACTCAAATATTCGCCTCTGCGATCAGATCATAGAAACTTTATTTTCTTGTAACGATGATTCTCCACTTCACTCTGAATATCCTTTGAACTTTTCAAATGTTTCAGACTTGTGTTTCATTAAGTAGATATACCCATACCTACTCAAATCATCTGTGAAGGTCAGAAAATAACGATACCCGCCGTGTGCTTTAGCACTCATCAGACCATATACATTGGTATGTATTATTTCCAATAAGTCATTAGCTCGCTCCATTGTTCCGGAGAACGGAATTTCAGTCATCTTGCCCATGAGGCATGGTTCGCAAGTATCAAATGATTCATAATCAAGTGACTCCAAAAGTCCATCTGCATGGAGTTTCTTCATTCGCTTTACACCAATATGACCTAAACGGCAGTGCCACAAGTATGTTGCACTATCATTATCAACTTTGCAACTTTTGGCATCAATATTATGAATATGTGTATCACTACGATCGACATTCAATAAACCATTCACATTGGGTGTATGACCATAGAAGGTTTTATTCATGTAAAGAGAACAACAATTATTCTCTAACTTAAATGAATAACTGTATTGCAATAAACATGATATAATCATATTCATGCTCAACTCAAACACCAAATGACATTTATTTAGGTTCAACACTAATCCCGAAGGTAGAGGGAGTGTGTGATGGTGATTATATCAACCTTGGAATCACTTCCAACACACATCGTCACCTCACACTTCACTAGTCTCTGTTTATTCTGCAACTCCTGTTTCGAGTTACTAATCTTAGCAACTAAACTGGTATTGAATACCCAGGTGCTACTACAAACACTAGTAAGGTACACATCAATAACATGTATATCGAAATATACTTTTGTTCACTTTGCCATCCTTCTTATCCGCCAAGTGTTTGGGGCAGTACCGCTTCGAGTGACCATTTCCTTTGAAGTAGAAGCACTCAGTTTCAGGCTTGGGTCCAGCTTTAGGCTTCTTCATGGGAGTGAGAACTTGCTTGCCATTCCTTTTGAAGTTCCCTTTCTTTCCCTCGCCCTTTTTCTTGAAACTAGTGATCTTGTTAACCATCAACACTTGATGCTCTTTCTCGATTTCTACCTTCACCTGATTTCAGCATCGCGAAGAGCTCGGGAATCGTTTTGTCATCCCTTGCATATTATAGTTCATCACAAAGTACTAGAAGCTTGGTGATAGTTGTCGGTGTCAAAACCGACGGATCTTGGGTAGGGGGGGCCAAGCTGTATGTCTGAGGACCGATGGTAACTACGACGAAGGACACAGCGTTTACCCAGGTTCGGGCCCTCTTAATGGAGGTAAAACCCTGCTCCTGCTTGATTATATTCGAAGGGTATGAGGATTACAAGACTTGATCTACCTCGAGATCATAATGGTTGAACCCTAGCTCGGCTAGCCTAGCCATATTGTGATCCTGCCGCCGATCCAACCCTCTGGTTTATATAAACACCAGAGGGGCTTAGGGTTGTACAAAGTCGGTTTTACAAAAAGGAACAACATATACGGACACATATACTTGCCATACACGCACACGGGAGTCCCTACCGGACATGAGAGGTAATCTTCTGTCTTGTATCTTGATGACCCATCAGTCCGGCCCATATCCAATAGACCGGACGCCCGAGGACCCCCTAGTCCAGGACTCCCACAGTAGCCCCTGAACCAGTCTTTGATGACGACGTGTTCGGCATGCAGATTGTCTTCGGCATTGCAAGGCGGTTTCCATGAACAATATACATCGGCTTTCCTCCGTTAAAGAATTCTATCTGGCTTTTCATAATGAACACAACCCTTAGCCGCGAAGGCAGGATATGTAAAAATAAGAATAGTGTCTTTTACTGACAAATTTTCTGGCGAAGCGTCAGACTTGACCCTTTGACCTTTTGAACCGTTTTCACACCCCGCGTTCCGTGTTTTGAGGCCTAGCCCCATTGGCACGTCCCGTCAAAACAGAGATCATGCCCACTTAATATGGGATTGCTCATCAATAGAATTTGGGTAATCCAACCGTTTACGGCGCATGCTTTCGTTGAGAATAGGCGAGCTTCAAGGCGCCATTGGGGGGATGGTTGGCATTTTACCGCCTATAAGAGGGCAATGGATCTTTGCTTTCTCCCCCATGCCTTCACATCTCCTCAGCCTTCCAATCTCCCAAGCTCTCAACGCCCGAAAATTCTCCGTCTTCCTCACCACCACCACCTCCTACGACCATGGCTGGATCTGGCTCCAAAGGCAAGTGGGAGGCCTCCTCTGTCACGGAGAAGGAGATGAAAGATCTCCGGAGTGCGGATGCCTCGCCGCCAACATCGCGTACAGGCTCCCCCCAAGGGTTAACTCATTCCCACTCCGGAGCCCAGTGAAAGGGTGGTCTTCCTCCCCCATTTCCTTAGAGGGTTAGGTTTTCCACTCCACCCCTTCGTCCGTGGACTCATGTTCTACTACGGGCTAGATTTCCATGATCTAGCCCCGAATTCTTTCCTTCACATCTCGACGTTTATCGTCGTGTGTGAAGCTCTACTCTGCATCCTCCCACACTTCAGCGTGTGGCTGAAGATATTCAATGTGAAACTAAAGATGGTCGACGGGCAGCACGCGGACTATGGCGGGGCCATGATAAGCAAGCTGCCCAATGCCACATGGCCCAAAGGGGCTTTCGTTGAGACCGTCAGGGTCTGGCAACAAGAATGGTTTTACATCACCGAGCCGCACCGCGGCAATTGGGCGGCAATTCCGGATTTCAGATCCGGACCACCTACAAGGCTTGCGTCGTGGAACGCAAAAGGCCTCGACTGGTGTCCCAGACGGAGGTGCAAACGCTGCAAATGCGTATCACCAACGTACTGGGAAAAAATGTTGGCCTAACCAACGTAGTTCAGATTATGCTCTTCCGCCGCATTCTCCCCTGCCAGCGCCGGGCTTCCCCCATGTGGGAGTTCAAGCCAGAGGAGCCGCGAACATTGTAGCACTTCCTCGGCATGACGCACGAGGGAATGTGGAATCTTCTCTTCAAGGCGCAGAAGAGCTGGCCTATGGAGACCGAAGATGTTGGCCTCGATGTTATGTCTTGAGCTTGTGTTGGTTTACCTTGAAGAGGAAAGGGTGATGCAGCAATAGTAGCGTAAGTATTTCCCTCGGTTTTTGAGAACCAAGGTATCAATCCAGTAGGAGGCTCCTCAAAAGTCCCACGCACCTACACAAACAAACAAAGAACTCGCAACCAACGCAATAAAGGGGTTGTCAATCCCTTCATGGCCACTTGCGAAAGTGAGATCTGATAGAGATAATATGAAAAGATAAATATATTTTTTGGTATTTTATGATATTGATTGGAAAAGTAAAGATGCAAATAAAAGTAGATTCAAAGCTTATATGATAAGAGATAGACCCGGGGGCCATAGGTTTCACTAGTGGCTTTTCTCAAGATAGCATAAGTATTACGGTGGGTGAACGAATTACTGTCGAGCAATTGATAGAAAAGCGAATAATTATGAGATTATCTAGGCATGATCATGTATATAGGCATCACGTCCGTGACAAGTAGACCGAAACGATTCTTCATCTACTACTATTACTCCACACATCGACAGCTATACAGCATGCATCTAGAGTATTAAGTTCATAAAGAACATAGTAACACATTAAGAAAGATGACATGATGTAGAGGGATAAACTCATGCAATATGATATAAACCCCATCTTTTTATCCTCGATGGCAACAATACAATACGTGCCTTGCTTCCCCATCACACCGGGAAAGGACACCGCAACATTGAACCCAAAGCTAAGCACTTCTCCCATTGCAAGAAAGATCAATCTAGTAGGCCAAACCAAACTAATAATTCGAAGAGACTTGCAAAGATAACTTAATCACACATAAAAGAATTCAGAGGAGATTCAAATATTTCTCATAGATAAACTTGATCATAAACCCACAATTCATCGGATCTCGACAAACACACCATAAAAAGAGTTAAATCGAATAGATCTCCAAGAAGATCAAGGAGAAATTTGTATTGAGATTCAAAGAGAGAGAAGAGGCCATCTAGCTAATAACTATGGACCCAAAGGTTTGTGGTAAACTACTCATAACTCATCGAAGAGGCTATGGTCTTGATGTAGAAGCCCTCCATGGTCAATTCCCCCTCCGGCGGAGGGCTGGCGAAGGCTCCAAGATGGGATCTCGCGGATACATAAGGTTACGGCGGTGGAAATAGTTTTTCGTGGTCGCTTCTGATGTTTTCGGGGTACATGGGTATATATAGGAGGAAGAAGTAGGTCGGTGGATCGCCGAGGGGCCCACGAGGGTGGGGGCGCACCCAACCCTAGGGGCGCGCTGGCACCCTCGTGGCCGCCTTGCTTGTTACTTGACTTCCACTCCAAGTCCTCTGGATCACGTTTGTTCCGAAAAGATCGCTCACGAAGGTTTCATTCCGTTTGGACTCCGTTTGATATTCGTTTTCTTCAAAACACTGAAATAGGCAAAAAACAGCAATTCGGGCTGGGCCTCCGGTTAGTAGGTTAGTCCCAAAAATGATATAAATGTCTAAAGTAAAGCCCATAAACATCCAAAACGGGTAATATAATAGCATGGAACAATCAAAAATTATAGATACGTTGGAGACGTATCACTCGATGCCAAGAATTCGGCCACTCTAGTAAGTACTAAGTTCCCGAAGATATATATGGCTCATATACTTGATCAATATGAATCTTACCAGCTCACTCTTCATGCAGGGCTGGACCAAGAAATCGGAGCAGATTAAGAGTCCGGCTCCATTGCCTGAAGACCCAGTTACCCCTCAGCTGCAGGAGATGCTGGTCCCGGCACCCTATCAGGTGCCAGAGAAGAAGTCAAAGAAAAAGGGCAAGGGGACCAAGGACGGGCCCCGCTGCAAAGGTCCTTCACACGTAGTGTCCGGGGAGACCGAGGATGTCTCCTCTCACGAGGAAGACAAGACGAAGAGGAGGAGGAAGAGGAAGTGGAGAGCGCCTCTCCTCGCAAGACAAGGAGGAAGAAGAGGACCACCTTTGAGAACCTGGAGGGAGCGACGCCGAAGAAAGGGAGGGTAATCCTCTCGGACAGTTTGGATTCAGAGTCCGAACACAGCCCGGAGAGGATCCCCATGGATAAGCCCCTGACCGAGACATAAGTATCAAAAACTTATTTGCTCAATTATTGCTTACTCTGACTCTGGTGTATGAATCATATCCTTATTTGCTTTTTAGCCTCCGCGTGAGATCCCGATCCCCTCCTCTTCGGAAGGGAACTCTCTGCCACCTGAAGAGGCGGAGAGTGACAGACCATCTCGTGTCTCCTCCCCCCTATTATGGAGGACACCGAGGTGTCGTCCCAAAGGGCCTCTCCAGGCCGAGGAGGGGCGGATGAGGCCATCAAGAAGGCGCCCGAGGGTGACACCTCGAATGCTGCAGAGCGGAGCATGACGACCCCCATGACCATCGAGGGTGGGGGCCCTCAACAGTCCGAGCCCTCGCCGAACACCATTCCGTAGAACAATGTGGCTCCGGACTTAGTTCAACACCCCCCATCAATAGGGGGAGGAGCAGCCGCTCTGTCGACGGCCGCTGTCAATCCAGAGGCCACTGACACTCTGAAGGAAGCACTGCAACGTGCTTCCATTGTAGAGGAACACCACACCCTGATGGGTGAAGTTATGGAGAAAGTTCAGTCCGCGAAGAGCAGACTGACCGAAGCCTTCAACAGCCTACTGATGGGATTTGAGGTATGCAATGTAATTCTTCTTCACAAGTTTTTCTTTTGTGTGTATATATATATGAGGCTAAACCTATGCATAGACCGTAGACCCTGAGACTCTGTCCGTATTAGAACAATCTGGATAGAGGATCAAAACAAAATGATAATGTATCGTATTATCTTGTTGGACATGCATCTATGCTTGCGGCTACTGCCCAAGCCGCGGAGACTTAGTCGGAAGCTGTGGATATCCGATTAGGAACTCGACCACGCCAATAAGCGGTTTGACGAGACCCAAGGTATGTGGCACTGTTACATACTCGAAAGTGATGTGTTTGTCGGTCTTTAATACTAACTTTAATGTTATAAATGTACTCACAGTTGGCGCTGCCGAGGTCGAGTCCCTCAAGAGAGCCCTCGCTGAAGCCAAGAAGGAGGAGGAGGTGAGCAAGGCGGCCACGGACAAAGCGGCCAAGGAGTTGGAGGTGGAGCAAACCACCCGCCAAAGACATGAGGTGCAGGTGGGGGAGGTCGAACAGGAGCTCAAGGACGCCATCGCCAAGTGCGAGTCCTTGGAGAAAAAGAGTTCGGAGCAGGCCTCCGAGCTCGTCAAAGCGCTGGAAAGCGCAAAAGAAGCCTGGGTTGAAGCCCAGGGAGCTCGCCGGGAGATCCAAGAGGCGAGGCAGATAGCGGCTGGTAAGGCCTTTCTCATGCAGAGTAAATTTACAAGGAAGAGGTATATTTTGCTGGCCCGTTTGGAGTTCTCCAAGCACATTTGTGGATCTGCCGAGGAGCATTGCTGACGCCGCCGAGTTCTTCTGCGCTGAAGAGGGGAGCTCCGGGAAGAAGCTATTCTGGTTGCAATACCTTGCGCCAGAGTATCCGGCGCCCCTCAGCGATCAGCTGAAGTAGCTGACGGAGCTGCACAGGGTGGACGAACTAGCCATGAAGGACGTGATAGTCCGTCTTTGGCCAGCCGGGCACATGCCAGCAGCTACTTTGGACTTGTGAAGCGGCTGGTCGAGGCTTGTCCTCGAGTTGACGCCATCAAGCGGTCGGCCCGCATAGAAGGTGCCCGGATGGCCTTCGCCTGAGTCAAGGTACAATGGGCGAAGATGAAGGCCACCGAGATTGCCACCGCAGGGCCGCCTGAAGGCAAGGATCACCGGCGGCCGGAGAAGTACTTTGGCGAGGTCCTTGAGGGAGCTCGCATTGTAGAGGGCCAGTGCTCAAAGGACATCATATTTGATTAATAGAGTCTGGTTTGTAAGAGTCATGTAATGAACCCATGGTGTAAAATAGTTATGCTTACGCTTTATGATTAGTTTATCCTCCTATTTGGTCGTTTATATGTCTGAAAGTTTACCAGTCATCGGCTTCTACCCCCACGTAAATTTTATAGGGGTGTTCGGGAACGCATAACCGCACTTTATCCAACGTCTTGGTATGATGTAGGAGGCGTCTTGCGAGGTGAACTCGCCAATCAGACTATGCGGTTTTAGTACTTTCACTTGGCCATAAGAGTCCATTGGTGGCGCTAAGTACTAGCCCCTTGTTGCGTGAACGTCAATCCCGAGTGCAGCGCCTTTACAACGCGGCTGGTCGAGACCCAGCCCCTCGTATAACATGGCATAAATCGCGAACAATTTGTAGTGCGACACCGAGTCACCGGATCGCTGAACCGCTCTCGCATATCATGACAGTCAGTTTTCGGCTTTGTCTACCGAGGTACTTAACCGGACAAACCAGAAATACAATCGCAGTAGTTCTCCCTTTACTACCTGAGCTGAACTTGCAGAACGTAAGGTTGCAAACACAGGAACCGGGCAACCCAACTATAGACCAAAGACATGATTCAAAGCCGATGCATATAATGCAATATCCGGGACGCCGAAGAGTTCCCTATAGATGTTCGGACTTAAGAGTTTTGCGGGGCCGAATACAGCCCCTGGTGTGAAGGCCGGGCCGAAACACGTGTGTCAGTCGAACATAAGGGGGAACACAGATGACAAGGTAATACCAGGACCCAGCCAAGAAGGTGATAATCATCTACTTCCTTTATATCCTTATTGATATGTCGACAACAGACAATGCCGTTCAATATTAAGGTCATGTTACATGCCTAAGGAGAAAAACAAAAAGTTTTAATAAGGGAAAGTCTAACATGGGGCCTGAAAATAACAGTTCAAAAACTCCAACAATGCCCTGTCGCACGTCTATGCCATTTCTCCTTAGTAATAAGTCCTTTGATAGGAGTATTTCGATGGTTGGGAAATGCTAGCCTTAAAAGGATCTCCTGAAATAACCATATAGCAAGTAGGGCTCTTGATGAACCTGCAGTGAGAAAAGAAAAAAGGGTATATGCAGTCCAGATGGGGTCGAGCCGTATTATGGACCTCTTCCGCAGTGTGCCTCCAGTGTCGCCCAGGGTATTTTTAGTGTGTAGTTATGTACGCGCGGTACATAAGCCGCAACCTGATAGGGTGATCGGCGAGGCCGAACTGCTAATCAAGGTCTGGATCCGTTGATTTATCGCTATTATGCGCGGACTGGACTCGTTTGGATACATCATTCGCTTTGTTCGCCGATGAACTTTTTGGCTTGATGAGGTCGCCATACACTTCGGCTGCAAGGGCCGCGGTGTGCTCCTCAGTACGAAGGGAACCCTCCATATTACCATTGACTATAATAACGCCATGAGGTCCGGGCATCTTAAGCTTTAAGTAAGCATAGTGCGGGACTGCGTTAATGCGGGCGAAAGCAGTTCATCTGAGCAGTGCGTGATAGCCACTGCGGAAAGGGACGATGTCGAAGTTCTTCGTTGCCAAAGTTGCCTGGGGAGCCGAATACTACCTCTAGTGTTAGTGAGCCCGTGCAACGGGCCTCCACTCCTGGTATCGCACCTTTAAAGGTAGTGTTACTAGGCTTGATTCTTGATGGGTCAATGCCCATCTTACGGACAATATCTTGATAGATCAAGTTAAGACTGCTACCTCCGTCCATAACAACTGTAGTGAGGTGGTATCCGTCAATAATTGGATCAAGTACTAGGGCGGCCGAACCCCTGTGACGGATACTGGTTAGGTGATCCCTGCGATCAAAGGTGATCCGACAGGCTGACCATGGGTTGAACTTGGGGGCGACAGGCTCTACAGCATAGACGTCCCGTAGTGCTGGTTTTCAGAATGTGAGTGACATAGATCATGTTCACTGTCTTCACCTTGGGGGGAAACTGCTTCTGACCCCCGGTGTTCGGCTGTCGGGGCTCGTCACACTACTAGGGAAAAGCCTTGCAGTAGAGCTGGTTTTTGGCCTATCAGTAGCGCGGGTAACCGTGCTACTGATACGGCGCTACAGCTAAAGCTTAGTAGTACCGCTAGCTGGCATGCTGTGACGCCCCCGATTCAATCGTACACTAATCATACACGCAAATGTGTACGATCAAGATCATGGACTCACAGGAAGATATCACAACACAACTCTAGACACAAATAAAATAATACAAGCTTTATGTTACAAGCCAAGGGCCTCGAGGGCTCGAATACATAAGCTCGATACACAAGATTCAACGGAAGCAACAATATCTGAGAACAGACATAAGTTAAACAAGGATGCCTTAAGAAGGCTAGCACAAAAGCAACAACGATTGAAGAGGCAAGGCCTCCTGCCTGGGGCCTCCTAACTACTCCTGGTCGTCGACGGCCTCCACGTAGTAGCATCCATCGGCGGTGGCATCTGGCTCCAAGGATCCACCATCTGGTTGCACCAACCGGAAAGAAGATAGAAGGGGGAAAGGGGTAGCAAAGAAACCGTGAGTACTCATCCAAAGTACTCGCAAGCATCAGATCTATACTAAGTATGCATTTGTATCAAATGGAAAGGTTGTATCCGTGGACTGAACTGCAGAATGCCAGAATAGAGGGGGAAAGCCTAGCCTATCGAAGACTAGCATCTTCACGCAGCTCCGAGCATCTTGCAGCATGTAGAAGAGTAAAGAATAGCAGTTTATTTAACAATCATTTTGTAGCATTAATGACAGAGATCCTTCCTCGACTCCCTGCGAGAAAGCAATCCCGGAGCCACATATCTCAAGTATCCATTTGTAGTTGTATAAGATCACGATATAAGTCTGAACTTCCATTACCGTGGACACGGTATTCGAATATATAACTTCCCTGCAGGGGTGCACCACGTTACCCAACACGCTCGATCACTCTAGTCGGACACACCTTTCTAGGGTCAATGCCCGCCCTCGGAAGATCAACACATCGCAGCCCGACCTAGGCTCAGCAGAGAGGTCCCCGCCGGTCTACATCCTAAGCACTCCGGGGTCTTGGGCCCATCGCCCGCAGCACTCCGGGTCGTTGCGCGCAGGGTGAATACCAGCACCGCCTCGGATGGCCAACACGATTCGACCGTGCCGCACTGCTGAATCGACGCCCCGACAAAGCTTCGGCCGATATCGCGACGTCGAGGCCCATATCTATTCTCGCGTGGTGGTTAGTGCGTAAAGGCCAGAGGCCAACTCAGAACAAATACCCAAACCATAGTGTATTATTAGCTTGTGGAGACGAGCAGAGACTCACGATCGAAAGTGACCCCGTCGCCCCGCCTGTTGAACTTACGACAGAATGCCCGGCCGTGCCACATCATTATCTTGCGGGTGCTCTCCGGGCCTGCCCGACTTTCACCAAGGTCTCAAGTAAATTCAAGGTAACCGTGTGTCCAAACATCAAGGGGAAAACCCGAGGAATCACCCCCGGTGGATTCCACTCAATGTAATCATCAAGGTGAACGTAAGAGGGACCACCCTCGAGGTTCACACTTGAGGTGTTGAACGACAGAGCCGTATCGGGAATGGTGAAAGAGGAAATCACCCTCAATGACCACGACCGAATAGCTACACTACAGAATTATCATCAGGAGTCGTTATGAGGGATCACCCTCGGCACTCGATAGTAGCTCTGCAGAGTCGAGCAACTAAAGGGGCGTGATGTGATGTGAGAGGTCAGGCTCTGGTCATCGATAACATTGATCGAGTCGTCGAAGATGAAGCAGGGGCAACAAGGACAAGTGGAGGTCATTGATGGATCACTAACCAACCTATACTAAGCATTAGGATAAGCATGTAGGTAACAATAAGGTGTACAAAAGCAGGCTATGCATCGGAATAGGAGCAAACAATAAAAGTAGCAAAATCTAATGCAAGCATGAGAGTACAGAATGGGCGATATCGGGATGATCAAAGGGAGGGCTTGCCTGGTTGCTCAGACAAGGAGGGTCGTCGTCGACATAGTCGATCACACGGGCATCAGCAGCGGTCTCGGGGTCTACCCGAGAGAAGATGGGGGAAGAAACAGTAAATACACGCAAACATATGTACAACAAGACAACAAGCGGTGCTAGAGGTGTTCGAACACGGTGCTAGGTGATACTGGCGAAGGGGGACACATCCGGGGAAGTTTTCCGGTCCCGGACGCCCGTCACGTATGATGAACCGGAGGGGAAAGTTTTCAGGTTTGCTATGCTAGGGGTGTGTGGCAAAGTAATGCACCGCGTATTCGGATTCATCTCAAAATTCTGAGCAACTTTCATGTATAAAACTTTTTCATCCGAGTTACGGATTATTTTATATGATTTTTCAAAGTTTTATTAATATTCTGAAATTAATTTTTAATACGAAAATAAATGCTAAAAAGCTAGGCGCACCCAGCACAGTGTACACAAAAGTGTACCCAGTGGCTGACAGGTGGGTTGGGGTCAGCTTGACCAGTCAACGCTTGATCGGTCAACATGGGGTGGGTCCCCTGTCATGCATACATTTATCTAACTGATTAAATTAACTAATCTAGTTCATTACTTTAATTAAGTTAATTAAGCATTTAACTAATTAATTATTATTATTATTTTAATATGTTTTTTTAATAATAACAGGGGTGTGTGGGGCCCCGTTGGCAGTGGCACCGGGGGCTAGTGGGGCGGGCGTTAGCAGGTGCGGGCGGGGGCGCCCGTCGGGGCAAACCCGAGCGAGTCCGCGGCAAGGGGCAGCGCTGGCGCGTCTAGCCGGAGCCGCAGCAAGGGGCGAGCGCCGGTTCGGTGCTGGCGTATGGCTGGAAGGCTATCAAGGGCAACAATGAAAGCGTGGACGGCGCGGTGGCGCGCCAGAGGAGGCGGGCCAGAGCTGGAGGGGCCGAGCGGGTTACGGCCCGTGGCCAGGGAGGTGCGGGGCGGCGCGCAGCGGCCATGGGAGGCGCACGTGTCCGCGACGGCGAGCGCTCGCGACAGGGGGGTGGCCGAAGGAAGCAGTCAGACAAGGCGAGGCGCAGCCAGGGGCGCGCTCGCGCACAAAAACAAAGCTTCAGGCGCGACCTCGGGAGGACTTGGGCGGCGGCTACATCGACGGAAACTAGGGGGAAAGACGGGGGATCGGCGCTTCTCACCACGGGAGGGACGATGGTGAGCTCGTGCGGTGCCGGGGTGGACCAGAAAACGCGGATCGACGGCGAGGACGCAGCGGCCATGGCGAGGAAATCCGGCGATGGCGACGATGCAGAGGCTCCTCGCTCCAACCCAGCACGTGGGGACGACGAGGACGACGAGGCGGTCCTCCTGGACGTCTACCGGTGGCACGGGAGGCTTCGGACCATGGCGATGGCGTCGCGGCGGAGACGGCAGTGGTCGGGCACGTACACTTCGAGCGAGAGAGCGAGGTAATGGGGGGGTCTAGGGTTCCTGGGAGAGAGGGAGAGGGCTGGGGTGAGTGGGGGGAATGGGGACCGAGGAGGCGGGGAGCGGCGTTCTTTTCCCTCCCCGTCGGCGTGGCAGCGTGGGGAGGTGCGCTCGGTCCGATGGGGACGAACGGGAGCTCCCCGGTCGGCTGTACAGGGACAGGAGGCAACCGACCGAGATAGGTGGGCTGGCTGGGTGGGAGTGGGCTGAGGCCCAGGGGGACCCAGGGGGTTTTTTCTACTCCTTTTAACTTTACCTTTTGCTTTTCTTTTAACAGCCTCCAATTGCATTTAAATAAGCCACCAAATGACTTTTCAAATATGTGGAGGTGGACAAAACAAATACTAGGAAAAACTGAGCCCTGCCACAAAAAGTTTGTGAGGCTTTTGAATTGATTTGGATTTTTTCACAAATGGAAAAGTATAAGAAAAAGCTGATTTGGAACTGTTTTAATTTCCAAGGGAAATTAAATATCTCAAATGATGTTGAATCATCCAAGACAATTAGTTAGCGAATATTTTCAACCCATCGAACATTTTTACTTGACAGTTCGAAGAAATAAGAATTTGACTTGTTTTCGGAATTTGAATTTGACCTGTGTTTGAAACAAGTGAGGTTTAGCAAGAGTAACAATGGTGACAAGGCATCATTAACAGAGGATTACTGTAGCTTAATTATCCGAGCGTCACAATTCTCCTCCACTACAAGAATCTCGTCCCGAGATTTAGAAGGTGGAGTAAGGGGAAAGACTGAGGAAGGACGGACCTCAACACAAGATAGGTACCTAGGGGCTATCTCAATGAACGTGGCATAGAGGCATCTCTCGAGTTGAAAATCAAGAAAGTCATCGAAAGCCAGGTAAGGAGGTGCAATAATAAGGTTCAACCTGGTAGGCAAACATTCGTTGCCTAAAACAGAGGGTGAAAGGAGTTCAGAGCAATGGGAATAAGTATTTTGTCTCATACCAGAATAGATGACTGGGAAGGTGGCTCGTGATTTACATACGAAGCCAAGTGCAAAGAATATTTCGGAGTTAAGGTTGTACAGGAGAGTCAGGTTTTGATCCTGCGGAACTGTGGGTTATGGGCCCACCATGTTGGTTAAAAGCAGGAAGGGTGCTAACATTTTGTACGGTCATGATAGCAAGGCAGGTCAGAGGATAGCCTGTCAGTTATGTCAGCAACAACGCTGGTACCAAGGGCGAGGGACGAAGAGAACCATATTCCTGCTCGTTAAGACGATGCAGACCAATAGGCAAAGTTCTCATCCATCGGTGGCTACCGGAATGTCATCAACAATAGTAACAAGGTCTTATTGACAGAGTTGTACACCGAGGGGTTTACATAAGCAGGAAATTATCACTGCTTAGATATGATAGGTTACAAGAAAGGTTAAACAAAGCAATAGAGACCTGAATCAATTACCGGTGTTCTCGAGTGTCTAAGAACTCAGAACCCGTGGAAAATTGGAATCAGCTAGAAATAATAGTTGATCAAGAACTCATAAGAAGTTATGTAGTTCCGTGATATTCTCGAGATACCAGAGGGTAATACTCGAGGGTATAGCAGAACAGAGGTTGGACGGGTGAAATGATCTACAGAAGACCAGTACTTCCACTTGTCCGAGAAATAAAATCAAAGAAGAACAATCATGGTTGGAACCACGGTTGCAAAGGACCAAATATAGATACAAGATGAACTTATCACAAGGTGGTTATCATTATAACAAGAAGCTTCCATGATAAGTTCCACATCGGGTCCATGGGCATGAACACAAAGGTTCAAGGTCGACTCCCACTTCTCTAATGCATAACCTTTCATTCACTTCTCATTTTTGAAGAAGTCATAGTGTTGAGATTTTATCTAGCATAACACTAGTAGAGTATGACCCGTAGAAGTTTCCGGGTTCACACAGCCTGTGGAAGGCATAGGTTCAACCCATCGGGGCATCTTAGGAACACATACCACAAACTTTAGGAAGAAATAACTCAAGCTCGGAAGCAGAGCATGGTTGATAAAGGCAGGGGATACAATTTACCAAAGGCATTATGTATCCGAGGAAATCTCACAAGGTTGCTGAATATGAAGGACCCTATTGGATAAAACCCAACAAAGGATCTGGTGGTACACGAGGGATCCTGATGAGTATCGATACTCAGCCAGAAGAAGAAAACATGCAAAGAAATCAGATTATAGAAACAACTGACTAATTCAAATCTCAAATGCAAAGGAATTATGATTCCCAAATCAAGGGATCAGAAGCAAGCGCTCTGATCAAGAATGGATAAGTTGAATAGACTTAGGGCACAACCGATGGCAATCTGATTGGCCGAGAACCAACTCATGTTCAGGAAGATGTTTAAGCCGGAATGATAATTTATAAGGACCAACTGATGATTGTGACTACTCACAAACATATCAAATCGAAAGACTCAAAATGACAATGAGAAAGGATGGCAATGGATACAGCTAGGCATATGGAAATAGCCAGAGTGTAAGCATGTAAGACCTTCTAGAGCAATTGGCGACAGAGGTCCTCAAAAGCTCGGGTTGTATTACAAAGTATCTTATGAAGCATAAGAATAACTAGGGATGAATGGATACTCGATAAGAGCGAGTAATTATCCATAGGGGTATGCATGCGGCAAGGACTGCAAGGTAGTAAGCATAAAGGATTCTCGGAACATCGGAGAGTATTTCAGGACATCTTGTAATAACAAGATCAACGAGGAATGACTGTATGAACGACAATGTAGGTAGTTACACCTAAGGATTTATCACAGGTGGGGATCGCAACGGCGAAGGGCACAGGGGTCTCGGGAAAACATCAGAGAGTATCTTCAGAATCTTCTGGTGCACCAAGCAATCATCTGGAGTGAGGGGCTCTCCGGGAGAAAATATTTACGAGAACCTAGAGTTAGAATTAACAAAACCATTTAACCCGAATTGAAGAGAGATCAGATTCCCAGAGTATAGACGAGGAATAAAAAGATCCTAATACCACCCAATTGGCGACGTGGGCCCGTAAGCCACACAGCCATGTTAGTAAAACCGTTTTTCAAAACTAGACTCAACTTCGGCCAAGGAGTTGGAAAGGGGGATCCTACAGGTAGTCGGCTCTGATAACAACTTGTGACGCCCCCGATTCAATCGTACACTAATCATACACGCAAATGTGTACGATCAAGATTAGGGACTCACGGGAAGATATCACAACACAACTCTAGACACAAATAAAATAATACAAGCTTTATGTTACAAGCCAGGGGCCTCAAGGACTCGAATACATAAGCTCGATACACAAGAGTCAGCGGAAGCAACAATATCTGAGAACAGACATAATTTAAACAAGGATGCCTTAAGAAGGCTAGCACAAAAGCAACAACGATCGAAGAGGCAAGGCCTCCTGCCTGGGACCTCCTAACTACCCCTGGTCGTCGACGGCCTCCACGTAGTAGCATCCATCGGCGGTGGCATCCGCTCCAAGGATCCACCATCTGGTTGCACTAACCGGAAAAAAGATAGATGGGGAAAAAGGGGTAGCAAAGCAACCGTGAGTACTCATCCAAAGTACTCGCAAGCATCAGATCTATACTTAGTATGCATTTGTATCAAATGGAAGGGTTGTATCCGTGGACTGAACTGCAGAATGCCAGAATAGAGGGGAAAGCCTAGCCTATCAAATACTAGCATCTTCACGCAGCTCCGAGCATCTTGCAGCATGTAGAAGAGTAAAGAATAGCAGTTTATATTTAACAAGCATGTTGTAACATTAATGCCCAGAGATCCTTCCTCGACTCCCTGCGAGAAAGCAATCCCAGAGCCACATATCTCAAGTATCCATTTGTAGTTGTATAAGATCGTGATATAAGTCTGAACGCCCATTACCGTGGGACACGGTATTCAATATATAACTTCACCGCAGGGTGCACCACGTTACCCAACACGCCGATCACTCCGCCGGACACACCTTTCTAGGGTCAATGCCCACCCTCGGAAGATCAACACGTCACAGCCCGACCTAGGCTTAGCAGAGAGGTCCCCGCCGGTCTACATCCTAAGCACTCCGAGGTCTTGGGCCCATCGCCCGCAGCACTCCGGGTCATTGCGTGCAGGGTGAATACCAGCACCGCCTCGGATGGCCAGCACGATTCGATCGTGCCGCACTGCTGAACTGGACGTCTGACAAAGCTTCGGCTGATACTGCAACATCGAGGCCCATATCTATTATCGCTTGGTGGTTAGTGCGTAAAGGCCAGAGGCCAACTCAGAACAAATACCCAAACCATAGTGTATTATTAGCTTGCGGAGACAAGCAGAGACTCACGATCGATAGTGACCCCGTCGCCCCGTCTCATGGACTTACAACAAGGGCTCAGAATGCCCAGCCGTGCCACGTCATTATCTTGCGGGTGCTCTCCGGGCCCGCCCGACTTTCACCAAGGTCTCAACTAAATTCAAGGTAACCGTGTGTCCAAACATCAATGGGAAAACCCGAGGAATCACCCCCGGTGGATTCCACTCAATGTAATCATCAAGGTGAACGTAAGAGGGACCACCCTCGAGGTTCACACTTGAGGTGTTGAGCGACAGAGCCAGACGGGAATGGTGAAAGAGGAAATCACCCTCAATGACCACGACCGAATAGCTACACTACAGAATTATCATCGAGTCGTTATGAGGATCACCCTCGGCACTCGATAGTAGCTCTGCAGAGTCGAGCAACTAAAGGGGCGTGATGTGATGTGAGAGGTCGTTCGTCATCGATCACATTGATCGAAGTCGTCAAGATGAAGCAGGGCAACAAGGACAAGTGGGGGTCACTGATGGATCACTAACCAACCTATACTAAGCAGTTTAGGATAAGCATGTAGGTAACAATAAGCAGGTACAAAAGCAGGCTATGCATCGGAATAGGAGCAAACAATAAAAGTAGCAAAATCTAATGCAAGCATGAGAGTACAGAATGGGCGATATCGGGATGATCAAAGGGGGGGCTTGCCTGGTTGCTCAGACAAGGAGGGTCGTCATCGACGTAGTCGATCACACGGGCATCAGCAGCGGTCTCGGGGTCTACCGGAGAGAAGATGGGGGAAGAAACAGTAAATACACGCAAACATATGTACAACAAGACAACAAGCGGTGCTAGAGGTGTTCGAACACGGTGCTAGGTGATACTGGCGAAGGGGGAAACATCCGGGGAAGTTTTCCCGGTCCCGGACGTCTGTCAGACAGATGAACCGGAGGGGAAAGTTTTCAGGTTTGCTATGCTAGGGGTGTGTGGCAGGCGAACAGACCACGTATTCGGATTCATCTCAAAATTCTGAGCAACTTTCATGTATAAAACTTTTTCATCCGAGTTACGGATTATTTTATATGATTTTTCAAAGTTTTATTAATATTCTGAAATTAATTTTTAATACGAAAATAAATGCTAAAAAGCTAGGCGCACCCAGCATAGTGTACACAAAAGTGTACCCAGTGGCTGACAGGTGGGCCAGGGGGTCCCAGTTGACCAGTCAACATTTGACTGGTCAACATGGGGTGGGTCCCCTGTCATGCATACATTTATCTAACTGATTAAATTAACTAATCTAGTTCATTACTTTAATTAAGTTAATTAAGCATTTAACTAATTAATTATTATTATTATTTTAATATGTTTTTTTAATAATAACAGGGCAGGGGCCCGCTGGCGTGGCACCGGGGCAAGTGGGGCGGCGTTAGCAGTGTGTGGGCGGGGCGCCTGCCGGGCAAACCCGAGCGAAGTCCGCGGCAGGGGCGGCGCGCTGTTTAGCCGAGCCGCAGCGAGGGGCGAAGCGCGCTGGTTCTGGTGCCCAAGCGTATGCTGCTATCAAGGGCAACAATGAAGCGTGGACGGCGCGGTGGCGCGCTGCAGGAGGCGGGCTGAGCTGGAGGGGCCGAAGCGGGTTACGCCCGTGGCTGTGGAGGTGCGGGGCGAGAGCGGCTATGGGAGGCGTGACGTGTCCGCGACGGCGAAGCGCCGCGATGTGGGGGTGGCCGGCGAAGGAAGCGGCCAGACAAGGCGAGGCGCAGTTGGGCGCGCCGCCGCACGTAAACAAAGCTTCAGGCGCGACCTTGGGAGGACTTGGGCGGCGGCTACATCGACGGAAACTAGGGGGAAAGACGGGGGATCGGCGCTTCTCACCGTGGGAGGGACGATGGTGAGCTCGTACGGTGTCGGGGTGGACCAGAAAACGCGGATCGACGGCGAGGACGCAGCGGCCATGGCGAGGAAATCCGGCGATGGCGACGATGCAGAGGCTCCTCGCTCCAACCCAGCACGTGGGGACGACGAGGACGACGAGGCGGTCCTCCTGGACGTCTACCGGTGGCACGGGAGGCTTCGGACCATGGCGATGGCATCGCGGCGGAGACGGCAGTGGTCGGGCACGTACACTTCGAGCGAGAGAGCGAGGTAATGGGGGGGTCTAGGGTTCCTGGGAGAGAGGGAGAGGGCTGGGGTGAGTGGGGGGAATGGGGACCGAGGAGGCGGGGAGCAGCGTTCTTATCCCTCCCCGTCGGCGTGGCAGCGTGGGGAGGTGCGCCCGGTCCGATGGGGACGAACGGGAGCTCCCCGGTCGGTCAGACAGGACAGGAGGCAACCGACCGAGATAGGTGGGCTGGCTGGGTGGGAGTGGGCTGAGGCCCAGGGGGACCCAGGGGGTTTTTTCTACTCCTTTTAACTTTACCTTTTGCTTTTCTTTTAACAGCCTCCAATTGCATTTAAATAAGCCACAAAATGACTTTTCAAATATGTGGAGGTGGACAAAACAAATACTAGGAAAAACTGAGCCCTGCCACAAAAAGTTTGTGAGGCTTTTGAATTGATTTGGATTTTTTCACAAATGGAAAAGTATAAGAAAAAGCTGATTTGGAACTGTTTTAATTTCCAAGGGAAATTAAATATCTCAAATGATGTTGAATCATCCAAGACAATTAGTTAGCGAATATTTTCAACCCATCGAACATTTTTACTTGACAGTTCGAAGAAATAAGAATTTGACTTGTTTTCGGAATTTGAATTTGACCTGTGTTTGCACAAGGGAGGTTTAGCAAGAGTAACAATGGTGACAAGGCATCATTAACAGAGGATTACTGTAGCTTAATTATCCGAGCGTCACAATTCTCCTCCACTACAAGAATCTCGTCCCGAGATTTAGAAGGTGGAGTAAGGGGAAAGACTGAGGAAGGACGGACCTCAACACAAGATAGGTACCTAGGGGCTATCTCAATGAACGTGGCATAGAGGCATCTCTCGAGTTGAAAATCAAGAAAGTCATCGAAAGCCGTAAGGAGGTGCAATAATAAGGTTCAACCTGGTAGGCAAACATTCGCTGCCTAAAACAGAGGGTGAAAGGAGTTCGAGCAATGGGAATAAGTATTTTGTCTCATACCGTAATAGATGATCGAAGGTGGCTCGTGATTTACATACGAAGCCAAGTGCAAAGAATATTTCGGAGTTAAGGTTGTACAGAGAGTCAGGTTTTGATCCTGCGGAACTGTGGGTTATGGGCCCACCATGTTGGTTAAAAGCAGGAAGGGTGCTAACATTTTGTACGGTCATGATAGCAAGGCAGGTCAGAGGATAGCCTGTCAGTTATGTCGGCGACAACGCTGGTACCAAGGGAGAGGGACGAAGAGAACCATTTTCCTACTCGTTAAGACGAGGCGGACCAATAGGCAAAGTTCTCGTCCGTCGGTGGCTACCGGAATGTCATCAACAATAGTAACAAGGTCTTATTGACAGAGTTGTACACCGAGGGGTTTACATAAGCAGGAAATTATCACTGCTTAGATATGATAGGTTACAAGAAAGGTTAAACAAAGCAATAGAGACCTGAATCAATTACCGGTGTTCTCGAGTGTCTAAGAACTCAGAACCCGTGGAAAATTGGAATCAGCTAGAAATAATAGTTGATCAAGAACTCATAAGAAGTTATGTAGTTCCGTGATATTCTCGAGATACCAGAGGGTAATACTCGAGGGTATAGCAGAACAGAGGTTGGACGGGTGAAATGATCTACGTAAGACCAAAGTACTTCCACTTGTCCGAGAAATAAAATCAAAGAAGAACAATCATGGTTGGAACCACGGTTGCAAAGGACCAAATATAGATACAAGATGAACTTATCACAAGGTGGTTATCATTATAACAAGAAGCTTCCATGATAAGTTCCACATCAGGTCCATGGGCATGAACACAAAGGTTCAAGGTCGACTCCCACTTCTCTAATGCATAACCTTTCATTCACTTCTCATTTTTGAAGAAGTCATAGTGTTGAGATTTTATCTAGCATAACACTAGTAGAGTATGACCCGTAGAAGTTTCCGGGTTCACACAGCCTGTGGAAGGCATAGGTTCAACCCATCGGGGCATCTTAGGAACACATACCACAAACTTTAGGAAGAAATAACTCAAGCTCGGAAGCAGAGCATGGTTGATAAAGGCAGGGGATACAATTTACCAAAGGCATTATGTATCCGAGGAAATCTCACAAGGTTGCTGAATATGAAGGACCCTATTGGATAAAACCCAACAAAGGATCTGGTGGTACACGAGGGATCTGATGTGAGTATCGATACTCAGCCAGAAGAAGAAAACATGCAAAGAAATCAGATTATAGAAACAACTGACTAATTCAAATCTCAAATGCAAAGGAATTATGATTCCCAAATCAAGGGATCAGAAGCAAGCGCTCTGATCAAGAATGGATAAGTTGAATAGACTTAGGGCACAACCGATGGCAATCTGATTGGCCGAGAACCAACTCATGTTCAGGAAGATGTTTAAGCCGGAATGATAATTTATAAGGACCAACTGATGATTGTGACTACTCACAAACATATCAAATCGAAAGACTCAAAATGACAATGAGAAAGGATGGCAATGGATACAGCTAGGCATATGGAAATAGCCAGAGTGTAAGCATGTAAGACCTTCTAGAGCAATTGGCTTACGAGGTCCTCAAAAGCTCGGGTTGTATTACAAAGTATCTTATGAAGCATAAGAATAACTAGGGATGAATGGATACTCGATAAGAGCGAGTAATTATCCATAGGGGTATGCATGCGGCAAGGACTGCAAGGTAGTAAGCATAAAGGATTCTCGGAACATCGGAGAGTATTTCAGGACATCTTGTAATAACAAGATCAACGAGGAATGACTGTATGAACGACAATGTAGGTAGTTACACCTAAGGATTTATCAGTGGTGGGGATCGCAACGGCGAAGGGCACAGGGGTCTCGGGAAAACATCAGAGAGTATCTTCAGAATCTTCTGGTGCACCAAGCAATCATCTGGAGTGAGGGGCTCTCCGGGAGAAAATATTTACGAGAACCTAGAGTTAGAATTAACAAAACCATTTAACCCGAATTGAAGAGAGATCAGATTCCCAGAGTATAGACGAGGAATAAAAAGATCCTAATACCACCCAATTGGCGGCGTGGGCCCGTAAGCCACACAGCCATGTTAGTAAAACCGCTTTTCAAAACTAGACTCAACTTCGCCAAGGAGTTGGAAAGGGGATCCTACGGTAGTCGGCTCGATAACAACTTGTGACGCCCGATTCAATCAGACACTAATCATACACGCAAATGTGTACGATCAAGATTAGGGACTCACGGGAAGATATCACAACACAACTCTAGACACAAATAAAATAATACAAGCTTTATGTTACAAGCCAGGGGCCTCAAGGACTCGAATACATAAGCTCGATACACAAGAGTCAGCGGAAGCAACAATATCTGAGAATGTATATAATTTAAACAAGGATGCCTTAAGAAGGCTAGCACAAAAGCAACAACGATCGAAGAGGCAAGGCCTCCTGCCTGGGACCTCCTAACTACCCCTGGTCGTCGACGGCCTCCACGTAGTAGCATCCATCGGCGGTGGCATCTGGCTCCAAGGATCCACCATCTGGTTGCACTAACCGGAAAAAAGATAGATGGGGAAAAAGGGGTAGCAAAGCAACCGTGAGTACTCATCCAAAGTACTCGCAAGCATCAGATCTATACTTAGTATGCATTTGTATCAAATGGAAGGGTTGTATCCGTGGACTGAACTGCAGAATGCCAGAATAGAGGGGGAAAGCCTAGCCTATCAAATACTAGCATCTTCACGCAGCTCCGAGCATCTTGCAGCATGTAGAAGAGTAAAGAATAGCAGTTTATATTTAACAAGCATGTTGTAACATTAATGCCCAGAGATCCTTCCTCGACTCCCTGCGAGAAAGCAATCCCGGAGCCACATATCTCAAGTATCCATTTGTAGTTGTATAAGATCAGGATATAAGTCTGAACGTCCATTACCGTGGACACGGTATTCGAATATATAACTTCCCTGCAGGGGTGCACCACGTTACCCAACACGCTCGATCACTCTGGCCGGACACACCTTTCTAGGGTCAATGCCCACCCTCGGAAGATCAACACGTCACAGCCCGACCTAGGCTTAGCAGAGAGGTCCCCGCCGGTCTACATCCTAAGCACTCCGAGGTCTTGGGCCCATCGCCCGCAGCACTCCGGGTCATTGCGCGTGGTGAATACCAAAGACCGCCGATGGCCAAAGACGATTCGATCGCGGCCGCACTGCTGAACTGGACGTCTGACAAAGCTTCGGCTGATACTGCAACATCGAGGCCCATATCTATTATCGCTTGGTGGTTAGTGCGTAAAGGCCAGAGGCCAACTCAGAACAAATACCCAAACCATAGTGTATTATTAGCTTGCGGAGACAAGCAGAGACTCACGATCGATAGTGACCCCGTCGCCCCGTCTCATGGACTTACAACAAGGGCTCGTAATGCCCAAATGCCACGTCATTATCTTGCGGGTGCTCTCCGGGCCCGCCCGACTTTCACCAAGGTCTCAACTAAATTCAAGGTAACCGTGTGTCCAAACATCAATGGGAAAACCCGAGGAATCACCCCCGGTGGATTCCACTCAATGTAATCATCAAGGTGAACGTAAGAGGGACCACCCTCGAGGTTCACACTTGAGGTGTTGAGCGACAGAGCCGTATCGGGAATGGTGAAAGAGGAAATCACCCTCAATGACCACGACCGAATAGCTACACTACAGAATTATCATCAGGAGTCGTTATGAGGGATCACCCTCGGCACTCGATAGTAGCTCTGCAGAGTCGAGCAACTAAAGGGGCGTGATGTGATGTGAGAGGTCAGGCTCTGGTCATCGATCACATTGATCGAGTCGTCGAAGATGAAGCAGGGGCAACAAGGACAAGTGGGGGTCACTGATGGATCACTAACCAACCTATACTAAGCAGTTTAGGATAAGCATGTAGGTAACAATAAGCAGGTACAAAAGCAGGCTATGCATCGGAATAGGAGCAAACAATAAAAGTAGCAAAATCTAATGCAAGCATGAGAGTACAGAATGGGCGATATCGGGATGATCAAAGGGGGGGCTTGCCTGGTTGCTCAGACAAGGAGGGTCGTCGTCGACGTAGTCGATCACACGGGCATCAGCAGCGGTCTCGGGGTCTACCGGAGAGAAGATGGGGGAAGAAACAGTAAATACACGCAAACATATGTACAACAAGACAACAAGCGGTGCTAGAGGTGTTCGAACACGGTGCTAGGTGATACTGGCGAAGGGGGAAACATCCGGGAAAGTTTTTCCGGTCCCGGACGTCTGTTAGGGGTGTGTGGCAGGCGAACAGACCGCGTATTCGGATTCATCTCGAAATTCTGAGCAACTTTCATGTATAAAACTTTTTCGTCCGAGTTACGGATTATTTTATATGATTTTTCAAAGTTTTATTAATATTCTGAAATTAATTTTTAATACGAAAATAAATGCTAAAAAGCTAGGCGCACCCAGCACAGTGTACACACAAGTGTACCCAGTGGCTGACAGGTGGGCCAGGGGGTCCCAGTTGACCAGTCAACGTTTGACTGGTCAACAGGGGGTGGGGTCCCCCTGTCATGCATACATTTATCTAACTACTCATTAAATTAACTAATCTAGTTCATTACTTTAATTAAGATTAATGAATTAAGTTAATTAAGCATTTAACTAATTAATTAATTTATTATTATTATTATTTTAATATGTTTTTTAACAATAGAAGGGGCGTGTGGGGCCCCGTTGGCAGTGGCATCGGGGGCTAGCGGGGCGGGCGTTAGCTGGTGCGGGCGGGGGCGCCCGTCGGGGCAAACCCGAGCGAGTCCGCGGCAAGGGGCGGCGCCGCGCTGCCTAGCCGAGCTGCAACGAGGGGCGGCGCGGTTCCGGTGCTGGCTGGCGGAAGGCTGGGCTGGCAACGGCGAAGCGTGACGGCGCGGTGGCGCGCCAGAGGAGGCGGGCCGAGCCGGAGGGGCCGAAGGGTTGCGCCCATGGCCGGAAGGTGCGGGCGATGGCAGCGCCGGAGGTGCACGTGTCCGCAATGGCGAGCGCTCGCGACAGGGGGTGGCCGAAGGAAGCGGCCAAACAAGGCGATGCGCAGCCAGGGGCGCACCCGCGCACAGAAACGAAGCTTCAGGCGCGACCTCGGGAGGACTTGGGCGGCGGCTACGTCGACGGAAACTAGGGGGAAAGACGGGGGATCGGCGCTTCTCACCGCGGGAGGCACGATGGTGAGCTCGTACGGTGCCGGGATGGACCAGAAAACGCGGATCGACGGCGAGGACGCAGCGGCCATGGCGAGGAAATCCGGCGATTGCGACGATGCAGAGGCTCCTCGCTCCATCCCAGCATGTGGGGACGACGAGGACGACGAGGCGGTCCTCCTCGACGTCTACCGGTGGCACGGGAGGCTTCGGACCATGGCGATGGCGTCGCGGCGGAGACGGCAGTGGTCGGGCACGTACACTTCGAGCGAGAGAGCGAGGTAATGGGGGGGTCTAGGGTTCCTGGGAGAGAGGGAGAGGGCTGGGGTGAGTGGGGGGAATGGGGACCGAGGAGGCGGGGAGCGGTGTCCTTATCCCTCCCCGTCGGCGTGGCAGCGTGGGGAGGTGCGCCCAGTCCGATGGGGACGAACGGGAGCGCCCCGGTCGTCTGTACAGGGACAGGAGGCAACCGACCGAGATAGGTGGGCTGGCTGGGTGGGAGTGGGCCGAGGCCCAGGGGGAGCCAGGGGTTTTTTTCTACTCATTTTATCTTTACCTTTTGCTTTTCTTTTAACAGCCTCCCATTGCATTTAAATAAGCCACCAAATGACTTTTCAAATATATGGAGGTGGACAAAACAAATACTAGGAAAAACTAAGCCCTGCCACAAAAAGTTTGGGAGGCTTTTGAATTGATTTGGATTTTTTTCACAAATGGAAAAGTATAAGAAAAAGCTGATTTGGAACTGTTTTAATTTCCAAGGGAAATTAAATATCTCAAATGATGTTGAATCATCCAAGACAATTAGTTAGCGAATATTTTCAACCCATCGAACATTTTTACTTGATAGTTCGAAGAAATAAGAGTTTGACTTGTTTTCGGAATTTGAATTTGACCTGTGTTTGAAACAAGTGAGGTTTAGCAAGAGTAACAATAGTGACAAGGCATCATTAACAGAGGATTACTGTAGCTTAATTATCCGAGCGTCACACACGCGCTACTGCTATATCTACATAGGAGTAGCGCTTTCCCGGACAGACGCTACTGGTAATTACTAGTAGCACTTCTCTTTGTATTCTATTTCTTTTAAATTTTAGGTCGTATTCATACACCTTTATACAATTTTTCATACAGTAGTAATTTAGAGATTGTTTTTACATTATAATGAGTTATTAAATCACTAGGTGAAAGAACCGTGGATCAGTTTCAAGTGCATGGATCCAAAGTAACCAATGGTCACTTTGGATCAATCCATTTGAAACTAATCCACGGTTCTTTCACCCAATGACGTAATAATTTATCATCATATCATCATCATCATCATAATATCATTAACAACTTATCATCATAATATATCATTGTCATATAACTCCTCATTATCATCATTTTCATCCATGAGACATCATATAACAACTTGGTCACTAGTTATAATAACAACTCCTCATCATCATCATCATAGTACTCATAATCACTACTCCTACTCAGCATCACCATCAAGTCTAAGACATTGTAGCACATAATAAAAGCTTCTCATCATCATTATAGTCATATATAATCAACACTAACTAGTTGTTCTTAATACTTAGGACCTACTCCTCTCTCCTAGGTAAAATACCATAAAACAGATAAACCGGTCCTTCTCCATAATGGAGAATGGACATAAACCTATCTCCAACTTGTGGCTTGTGCACATTCATTTTGTCTCCAATTATTTGCATGTGCGCATTCATCACTTTGCTCCATTCTTTGATTTTGAGCCTTCCATCATTTGAAGAAATCGAGTATGCAGTATGGTAAGCCTTCGAAGGAGTTGGTCGTAAGCTAACCATATGCATATCACCTTCGGTAAATAGCATGTCAGGCACAACCTGCTTCGGGAGCCTCTGCTCAAAAACGTAATAGTAACATATATAGTTAGCAATGTAGTTTACTTAATAATAATGTATGCAATGAAGTTACCATCATTAACAAAATCTTACCAAGTTTTTGGCAATGAAGTTACCATCAAGCAATTTATGGACTGGTGGCACGTATCTAGTATAATTTGGGCTGATAGAGTGACTGGTTTTGAAGGCCTTAACATCTTCTATGAATGAGACAAGATAACCTTTCTCCTCACAATTAAGCTTGGAGTCATAGTTGTAGTATGTGTTGTCTACTACCTTATGAGTATTTCTTGAAGATAAGAAATAAGCTGAAAATTATAAATAAATAAGTATAGTACCGACGAACACCAAATATTTTTAAATTAACAACATAAATTACTGAATTTAACAAATTAGTTTGACAAACTCACATTTAGGCAAAACTGGAGGCATATCCACATCCACCCAGATGTCGATATTATCATCATCATCATAATCTTCGGGACGAATATCAAATCTTATTCGTATTCCCTCCTCAAATCCATATGCCTTGCAGAGAGCTTCCCAATTAGAGCAACCAAATGGGAGCGATCAACCGCATTGTACATCTTAACTAGAAACTCATAACCATGTTTAGTTCTTAAGTGAGCCCTCCTCGTCTCCACATTCTCAAAGTCATCTAAACCAAACCAAGCTTCTCCAATACATATGGTCTAGCATGGCACAGGATGTACTAATCGAATTGAAAAAAATACATAAATTACACGTTGAACAAAAGAAGCACAAGTGATGATATTGATTACGATGAAATACTTGTCGTTGCGTACCGTACAAACATCAAAAGTCTCTTCCAGCTTCATGGTTAAAAACCTATCATTTTGCAGGTGATGAAACATGTCGCACAAACCCCGGTCATCATAGAAGTACCCGCCCTCCGGGATCCAATCGTCATCAGACATCTCCTGTGTTCAAAATTCAAAGATTATAACTCGACGGCAAAATCAAAAATATCCAGCACGACCTTTGCTAAAAAAGGACATATCGAGCGCCTGAAATTTGCCGGAACGGAAATTAATCAACACTCCGGGAAAACATAGGCCACTTATCGATGGTCATTGCATTTCAATGGTTGAAAATATGAACAAAAACATTTCAAAATATCTTATATATAATCCTAACACTAATAAACTATTTTTATTAACTACTTACTAAATAAACTAGTTTTATTAACTACTTACTAAATAAACTAGTTCTATTAAGCACTTACTATAAATAAACTAGTTCTATTAAGCACTTACTATAAATAAACTAGTTCTATTAAGAACTTACTAAATAAACTAGTTCTATTAAGCACTTAATATAAATAAACGAGTTATATTAATCACTTACTAAATAAACTACTTCTATTAAACACTTGCTAAAAATTCTACTACCCTAGTCCTACCCTAAATTTTCTTACTTCTATTTTATTCAAAACACCTAAAATACTCAAAAAAATATTCTATTAAAAAACCTACATTCTACAATGTCTACATTCTAAAATCTACATTTAAATTACCTACAATTTTTTTTGACCTTGAAGACTGCAGGGCTTGAACCCCACAGCATTTTATTAATGCAAAGAAAAAACATAGGTAGTACAAGGTATCCTCAAGATGAGAAATAAAAAAGCAAAAGAAAGCTATACAAGTAGTCTAGTCCTGATATCTACAAATATACAAAAGAGAACAAAAGCCACTCCCCTCAAGGAGGAAGGAAATCAATCCATTTAAGTAAGGCCTCCTTGTGCTTCTGTTTGATTCTATGGGAAAGCAGAGTGAGATCATGAATGAATCCATATCTCCATGCTCTGAAGGAAGGCTTGATGTTCCTGAAAGCTCTGTCATTTCTTACCTTCCAAATGTTCCACCAGGCAGTAAAAACCACCTCCGCAAAGAAAGGTTTGTTGAACTCCTTTCTAGCATGGAAGGCAATCTCCACCATGTCCTCACTGTCTTTCCAGTCAATCTGCAGATAGCTCCAGACGCTTGAAACCTTTGAAGTTGCAGGAAGAAAAGGTGGTTTCTGGCCCTCCAAGATCCCTCATGGACATAGAACACATTGTGGTCCCTCCTTAATCTTCCATTGCCTTCTCTGAATCATGTCCTTGGTGTTCACCCTGTCCATTATAACTAGCCAAGCAAACATCTTGATCGACATAGTACAGCAGCTCTTCCAAATCCAGCTCAAAATGGGGTTTGCTACCATTGGCTGGTAAGCAAAATCATAAAACTTTTTTGCAGTATAAGAAGACTTCTTTCCATGCCTCCATTCCCAAGAGTCATGGCAGCTATAGTCCAAATGGAAAGATCCCATTAGGGTGTAAAGCTGTTGAAATTCTTGATAAGCTTGCTCAGTGAGGGGCAAGTAAAAGAGATCTTGCAAGCTGCCAGCCATAAAGACTTCCTTGACTGAAAGGTTTTTGTGGAGACAAAAAGAATATAGTCTAGGAAATCGATCTTGAAGAGGCACATTGTTGTTCCCAATTTTCCAAAAGTCAGACCAGAACAACACAGTGTCTCCACTACGAACATCCACCTCTGTAACTGCTCTGAAATTATCCATCAATTTGCAGACATCCCTCCACCAAAAAGAGCCACAAAGGGTGGTATCATGAGGAATTCGTTCAAAATAATAAGAATCCCAAATTAACTGAACCCAAGGCACATCCATTTTATTGTAAAATTTATTCAGAAACTTCAGTAGCATAGCATCATTTTGCAAACCCAGATTTAAGATTCCAAGTCCCCCCTTTGTTTTGGACCTACAATTTGCAAGAACAGAGACAAGGGAGGGAGGGAGGAGAGAGGAGGGGGAGGGGGTGGCCGAAGGAGGAGGAGGGAGGGGCAGTGGGAGGAGGGCTGCCGACGGAGGAGGAAGGAGGGGGCGGCCGGAGGAGGAGGGAGCAGGGGGCGACCGGAGGCGGAGGGAGGAGGGCATGGTGGGAGGAGGAGGGTGGGAAGCAGGGATGGAGGGAGTACCTCGGTGGCAGACGGACGGCGGCGGCGGCAGACGACGGGTATCGGCGCGGGCGAGAGTGACTGAGAGGGAGAGTGAGTGAGAGGGTCGGCCGCGTGGGGAGCATAAGGTAGGGTTAGTAGTAGCGCGGGTTCGAGAAAACTGCTACAGCTAAGGAGCATAGCAGTAGCGTTGGGTGAGGATACGCGCTACTGCTAAGTGGGGCTAGCCATGTGCGCCCAGTTCAAACATAGCAGCAGCGCTTTTTCCTAGTACGCGCTACTACTAAAATTATAGCAGTAGCGCGGTTTATATGCATGCGCTACTACTAAGTAGCAGTAGCGCATGATTTTGTCCAGCGCTACTGCTAAGATGCTATGTATAAAGTTTTCCCTAGTAGTGTCATCGTCTTCGCTTGGAGGTCCTTTTCCCTTGTCTTCGGTATTTATCTTACCGACCTGTTTGAAAACCCAACAATTCCTGTTGGTGTGGTTCATAGGCTTATCGGGTGTGCCATGAATCTGACAGAGCCTCTCAAGGATTTTATCCAAGCTGGATGGCCCGTCTTTGTTTCCTTTGAAAGGTTTCTCCCGCTGACCGGACTTTGGGCCGACGAATCCGGCATTGACTGTCGTATCATCTGCGTCGTCATTGTTGTTCCAACGTTTGTTTTTATTGCGACGAGGTTTACCATTGTCGTCCCTCACCTCAGAAGTACCGGGGTCACCGGAGCTATTGCTTCTATGAGCCAACCAGCTATCCTCGCCCGCACAGAAGTGGATCATAAGTGCAGTTAAGGCTGCCATGGTCTTCAGTTTTTCTTGTCCGAGGTGTCGGGCAAGCCATTCATCTCGGACGCTTTGTTTGAAGGACGATAAGGCTTCGGCATCCGGACAATCCACGATCTTATTATTTTTAGTTAAGAACCGATTCTAAAGTTTGCAAGTTGATTCACCTGGTTGCTGGATTATGTGACTGAAGTCGTCAGCATCCGGTGGCCGGACATAAGTGCCCTGAAAGTTGTCCCAAAAAGCATCTTCCAAATCTTCCCAGGTTCTAATGGAGTTTTTTGGAAGGCTATTTAACCAGTGTTGTGCTGGTCCCTTTAGTTTTAGAGGAAGGTATTTGATAGCGTGAAGGTCATCTCCTCGAGCCATGTGAATGTGGAGAAGAAAATCTTCAATCCAGACGACTGGATCCGTCCTTCCATCATACTGTTCGATGTTTACGGGCTTAAACCCTTCCAGAAATTGGTGCCGTATGACCTCATTGGTGAAGCATAAAGGGTGTGCGGCCCCTCTATATCGCGCAATATCGCGGCGAAGATTGGCTGACATCTGAGTTTGGTTCTGATTCTGCGTATAGTAATGGTCGTCGCACTGGGTTTCATAGCCATTGTCTCGCATCGAGGCGCGACCCCTTGATCCGTAGATTGATCTAGTCTGACCAGCTTTATTGGCTAGGTCATGTTGCAAGTGATATGTGTATCACGCGGCAGTTATCTCCCTACCTCTTCGGCGAGGGGGTGTGGGTTGGTGTTCGGCTTGATATGCCGCTTTATCCCATCCATGTGGTGGTCGGTCTGGTTGATCTGCCTGATTGTATTTAGACGGTATTGGCTCAAGGGCTTCATCGTCGAATTGTGGCAGCAGCTTGCGCTTAGGGTAGCTTTTGACAGGTCGCTCATGGCCGTATTCCTCAGCGGCGAGGACCTTAGTCCACCTTTCATTGAGCATATCCTGTTCGGCTTTGAGTTGCTGCTGTTTATTTTCAGGCTCTGGGCTGTAGTGATGAGCTGTCACTTGAAGCGTTCTTATTCGAGGGGTTCCTCAGGGACGATAAAATCTTCGTCACCGAGGCTGACCTCCTCTTCGGATTCTAGCATATAGTTGTTGTCCTCCGAATCTTCGTGATCGGCATGTTCGGGGCTATATTCACCCTCTTCCCTCTCGTCCTATTTGGATGTGGGCTCGACGGGGTATTCGGGATCTTCGGCATCATCCGGAGTCTTATTATCTCTGGTGCCGGTATTACTGTCCTTCGCCCGACGCGATCGTGGGCGGTGCCGCTGACGTCGGCGCTTTGGTGGTTTATCGATGGGTTTGTCCTCATCAGGGTTTTGATTATCCTCGTCGTCCTTTTTATCAGGAGTGTCCACCATGTATACGTCGTAACTTGAAGTGGTCGTCCAACGCCCTGTGATGGGTGGGACTTGGCTCGGTTCGGTGTCTGCATTGTCGTCCATACCGTCGATGTCTTCGAGCACGTAGTCCAGCATGTCGGTTAAATCCTCGACAGTGGCTACTAAGTGGGTGGTGGGTGGGGCGTAAAATTCCCCGCTCTCAGCTTCCAGCCCGAGCTAGGTACAGTTCGAAGATAAAGCTCCGGTGATGGTGAGAGCCTGCATCAATCCCAATGTTTCATCTAGGAGCGGAAGCTTGACCAAAAACTGTAGATCTGCAGGGCTGAGTTCGGCATGGGACACCTGATCGGACCCAATGAGCGCAGACCTCGACAGTTCGGGGTGGTTGCCCAGAGCTAAGTCTAAGATTGCATCTGGGTCTTCGGTCGGGAGTTCCACAAGGGGAAGAGGTCCGGTGGGGCTCAAGCTCTCGTATTTGGACAACGAGACCCGCCTCGGATCTAAGTTCGGGGTGGGTATGAGTGTTGACCCCTGGACAGGATCTGACAGGGGATCCAAAGAGTCTTCTTGGCGGGGGTGTAGAGTAGCAGCTGAGGCCGCGAACCCGTTGATACGTCTCCAACGTATCTATAATTTTTGATTGTTCCATGCTATTATATTACCTGTTTTGGATGTTTAATGGGCTTTACTAAGCACTTTTATATTATTTTTGGGACTAACCTATTAACCGGAGGCCCAGCCCAAATTGTTGTTTTTTGCATATTTCAGTGTTTCGTAGAAAAGGAATATCAAACGGAGTCCAAACAGAATGAAACCTCCGGGAGAGATATTTTTGTAACAAACGCAATCTAGGAGACTTGGAGTGGACGTCAAGAAAGAAACGAGGCGGCCACGAGGCAGGGAGGCGCACCCCCACCCTCGTGGGCCCCTCGTGGCTCCCCTGACCGACTTCCTTCGCCTATATATACTCATATACTCTGAAAACATCGAGGAGCACCACGAAACCCTATTTCCACCGCCGCAACCTTCTGTACCCGTGAGATCCCATCTTGGGGCCTTTTCCGGCGCTCCGCCGGAGGGGGAATCAATCACGGAGGGCTTCTACATCAACACCATAGCCTCTCCGATGAAGTGTGAGTAGTTTACCACAGACCTTCGGGTCCATAGTTATTAGCTAGATGGCTTCTTCTCTCTCTTTGGATCTCAATACAAAGTTCTCCTTGATCTTCTTGGAGATCTATTCGATGTAATTCATTTTGCGGTGTGTTTGTCGAGATCCGATGAATTGTGGGTTTATGGTCAAGATTAACTATGAACAATATTTGAATCTCCTATTAATTCTTTTATGTATGATTGGTTATCTTTGCAAGTCTCTTTGAATTATCAGTTTGGTTTGGCCTACTAGATTGATCTTTCTTGCAATGGGAGAAGTGCTTAGCTTTGGGTTCAATCTTGCGGTGTCCTTTCCCAGTGACAGCAGGGGCAGCAAGGCATTGTATTGTTGCCATCGAGGATAAAAAGATGGGGTTTATATCACATTGCTTGAGTTTATCCCTCTACATCATGTCATCTTGCCTAATGCGTTACTCTGTTCTTATGAACTTACTACTCTAGATGCATGCTGGATAGCGGTCGATGTGTGGAGTAATAGTAGTAGACGCAGAATCATTTCGATCTACTTATCGCGGATGTGATGCCTATATACATGATCATGCCTAGATATTCTCATAACTATGCACTTTTCTATCAATTGCTCGACAGTAATTTGTTCACCCACCATAATACTTATGCTATTTTGAGAGAAGCCACTAGTGAAACCTATGGCCCCCGGGTCTATTTTCCATCATATAAATTTCCGATCTATTTTATTTTTTAATCTTTACTTTCCAATCTATATCATAAAAATACCAAAAATATTTATATTATTATCTCTATCAGATCTCACTTTTGCAAGTGACCGTGAAGGGATTGACAACCCCTTTATCGCGTTGGTTGCAAGGTTCTTATTCCTTTGTGTAGGTATGAGGAATTTGCATGTAGCCTCCTACTGGATTGATACCTTGGTTCTCAATACTTACGCTACTTTGATGCATCACCCTTTCCTCTTCAAGGGAAAACCAACGCATGCTCAAGAGGTAGCAAGAAGGATTTCTGGCGCCGTTGCCGGGGAATTCTATGCACAAGTCAAGACATACCAAGTACCCATCACAAACTCTTATCCCTCGCATTACATTATTTGCCATTTGCCTCTCGTTTTCCTCTCCCCCACTTCACCTTTGCCCTTTCTTCGCCTCTTTACCGTTTGCCTTTCCTTCGTCATGGCCGAATCGAAAAGAGCTAAGGGTTCTCTCCTGGGTTTAGTACTTTGGACAGTCCCTCTGTCCTCTCTAAGCTCATAAATAATGATGCTATGGAAAGACCTACCGGGGTTATCAATGAGAGTTTGAATAGTTTTGATGAAGATGACTCTATTTTTAGAAGGCTGCTGCAGGCTTCGGTCAGCCCGCTCTTGGCGAGCTAAACCTTCTGAATCACCGCACTCATGACGGTGCGGTGTTCCTCTTCGATGGAAGCGCTGTTGAGCGCCTCCAGCAAGCTATCCGGCGCCTCCGGTTGGACGGAGGCCGCCGGGGTCACGGTCTTGCCCTTCTTACGAAGGGGCTGCCCGCCCGACTCCGGAGCCACTACAGGTTCCGGTGCGGAGTCTGGTGCAAAGTCCGGGAGGTTGCCCCGCGGCACCTCCGGGGCCTCCTCCTCCTGGCGGGTCCCTTCCCGAGATCCCACCTCGGCATCATCCGCATCACGGGGGGTGGAGGCGGTCGGAAGGGAATCCATATCCGACGCACCCAAGGACCCGCTCGACGAAGCGGGAAGATCATCCTTGGGCGGACTGCAGGGTTGTATGCGGCATTAGAAAGACACCATGTGGCGAAAAGAAAAATCATGAAGTTATTCGGGAGTCCGGATACTTACGATCTCGCCAGGGGCTTGGCCCTTGGAGGCCAATCCTCGTCGTCGTCGCCGGCGTTGGCAGAGCAGTCCGGGGGAAGAGTCCTTCCCTTCTTGGACCCTTCGGCCTCCCTCGTTGGGGAGGCCTTCCTTTTCTTCCCTCCCCCCAGTGGGGGAGAGGCCTCTTTCTTCTTCTCCTCGCCTTCGTGGGAGGAGTCCGCCTCGGAGTCATCGTCCGATGACACCTGAAAATGGGAACTCTTTCGAGTGCCCGTGGCCTTCTTCTTGGCCTTCTTCTCCGGCACCACGTGGGGTGCCGAAACCAGCAGTCCCGTTAAGCGAGCGTCCGCTGGGTCTTCTGGCAAAGGGGCCGGACAGTTAGTCTGCTCGGCCTTCTTCAGCCAGTCCTGTCAAAGGAAAGGGAGTTTAGATCCCGCATAGAGTCAAACTATGGAAAACAAGTGTCCCGTAAAGGGTAAAATTGCTTACCTCGCTAGCTGGACGCTGCGAGCTGAATCCGCGATCTTCGGTAGCGGATGCGGGAGCCTCGGCGTCCTTAAACAATACCCTCCAGGCCTCTTCGTACATAGTGTCGAAGAGCCCGCTCAAAGTCTGGTGCTACGCCGAATCGAACTCCCACATATTGAAGTCCCGTTGTTGGCACGGGAGAATCCGGCGGATGAGCATGACCTGGACTACGTTGACAAGCTTGAGCTTCTTGTTCACTAACTTTTGTATGCAGGCTTGAAGTCGGGTCAGCTCCTCCGAATCACCCCATGTCCGGCCACTCTCTTTCCAGGAGGTGAGCCGTATGGGGATGCCAGATCTGAATTCGGGGGCCGCTGCCCATTCAGGGTCATGCGGCTCGGTGATGTAGAACCACCCCGATTGCCACCCCTTGATGGTTTCCATGAAGGTGCCCTCGAGCCAAGTAGCGTTGGGCATCTTGCCCACCATGGCGCCTCCGCACTCCGCTTGGCTGCCCTTCACAACCTTCGGCTTGACACTAAAGGTCTTGAGCCACAAGCCGAAGTGGGGCTGGATGCAGAGGAAGGCCTCACACACGACGATAAATGCCGAGATGTTGAGGATGAAATTCGGGGCCAGATCATGGAAATCCAGGCCGTAGTAGAACATGAGCCCCCGGACAAAGGGATGGAGTGGGAAGCCCAGTCCGCGGAGGAAATGGGAAAGGAATACTACCCTCTCATGGGGCCTGGGGGTGGGGATGAGCTCCCCCTCGTCGGGGAGCCGGTGCGCGATGTCGCTGGACAGATATCCGGCGCTGCGCAGCTTCTGGATGTGTCCCTCCGTAACGGAGGAGGCCATCCACTTGCCTCCCGCTCCGGACATAGTTGGAGAAGGTTGAGGTGAGATGTGCGGACTTGGGCGCTGGAGCTCGAGTTCGCGGAGATGGATAAGCAAAGGAGGAAGAAGGCGTAGGTAAAAGGGTAGATCTTTATCCCCTTATATGGGCGGACGAAACCATGCGTCCCCACCAGCCTGATAAAACTCGCTTATCTCCCAAGCGCCGCAATCAATGGCGCGGTTGGGTTACCCACGTCCGTATTGATGGGAATCCCGGAATAAGAGGAACACGATCTCTGCTTCGACAAGACACGCCAAGGAAACCGCTTCGCTAAACGCGCTGAGGTGGTACAATAAAAACAATTCGAGTAAAGGCTTGGTGGTGGTGTGACGTCACGCCACAAAATACGTCAGCAGATTGAACTTGTGTAAATATTATTCTCTCTACGGTGGTATGTGGAATTTATTTTGCAGAGCCGGACACTATCCTGGTGTTCACAATCTTCTATGAATTATTCGGAGGAGGGACCCGCCTTGCAATGCCGAAGACAATATGGGCGCCGGACTCGTCGTCATTGAAGCCTGGTTCAGGGGCTACTGAGGGAGTCCTGGACTAGGGGGTGTCCGGATAGCCGAACTATCATCATCGGCCGGACTCCAAGACTATGAAGATACAAGATTGAAGACTTCGTCCCGTGTCCGGATGGGACTTTCCTTTGCGTGGAAGGCAAGCTTGGCGTCTGGATATGTAGATCTCCTACCATTGTAACCGACTCTGTGTAACCCTAGCCATCTCCGGTGTCTATATAAACCGGATGGTTTTAGTCCGTAGGACGAACAACAATCATACCATAGGCTAGCTTCTAGGGTTTAGCCTCCTTGATCTCGTGGTAGATCTACTCTTGTAATACCCACATCATCAATATCAATCAAGCGGGGCGTAGGTTTACCTCCATCAAGAGGGCCCGAACCTGGGTAAAACATCGTGTCCCTTGTCTCCTGTTACCATCCGCCTAGACGCACAGTTCGGGACCCCCTACCCGAGATCCGCCGGTTTTGACACCGACACGCTCCTTTATCTCATGAAGAGCGGCTTCTCTGGCTTGTCTTGTAACATCTGGGGTTGCCATCAGATGTGGGGAGAACAAAGGAAGTATGTTTCAAATAACTCAAAGATAAAATCTAGAAACGAGTTCAGGAATGCAAAGAAAAGTGCCTACCTGCCGGTGGAAAAGAAGTGCTCATAAAATCTATTGCTCAATTGATTCTAACATACTTAATGGGTTGCTTGAAATTGCCCCACGGCTTGTGTGAATATATTAATGGGCTGATACAGAGATTCTGGTGGGGCAGTAAGGAAGGGCAAAGGAAACCGTCATGGGTGTCTTGGAAGACTATGTCGAAGCCAAAGTTTATGGGGGGATGGAATTCCGGGATATCGAGCTATTAAACTTGGCACTTTTAGCCCAACATGCATGGAGGTCAATGCAGGAACCAAATTCGCTCATTGCTCGAGTCATTAAGGCCCGAGACTACCCTGGTTGTCATTTGTTGGATGTCACCACTAGTAGAAAAAGGGCATATAGTCCCGGTTGGTGAGGGCCTTTAGTCCCGGTTCATGAACCGGGACTAAAGGGTCGGTACTAATACCCTCACCCTTTAGTCCCGGTTCTATCCAGAACCGGGACAGATGGTCCTCCACGTGGCCTGTCCGCTGAGCCCAGCGGGGAGGGCCTTGGGTCCCGGTTGGTGGCCCCACCCGGGACCACTCGGCATCCTCGCGTCCTCCTTTCTTTGGCTCTGGTTTTTGATTTTTTTTTCAAAAGAGGGGGAGGTTTTGGGGGTTTTGGGGGGTTAATTTAGGTGTTTCATATATTGTGCTATAGCTAGCTAATTAATAGAGAAAAGTGTCCTTTCTTTTGTCCGTGCTTGGTCGACGCTACATACTATACATACGTATAGAGAGGACTAACTAGACATGCTAGCTAGCTAGTAATTAAGCAAAGCAGAAGATCGTCATGAACATATATATGCATACAGAGAGAAGTGATATCGACCACCTCTCGTTTCTCAGAGATTGGTCGAACAACAAGTTCTCGTGATATCTATCCGACACTACCGGCTACATATATACAATAATTATCTTTTACAATACGGACGCGTGGTCCACATGGTATTCCCGTCTTCAGCGATCACATAGTCAAGAAAGAATGCCGCCAATTCCTCTTGAATTGCTCGCATGCGATCTGGTGCTAGGAGTTCATCCCATTCGAAACATCTGATTTTAAGAAAGGGTCAATACATATATATATATATATATATATGTATATATATATATATATATATATATATATATATATATATATGAATGAATGAAACTCAACACAAATGATGGTAATAAAATAAAATTGTGAATATTTTTATTTGCGCACTTCAAATTGTTTGTCGGAGTAGCCCCTCTCACAGGTCGTGTGGCGGATGGACTCGCAAACGTAGTATCCACAGAAATCATTCCTTGTTCCTGCCACAACCACTTTACAAGAAAGCAGGTCAATCAAGCGATAATTAGCAAGCACATGCTAAATGGTATTGATGAAACTAGCGCTTGAATCAGTAGGAGATGCGCGTGGAATATGCTACTATATAGTACTTACTTTTGGTGTCTAAATTGCAGCTTCTTGGTAGTCCCGGAGCTTTTTGGTGAATTTTCCCAAGCCCTGCCATACAAAGAAAACAATTACTTGATATCAGAAATGAACAAAGTTGCTGATATGGTGGATAATGATCGATTTAACTTACTTCTCGAGCATTTCAGTCATTTCCGCATACTCCTTGGGATCTTTTCGTCTCGAGTCTAAGACAGTTACTACTCCTGCTCAAGCTTAATCTCTAGGAGAATATAGTGGAACCTGCATGCGCATGCATAACTCATCAATATTACATTTCTATAACCTGGACTAAATAAGGGAAACCGAATATGCCACAAGACAAGTAACACTCACGTGTAGTTGTAAGGAAAGAGTATTGTATTTTTATGTTCATTTATTTCCAACGATCGTAGTAAGTTGGCCTCGGTTTCCTTGGCACGATATTTAACCTCATTTGCATCGATGAGATATGTGTTAATGAACCCAATATCACCCACTTGTTTTTCTTCATTTCTGCGATCTTCAATCTGCATAATATAGTGAGGATATTTATAAATACATGCAATGAAAGAGCTGAGTTATATAGAGATACTTAATGACAGAAGTAGTACTACTTACAGACATGGCAGGTGACCGTTGCTTTATCGAGGGCCAATTGATTGAAAACTGATAGAACTCCTCAAATGGAATAGGCAATAGTTCAATTCCAAGGAGGTCATGCTCCTTTTAACTCTCAAATACAAAGTATTCCTCCCTCGCACTCTTTGCAGGTTTTCATGTACCAATCATGCAATCTTCGCATCATCGTTGTTAGAGAGCTTTCATCTTTGACGAGAGGCTTCCCAGACTAAATATCTTTGTATCTGCACCTCCAAGAAATCAAATTGTACATCGTCAGGCAGGTAATCTTCAGGATTGCCATAACCGGGCACCATCCTCGGATCGACGATGTCGCTAGCAGCACCTTGAGCGGGGGCACGATTCCTTCGCTTGTTCGCCGAGCTGGGCAATTTGTTTCCCAGCTCGTCGTTCTTTCATCCTTTGATCAGCGACAAGATTTCCCGATCTCTCCGCCTCGGCAAATGCCTTTCCAATAATGCGCTCATAGTTGCCTTTCGCGGAGACTTGGGTGGTTTTGTCGGGGCAGCAATGCGCTTCGCTTTGACCGGATCTACCTTCTCCTCCGGAGGTGGATGTCTCTTTGCTTTCAACCCTTGAAACCAGTCATCCACTTCTGTCTGCGCGATCTTCGCGTTTTCCTCCTCGCTCCTCTCGTACGGTAACTTCTCTCGAGTCTTCAGAGAAGGACCGAATCTGTATCTCCTCCCGCCTTTGGCTGTACTGCTAGACGCCGCAGAGCAGACGGAGCAGATGTCTTCTTTCCTTGCTTACGAGGCGGAGGAGAAGGACTACGACGCGCGGAGCAGCCGGAGCGGGCGGCGGTCTCTTCCGCCTTGCCGACGAGGCGAGAAGGAGGAGGCTGGCTGCCCGGACGCGCCCGGTGCAGGCGGAGAAGGAGACGGAGTGCCGCCACGCCGCCGGAGAAGGAGCCGGCCGAGTGCCCTAATCGTCACTCACGGAGGAGGAGGCGGTGGAGGAGGCGGAGTGCCCTGACTCACGGGAGGAGGAGGAGGAGGCGGAGGCGTCCAGTTCGGAAGGTTGATGAGATCCTTCCGCCATAGGCATGGAGTCTTGAGCGTAACCCAGCCGATACTCCCCTTCACCGTAGGGTGGTCAAGCCGAGCTCCTCAAATCCTCTCTGTTATTTCATTGACCATCACCTTAGCATATCCTTCTCGAATCGGCCGGCGGTGAAAAGTTGAGTCGGGTTTAGTGGGATAACAGAGCCAACAGCCGCCTTGACCTTCAAATTGCTCCATTGCGCCATAAGGTGGCAACTTTCAGCATCCGTGATAGCATCCACGGGATAGCTGGCAGGAGCCGTCAAGGCATGCTGCTCACTGAAGCAGCTCGATGGAAGCCACGCCGCTTCTCCGCCGAGATGGCAGAGGTAGCCGGGGAAGCTTCGCAGGTCGCTTGTTGTGATCGGCTGCTTCTCGCTCCTCTTCTCGTTCCTCTAGCCCCATTACCCTTTCGTGCAGCTCCTGCATTAGGCTCTGCTCCGCTTTCTTCCTCCTCTCATGGGTTTTGTAACCCCTCGCGTCCGAAATCCAGCCTTCCACGAAGGGAGCTGGCGTGCCTCGTGTCCGTCTGTGGTGCCTGTGGATTCCCGAGGGCCATTGTGAGCTCGTCCTTCTCCCCGTCTGAACGAACTTCCCTTGCTGCGCTGCTTCGATATAATGCTTAAGCCTCTTGACTGGTATGTCCAATTGTTCGTCCGTCCAAATGCACTTCCTCTGTTATAGGGTCCAAGGATCCGCCGCCCGAAGAACCAAGTCCGCAATGGTCCGCCGGTTCATTGTCTCGGTTCGATCCCTTTATCAAGCGAGATCATTCTCAGCCTTGGCCCACTTAGGCCGGGCTATGAGGTAGCCACCGACTGCAGTGATGATGAAGCTTCTTCTTCGCAGCATTTCTCTTGTTTGTCGCTGACATCTTTTACTCTTTTCCGATGTCTTGTAGGCCACAAATGCGGGCCATCATCTCTCGATCTTCTCATATTTGCCCGTGAATTCTGGTGTCTCATTTTTTCGACATACGTATTGAGGTCTTTCTTCCAATTCCTGAATAGTTCTGCCATCTTCTTAAGAGCAAAAGACTTGATTAATGGCTCTATTACTGGCTTCTCCGGATCATCCTCCGGCGGTAGGGTAAAATTTGACTTCAGCTCGGTCAAAGATCATTTTTACGCATATCATTGACACAAGACACCTCGTGGTCTTCGTTCTTAGGCTTATACCATTGGTGGATGCTGATCGGGATCTTGTCCCTAACCAGAACCCCGCCGAGCAACAAATGCCTTCTTTGTCCGGTAGGGTTCAATCGGTTGGCCGTCATTGCGATTTGTATGATCTCAAACTTTTCATCCGAGCTCAACTTTTTCTTCGGGCCTCGTCTCTTTACCGGGTTGTGCTCGATCCGGAGGGCTAGAAAAAGAACAAAGACGAGAGTTAATTAATATGTGTACATATATACCAAAACAAAGACGAGAGCTAGTCAGCACAAGCTTAACTAATATATATACCTGGCCGGACTCGGTTTGGTGATCACCGGAGCCGTCCTCACGGTCTACTTCTTCACCCTCTCCTTCTTGTACCGGCATTGGGTCATCGGAGCCATGTAAATCATAGCCAGCTGCTTCTTCACCCTCTCATTCCAGACACTTGTTGTCGACGTTGAGAAACATCATCGAGGAGACGGCATCACTTCCGTGTCGATTATGTCCCTCAACAACGCTTCTTGTGCTTCAGATCGGGGTGTCCATAGTTTCTACAAATATTTACAACATGGCAATTATTATTCAAACATGACAGATATGGATATATTAGTGCCAACGTAAAACTAGCTAGCTAATCACAATAAGGAATCATATTAGTGGCCTCGACGCTGCTTCTGTAGGGTTTGTGGTGGCCTCGACAACGCTTCAAGGGTTAGGAGGTGGCCTCGAGAACGCTTCAAGCTAGGACGGGGTACGTAATATCGACCCCCCCCCACGTGTTGAAGCTATCGGGAGGGGGTCGGCATTGAACAGTACATCTATGTCCCACAAGTGACGTGGGCATCGACGCCCGCGGTAGGGTAGAGGGTCGTGGATCGCCGAGCGGTCGAGGGTCCAGGGGTCGAAGATCGCTGAGGGTCGGAGGTTGCCTAGTGTCAAAGGATTCAACAAAACCATGTCTTCATCATTAAGTAAAGTAACAGGTGCATGATGGTGCAAGCTCTCCAAAGTTGTCTTGGAGCGGAGTCCCGAGATAGGATAATTCGCTTTTGGTACAAAGTTCAGCAAAAGGCAAATTATCCTATCCGGGACTCCATTCCAACAACTTTGGAGGACTTCGCACCATCATGCCATGGTTACTTCCGCTAATGATGAAGCCATGGATTTCTTCAATACTTTGACACTATCGGCACTTCTATCGGAAAAGGAAGAAAAGAGGAAGAAGAAAAAAGAGAAGAAGAAGAAAAAATAGAAGAAAAAAAGAGAGGAGAAGAAGAAGGAAAAGAGGAGAAGAAGAAAAAATAGAAAAAAATTCTATTTTTTCTTCTTCTCCTCTATTCCTTTCTTCTTCTCCTCTTCTTTTTCTTCTTTTTCCTCTCATTCTTTTTCTTCTTCTTCTTCCTTCTTCCTTCGGATCCTAGAACCCTCGAACCCTCGACCCTAGAACCCTCGAACCCTAGAACCCTCGAACCCTCGACCCTAGAACCCTCGAACCCTCAAACCCTTGTGCCTCGAACCTCGACCGGCCTCGGCGACCCTCGACCCTCAAAACATTGACCCTCGACCGGCCTCGACGACCCTCGACCCCTCTGTGACCCTCTCGAGCCCTCTAGCCTAGTTCCCCGACCGTCGACCCCTCAGCGATCCTCGACACCCTCGTTCCCGATAAAAAGAAGAAGAAGAAGAAGAAGAAGAAGAAGAAGAAGAAGAAGAAGAAGAAGAAGAAGAAGAAGAAGAAGAAGAAGAAGAAATGAGAAGAAGAAAAAAAGAAGAAGAAGAAAGAAGAAGAAAAAATAGAAAGAAAAAAGAGAGGAGAAGAAGAAGGAAAGAGGAGAAGAAGAAAAATAGAATTTTTTTCTTCTTCTCCTCTATTCCTTCTTCTTCTCCTTTTTCTTCTACTTCTTCTTCTTATTTTTTCTCCTCTTCTTCTCCTTCTTCCTTCTTCCTCTTTATTCTTTTTCCTTATTTTCCTTCTTCCTCGACGACCCTAACTCTAAACAGTACAACTTCCTCGACGCCCCGCCTCTCTCTAATGAACAAAATAAAATCTATGAATAAAAAAACATCATATTCTATGAACAAAAAAACATCATATTCCATCCACATCGATCCATGCATACATCATATATATGATCATATCTATGAACAAGAAAAATTCATATGATCATCTATGAACAAAAAAACATCACATATATATGCAGGAAAAAAAACATTAGATCAACACATATGCAAAAAAGCATCATACATATATCCATACATCAATATATATACATGAACATTTATGAAAAAAAAATCATGGCGGCGGCGGCAGGGGGGCAGGGCAGGTGCGCTGAGGCTCATCAGGGCGGAGGCGACGGCGAGGTCGCGCGACGGGGCGGCGGGGAGGCGGAGGCGACGCGAGGTCGGGAGGCGGAGGCGACGGCGAGGTCGGGCGGCAGGGGCGGCGACGGCGAGGTCGGCGAGGTCGGCGAGGTCATGGAGGCAGGGGCGACGGCGAGGGCGCGCGACGGGCGGGACGGCGACGACGAGGCAGGGCGACGGCGTTAGCAGATGCTGCGCGGCGACGACGGCGGGGCAGACGGCGGCGACGACGCTGGGCGACAGGCGACAACGGGCGCAAGGAGCGATGGTGTCCCGTTGGTGCCACCAACCGGGACCAAAGGCTCAGTGCTGCCCTCGCCAAATGTTTAGTCCCACCTCGCTAGTTGAAGGGCGCCCGGCACTGGTTTATAAGCGCTGGTGTGCCTCCCTTCGAGCTCCTCTCTAATGCAGGCTTTGGCCTAATCTTGCCTCGTGGGCCTATTGGGCCTCTGCGGGCCTGAATCCTGGCCCATGTAGGGTTTCTAGTCGTATTCAGGCCGTGGGGGCCCGATGGGTGGCACTTTTTGCTTTATATTTTATTTCTTTTTGCTTTTAGTTTTAGAAAAATATAAACTTTCTATTAGTGCCATTAGTTTTAAAATTTGAAAACACTTTTTTGTTTTCTTTGTTGCTTTATTTATTTTATTTTGTTTCTACTTACAACAAAATACTTATTGTTGCTATTTTTATTTTTTCAAGTTTTTTGTTTTGTTTTCTGCATTATTTATTTTCTTTTGGTTTTTGCTTTATTTTTTAATTCTTTTTTGCTTTTAGGTCAGCAAAATTATAAATTTTCTGTTAGTGCTTTTAGTTTTAGAAAAAATATAAACTCTCTGTTTGTGCCATTAGTTTTAAAATTCAAAACACTTTTTTGTTTTCTTTGTTGCTTTATTTATTTTATTTTGTTTCTACTTACAACAAAATGCTTATTGTTGCTATTTTTATTTTTATTTTCAAGTTTTTTTGTTTTGTTTTCTGCATTATTTATTTTCTTTTGGTTTTTGCTTTATTTTTTAATTCTTTTTGCTTTTAGGTCAGCAAAATTATAAACTTTCTGTTAGTGCCATTTGTTTTAGAACAATTATAAACTTTCTGTTTGTGCCATTTGTTTTATAAAATTTGAATTCTTTGAAATTTGTGTGAATCACAAGTTTGTGAGCTCAACAAGGCGTAGAGGGACGGGCTTATAAACCGGTGTGAGCGCCCTTCGGTTGGCGAGGTTTTCAAATTCATAGTTTTCAAATGAACTCTGAAAAAGTTGGCATAGCATGTTCATGAACAAAACGGACAATGGTATCATACTCGTGTGTTACAAAGTTGGCATGGTATCATCATAATAGTTGCGGAGAAAGTCTTCACTTTTTCTTCGCTTGTGTCGCTTTGCTTATTGCTACCGTAACCATGGATAATCTTCATCGTTTATCGGGATGCTTGGGTCAGCCTTGACTTTGAAGGGGAATTTCATGAAACTTTTCATACTCTTCGTATATGTCTGCCTTGCCCTCCACTCCTGTGGATGTCCCTTTTTCCCGAAGAACTATGTGGCGCTTTGGCTCATTGTATGATGTATTCGCTTCCTTATCTTTTCTTTTCCTCGGTCTGGTAGACATGTTCTTCACATAGATAACCTGTGCCACATCATTGGCTAGGACGAACGGTTCGTCAGTGTACCCAAGATTTTTCAGATCCACTGTTGTCATTCCATACTGTGGGTCTACCTATACCCCGCCTCCTGACAGATTGTCCCACTTGCACTTAAACAAAGGGTCCTTAAATTCTACTCCGTAGTCAAGTTCCCATATGTCTACTATGTAACCATAATATGTGTCATTTCCCTTGTCGGTTGTTGCATCAAAGCGGACACCGCTGTTTTGGTTGGTGCTCTTTTCATCTTGGTCAATCGTGTAAAATGTATAACCATTTATCTCGTATCCTTTCCAAATCATTACAGTCGAAGATGGTCCCCTGGACAACAAGTACAACTCATCACAAACAGTGCTGTCACCTCTGAGACGTGTTTCCAACCAACTGCTGAAAGTCCTGATGTGTTCACATGTAATCCAGTTGTCGCCGCTCACGGGTGTTTGGAGCGCAGATCGCTCTTGTGTTCATCGACATACGGGTCACCAAGGTAGAGTTCTCAGAGAACTGTAGTGTGCTTGAGACCAAGAATATCCGTCCCTGCATATTATTGAGTCTCTTCCAAGCGTGCCTTTTTCCAAATGTCTCCCCTCATACCGCGATTTAGGGAGACCTATCTTATTAAGGCAGGAATGAAGTCAACACAAAACCCGATGACATCCTCTCGTTTGATGGCCCATGGAGATGCTTCCTTCCGCCTAGCACGGTTCTGAACATATTTCTTTAGGACTCCCATGAACCTCTCAAAGGGGTACATATTGTGTAGAAATACGGGCCCCGTAATGACAATCTCGTCGACTAGATGAACTAGGGCGTGCGTCATGATATTGAAGAAGGATGGTGGGAACACCAGCTCGAAACCGACAAGACATTGCGCCACATCACTCCTTAAGCGTTGCTACGATTTCTGGATCGATCACCTTCTGAGATATTGCATTGAGGAATGCACATAGCTTCACAATGGCTAATCGGACGCTTTTCCGTAGAAGCCCCCTCAATGCAACCGGAAGCAGCTATGTCATAATCACGTGGCAGTCATGAGACTTTAGGTTCTGGAACTTTTTCTCGACATATTTATTATTCCCTTTATATTCGACGAGAAGCCGGTCGGGACCTTCATATCGAAAGGCATTGAAAGAATATTTCTTTCTCTTCTTTCAGAAGAGCGTAGCTGGCAGGACCTTCATACCGCTTCGGAGGCATGCCCTCTTTTCGCAAGCGTTGCAGGTCCTCCCGTGCCTCAGGTGTATCTTTTGTCTTCCCATACACGCCCAAGAAGAATAGCAGGTTCACGCAAAGGTTCTTCGTCACGTGCATCATGTCGATCGAAGAGCGGGCCTCTAGGTCTTTCGAGTAGGGTAGGTCCCAAAATATAGATTTCTTCTTCCACATGGGTGCGTGTTTCTCAGCGTCCAAAGATTACGTGTAAATCATTGACCATAGCAAGTACGTGATCACCGGTACGCATGGCGGGCTTCTTCCGGTGATCTGCCTCACCTTTGAAATGCTTGCCTTTCTTTCGACATTGATGGTTGGTCGGAAGAAATCGACGATGGCCCAGGTACACATTCTTCCTGCAGCTTCCCAGGTATATACTATCGGTGTCAAGTAAACAGTGCGTGCATGCGTGGTATCCCTTGTTTGTCCGTCACGAAAGGTTATCGAGAGCGGGCCAATCGTTGATGGTCACGAACAGCAACGCCTTTAGGTCAAATTCCTCCTTTTGTGCTCATCCCACGACGTACACCGCTTTCCATTCCACAGCTGTAAAAGTTTCTCAACTAATGGCCTTAGGTACACATCAATGTCGTTGCCGGGTTGATTAGGGCCTTGGATGAGAAATGGCATCATAAAGAACTTCCGCTTCATGCACATCCAAGGAGGAAGGTTGTACATACATATAGTCACGGGCCGTGTGCTGTGATTGCTGCTCTGCTCCCGAAAGGATTAATGCCATCCGCGCTTAAAGCAAACCATACGTTCCTTGGGTCCTTTGCAAACTCATCCTAGTACTTTCTCTCGATTTTTCTCCACTGCGACCCGTCAGCGGGTGCTCTCAACTTCCCGTGTTTCTTACGGTCCTCACTGTGCCATCGCATCAACTTGGCATGCTCTCCGTTTCTGAACAGACGTTTCAACCGTGGTATTATAGGAGCATACCACATCACCTTCGCAGGAACCCTCTTCCTAGGAGGCTCGCCGTCAACATCACCTGGGTCATCTCGTCTGATCTTATACCGCAATGCACCGCATACCGGGCATGCGTTCAGATCCTTGTAGGCACCACGGTAGAGGATGCAGTCATTAGGGCATGCATGTATCTTCTCCACCTCCAATCCTAGAGGGCATACGACCTTCTTTGTTGCGTATGTACTGTCGGGCAATTCGTTATCCTTTGGAAGCTTCTTCTTCATTATTTTCAGTAGCTTCTCCAATCCTTTATCAGGCACAACATTCTCTGCCTTCCACTGCAGCAATTCGATTACGGTACCGAGCTTTGTGTTGCCATCTTCGCAATTGGGGTACAACCCTTTTTTGTGATCCTCTAACATGCGATCGAACTTCAGCTTCTCCTTTTGACTTTCGCATTGTGTCCTTGCATCGACAATGACCGGCGGAGATCATCATCATGGGGCACATCGTCTGGTTCATCTTGATCTTCAGCAGCTTCGCCCGTTGCAGCACCATCGTGCACATCGTCTGGTGCAACTTGATGTTCAGTAGCATCACCGTATTCAGGGGGCACATAGTTGTCATCGTACTCTTCTTCCTCGCCGTCTTCCATCATAACCCCTATTTCTCCGTGCCTCGTCCAAACATTATAGTGTGGCATGAAACCCTTGTAAAAGCAGGTGGGTGTGAAGGATTTTCCAGTCGAGTAAGACTTCGTATTCCCATATATAGGGCATGGACAACACATAAAACCATTCTGCTTGTTTGCCTCAGCCACTTGAGAAAAGCATGCACGCCTTAATGTACTCGGAGGTGTGTCTGCCACCGTACATCCATTGCGGTTCATCTGCGTGCATTATATATAATTAAGTGTGTCAAAAATCATTACAGAACATCATGAATAGATAATTAAGTGACCAAATTAATAGAAGTTCATCATCACATAAAACCAAAGTACATACATAGTTCTCATCTAACAACATAAAGCTCTGCAGAGCATCTAAATTAATTAAACCATACATTGAAACTATGTAAAACATTTCAATGTGAAAACAAATACGATCATAATCGCAACCAAGGTAACAACTGATCCAACGGCATAATGATACCAAGCCTCGGTATGAATGGCATATTTTCTAATCTTTCTCATCTTCAAGCGCATTGCATCCATCTTGATCTTGTGATCATCGGCGACATCCGCAACATGCAACTCCAATATCATCTTCTCCTCCTCAAGTTTTTTATTTTTTCCTTCAAGAAATTGTTTTCTTCTTCAATTAAATTTAACCTCTCGACAATAGGGTCGGTTGGAATTTCCGGTTCAACAACCTCCTAGATAAATAAAATCTATGTCACGTTGGTGGCATAATTTTCATAAACAATAAATGAACCAATAGTTATGAAAAGATAATATATACCACATCCGAATCATAGACAGGACGAGGGCCGACGGGCGGATACCAAAACCATCGCACTATATAAGATGCAATAATAAAAGTAAGAAAATAATACAAGTAAGAATATTTTTCCTTTCAGAAAGAAGATAAGAACAAGAGGCTCACCACGGTGGTGCTGGCGATGAGATCGGCGCAGGTGATCGACGGCGGTGAAGACGGGGACGGGGCGTGACGGACCGCTAAACCTAGACAAATATTGAGGAAAATGGAGGTTAGAGGTCGAGCTTGGAGAGGAGAAAGCTTAAGTAGTGTGGCTCGGGCATTCCATCGAACACCTTGTGTGCATAGGAGGTGAACTAGAGCACCACCAAGCCCTCTCCCCCTCGGCCAGAAAAAAACAGAGCAGTGTGCTCTGCTCTTGGCGAGGGGCTATATATAGGCAGCACCATTGGTCCCGTTCGTGGCATGAACCGACTAAAGAGTTTTGGTCCCGATTCATGCCACCAACCGGGACCAATAGTGGTGGGCCAGAGCGAGCCATCGGTCCCGTCATTCCACCAACCGACAAAAGGTCCGGACGAACCACCAATGGCCCACGCGTCTGCCGGCCCGGCTTTAATCGCAAGAATAGCTCCATTACCCTTGATTGAACGACTAATTTAAATCGCCTGGACGATAGCCCCTTTTTCTACTAGGATCATCTGAAAAATGCACCACAAGGGACAAGAAAGAAACTTCGGTGATAAATATGGCGAGGAAGTCTCCACGTGGATTTTTGAACCTTAGTTAAATACTGATGGGGATACATAAGCCAACTCAATAATACTTTCGTGGGTCCGGGACAATGAACTTGTGGCGGTCGGCGCGATAACAATCGCCACTACTTTGTGAGATATTAATGGCGTTGGGCTCTGCAGACACCACCACTACTTTTGCCTGCTAGGGTCCACGAGCTACTGACGTTTCTCGTATAGGGAGGCATGTAATGACGTGATGTGAGCAGCGCTGTTTTTTTTCCAATGTCACTGCTATTTTGCTAGAATAGCGTCGGCGTCCCGTTATCATGCCGCACCACTAGTTTACTATCTCTATAAGGGTTTCCCTACTTGTGTAACAAACTTATTTCAGGTACTTTTGAGCTTATCAGGGCTAGTCCGCCAATCGACGACAAGGCATGCTCAGTTTGATAACAACCTCGAACCTTGGTTCGGACGAAGGGGATTCAAAGGATCAACATTCAAGGACTTGAAGAGCTCGGCGGTTAGTGGCGACAAGACCTATCCTTTCACCGTTGTGTATCCACGGAGGACATAAGAGGCACAATGACCGTGGGGACGACCCAGCCTGCTAGCCGAACTGCACTGACAATATAGGGTGCATTGCCACCTTGGGACACAAGACAATGACTCCACTACGTATCTAACTATGTCTTATGTATTTCAGGTATCTACCAACCGGCTCCAGACTTTGAGAACTTAGCCACGACCGACTACATAAGGCCTCGCAATAGGGAGGGGACAACCGCAGGCATAATCAAACGGGGCAAACATCCAATATGATACCCTCTCTCCACACAAACCCTGGTTCTCATACGAGGCGACCACACGTGAGGTGGACACGGTTTTTTGGCTCCCCGGTACGCAACACCCCTATGTATTTACCAATTGTTATTGTCTCGAGATGGGGTTAGTAAATGTTTTGGAAGAATCCTTGATTTAATAATAGAATAATACTCCCTATGTAAAGAAATATAGGACTTTTTAATCCGCAAGAGAGAGAGAGAGAGAGAGAGAGATTGATTTTAGATCACTACTTTGTCTTTATTGTACTGAGCTTTTTAGCTATTTCAAAATATTGACTACATATATACTAAAATGAGTGAACATACATACTAATGTGTCTAGATACATACGAATGAAGAAAAGGCTAAAAGGTCTTATATTAGGGAACGGAGGGAGTATTTGTTTATAGAGTAAGTACCATCGAAGGGACAACAAGAGGCATTTGCTTATGTCGTATAGGGACAACAAGAGTCGCTTAATTGATGTGTGTTGGCAGAGGAAGGACATCAACTACTCCCTCCGTCCCATAACGTAAGACGTTTTTTGAGTCTCAAAAACCGTTTTAAGTTAAGGGACGGAGGGAGTGTTACCTAATCAGTGTGTTGGAGCTCGTTTGAGTCCCGTCTTAATAAATTTATGGACATTCTCATCAGCATTTCGGAATGGGGGATTTTTCATTAGGGATCAACGGTATGTTGCCCGCCATCATGTGCGTCGTGGTAGGGTGGCGACGAGCTGTGATTTGTAACTTAGGAGTGATGAAAACAGGGAGAAAGATGGTTGACATAACATGTAGACGATGTGCCCTGGAGAGCAATGGAGAAGAATTCTCTCCCGCAAGATAACAAGCCCTGCTTTATATTTGTTCTCAAAATATAATACTGAGTATATAGCTCTGCCAAAGGGGAAAAAACAAACAAAGAACCGGGCCTCTTTTGTGAAAAGAAAAATTAGAACAAGCGCATAGTTGGGCCGGGCCTGCTCGCAAGAGTATAAGCTGGCGCACCGCATGTTCCGGAAAGAGCGCTAGGAAAAACCACCCCACCCACTTTCCCCCTCGTTCTTCTCGGCGGAGGCGAGCGAGCAAACCCTAGCCGCGCGAGGAAGAAGGAACGACCAGATCCGCAAGGTACGCTCACCAAAACCTACAGAAATCTCCTCGGCTGCAACCCGATCGATGGTTGGTGGGGGTGGGGAGCTGGGGAGCCGCCGCCGTCTGGCCGGCCGGCGGTGGCGATCCGTGACGGACTTTTTATCCTAATCCCTAACCAATTGTTGGCAGGCCGGGGACGATGGCGGCCGTTCGATGCGCGGCGAGGAGGCTCGGTGGCTCCCTGCTCCAGCGAGCGCAGGCGGAGGAGCGCCGCCGGCTCGTTCCAAGCAGGCTCATGCGCTCCCGCCACCTGTCCACCGAGGTATCTTAACCAAAATCGACATTTCTTTCTTCTTCTTCTTCTCGCAAATCATCTAACCACTGTAGCCAGCGATGATCGAATTCTTCCAGTGTTAGCTACTGTACTAACTAGTTGAAGAAACAAGAGCAAAATCACTTGCTTATCATCCTCATAAGTACTGTACTTGTTTATCCTGACCTCAACCTACTGCCGCTTGCAAATCATATCATCTGCCTACCTTATTGTCCTGGCTGATCTGACTTTTTTGCTCATCCCTTTATCAATGCAACATGTACCTCTGCTTCCTGCACTTGCTGGTATTATTTACCCCCCTCCGCTGCCCCGTAATGTTTGTGTCAAAAACCGCGGAGGTTCTGTTACTGGTTCGCTACACATGCATGCTGCTTTGCTTTCTGCACACATCCAACCTCGCTTAACTGGCAGGCACCACAGTATCCATCCTTCTTAATTACAATCACAATCGCGCTTACTCTTAATGGTTGATGATACTACAAAGTAACAACATTGATTGATTATTATCTCTGTTCATGAATCCAGCAAGCGAAAGAGATCCAGCAGAAGAAGGAGGCGTTCTATGACGCGGTGTCTAATGCCGAGCTAAAGAAGAAGGAATTCAATGATGCCTTAGCTAAGGCGGGGGACCCTACTGGCCAGAAGCATCTTTCTGCGCCACCGACCGGCTATGAGTAGGATATATATACACCTGCATCCATTTCTTCCTCAGTTTCCTCTTTGTCTGACACGAGTTTACATACTATCTCACTTGACCTCCATAATACCTCCCTCTACCCGCAGGCGCGTGAAGATGTATGGAAGAAGAGCTCTGGGTGTGATAGAGTTAACTGCCAGGACGGCCATCTTCATGATGCTCGCCGTTTCCTTTGTTCGTCTCAGCGTCAAGAAGGGCGGAGAGTCGACGCCAGGGCCAGGGGAAACCACCACTGAAGTGAAGGCCGCAAATTGACAAGCCCAACATGGATCGCGCCCCAGCTTGTTCTTCACTCTCTAATTATCACCTGCACTCTGGCTACCTAGCACTATGCTATCTTTGTGATTGCGCGTGACGTCACATTTTGCTATCATATCTCTATATATCTGTTCGTTGCATGCTACTATATCTCTATATATATCTGTTTGTTCGGACCGGACCGGTAATGTGAACATATATGCATGCATGACATAGCTTGTTGTATGTTATCACTCGCATGCATTGTTGGTGGTGATACTGCCTTGTCCTGGCTTGTCTCAAATTATGTGACCCTTTCCATATCTTATCAGTATTTTGTATCAGTATTTTATCAGTATCATTTCAAGCAAATTGTGCTTCATGACCCCTCGTCACAAAGGGGCAGGTTTGTTTCGGCTCTGCTGGTTGCCTAATACTTGCCGCAAGCCTCTCCAGGTGCCCTTTTGGTGCTGCTGGGAGGCCTGACGTTCCGTTTGCTGCAGTGTTCTACTACCTTTGTAACTAAATATAAGATGTTTCGCATGAACTGCAAAAATGTCTTATACTCCCTCCGTTCCTAAATATTTGTCTTCCTAGAGATTTAAACAAGTGACTATATACGGATGTATATAGATATATTTTAGAGTGTAGATTCACTCATTTTGCTTTGTATGTAGTCACTTGTTGGTATCTCTAGAAAGACAAATATTTAGGAACGGAGGGAGTATTTAGTTATGGAGGCATTAGTATTGAAGACAAGCAAGAAATCTCGTATGTATGTAAAAAATGTGTAGCATTTGGTGTTTTGCTCCCCTGCTCGTCGGCAAGTCTTTTTCTCCCACGCATCAAACGAGAATAGAACACACAGTCCCTATGCCCAACGTCTTCACACACCATAAATTCTTTCTCATTCCAAATGCATGCGCATGCAATGCGCTGATTAGTGGGAACTGAGCTGATAAAATGAAAAATAGTACTCTAAATAAGCTGGTAAATGAAAGTGGTGCTGAAATTGAAGGTACCTAGATAATACCCTTGCGCGTTGCTGCGGGATTTATGCATGTCTAATGTTTATGAATTATTGGAAGCTACTAGGATATAGATTCTCACACTGAAGTAAACATGATATGGTTACTACAAATAGTGAAGTATGAATAATGAATTGCACTTGGACTGAAAAAACCATGTTTAGTAGGTAAATACCGGCATCCGACAATAACATAAAATGAGAGGTCATACAATGCATTCACTAATCCATCATTTACAAAAATATAAGACAGTAATCCGATTAATTGTACTCCCAAACCAAACACAGTAGTTCAGTACAAGAGCTTTTGTGTGGAGGAAGGTTTAAAAAAAAACTCTGAAGGTGATAATTGCTGAGAAACGCAACACATATACAGAGAACAAACATATCTATGACATTCTGGACAAATTTGTGCACAAATATATCAGAAAATAGATTTCCGATGTCTGTGTAAGATAGCAAAATTTTCTTTTTGTCAATTTTGTGATACATATACACTAAGGTATAACAAACCTGAAAGTAAAGATTTGTTCGTTAATCATGCAGATCCAACATATATGCATGCATTGTTGCTGGTGTTACTGCCTTATTTTAGTAGAGGACCACATTCCAATCCTGTTAGAAGATTGAGTATCTCTAAGCAAATTGTATGATGCCCTTTTGCGATCCATTCATTTTGTGACACCCCCTGTTTGTTTTGGGACTGGAAGTTCCCGTACGGGCACTCCCAGGCCTTGGAAGGGACGATCTGGGGTTTGGTTTTCAACCAGTTTCTGGGAGGTCTGGGAGGTTTTTGTGATTTATATGGAAGATTGTAAGACTGGGAGATTGGGGATTTGGTTTTTGTGATCTCTGGAAGATGGGAGACTCTGGAGATTGGGGGTTTGTTTTTGAGCCAGGTTTTTTGTGATCTCTGAAAGATGGGAGACTCTTGGCCATTTGAAGCTGCATGAGGAGAAAGCGTGGGGGTTCACTGAATCTTGCCAAAGATGTGACTTGGAGATAGATTGCGATCGGTGATAATTTTGTTGACAGTCCAGTTTGGGTGCTTTGGAAAGGCAATGAATCTGCGTCCATTATGTCTTTATCTATTACTGGTATAATTTTGTAACTGTTTCATTATTATACTTGGATTTCCAAACTGAGGAGATGAGTAGGCTATAACGTGAAAAACTGAAAACTTCCTCCGTTCAAAATAGTTGAAGTTATAGGAATTTTGAAAGTCAAACCTTTAAAGTTTTGACTCAGTTATTATAAGTCAACTAACCTTACAAATAATTATATTAGACAACTAACAAATAGCAAATCCATAATATGGAAAAGGTTGGACAGGAACTTGGTGCTCTCGGGTACCCCCACGCCATATATGCGCAAAAAAAAATAGTAATTCAAGAAAAGTTAAAAAAATTCTAAATATTTTTTGGAATCAAACATGATCATGTATTTTACTCATATGAAAAGTTTGGCAAGAAATGAATCCTATTGACTTCAAGGCAAAAAAGGCAAATTTATGACAACAATATAGCGTATATAGTACTTGTATATAGCGTTTTTGCTAAATCTTCGACCCAGAATGCAACAAAAGTCAATCTCTGACAAATCTTTTTATATGACTACAATACTTGATCATGTTTGATGAAAAAAAAAGAATTTTTTAACATTTTCTAAATTACTTTTTTTTTGTGCATATAGGGTGCGCTGGTACACAGATTCTCCTTCGTATTTTCCAAAGGTTAGGATGCTACTATCCTATGGTTACTCCTATCATCCAACATGTAAATCACTCTGTGTAAAAGAATCTAACGGCAATGCTGAAACGCACATGACAAAGTAAAAACAAAACTACACTGCTTTGCTTTGCGGGTCAAAGGATGCTGTAACCATAGACGACACAGGTCTTCAAGGTCCATCTCTACACCGAGCTCCTTGTGGCTCAGATCAGCTGCGAGGGTTTGTGGGCGGAGCTTCTGCTCGTTAGTGCGCTCCATTTCTCAAGGCTTTTCGAATCCTTGATGTCCTGAATTTTCCTCAGTCTTGCAGATTTGGAGGTGAAGCCTCTGCCTCGTGTGCTCTTTCTTGGAAGCGTTGCTGTTGTGTGGTGCTCCTTCCTCTTCCCCGCGGCCTTGGCTCCAGAGGGAAACCTCAGATCTTCCGGATCGGGCGATGAAGTCGTCTTCACGTCTTCTTTCTCCTTGGGGGCATCGTCTCGGAGCCGGCCACAACCTGAAGACCAGTGAATGGCGGCATCTTCGCCGTGTGGTTTGCTGAGGCGGCCATTTCGGGGGCGCTGATTTCTGTTTGGCAACGATGATGGCGTTGAGAGGAGCTTTGGTTGCGGCTCGGGCTTCGGTAGTCGGATCTTTCCGACGTGTCCGAGGTGCTCTTCTGTTGGTTGCTTGGTTGCTTTGAAGTCGGAGCTGCGGTGGAGTGTCTCCATGCGGTGACGATGGCAGGCGCTCGGTGGTCGGTTACGGAGGGCACGGTCGGCGCAAGTCCTGCATATTTGCCTTGTGATGATCGTTGTCAGAGTCGGAGCTGTCGGTTGTTCACGCGTGTGGCCTTTTGTTGGCATGTGCCGTCATGGTTTCTGTGCAGCTGTTTGTAGCTCTGTGATCCCATGTTGGTGGCCAGGTTGGCCGGTGGTACCCATGTTATGTGGGTTGGATTGTATTGATTTTAGCCCGGTTTTTCGTCAATTAACCGGGCAATTCTCTCCTTCTTAATCAATGAAAATGGCAAGTCTTTGGCCTCGTTTCGTTTGTGCTAAGTTATTTTTCTTTTGGGTTAATTATCCTTTTGCCCTCAGTGGTGTCCATATGCTTAGTTTTGCCCTCAGACGCGAATTGTCCTTAGTTTTGCCCCTAGTCCGTGCGCACCGACTCGTTCCGTGAACTCTGCCGTCTCCGTCAGGTCAACCTTTTGACTCGGCCCTTACAGGTGGGACCAGCGCGTAAACGGCCAATTTTATTCAGACCGTTGCATGCGTGGCTTGTGGGACCCAGCAAAGAGCCGTTGAGCAGAGAGTCGTTGGCGGGTGTGCTATATAAGCGGGCGACAGCGGCGGTGACCACGGCGACAGAGAGTACGGCGGTGACCACGACGAGAGAGAGAGCACGGCGGCGGGAAGCTAGCTGTGGAGGGCGCGGCGGTGGGCAGCTAGCGATGGAGGCGGCGGCGTTGATATCCCCTTCGCCCGAGCTCCATGTCTTCCTCAAGCTCGCGCCACCTCGCGGATGCAGAGCCGGGCGCGTGTGGACATGCCTGTCTTCGTCTGTCGCGGTGCCGAGCGGGCGTTGATCGAAGGGTTTCTCAGACACCGAGGAACCAGAATCGTCCGTTCTACGTGTGCAGCGAGAATGGGGTAAGAATCGGGGCAATTGCACCATTTTCGTCGTCGGGATGTTTGAGCAATGGGTTTTGATATGTTTGGTGTTCATGCAGGTGACATGCTTCTTTCTTTGGGTCGATGCTCTGGCCAAGACTCTGATGAATGAACTGCAAGAAGAGCATGAAGAATGGTTGCGATGCTGCCACGAACGGCAAAGGGCCACACCACGAGCTCCGAAAGAAGAGATGGATGGCGAAGCACGACCGACACAGAGCTAGCTATTGAGCTTAGGATGTTGAAGAAGAAGGTTAGGAAGCTTGAAGATCAAGCACTACCAATACCCATTTGCAAATACTTTTGGGCATTTGTAGGTATGGTAATCGCACTGGTTGTAATGTTGAAAATGTATGGAAAGGCATGAATTATGAAGGAATTTGTAATCTTGAAATTGTTTGAGAAATTCACCTAGTTTAAATGTTGGTTAAAGTTGTTTAAATGTTGAAACAAAAGAGAAGAAGTGACCAACATTTAAATATGTTGGAAAAAAGAGAAGAAATTAGGAATTCAGAAACTTTTGATCAATGAAATGCAGCTCTCTGCTCTGCCTTTCTGTCCAAAAAAAAAAAGGTTGCTCTTGGGCCAAATTCAGAGCGTAGAGCCAAGTGCAGGCTAGACTAATGGGCCAACTGCATCCAATTAGGCCCATTCAGGGGTTTTCTTGCGTATTTTTCTGTTTTCTATTCTGGTTTAATTTAGGAAGTAAATCTAATGCTGAAACTTTTTGTGGAAGCTAATTGAATTATTCCGGAGCCAAACAATTAAGGTTAGAATTTTTTTGGAGCTGTTAATTAATCCAATTCAAATACACCGTGATTTAAATCAAAGACCAAAATGTCATGGAAAATGTGCCTCAGCTCTGGTAGAGGTTTATGCTAGGTGCCAAAATAAATGAACATTTTTTAAGGGCATTACATTGAGAAAAACATAATATGTCTAAAAAAATGAAGGGTGGAAAATGCACAAAAAATTGGTGCGGCTGGGGACTCGAACCCATGACCGCGTGGGTTTGTGGTGTTTAGGGCTGCGCTGATAACCGCTAGGACAGATGGCAAGACTTTGACATGGGTAGGGAAGGAAGGTATACATAGTGAGACTGTGAATTTTTACAAAAAAAAGTGAGACCGTGAATGTTTGCACATGCGTGAGAGTGGTTTCCCTTTGTTTTGCACTGAAATTTTGGAGGGTTGGAAGGTTGAAAATGTATGTTGCACTACCACATGATTTTGGTCGAGTGGCACTTGGTTTAGGGTTAGAGTGGCACTTGGTTTAGGATTTAAAGGGAATAAATTTGCATGTTAGTTCATGACTTTTTGTTTGAATGAAACAGAGGGCTTCTCACCCCCTCCGAAAACCACAAGTTCTCGAACTTCATGACTTGTTTAGGGAAGAAATGATAAGTTTGGGCACGGACATTTTCTAACACACATAATAAGATGGAACACACCGTACCATTACAATAACTTAGATAAGTTCACAGACAGTTCACGGACACATGATGAAACATGACACGACACGACACGACATAGAAAAGCAACAAAATAAAAAACCAAACATCACGAGCTTGACTCCGGGCTTGAACATCTTCATCTTGACCTCCTTCTTCCACCTTGGCCGCTGCTCCCTTCAACACCGTCTTCATCTTCACACCTCCTCCTCGTCGTCAGAGGGAAGGGAGTGCATCTGGCCCGGAGCGGGAAGATGCGCTCGTAGTTGGTGTAGATGTTGTAGATGGTGAAGAAGATGGCCTCGCAGCCGCACCAAAAGACTTGGCCGAGGAGCTCAAGCGTCAAATGGGTTGGTGAAGGTGACCGTGAGCAGTAGGAGGACGCCGCCATGATCACGAACCTCGTTGAGGGTTAACATCCTCGGCGAGCCCGTGGGAGGTGGGCATAGCCGGCTCGAGGAAGGCGCGGGTGAGTTCGACGGAACCCTCCACCTTGAAATAGCCCACACACGGAGCTCCCTCTCCACGAGCACGCCCGGTGGGTAGCGCAGCTCCGGCACCACAAAGCGGACGGCTGAAGGTCGGCCCGTTGAACTGCATCTTCTTCACTTGGTCTCGCTTGGGGAGGGCTCGGTCGCTTGGGTGTTTGAAGTTGGAGAGGATCGGATCTGGCTTGTGGGTGGGAGAGGAAGAGAGGCACCCCATTTATAGGCCTGTGGGTGGGAGAGGAAGAGAGAAGGGTAGAAAGGATGAGAACGGTGCGTGTGTGAAGCGTGTGTGAATCCGGATGCGTGTGAATTCGGACGCGTGTGTGTATCCGTTACGTTTTGCACACTTAAATTTTTGCACGAAAACGATGCATCTTTGACCGGGCGGTGCATGTGAATCGCTGCCTCAACCATCGCCTGAACCACCTAGCTCGCCTCGCTAGCCTAGCTCGCCTAAGCGCGCCTCGCCGCCTCACTCGCATGCATGCACGCCGCCGCCCCGCTCATGCGCAAACCCACGTAGCCGCCTCCATGCATGCAAGGCACGGAAAGGCTGAGACGGGCTATTTATCGGTCTCGAGCCCGGACAACGAGACGGCCCAACGGTCCATCCAAATATACCGATATTTGTTAAAAAAACAATCTCCCAGCCAATCAGATTGCATCTCGTGGATCGCCCCCCTCCTCCTCGCAGATTCCTTCTAGAAGGGTTAGATAGACGGCCCTTGATCGCCGCTAGGGTTAGATGAACGGTCCTTATTCAGCGCTAGGGTTAGCGGGGTTTGGGAGGGGTTTGGAGCAGTCAAAGCTATGTTTGACCATATTTCAAATGAGCATAATAAATTAAATAAAAATTAGAAAAATGAAAAACCTGCGCACATAGTCTTCTTATGTCATATACTAACGATTTAAGTTGATAAACAAGCTTTACATACATTTAAATGATAAGTTCATGTGTATTGTATGATATCTCGAGTATCTCAAACTCTCTTGTATGAAGTGAAGAGAAGTGTTTTGGGGAAATGAACATGAAAATTTCAAAAAACTCACCACAGCTTCATTTTGGAGTGACTAAGAAGGATCCAGGCTTAGTTTTTCATTTTTGATGTTTTACACTTGTTTAAATCTTGGTCAAAGTTAAGTTTGACCAGAATTCAAATGAGCAAAACAAATTTAAAAAAAAATCAAAAAATGGAAAAACCAGCGCACATAGTCTGTACATATAGAATATATGTGTAGGAAAGTTATTTGACTGATTTAGATAAGGTCGAAAAAAACCTTGCTTAGAAATGAGGCCGTTTACCCTACCTTTGGACCCCCCTTTTTAGCACATTTTTCATGAAAATTTCAAAAACCTCACCACAACTTCATTTTGGATTGACTAAGAAGTATCCAGGCTTAGTTTTCATTTTGATGTTTTAGACTTGTTTAAATCTTGGTCAAAGTTAGGTTTGACCAGAATTTAAATGAGCAAAACAAAATTCAAAAAAATCAAAAAAGGAAAAACCATGTGCTCATTCAAACATCATCCGGATGTGATATTTAAACATCATGTCAAACATACTTCTAACATAGGTCCAACATCATCCAACAGAAATACAACATGTCAAGTGATAAATGTTTCATAATACAACATCATTCCTTATTCATAATGTTTCATAGTTGTTCATAGATAGCGTTGGGGCTTCTGTCTGTTCCTTGAGCTTCTTGCCATCACTTTGCTCCTCGTGCACCTTGTGCTCATTGTTTCTTCTCTTCTTCTCTTGGTTGTCGGTACCTTGCGCGTCTTCTTCAAACCTACCATAGAGCTATGCAAAACATAAAGGGTCCAAACATAAACGGTAATGAGTCAAGTGATAGATGTACAGTAGTATTTGACCCTTGCAAGATTTACATACCTAGCATACCTCACAACAACAGAAGGTTGGTCACCATTTGGAGCCTCACTTGGATCATCATTTGGAGCCTCACTTGGATCATCATTTGGAGCCTCACTTGGATCACCATGATCACCATTTAGAGCCTCACTTGGATCACCATTTGGAGCCTCACTTGAATCATTATTTGGAGGATATTTTGGATCATCGTCAAAATCATCGTCAAAATCATGCGGCTGTTGACCATCATCATTTGGAACCTCGTCAAAATCCTCATCTGATGCAACCGCTGTTGACCATCATTTTCATCATTTGTTGAGGCAACCGCTGCTGACCAACATTTTCATCGAAGCCTTCATCGAAACTCTCTCCGAGCAGCTGGATCTACTGTGTTATCACAATACTTACCAAAATGACCAGACCCACCACACCTTGTGCACCCTCGCTTCCTCGCTCCAAGTCCAGCTCCTTCACTGCGAGGTCTGATTCGACTCTTCCTTGGTCTACCTGCTGCTCTCTTCAGAACTAGAGCGCAAAGCTTGAATCCAGGGTCCACAATGTCCCATTGTTGTTTTCCCTCCATAGCAGGCAAGGCATAAGCATATGTGTCTTTGAACCTTGCAACAGAGTAGTAATCATGCACATATCGTTGTATGTTCCTGCTGGACTGGAGAGAAGTGATGAAAAACAAGGCATGAATGCATGGCAACCAGCTTATCTGCCATTGCCTACAACTGCAAGTTCTAGCTTCTAAATCCAATCGGATATCTCCATTCCCTCTTCTCTTTATCCAAATATGATATCTCTGTTGTGGTACCCGAGCAAAGCGTCATGTTCATTTCCAAGCCTGTTGTCTTACCTTGGTTCATTCATCACGGCGGGGATGATAATGTGGCCCATGAATTTTGCCTCGGCTATTCCTGCACGATAATGAAATTTCTGCATGTATTCTATCCTTATCCTGTCAAGCAAATCCACCACATAATGACCCTTTAGTTTCCGAATCGTTGAGTTGAAAGACTCTGCTAGATTATTGTGCACATAGTCAACTTTGCTCACTTCACTGAATTGGCTTCTGGCCCATAATTTGGAATGGTGTGTTTCCAAGTATTCTTTCACTTTGGGATTCATGTATAACTGCCTCAAGTGGTAGTTGTGCTTCTTCACACTGCATGTCAAAGATGCTGGCCATAAATTGTCGGTATACACCTTTCCTTTGAATTTCTTCATGAAATTTGCAGCAAGGTGACGATGCATTCCCTATGCTCTACTCCAGGGAACACATTGTCCACGGCCACTTCTAAACCTTTGCAGCATCTGTATGAATGACCAACCCATTGGGATGTGCAATAGCCATGGAGATTATGCAAAAACCAAGTCCAGCTCTCCTCAGACTCTGTCTCAAAGACACCATAGGCAATCGAAATACAAAACTATGTGCATCAACTGCACAAGCTGCTACTAACTGTCCTTTAAACCTCCCTGTGAGAAAAGTGGCATCAATAGCCAAATAAGGCCTGCAGCCTGCCAAAAAACCCCGGCAACAAGCCTCAAAGCAGACAAAAACCCTTCTAAAGCATTCCTTGGTCTTTGTCACTTCCCTGAATGTGTACTCCACGGTGTGGTGATCAATATCTACAATACTACCTGGGCTTGTCCTCTCCGCTTCACCTTTGAATGAATACAACAATTGAAAACTTTCCTGCCAGTTACCATAAATAGAATCCATAGCATGTTGTTTACCATTGAACAACCTCATGTATGGTAAATCTATCTTGAACTTATCTTTGATGTTCTTCTGCAATTCCTTGGGACCCACTTGCTGGTTTTCTTTCACCCACTTTTTTACTTCTTCTGCCACCCATCTTGACTTGGCTCTACTGATTGTATCCTTCCTAAGGGTTGATTCCTGGCATGTGTGCTTAAAATGGTTCACTTTGACCTGAACATTAGTGCTATTCCGCATTTTAGATGCAAGCAGCCTCCATGGACAACCCTCACCGGACGGGCACTCAGAACGTACTTGATCGCTCTTGTCAACTTTGAAAGTACGTTCTACCTTGATGCAGTATGTCACAAGTGCATTTCTACACTCATTCATGGATGCAAAAACTGTACCTTCTTCCATTTGAGGGTTCAAAGGGTCCCATTCAACAGCTGCAAGGTCTTCGTCCTCACCCATCGCGTCATCATCCACACGGACTGCATTGTGAGCCTCATCTTGGTTTTCAGTCCGAGGTGCCCGTCAGAAATTCCTAATAACATCAGAATATAACTTCTCTTCATCAACCCCAGAATTGTAGCCATCAGGCTCCATTTCAAGGGGGACCCTACTGCTGTTGCCCACACTTGTCGAGCCACCACGTCGTCGTGCACCAACTGAACTGTTCTGGCTAGAGATGCCATTACGACGACTTGATTCTCCCCGAGATGTTGCACCCGCCATCCTAGGTCCAAATGCCTGCTCAAGCACATCAACTTGCAGCCTCACATGAAAATTATCTTTCTCTTTATGCCTAACAAACATGGTAGCTAGCTCTTCATCATTACTAATTGTCATCCAATTCTTTTCCCCATCATAGTATTTGTATACCACTTCATCAAGCAAACCCCAAGGATATTGGCTACAAATTACCTCCCCAAATTGTCTGAAACTCCAATTACTAGCCATTCGCAACCGATAATCAAAACCTCCTTGGTATTTCTTCTTATCCTTTGCATCGAACATGTACCGGTCCCTTCTAATGTGCACGATGAAAGCAAACCGCAACTCCATCCTAACCGGCGAAAAACAAAGACACAATCAGCACACTAATTGGGCAAACCTACTCGAATCGAGTGTTCAAATGCACAACTAAGCTCAATCTAAACAAGAGGCGAGACTTACCCCTCGGGAACCTGGCCAGGACGTGGGCGGATCTCCGGCCCGATGCCTGCCTCGCCAAATACTCCGGAGTCGCCGCTGCTCACCATTTCGCCCTAGGGTTCTTCCTCCTAGTTCAAATAGCTCCAGCAGCCCCCCACCTTTGAGCGCTCCGGCCGGGCGCACGGAAGGAGGCCGCGCCGCGAATCGAGCAGGTGGCGGGCGCCCCACCCGTGGCGTCGCAGGAAGGTGGTGGGCGTCACAGGTAGCCGTGGAGCGTAGGAGCAGGGAGGTAGCGGCGGAGCAGGCCGTGCAGTTGGTGGCAGGGCAGGTGCTGGCCGCGGCGCAGGTGGCGGCGGCGGCGGCGCAGGACAGCCGGCCGGGCGGATGGGTGTGAGCTAGAATGATTTGGGGATTTAGTTGCACGGGCCTACATGTCAGCTCCGGACCCACGTCCACGCGGTCCCACGTGTAAGCTCCGGACCCACAACTACTAACGCCGGCGGACGGAATGGACTCAAATATGGCCGTTTGGCCTCGTCGTAGTTGCTGTGCTCGGACTAGGGGCAAAACTGATGACAATTCGCATCTGAGGGCAAAACTGAGCACATGGACACCACTGAGGGCAAAAGGATAATTAACCCTTTTCTTTTCCCGTCTTCTAGTTCTATCTTTTGAGGGAGAGAATTCTTCTCTCTTTTTTATTTTGCGAGAAAGAGAGAGAGAATTCTTCTCCATTGCTCTCTAGGGCACATCGTGTACATGTTATGTCAATCATCTTTCTCCCTGTTTTCATCGCTCCTCGGTTACAAATCACACCTCGTCGCCACCCTACCACGACGCACATGATGGCGGGCAACATACCCGTTGCAAAATGCTGATGAGAATGTCCATAAACTTATTGAGTCCGCGCCTCAAAAGAGTTTCAACACATTGATGGAGCTCCTGTGTGGGTTGGTAGCCTCCTTTATAGCATCTCCAACACACGCGCTAGATTAGCCGCGCGCTGGAAAAACGACTATATTGCGCGTGCGTGACTGAAACTGGCGATCCAGTATACGTGCTAAAATCCCGCGCGCGGCAAAGTAGGTTCAACGCGCTGGGAAAAACAGCATCGCACGCTGCTTATTTGATGCGTCCACTCGTGCGCGCTGCAAAATCTGGACTGCTGTAGGTGGGGACGCCGGATTGGGCATAGTGTTTTTGCGCTTCTGCTAAAGCAAAACACCAGCGCAGCACGCTAAAACGCTATTTCGGTGCTGCAAAAAAAAATCGGCGCGCCACGCAACCGCGCGTCTGTTGGAGATGCTCTTAGCCTGCTCAGGCTCAACCTCGGCCTCCTATGTGGGTTGGGGAGGATCATCCATCTCGGCAAGGAGATGTCGATGTCCTCATCGTCCATGGTAAACCAACCCTTCCTTTTCTTCTTCTTATGTGGCTTCTTGGCAGCCATGGCAGCAGCCTCCTGCTCCTCCTCTTCCTCAGCAACAGTTGGGGGCGGTGCCGCTGCAACAGCCTCCTCCTTGTCTTCCTGGGCGGACGGGCGAGCTCCCTTGCCCTTCTTCTTTTTCTTCTTGGACTTGCTGAAGTCGAAATCGAGGTTGACATCATCGAGATCGCCGCTGGCCTCAAACTTACCGCCCTCGAGCTCGGATGCGGAGGTGGAGGTGGGGGGCTCGTCCTTGTCCTGGTCTGGGTCCTCGGCAGCCGCGAGGGCGTCGAAGGCGCTCATCCCACCCCCTGCCCTTCTTCTTCTTCTTCTTCTTCTTCTTCTTCTTCTTCTTCTTCTTCTTCTTCTTCTTCTTCTTGCCGGTCAATACGACGTTGATCGGCTCGTCCCCATCGTCCTCCCCCGACGGCGGGCTCGTAGTCGTCGTCGTCGTGCGCGGCGGACTTTCCGCCCTTCTTCCCCTTCTTGCCGCCCTTCTTGGGCGGCGGCGTCTATGACGGCGCCTCGTCGTCTGCGGCGAGGGAGTACTAAATCGTCGTCGATGGCGACGTTCTTCTTGCACCCCATCGGCCCGGCACGCGGGGTCTAGACTGGGGGTCGGGTGGGGCTTGGGGTGGAGGCCGGAATGCGGCGGAGGATGGGGATCAATGGATGGATGGATTGGGGGAGTGGCGGAAGAAAACCCTACTTTTTACCATTGTTCAAGAATTCATCCGATTAATCAGTTAACGGGCCAGTTAATCCCTACTTGTAGGGTGACCGAATCAAATAGCACCCATCCATCGTGTTAACTGGTCAAGCCGATTAATTGACACGTTAGACCGATTAATTGGTTGTTAGGCCGATTAATCGCTGCTGACCCATTAACTTGTGGGCAAACAAAGCCCAAGAATTTTCCCTGTAACCCCTCCCATCCCCCTGCCGCTCCTCAATAGCTAGGTTCAACCAAACGGTAGCATATTTTGGTTTATTACATAGCTAAGAGCATGAGAGTATGGCATAACACATAAAAAAACTAGATATATGTTGGCAATTCCTATTTAATCTACCGATTAATGGTGGACCGATCAATCCAATTATTAGGCCCATTCACCAATTAATCACTACTTCCAAGCCGACCAAGCAGCTACCAGTTACCGATTTCATGAACAATGCTTTTTACTTGCAGGGTGTGCTCGCAAGGAAGAAGGGGGGGGGGGGGCGGAAAAGACGGTCCTGCCCTCTTATTTCTTCTCCTGCGTTTATCTGTTTTTTTTCATGGGAGTTTGTATCTTACACGATTTGTCTGCTCCTCGTTCTAACTAATTTCAAATTCCAAATGGCATTCTTCATGTGTTTCATTTTCGTCTGGCGGGTGTATAAACCCTTCACCTTTTTTTTAATATGTGGTTTCTTAGAGCCTGATTCGTTAAGAAAAAGGTAGAGGGGGATTGCCCCGTTAGTTACCAAAAACCAGTCGAAAACCGTTACAGCAAGTCCACAAAGGGCACCCATCAACCTGGCTACCCACATGACCCAAGCACACCATCGAGGTTGCCTACGGCTCCGACTTCAATGCGAACAACCCATCAAGGCCTCTGCGGACAAACGGCACACGAAAACCAAATCAAATTATCATATGCCAAATATTCACCACACCCGCATAACGACGCACACAAAAAAACAAACATGAAAGCGCAAAGTATACTACATCTATGCCATCACACACTCAAAACGACCCTCAAATACCGATCACTTGAAGAGTAGGGGCATGGCCAACGGGCCACGCTGGACTGCTGCCACATCAGCCTAGATTCTCTAGCTGAAGAAAAAACTACTGCCTGCAGGGTGAGACAGGACCTTGTAGAGGATGTAGCCTCCTCATTTAGAAAAGTAGCTAGTCTAAGGGGAAAAGAGAGCATGTTGAGGATATGAGATAAGAAACAATAGAGAAAGATGGAAAAGTACTAACATATGTTGAAAAGGGGTCCAACAAAGGGGGGAATATTCTTGTTGCTTCTGTTTGTGCAAACACCATGGCTTCATTTGCTTTATCTAAGTGGAGTCATGGGGCATCTGTGAGGTGATGCATCCATAGTTCATGCCATAATGATCCTCTGTGGAGAGATAGGAGTACACCTGGGAATGCCTTTATACTCTCGGATGCGACCGCCCTATATGCATCGAATAATTTAGCAAATTTTAAAAAAATGATCTTTTCTGAAATCAAATATAATCAAGTATTGTACTCGTATAAAACATTCGGCTAAGGAATGATTCCCATTGATTTCGGATCAAAAAAACATAAGGGCACGCGGGCGAAGATGTCGAGATCGCGAACGACTTCCACCGGGAGAGGAGCCGGACCTTCGAAGGGGTTGGAGGGGAGGGACGCGGCGGCGTGGGGAGAGGCCATCGGTGGGGTGGCGCGGCGACCGAGGGGGCGGCGGCGTGGGTGGGTGGGTTGGGGAGGTGGTGGCTCGGGTGGATGGGGCGGCGCGGAGTCCGAAGGGCGACGGCGTGGTGGAAGGCAATCGGGAGGGAGGGGAAGGAGGCGGGTGGCAATCGGGGAGGAGGGGAGGGGAGGGAGGCGCACGACGGAGAGATGCGGCGGCGGCGTACAGAGGTGGCGGCGGCGGCTAGGGTAGGCTAGGAGCGGAAGCTAGGTTAGAATCGGGAAGGAAACTGATACCGTGTTGAAGGCAATGCAACTCTCGATGTATTGATCGGGTGCACGATGCACGTATATAAGTACAAGGGCAGCCTACAGCCTCATCTATACAAGGAAATTAGAAGCGGGCCGGTAGGAGATTATCCTAACAGATACATGCACATAATACGTTCAACACTGATCTTTGCTTCTTTTTTTTGTTGTTGAGGGAAACCTGATCTTTGCTGGGCTGATGCGTGTGGTCTATGGCCCTATGCCAGTAGGTTTGGGCTGGGCTGGGTGTAGTTTCTTTGCTCAAACGCTGGGCGGGCCACGACCCAATCGCCCAGTGACCGTGAGGTATCATATAGGATTATTGACTATCTATAACAATAGGTCCCCTCAAAAAAAAAATCTACAACCGTAGCCTGTAAATATGTTCATAGATGATTGAATGTTTGCATTGCTTGCCATCTAACAATGCTATTTGTTGGTCTTTTAGAATGCTGTCAAACTGTGCTATCAAATTTCCTATATCAAACTTACCGGAAATTGTAATCTTCTTATGACTAATGAAAAAGATATAAGCTCGCTGCTCACTCTACCTCTCCTATCATATAGCCATACCTTGGCATTTACTTATCCAGTGGTTACAACTTGGCTATAAGAATTTTAACATTTTCGTACAGGTGAATAAATGCCTCTTTTGCAGTCACTGCAAGCCAAATTAAGTGTGCTAGCATTATTTCTTTTTTTTTCTTCTTTTTTTGCGATGAATGCTAGCATTATTTCAATGGTTTTACAATGCTAACGTGAATATTGAGGATGGGAATTCCATGATAATGCCAACTCTTTGCAATTTTGCACTAAAGTGTATTTGTTGAACATAAATATCAATATTTCTTTGGATCTTTAATTGGCATTTTTATTTTTATTTGATTCTTTTTATTGAAACTGCTTATTGAAGGCAAAAAGTTCCGCAGCAACACGCGGAGTATCATCTAGTTCTTGAGGAAAAATCGAGGTCAAATTCCTCCTTGCCATGGAGGTTTAGACGCTCGAACGCATCTTCCAGATTGGGCACAGGGCCATTGTTATCCCACTCTCCACCACTCCAGCCTCCTCCTTCTCCATCCACGTTATTCTTCCGCTTCCGCCGTCTCTCTCTCTCTCTCTCTCTCTCTCTCTCTCTCTCTCTCTCTCTCTCTCTCTCCTCCCTTGGCCCCCGCACTGCCTCCTTCATCTGTGTGTGTGTGTCCGCCATGCAGAAGCGGTGCTCCAAAACCTGAACGAGGTGGACTACCCAGCCGTCTGTGGTACGTGCACTTAGTTCCGACTTCCGACTTCCGAAATAGAAAGTTGGGCTGGGCCTGCTCGCGAGATTATAATAAGTTGGCGCACGTCACCCTCCCGACAGCGCAAGAAACTATCCCCAATCCCCAAATCTTCTTGTTGTCGGCGGAGGCGGAAGGAAGGACGGCGAAAGAGAAACCCTAGCTGCCTGAGGAAGGAGCGCCCAGATCCTCAAGGAATTCTAGCGGCCTGAGGAAGAAACGCCCAGATCCGCAAGGTGATTCGTGACCAAAACCTACGGAAATCTCTAGATTGGGGAGCCGGCAGGGGGCGGTGATTCGTGACGTCCTCGTCCTTATCTCTATGCCTAATTATTTGCAGACCGGCGAGGATCGATGGCAGCAGTTCGATGCCTGGCGAGGACGAGTCTCGGTAGAAGGCTGGCGACGGTCGCGGAGGAGCGACGCCAACTCGTGCCAAGAAGGTTCTTCAGCGAGGTATCTTTTCTCTCACGATTTATCTCCCGACATCATGGATGGCAACAGCAAAATTAATATTACTTAGTGCCGTCTCATATGCTTTCTTCGTCCAGGTTCATTAGGCTCCGTTTACATCCGCCGTTTCTCTTTACTCCGCATATAGTATAAAATTTTCTCAATTTATATTTGAAGGCATCAACATTTACAATACTAAAATTATTATGCAATATGAAAAAATAATGGCATAGTGCTACGTGATATTTATTTGGTATTGTGGATGTTGATATTTTTTTCTACTCCCTTCGATCCATACCACTCATCGCTCAAACAAATGAATCTACACCTAGATACATCCGTTTGAGCGATAAGTAATATGGATCGAAGGGAGTATGTTTGATTTTAAACAAACCTTATATGCGAAGTAAAAACAAACGGAAGGAGTACTTACTTAGCTAGAAACAAGAACTAGATCAATTGGCATCATCATAATTGTTTAACCTGACCTGAACCGAGCATAACCATACTGTCCTGATTGATTCGAGCATAATGACTTTTTACTCATCCATTTAGCAAACTGTTAACTGCAACACAAAAGGTTCGATGTTTGCTGTTCTGATATATTGAATCATCCCCTCCACGGTAGAACTGATGGATTAGCGCAATTGCAGGATCTTGAATTCCTAGCAATGATCCATCCACGTTAACTGATTTCAAGTAACTCATTTAACAGATCTCTTTATTAGCAACCAAATCAAGCATACATTGCATATATGTATGTATTATGTATATATATTGAACCTCACCTAATTGACAGTTAGTATAGACGTATAGTATCCTTCTTAATTATTTAACAGTCGTAATCAATGCTTATTTAATAATCAATGATATGAAGGAAGCACACTGATCATTATTTGTGTGTATCAATCCAGGATGCTCATGAGATGGAGCAGAAGATGAGGAATCAGAAGGTGGAGGAGCTGTATGATGCCTTATACAAGCGGGGGGAGATTCCCACCGCTAACCAGCATCCCTCTGTACAAGCCAGTCAAGAACCCGACCCTCTGTAGGATACAAAACTACATCTATTTCTTCCTTAAGTTTCTGTTTGCTTGACAATAGGAGTTGATATATATGATCTTACCTCTTTCTACATGCAGGCGTAATAGGCGTTACGCAATGAGGATTCGGGGTGTGTTTGAGTTAGCTGCCAAGATGACGTTAGGCTTTATGCTGGTTGCTTATGCGGTTAGTCCCAAACTGCCCAGAGAAGAGGACACCACCAATACTTGCCCACAATGCGGCTTGAGAACATCAACGACCAAAGAAGGCACCACCAATAATTGAGAACCAAAGATGATGCTATCTTTAATTTGTGATATTGTGTGACATGGTATCATGTAATTATATCTCTTGTCTATTAACTAATTGAGTAGAATATACAGTACTCGAACAAATTGTGCAAGGAATCTGGTCTCTGCTACATTGTATCATGTAATTATATCTCTTATCTATCAACTAATTGAGTAGAATACACTACTCGAACAAATTGCGCAAGGAATTGGGTCTCTGCTATTTAAGATCTACCGCAATTGTGTAAGGTTGAATTTTGACGTCACTCGTCTATTATCTAAAACGTCCATGCAGGTCCTCTGAGCTCTCACACTTTCTAGACCAGTTCATTGCCTCTGTTGTAATCTGATTTACTTCCAACCCCCCATCCCCATGGCCAAAGGCCCATGTTCTTGTAAATAACTCTGTTTTCATTTATAATAAATAACAGTAGGAGCCTCTCCTGCTGTTTTGGTTGCTCAAAAAAAGTTTATGACGTGGTCATACATGTAACTAGTATTAATTAATCTGGGAAGTTTCAGCCGGTTTCGAGAAAAAAAGAAGCTTTTTTTAGCTGGCAATTTCAAAATTTTGCTTCAAACTTGGAACATTTTCGAAAAATGCAACATAATATCCAGAAAATAATATATGCATCCAGTAAAGATCTGGGAAAGTTTCAATCGATTTGGAACAGTGGATTGTGAGAAATTTGGCCATTCTTATGCCACCCCAACACAAGCAAAAAAATGAATAAGAATAATCCCCCGGTCCAAAAATATGAATAAGAATAGTCAGGATTGGACCCTGATATGCCTGCACTTGTAACACAGCGGTAAACTGCATTGCACCACTTCATTTATTTTATTTACTGAGGTATCACACAGCACATCAGATCAAAATGTTAGGATTCACTTCTTTCTATTTGAACAGAGTACTTCTTTGCACAATGGTCTCCCGTACTGTTAAAAAGATTCTTTGGTGCACGAAAATGTACAGCTAAGTCACAAAAACCAAATAATCTTGACACACTGGGGCAGGTAGAGGGCAATCATGTCATACTGTTGCAGTACACAGCAGAGTAACCAACTAGTCATCATGCTAAACCTTTTCCACAAAACTAATGAAGTACAGGGTGAGCAAATAGCTCCCACGTCCTTGAACAAACAAACAACTTCACAAGAGACCAAAATAACATCAAGGGCTTGTTTGGGACTGCTCCGCTTCACCAAAATCAGTTTCACTCCACCAAATCCAATTTGGAGTAGTTTCATACAGAAGTTGTAGCACTATCAAAGAGAATGTTTGGCTTCCATGTAGCTCCAGGTTCAAAAATGGGAAATTTGGTGGAAGGATCTATTTGATTGGATGAGGGAGGAGAAACGAAGGGGTATCCACTTACTGGTGGCAGAGGAGTTTTCTGGAGCACCCCCTCAAGAGCTTCATAAAAAACTGGGAGTTGTACCCCAGATTCTAGTTTTTTGCGGAGCGGCATATCGTGGAGCTACCCCGTTTGGCTTGGGTTTTGTTTTTGGAGCGGAGCTGAATTTTGAGGAGCAGAGCAGTCTCAAACAGGCTCATAGTACTATACCACTTGAGCCAACATTCTCACTGATAACTCAGTCTTAACATATAAGACAGCACTTTTCACCAAGCAACGCAGCTAGTTCAGCCTTACCATAACATACAACCGCACTGAACATGACAGATAATTTAGTTTAACAAAGCCGCAGTGTCCAAACAGAGCAATGGCAACTACATAAAGTGCTGAGGTTAGTCGCTATGGAACTAGCAGTCCTCACAGTTCTACATTGGGCATCAACGCATCCTCTTGTTGGCACCAGACTTCTGAGCTGGCGTCATCTCCTTCTTGCCATCAGGCACATCCAACATTGACATGTACATGTAGCCATAAAGGAATGCTGGGCTATACATCATGACTAAATGGTACCATTTTGCCCTGCGATAGAAGCGCCTGCAAGGCAGTACAAGAGAGATTAGAGCCCTTGTAACCAAGACTGGAACAGGCATATAGAACAATACCGGGCTCGAGATCATACCAGACGGGGTCCTCGGGTTTAGGCTCCACATGGGATGATAGGTGCTTGATCAGGCCCTTCTGGTTTCCTATCTTGTCCCTGTTTTCGGACATCATGCGGTAGAGCTCTTCTTTGACCTGCTGGATCTCAGCCGAAGGAGTTGCGGCAGCCTTCTGCATCTTGGTCTGCATTGTAATTGACAGCAAGACAGGGGGAAACCGCATCAACCCAAATCAGGAACAGATCAATATCAAAGTTTATCTCAGAAGTAGAGCAGGTATATATGCTTTATGACGGCAGTAGCACTCAAAAAGATTCCAAGAGGCATGCAATCAATCAATTGGCAAACAAAGCAATGTTTATGTCATTCAGCACTAGAGTCTGACAGCACTAGCACCTAACTAAATTCAGTCAAGCATGCAAATAAATGAAGATCAGCAGCATATCAAGCAAATTCTGACTACAGAATTATTCTGCCCTTCTTTCATTCAGATTGTAGCATTTGGTAAAGGAGAAGGAAGCGCTAGCTTGCTAATTAAACATGAAGAGTACAATGGAATTTACAGAAGAGGTTAGGAAGTTGGAATGTCGGATAGATCAGGAGAGACCCTGAACTTAAGTTGATTTAAATCCTCCTTACGCACAGCAGCCCACCCTTCCAATGTAGGAGTCACACCATAAGTATTTCCTGTTTCTTTGCTTCCAGATAGTCCAGGCAGCCAGGTACACAATTTGTTTGAGCAATTTATGCGGCCAGACAGTAGCAGCATAACTCAGCCTCATCATCTCAGGTAGACCCCTTGTGGGGTCCCAGGTAATATGAATGGTATTACAACAAGCAGCACTGAATGTGCAAGCAAAGAATAGGTGTACGGTGGTTTCTTCCACGTCATCATCACGCAGCAGGCAAGAAAGATCCTCTACAATATCAAAGTGCCTCCTCTTAAGCATATTCCTAGTGTTCAGTCTATACATAAACCATAACCAAGCGAAAACCTTTTGTTTCATGACGCACTTGGATTTCCATATGCTGGTCAGAACAGGGGAGGGGTTGTATTTGCCTGAAGGCTCGAGCCGCACACTGTTCAATTTGATTTGGAGGTGCTGAAGCTCTTCCCGAGCCTCCAAGGATAGAGGCAGGTGAAAGCTGTGCAGATGGTCTTGAGGTTCCATGAACTGCTGGACTGAGAGATCCTCCTAAACAGCAAAAGAGAGCAGGTGCTCTTATTGGTCCATCAGCAAGCCATCCTGTTCCCAAGCATCCTTCCAGAATAGAACAGAGTCACCGGCATTCACAGGCCAGCAGGGGAGAATCCGCATTACTAGGGTTAGGGTTAGGGTTCCTACGATGGGAGCAAAGAAGGGGCGAAAATATGGCAAATCGGGAGGAAACCGGTCTATGGCCGCCGTCACCTAGCGTCCGGACGAGGAGGGAGTTAGGGGGGTACCGTGCTGTGAAAGAGGCGAGAGGTGGTTGGCTGGTTCTGCTGCGCCGCCGCCGGGGCCAGCGATGGCCGGAGGGCGCGACCGCCGATCCGCTGGCAGATGGTCCGGAGCGCGGTCGCCGCCATGGAGATGAATTGCTTCCTCCGCCGGCGCAAATCGAGACTCGAGAGAAGAGGAGAGGAAACAAGACGCTGGCTCCACGCCGATTTTACATACCCGAGCGACAAGCCCTACCGGGCTCCCCTTGTGGGCCTTCCATGGGCCTCAACCACTGGTTTCGGACATTTTTTTCATTTTCGTTTTCATAATTTTATTTTAGCTTTTAGCTACCAGTTATGTTCCTGTGGAGATCAGAAGTTCCGGGCAAGGTGCGGATGTTTATGTGGAGATTATCAAAGCACTCGCTTCCGACTAATGACGTCCGTGCTCATCGCCATATGACTAACTCGCCGCAGTGTGGGTTATGTGGAGTTCTGGACTCTTGGCGCCATTCACTAATTGAATGCACCTCTTCTAGGAGCGTGTGGGCTCTCATCAATGAAGAGATCGCGCATAAAATAACAGCTATATCGGAGCCAACAGCAAAGCAATGGTTGTTTACGGCGATGGAGCTGTTATCACGGGACGAGTTTGCGATGGTTTCGGTGACATTGTGGTCTATATGACATGCGAGGCGCAAGGCAATACATGAAGCTATTTTTCAAGCCCCCTATGCGACCCATGATTTTATCACAAGGTATATGGCTGAGCTTGGCATTGTTAAGGAAAAGATGCAGCAAACTATTGTGAGGGGCGTTACCACAATACACTCACAACCACGGAAGCCACCACCAGGGTATTTCAAAATACATGTGGATGGTGCAGTTCTGGGCACTAGAGGAGGTTCGGCGGCTGCTATATGCAGAGATGAACAAGGAAATTATATGGGTAGCTCAGCACTGGTTGTGCAAGGAATTACAGATCCACCAACTCTAGAAGCGATGGCGTGTCGAGAAGCTCTGGCTCTAGCAGAAGATCTGGGAATCCATACTTTGTGGTGGCCTCCGATTGCCAACAGGTGATCTCGGACATCAAGGGAAAAGCAAGGGGAACTTATGGAGCAATTGTTAGTGAGATAAACATTAGATCTTCGTCTTTTCTTTGCACTTTTGTTTTTGAGAGTCGTGCTGTCAATGTAGAAGCACACCGTTCAGCACACCATTTAGTCGTGCTGGTGATGGCCGGAGGGTGCGGCCGCCGATCCGCTGGCAGATGGTCCGGGGCACGGTCGCCGCCATGGAGATGGATAGTTTCCACCGCCGGCGCAAATCGAGACTCGAGAGATAGAAGAGGAGAGGAAACAGACGATGGCTCCACACCCATTTTACACATACCCGAGCGACAAGCCCGACCGGGCTCCCTTTGTGGGCCTTCCATGGGCCTCAACCACTGGTTTCGGACATTTGTTTTTCATTTTTCGTTTTCATAATTTTATTTTAGCTTTTAGCTACCAGTTATGTAAAAAAACAACTATTAGCTACCAGTTTTTGTATAAATGTTTTGTATTTCAGTATTTTATCCAAAAAACCCTAAAACAGGTAATTTAGCCAACACCTATAAATCATTTACTGGTTTTTGCGATTCCTTTGGTTTTTTCCTGGGATGGGATAGCAGGGCTATTATAGCTACAGGATTTCCTGACCTGTTTGTAGCCATTTTATAGCTACATGAATTTTAAATAATTTTCTAGAATTGTGAAAAAATGTTTTGTACTTCTTTAAAAATATGCGGGTTTTAAAAATACTATTGGTTTTTTAAAAATGTTCATAATTCGTTTTAATGTTCATAAAAAATCAAGATTTTTTGGTGAAAAAACCTTGTATTTTGATAAAAAAATCTAGTGTTAAGATATCATAGATTTAAAAATTCTCATGAATTCAAAATAAATTCAAATTTTTGAAAAAGTTCGTGAATCTAAAAAATGTACCAAAAATATTCAAGATATTTTTATAAAAATGCAAATAATGATCACGGATTTGAGAAAAAAATCTGAACTTCAAAATGCTCACTAGTTTAAAAAAATCACGAGCTAAAAATTAAATTAAAAATATTTTGCATGCCGCTGCTATTTAATTTTTTTTTGAGACAATGCCGCTGCTATTTAATGTAATGCTCCAAGTTAGTGCACACTAATTTAACTTATCAACATGTGTGATCTTCCAAGATTTCTCCGATTTTAGTGATTTTAGGCCTCTGTTTCTAATATTCCCAAAGCGTATGTTGGCATGTGGTTATAAAATGATAAATCCATATGCTCATTTGACCCACATAACGTGGATACAACGGATATCGCAAAAAATGAGCAGGAGATTGGGCCAACATACGCCAAGTCAACGTGACAGGCGATCAGGAGGCGACCTTCTCTGCCTCCTTTCTTCGCTGGTATGGCTGCGGGTCCTCGGCCCCTTCGGCTGCTCGACGGGCTGGGGACCGGCAATGCTAGACTCACGGAGAGAAGAATTACGGGATTCACGGACTAGCAAACGTGGGAGCTTGAGATTGGAGGAGGGAGGAGGATGGAGGATGGGCCCCACCCCGCCTGAAAATCAGGCGGGAGAAGATTAGTTAGAGAGAAAACCCCGTAACAGCTTCGTAATAATCCGTGCGTCTAGGATTATTGGGCTGGGGACCCAACAACTTTGCTCTGGCTTCTACGTAGATAGGATATGTTTAGTTTTTGCATCAGCCAAGCTTGCCGTTGTTATAAATAATTGTTCTGTTGTCCTCAATTCACTTTTCGGTTTTTTAATGCTACAAGCATTATTGTTCCAGTTTTTTTAGTTATTAATCATGCCATTTTTCTTTCTGCCTTTGTAGCAGAAAGATTAGTGAGACTGACTATCTTCTGAACATGTTCCATGTGAGAGAAATAGCATGTTGATTTCATCTTGAAATAATCATAGCTGAGCGACGAGGTTCGTAGCTGAGGGTCATGTGCAGAGCTGGAGGAAGAAGTTGCGAGGCTTGGAACTCTCCTTGTGAAGGGCTCACGGACAGCAGTGAGGACAATGCCTCTTTAGTTGTAATTTTGATACTCCTAATGTGCAAGTAAACACTCCTATGATACTCCTTATGCTAAAATGTTGGTTGTTAGTACAGAGGTGGTGACATTATTTGGTTCTCTGGTATTGATTTCATGATTTGTGGTTAATACATTATGTAATACAATTCATATTGCATTATACTTTCAGTTACATCTCCTACCTACTCACTACTAACATTTTTTCTAATTCGCTTCTTGCGCCATTGACGCAACCGGGTCATCTAGTAGACAACAAAGAAGAAGCAGCTGCCGAGTGCTCTCCATCCCGCAGTTGATGCCGAGGCGGGGGAGGGGGGGGGGCAAGAAGCAAGGCGCCTCTCCTCACGTCGGCTTTGAAGGCAGCACCTCTCCACGACGACGACGCGGGCGGCTCCCATGGCGCTGGTCGGCGAAGCAACGTCGGCCGGGGCGAACACGACGTCAAGCTAGTGGCGGCGGGCGCCGTCGGCATGGAAGGGCGCGAGCCCGACGCGTCAGCCTACAGGACGTGCTCGAGGTCAAGATCGCCGGCGCATGGGACCATGACGATGGCAAGGGCATCGTCGAAAACGGCGGTGGAAAGGTATGCCGCCTCTGCCTCAGCCTGCGAGAAGGAGGCGTGGTCATTTGTGAGCAGAGACGGGGGCTCCGTCGACTGCTGACTTCCTGGGTCACGAACCGGTGGAGAGGTGGAGATGGATGTAGCTGCTGCGGAGGCATCAATGGGAAGAAGAGAATTTGTTGTTGTGAGGGGGTGTATACAAGGGAACATATACTCCACTGTGCATGAATCGATCCTTCTCCGCATCTAGCTACTCCCTCCGTTTCCAAATATTTATCTTTCTAGCCATCTCAAATGGACTACAATATACGAATGTATGCAAACATGTTTTAAATTGTAGATTCACTCATTTTACTCCGTATGTAGTCATTTGTTGAAATCTCTCGAAAGACAATTATTTAGGAACGGAGCCATAATATAAGAACGTTTTCGATATTAGTGTAGTGTTAAAAATATTCTTATATTTTGGGACAGAGGGAGGGAGTAGATCACAATCTTTGAGTCACGTATTGGTGTATCGCATGCCAATGCCATACACAAAGCAGACGCGTGGCCGGCCGACCGGCGGAGCTCAACTTGGCGTACGTGCAACCCGACCCGATAAAGCCTAGCAGAAGCTGACGTTAGATAAAGCATGCATGTCATGGAATACAACAAAAAGTGATTATTAGGAAAAGACTCCCCGAAATAAGAAAAGGACATGATGATGTCATCGAAAGTTATGCATGCGTGGCCCTGGAATAATATCCAGTGTGCAACCGAGTTGACAAAAAGTGAATGCCTTGTGTTTACAGGAGTATATATATGAACCAGTCATCACAAGGCAAAGGAAGAAAAGGGCAAAAAGGCGAAATCTAAACAGGAAAAAAAGAAAACAGTCGCGCCTTACCGGGCCGGCCGATCAGCGGAACGGCTTCAGCACAAAATCAATCGTGATAAAACTCTACCCACGAAAGATGAGGAGTTTGGGCCGGGCCTGGTAGCACCCGGGCGGGTTGTGATAATATATAATAAATACGGCGCCGGCCGTGGCCTCCTTCCTGAATCCTGAGGGCCAAGAACCCTAGCCGGTGGCGGCCGCCTTCTACCGCCGGCGCTCAGCCGGCTTCGCCCCGCCGCTCCCGGCTTGGGCCGGCCGAATCTCACGCAGGTGCTAGTCCGATCTCGAAATCCCTAGTTATCCAGTCTTCTTTTCGTTTATTATAATGAAAATAATATACATGATCTGTGCCAAACTAACTACACAAATGCCGCAGGCCTTCTCATCGCATAGGAAAGAAGATGCCGGGAGGGAGGTCCTGGAGCAGATCGAGGAGAAGAAGGAGAAGCTCTACGACCTCATCCTGCACCACGGCTATAAGCGCAACGACGGCTCCATGTGCTACTCAAACGTCCAGCTCATGCATCATCTCTCCGCGCACATCAAACCCTAGGCCCGAAAGCATCGCGTGGTACGTATTTTCTTCGAACATACTCCCTTTTTTATTAATTCATCTTTAAAGTTTTTATTAGTAAATAGATGAATAAATGTTTGTTGCATCTCACCTGGATGACATTTAGGCGTTACCTTCGGAAAGTACATAGCTTCTACATTCTCTGGATGTGCTTAAGCCCTGGCGTAAGCGCCTACGCAATCTGGAACGTATATAAGGCGGGGGGCATCAGCAATTCTCAGCGGAGACTTGAGTTAGCCGACAATGATTGCGGAAACAACTTGGGTGCCCTTCAACAGGTAGGAGAAGGAGAAGAATTGAGGAAGAAGAATTGCATCGGTCAGGGGGAACAAGTGGTTGTCTGCTGAAGCTTGGTCAAGAATTTCAACATGTGCAGTGAAGTATTGGAGAATCGGTTGATAGTCATGTCTTTGAGAATTCTTTCTGTTTCCTTTGACTATCCTCTGACGTTGTGTAATGATGCTTAACTGATATCTATATTTTGTTTGTGAGATTTGCATGTCCATATGGTTGTGGTAGTCTCTGCATTATTATTTTTTATTACTCTAATAATGATAGAAATATTTATATATGATATATATTATATCAGTGGTATGTAAATAAAATAACTAACTTATTATTATAACTTGAGGTTGCATTGAGACAACTTAAGTTCTCAATGAACATTAGAGCTGATGTCATTACTTCAACCCTGTCAAAGTACTTTGGTTGATCTATATTAGATCTCTAATATGGAAGTTCTCAATGAACATTAGAGCTGATATCACTACTTCAACCCTGTGGAAGTAATCCACACAAATGAAAATTTTACCACTCCACAATTTGTTAGGTTGCTTTTATATACCAATGTAAAATATCACCTTGGTTGTATATATATATATATATATATATATATATATATATATATATATATATATATATATATATATATATATATATATAGGAAAATCCATCCTACCACCCGGTGGTAGTTACCCCACATATCTCATATACTACCAAGTGGTACTATATATACTATTTTATTATTTTAAATATGTTCATATACTATATCTAAGATATTTAAAAGCAAATTACGTGAAAAAAATTGCATATGAGCCCATAGTTTTTGTTATATTTATGAAATACGTACATATTTATGCGTAAAAAGAGCATACTCAAAAAATGGTACATACTACCTATATATACTACCTAATCATTGTTATATACTACATACTACACGTGCATACTCTCGGTTCTGACAGATACTACATACAACATACAAAACGCAAGTGGTGGTAACTACCACTGCTTGTAGGAAACATTTGTCCTATATATATATATATATATATATATATATATATATATATACATATACATACATATACATATATGTAATATGGAAGCTGGACAATGTCTTTGCTTGTCCAGTCCAACCGTACCACCTCCGGACGATATGTCTGCCATGCAGGTTTATTTTGCATCAGCGAGCGCCCCATGATAACATATTGTTGGTCTGATCCTTGTAAACCTCTCCAAAATCATGACTGGGCACCCCAGAAGTTCTACAATGTATTGGCTGCTTCTTCCTTATTCGAATTTTGGTGACTTTATCTAACCAATATAATCATGTTTTTTACAATAATCCGAACCAAGAACTGAGGCGGCTGATCCATCCACACCCACTCTGTCCTTTGATAAGAAATCTGAAACTACAGCTGATCTGTAGTTGTTACTTCTGAGATGTGGTTGATGTGAGATTAGAGTAAAGAAAACTAAGCAAAAGCTTAGATATATGCTTATCACCAAGAAAAGTTGCGTTTCTCCTTAATCAGAAATACAGGAAAGATTGCTGTTAGGTGTGAGTAGGTGCAGGTCTGCAATTGATCTGAAACCTAAATTTTCCGCCCCGGCCCAACGGCTGGATCAAGACGCACATCATGATGCTGTCATCTAAGTGATTGAAATTTCTATAAACTGATTGGGCCAGAGTAGGGGTTTCCAACACCACCAATTCCACAGCTATCACGACTTTCTTTTGGTACTCCACATTGTTTGTGATTGTTACTTTGAGACCCATGATTAAATGCTTGTCGCCTCCAAGAACAGTTCTCTAACAAAACATGATTGTCACTTTGTCAGCCAAACAGGCGCAAAGGCTCTGTAATCGGCTACGAGAAGTTGTTCGGCTTCAATATTGCTTGTGCGCCCAACGGCGAGCGCGCACGAACATCTTTTTGCACGTTTGTTCTTCTATTTTTTGCAGCTTATGAGATGTGAGATTCTATTGTAGTCTTGATGCTCGTTCATTCCTATTCTTAAGCCTGTGTCACCCCACTGAACACCATGGCGTCCTGTGGATCCAGATTAAATTGTTGTAACCTAGTGTCAAGTGTCAACAAATGAAGAAGGGAAGAGGGATACTAAAGGACTCTGTGAGGAACCTCGTTACTGCAGCAGAGGAGGGGTTTGCTGAAGTGTTTTTTTTTTTTTGAGCCAACAAGACTTAACTGACGAAGAGGGGTTTGCTGAAATGTTAACTGACGAAGAGGTACCATATGAACGAAGAAGCTCAAGGAGGAACAAGTTTCAGAAACGGAGGAGAAAACAGAGTACTCAAAGTTTTCTCCTCTATTCCCTGGGGTACGCAAAGTTTGCTCCGTGTTGACTGAAAGGGAATGGGGCGGTGAAACCTTCCCTCCACCCAATCAGCTTCAATCCCAATCCCAATCCAATCCTATCCAAGTAATAAAAAATCATCATTGTTTGTATAGCTACGGCAGCCTCATATCCAGCAGGCGTCCTGATTGAGGAGTGCGCCGGACTGATGGGTGCCCCGTACCGCGTCCTGGTTAGGATCTCATGTGTTAGATGTTAGGTTTGGCTGCGAAGTCTGTTTGATATTAGGCCCAAACTATCAGCATCCCTACATTATTTGGATAGGAATAACAACAGATGTTGCCTAGACGGTGACTTTAGTCTTACTATTGTATGACTTTGTAAAGTATTATGTGAATAATTAATAAAGTGGTTGCATGCATTGTCCAGATGCAAGGCCGGGGTCCTCCTCCATTTCTAAAAAATCATTGTTTGTATAGCTAGATCTATGTTCTTCGGATGCAAAGGTCCTTTGAGCAGGAAAGACATCTCAAGCGTGACATACCAGCCGGTAGCAGCCACAACGGTACCTTCCGCTGCTCCACAGCAACAGGATGTGCACCCTTTTTTTTTCATGCATAAACCTCAACCACCCCGGTTGGATGCAAATTTGGCCTGTTTGGTTGACTATGTTCACTATTTGGCCCACATCGCACAAAGTTTAAAGCACCTCTCAGCCAAGCTTGCTTGGAACGACCGAATCGGTCGTTTTCTCCCAGCCAAGCTTGCGGCGTGCAGAGGGGAAACGTGGCACCGAGCTGATGCGAGGAGGGGATGGCACGAGATCGCGCGTTCACAAAAAAAAGCAGCGGGAGAAATTGGGTCACCTCCCGCCGAATCGGATGTCCTTGTTGGGAATTTTGCATATTTGGCAAAATTTATCAAATGTCATTTCATATGGGATATCGTAGAGATGGAATGTTATGGTGGGCATCTCTCTCCTAGGATAAAAGTGGAAATTTGTGCACTAAAGTATTGGTAAGGAGGAGATACTGATCACACCTATCTTCAAGGAATGGAGTGAGCCCGGTATTACTTGCCGAATAATAGAAATCCTCTTGAATCACTGCATCTCAAGAATGTATCACTTGGCCATTCGAACAGCCGCACCTCTCGGCCGCACGAGCGAGGTTGTATTTGGACATCTCCTTCGGAGTTTCTTCGGAACTCCAGCTCAAGGATCCTCTCAACATCCTCCTATACCAACAAAATACTCAAAGAGTATATACTGCCATTTGTTCAAGGATTATATACTACTCCCTCCATTCCTAAATATAGGGTGTATAGTTTTTGGCACGGAAATTAAAGAACCCGTATGGAGGGAAAATTTCACAAGTTTTGAGTGAGATTACACCTGACTAATTGACATGAGTAAATAGAGGAGCTTGCCTGATATAAGAAAATGTAATCAAATTCCTAAAAAATATATTCAAGCAGGTGGTGCAACTCAATGCACTTTATATTTCAGATTTTTTCTCAAAAATCTATACACCTTATATCAAGGAACAGAGGGAGTACATTTTTGGAAAAGCATGCTGCAGTTTCTTTCTTAAGAAGTGTACACCAAAAAAAAGTATATATAGTGCATCAAAAGGAGTATACATATATGCATTCATCCATTCTGAGAACAATTACAATTAGCATATCCATCTGAAATAAAAGGTAAGTTCATGAAAAAAATCAGTTCATATGCATCAGAAGGAGTACATATACATCATCAATTTTTTTGCAGGGAACATATACGTCATCATCAATAAGAAACATGACTCGATTATATGGGTGCAAAGGAAGCTCGCAACTGTTTCTCATGTGTACGTACTAGCAAATTAATGTCATGCACACAGTATATTATAGGGCATGGATCAAACAGGCACCATCGGTAGCTAGGAGATCCATGGTGATTACTAGTGGTTGGGGCGCCACCGTGTCGCGCCGCTTGAGTCGTGCATGTGCGGTGCCAGGTAGGTGGCCGCACTTTTCATTCGCTTTTTGGCGCTATGGGTAGAACATGTACATGAAACTGCCGGTCAACTCATGTGGACTTTGATTACAATTCAAGCTGTGCAGTGTAGGTAGTAGTTACAGGACCAACAGAAATGCATTAATTGCAATGTACATTCATAAAATAAATCAGAGATATTATTAATAGATAGGATTATATGAAAACAGAATAGCAATCTTACATCCTACAAAGACTTATACGTATAGAGATGATGGACTGCAGAGCCTAAATTTTCTGAACTCAAGCATCCACAAAATGAAATCATCTGATGATGATGATGAATGATAACCACTGGACATAACTTCAAAGACCCAATAAGAAGCCAAGACTCTTCGACTAAAATTTTGAATCATGAGAGAGAATCATAGCAGGCCGATGATCTGAACTACAACCAAGGAGTTCCTTCCTCCCTCTTTCTCTGAATTACATGTCTGCAAATAAATTTCAGAACCACGGGGATGACATGGAGTTCCAGTGAGTTGGTATGAGATCGCAAGAAAGGAGATCCTGAAGCTCTCTATCCGAAATCCATCTGTAGTAGCAATATATATCATACCCACATATGAAAAATGTGATATTGACCACAAAAAGTATTGCAAGACAATTAGAAAAGAACACATGAGATCCTAAAAAGCAGAACATATGAGATCTTAATCGCAACATATAAAGTTCAATGTTTTTTTCAAAACCAAATGACTCCTAATCTTTTATTGTTAGCATATGTGGGAGCTGACAGTTTTGCTAAACAATGATTCTATTTTAACTCTGGTTATACAAAGTTCCTATATCAAATAATTTAAACATCAGAAAATCATGCAAAATATTTATTGAGATTTCTTAAAAGACAAGATAAGAGCGAAAGGGGAAGACTAATCATGAAAAATACTATGCAACGGACAATATTTATTGATTATTAGACAGATTTTCTCAATAACATATATAAAAAAATGGGGCCCCTAAGTTTGGAATTAATGTAAAAGAAGAAGCAAGTGCAGACCTGTGGAGTTGCCAATCTTTTGACTTTTTGAGGCTACTCAAAGTTGTCCTCCGCAACAGACATGCTGTAATAGAGATGCATTTGAGAAACCAACACCCAAGCATATGAGATGCACCATATTTCAGCACCAACCCCATGTTGTGGAAAGCCTTTTTCAACTGTTACCAATGTGTTGATAGCAGCTCTATCTGGTGGTCTAATTGACTGATGGTTGATCACATGTTAACAAATATTAGAGGATAATAAGAACATACTAATGGATGTAGTCAAAAAAGAACGTAACATAATTGTACTACATAATATGTTTTGCAAAAGGTACCTCAACACTGATTCCCTCCATGGAAAGTATATCTGCAGCCTGAAAATTGATTGAGCATGAGAATGTAACCAGAACAGTAGATCAAGAATTTTATGTACAATGGGAAATGATCATCGATGCTAATTAAACAAATGCATTCACATCTCAAACACAACCGATTTCTTAAAAACTTTGTCCTGTTCAATCCAATGGCTCCAAAATGAGATCTCTTAAGCACTGCAGAACAACAAGGAAATTTCATCTTTTTTTCTTGCTTTATAAGAATGTAGTGATCATGAGGGTTCTTGACCATAGCCACTGATGACAAAGACAATTATTTTGTGTCAGTCATCTAGTAACAGAAATGAAAGAAGCATATGAGAAATATGCATAGATTGATAGATAAGCCGAATACGTAGTCATTAAAAGAAGAAAGCAAGATTCTAAGGAGACAGAGTGTAAGATAAGTGATAAAAATGAAATAAAAGCAGTGGAGAAATATGCATAGAATGGAGTATGTATTTCTATATACATACAAGGATAAATAAAATGCATGCTAGCATTATCTTCTTCTGAATTTTCTTATCAGTCATGTCAGTTTCAGCACCTAGCATCCAGAAGAGGAAGGTCAATCATGGCAGCTGCCTGATGCAAATACTACAAAACGGAGGGGAGGAAGAGCATGACATAGTGGCATATAAACTCTACCACTGCTATATTTGAGGCGATAAAACGAAATATTCCGACGTTAACAACTGATTTAGGCTCAAACTGAAATTTGACGTCCACGCTAAGTCAAACTGGAGTTGAATTCTAATCAGTTGAGAAGGTCAAAACTGCCTAATTTACCCAAGTATTTCAGAGTTCATGCTGACAATTTACAATTTACATATTAGATAGATAAACATCACGCCATAGTTGGCCTATTAGATGATTTTCACCTACCTCTTCATATTAAAAGGTCAGTGAAAAACTCAATAAAAGAGGAAATGCAAGACTATGATAGTGTACATACAGTTCATTCAGGAACTTGACGCATTTCCTCAAAGAACGCAACCTCCTGCTTATGGCGCCCACTCGTGTCAATAATGATGAGATCATATTTCACTTCCCTGAACCTTTCCAGGCCATTTATGGCAATCTTCATAGTATATGATTCCATGTAGCTACAAAGAAAAGCGACAACTTTAATTAGCGCAGATCTTGGGGAGAAGCTGCACCAGCTCGGAACATATAGGCACAAATCAGTGACGGTTTAAATCCCTTTCATATTGATTCCTTTGCTAGTGTAGTAACCCTCGTAGAAATGAGCGATACCGACAGTGAATAGATGGGGCACTACATGAAAAAAATAGAGCGCTACACAAAATAGCGCCGCCTCTTGAAATATGCACCTCCAATAAAAGAACAAGGCTCCGCTGAAGTGAGTGCACCTCAATCTTATTTCACCCATGGCGCCGTGCCCAAAAACTACCTAGTCAGTCACGTCACCACAATTGGCCGGTGAGAAGATGGATCTCCCGACCGAACTGTTCTTGGTGGCCGCCGCTACCGCCCATCCATGTGAACATTCTGTAATATTAGTAAGAGGAGGGTTTACCCGGTGTGAGATATCGCATTATTCGAGGAAACCCTAGACGCTATCGCAGTAAAGAATCGTCAACAAGGGTGTTCTAGTGCATTGTAGATTCTTATACAAGACTTGTATCATTTGATGATGCCATGTGAATCGCTAGAAACATGTGAAGTGTATGGCTAACCAATAACGAAAGTTTGGTAAGGGTACTGAAGCATGCTACCATGAGACAAAAGATCCTCTTTCTCAAGAGATTCGATTCAGAACTCTTATATGTCCAAGGTCAATATGGAAATTCTTTTAGAGGTTTTTCCTTACTTTGTCCATGTCAACAAATAATTCGATATACCTCGACTTTTTCAGAACAGGTCCGAGTCAAATAGCAATGATTCGAATCACTCCTTTTTCCATTACACTATTTCGGATCCTAAGGACTCGAATGTATGGATATGGAAAATACATAATTTCCGATCCTAGCGGGAAAAGGAGGGAAACGAATACTCAATTTAAAGTGAGTAAACAGAATTCCATACTCGATGTCATAGATCCCTATAGAATTCTGTGGAAAGCCGTATTCGATGAAAGTCGTATGTATGGCTTGGAGGGAGATATTTCCTATCTTTCGAGATTCACCCTACAATATGGGGTCAAAAAGCCAAAAAAATAAGTGATTTTAGCCCTTATAAAAAGAAAACGGATTCTTGAACCTCTTTCACGCTCATGCCACGTGGAGGCACTGCCGAAAAAAGGACTGCAAAATCCGATCCAATTTTTCATAATCGATTAGTTAACATGGTGGTTAACCGTATTATGAAAGATGGAAAAAAATCATTGGCTTATCAAATTCTCTATCGAGCATGAAAAAGATTCAACAAAAGACAGAAACAAATCCACTATTGGTTTTACGTCAAGCAGTACATAGAGTAACTCCCAATATAGGAGTAAAAACAAGACATAATAAAAAAGGATCGACGCGGAAAGTTTCGATTGAAATAGGATCTAAACAAGGAAGAGAAATTGCCATTTGTTGGTTATTAGAGGCATCCCAAAAGCGTCCGGGTCGAAATATGGCTTTCAAATTAAGTTTCGAATTAGTAGATGCTGCCAATGGGAGTGGGGGTGCCCTACGCAAAAAGGAAGCGACTCATAGAATGGCAGAGGCAAATAGAGCTCTTGCACATTTTCATTAATCCATGAACAGAATCTATGTATGTGGACACATGGATCCGTACATCTCGATCGGAAAAGAATCAATACAAGGAGAACCGGACGATATCTTTCTCGAAACAAACAAGAAGGAAAAGAAAGAAAACAAAAATCATGATCAACTAAGCCCTCTCGAGGGCTTGCTTAAGAATAAGAAAGAAGAATCTTATGGAAATAGCAGGGAATAAGGTTTGATCCTATTCATGGGGATTCCGTAAATATCCCATTTCAAAAAAATGAAACAATCGGGACTTTTCGAAGATTGGATGCAGTTACTAATTCATGATTTGACATGTACAGAATGAAAACTTCATTCTCGATTCTACGAGAATTTTTATGAAAGCGTTCATTTGCTTCTCTTCAATGGAAGTTTCATTTTCCCACAATGTATCCTAATTTTTGGCCTAATTCTTCTTCTGATGATCGATTCAACTTCTGAGAAAAAAGATATACCTTGGTTCTATTTCATCTCTTCAACAAGTTTAGTAATAAGCATAACGGCCCTATTGTTTCGATGGAGAGAAGAACCTATAATTAGCTTTTCGGGAAATTTACAAACGAACAATTTCAACGACATCTTTCAATTTCTCATTTTATTATGTTCAACTTTATGTATTCCTCTATCCGTAGAGTACACTGAATGTACAGAAATGGCTATAACAGAGTTTCTGTTATTCGTATTAACAACTACTCTAGGGGGAATGTTTTTATGAGGTGCTAACGATTTAATAACTATCTTTGTAGCTCCAGAATGTTTCAGTTTATGTTCCTACCTACATAATATTTACTCTTGTTAGATGAGAAGAGTGAAAAAATGATGGACAGGACTGTGATGATGACATTATTGCCACCAATGGGTTGGGCGAAAGTAGCCCAGTAAATCTGTAGTGGCTTGACCATGATGAAACTGTTAATGAACAAATTCCCTCTAGTAGAACTAACAAGAAAAAACAACGCATATATGCTGTCAAGCTCTCTGGGCCTGTGACTAGGAGCCGGAAAAAAGATACTTCCATAGGAGAATTGTTTTGTAACCCTATAATGCCTCCTGGTAGGGTTACTAGATCCCAGTTTCATAAAAAACATTCCAAATGAAAGGAATCATCTGGAACTGTGATAACCCACAAGTATAGGGGATCGCAACAATTTTCGAGGGTAGAGTATTCAACCCAAATTTATTGATTCGACGCATGGGGAGCCAAAGAATATTCTCAAGTATTAGCAACTGAGTTGTCAATTCAACCACACCTAAAAGACTTAATATCTGCAGCAAAGTATTTAGTAGCAAAGTAGTATGGAAGTAACGGCAATGGTGATAAAAATAGCGGTAGAAGTTTTGTAGCAATTGTAACAGTAGCAACGGCAAAGTAACTGAGCAAAGATCAATATGTGAAGCAAAGATCAATATGTGAAAAGCTCGTAGACAATGGATCAATGATGGATAATTATATCGGATGACATTCATCATGCAACAATTATAACCTAGGGTGACACAGAACTAGCTTCAATTCATCAATATAATGTAGGCATGTATTCTGTATATAGTCATACGTGCTTACGGAAAAGAACTTGCATAACATCTTTTGTCTTACCCTCCCGTGGTAGCGGGATCCTAATGGAAACTAAGGGATATTAAGGCCTCCTTTTAATAGAGAACCGTATCAAAGCATTATCACTTACTGAATACATGAACATGAACTCCTCAAACTACGGTAATCATCGGAAAGAATCCCAATTATTGCCACCTTGGGGTATGCAAATCTTAGATCGTAGTAAATATCTACAACTTGCAAGATAGGATCAAAAACACATATATATTCATGAGAACATAATAGGTTCAGATCTGAAATCATGGCATTTGGGCCCTAGTGACAAGCATTAAGCATATGGCAAAGTCATAGCAACATCAATCTCAGAACATACTGGATACTAGGGATCAAACCCTAACAAAACTAACTCGATTACATGACAAATCTCATCCAACCCATCACCCTCCAGCAAACCTACGATGGAATTACTCACACACGGCGGTGAGCATCATGAAATTGGTGATGGAGGATGGTTGATGATGACGACGACGTCGATTTCCCCTCTCCGGAGGCCCAAACGAACTCCAGATCTGCCCTCTAGATGAAGAATAGGAGGTGGCGGCGGCTCCGTATCGTGAAACGCAATGAACTCTTCTCTCTGATTTTTTCTCACCGTACGTGAATATATGGAGTTGGAGTTGAGGTCCGTGGAGCTTTGTGGGACCCACAAGCCAGGGGGCGCGCCCCCACCCTTGTGGTCACCTGGTGGGTCCCCTCAGGTTGATTCCTTCGCCGGTATTTTTTATATATTTCAAAAATATTCTCCGTAAATTTTCAGGTCATTCCGATAACGTTTAATTCTGCACAAAAATAACACCATGACAGTTTTGTTGAAAACATCGTCAGTCCAGGTTAATTCCATTCAAGTCATGCAAATTAGAGTCCAAATAAGGGCAAAAGAGTTTGGAAAAGTAGATACGATGAAGACGTATCAACTCCCCCAAGTTTAACCCATTGCTTGTCCTCAAGCAATTCAGTTGATAATTGAAAATGATAAAGAAAAAAACTTTTACAAACTCTGTTTGATCCTTTTTCTTACCATGGAAACTTTAGGGCTTGGCCCCACATTATTTTATTAACAAAAAGAAAGTAGAGTCATATATACAAATCCACAAGCAGTGGAAACAGTAACAGAAAAGGCTAGACTAAACTAGGCTAAAAGACAAAGAAAAAGTAGAGAATCCTCAAGGTGGCAGGAAAGCAATCCAGTGAAGAAGCTCCTCCTTGTGTCTTGATTTTATCCTGTGTGCCATGAGGGAGATATCATGAATGATCCCAGCCTTCCATCTACCAAAATAACTCTATTTGATCTTGTTGTTGCAAATATGTAAAGGCAGCATTCAGGTTTTCAGCAAAGATCATGAACTGACCATATTCAAACATTTAGGTCTCACATTTACTAGTATCAATGACAAAATCAACTAGCGAGCAATAATAATAAATCTTGGATGACAACACCTCAAAACAATCATGATATAATATGACAAAGATGGTATCTCGCTAGCCCTTTCTGAGACCGCAAAAATAAATGCAAAGCACCCCTAAAGATCAAGGACTGCGTAGACATCGTAATTCATGGTAAACGAGATCCAGTCACAGTCAAACTCAATAGTAATTAATAACAATGCACACAAATGATAGCGGTGCTCTCTAATTGATGCTTTTTATAAGAGGATGATGACTCAGCGATAAAAGTAAATAGATAGGCCCTTCACAGAGGGAAGCAAAGATTTGTAGAGGTGCTAGAGCTCGAGTTTCTGAAACATAGATAAATGATGTTTTGAGCGGTATGCTTTCATTGTTAACATAACAACCAAGAGATCTCGGTATCTTTCATACTAGATACATTATAGGTGGTTCCCAAACATAATGGTAAATTTTATACTCCCCCACCACCAACAAGCACATTCCACGGCTGATCCGAAACAATGGGTACCGTCCAACTAACAACAATCCTGGGGGAGTTTTGTTTAATTATTTTGATTTGACCTTGAGCATGGGACTGGGCATCCCGAATACTAGCTATTTTCTCGTGAATGACGAGCGGAGTCCACTCATCGTGAGAATAACCCACCTAGCATGGAAGATACTGACAGCTCCCAGTCGTCACATGAGCGATTTGGGCATACAAAACAGATTATTATTTGAAGGTTTAGGGTTTGACAGATGCAAATTTACTTGGAACGGCAAGTAAATACCGCATATAGGAAGGTATGGTGGACTCATATAGAACAACTTTCGGTTTATGAAAGTGGATGCATAAGCAGTATTCCTGCTTAGTACAAGTGAAGGCTAGCAAAACACTGGGGAGCGACCAACTAGAGAGCGACAACGATGACGTGGGGGTGGTCCGTATTCCTTGTGGCTATAACACTAAAATTTTGGCAAAGGACAAGGATGATGTCGGGCCGTTCGTTTACAGCGGATGTGGTGGTTAAGCTCACTCAAGGGCTATGCATTTAGGTTCGTGGAGAGAACCAACGAGGTTATGTTCGGATCCGGACTTTGTACCGTTCATTTGGAGATGCAAGGGTGATGATATTGCGATGATGGCGGTGCGAAGGAGAAGGACGATGACATGGACACCTCTCCGGAAACCCATCCAACCAACCTTCGTCTAATGATGCTCCTACAAATGACAATCATGCAAACGTTGTCTCTCGTGGTGCTCCGCGAGGTAGTTCTATGATTTTGGCAGTGACCCCGTTTAACTCCTCACTGCAGACACCGAGGAGCATGGAGCTCGCCGCGGAACTTCGAGCTAACTCCAATCCACTTGGGGGGTGGCCTAACCAAACAAGGCCTTATCGGTAAGCTTCCGCTGCCGGCCACCGTCATCGCGGCCTCCATTGATGCAAAAGGGTGAGAGCTGAGGAAGGAGAACCATCAGATTGCAAACGACGGTGGATTTCGATAGCTGGAGAGGAGCCGAACACCCCAAACTGGACTGTCAACAAAATTATCACCGATCTATCTCCACGTCACATCTTTGGCCAGATTCAATGAAACCCCACGCTTTCTCCTCATGCAGGTTCAAACGGCCAAGAGTCTCCCATCTTTCAGAGCAGAAATCACAAAAACACGGCTGAAAAACAAAACCCCAATCTCCAGAGTCTTACAATCTTCCATATAAATCACAAAATCCTGATTGCGAACCAAATCCCAAATCTCCAAGTCTTACAATCTTCCATATAAATCAAGAAAACCTGGTTGAAAGACCAAATCCCCAAAACCCCCCAAGTCTTACAATCTTCAAGTTTTCGCGGGTCCACCACGTTTCCAGGAAAACCTAAGGGCGACGGGGAAGGCGATTGCTAGGCCGCCGCTAGGGTTAGGGTTTCTGGCGAAGTGCGTGTTGATCTTGATTTGTCTCTCGACGGCCGACGGGCGCCGCAGTTGGACAGATCGGCGACGTGGTGCTTCAGCTCCTGGCTACTGCCATGGCGGGCGATCGGATCAAAGGGGTGACCCCGAGGAAGGAGGCTACCCAGAAAGAAGTCGGCGGCAGCGGCAATGGCGGGAGGAAACGGCGAGGATCTTCTGCATCCCCGGCCGATGGCAAAACCTCGGCAGAAGCTGCCAGCCTTTCAGAGAGCTTTGGTGAACTGGTTCTGACAGATAAGGAGAAGCAGGGTTTCATCTTCGCGGAACCGCCAGCCGAGCAAGTTGGGGCCCCGAGGTGGTCGGCGGTGGGCAAGGTTTTCTCGCCGGGGCCCTTCAACAAAATAGTGCTGGAACGATCAATGACACGGGCCTGGGGTCTGCCCAAGGAGGCCAAATTCAAGGATATAGGCGGAAACAAGTTTGTTGTCAGGTTTGGGAGTGAAGGGGATTGGAGGCATGCGTTGAATAATGGACCATGGCAGTTTGATTTTCATGTCTTTGGTCTTTGAAGGATTATAAAGGGGATGTTCGTCCATCCGAAATGGTTTTCGAAACAGTGGAGATGTGGGTAAGGGTGCCGGATCTACCTCTGGACAAGCGAACTGAAGCCTTTGGTATGGCCCTTGGAGATTGGTTAGGAGAGGTGGTGAGGGTAGATGTGGAGAAGGATGGTTTTCGCTAGAGGGAGTATCTACGAGTGAGGGCTAAGATCTCTATTTTTGAACCCATTGTGCGCAAGTTCAGGCTCGATTACCTCCTTTGGAGGATCTTGAGGGACTTGGTTCGAGTTCACTTATGAAAAATCCTCACTTCTGCTTTGATTGTGGTCGCTTAGTGCATGCCAATGGAATATCTGAGAAACCGTTGATGCTTCAAGTCAATGGGGTCTATGGCTACGGGCCTCGCCAACTAGGTCCTCTTCATCGCTGAAAGAGAACCCACAGATGTCGGTCAACAACTCCATGAGTAGAGACACGTCGAGAACGGTGAGAGTGGAAAAGAAATGGGGCAGCAGAGTTTCGATAGAGATACAAATGTCGGGAGAAATTTACATTGAGATTTTAATGTGTCGGATGCTTCACACACTTTGGTGTGAGGACGGAGGCAGACCTCGGTGAAGTTTCCAGCCCAAACAAGGGTGGCAGTAGGTCAGCCGAAGGGAAAGGAAGTGACTTGCGAGATAAACTGGAACAGAAGAAGGAGCAGGATCTGCGGTATGAATTAAAAAACAGGTTTGCAGGAACACAACGAGATAATGGGAATTATGCAGAACAGCGGCGGGGGAGGCGCTATGCACGGATGCACGACGTGAGGGTGAGCACCATGCAAATCCTAGTTGTGGAGCGCCATGCAGACTACCGGTTTGACTATAGGAGACATGCAGGTGGTAGCTATGTGGAAAGACAGTTTGATCATAGAGGAAAAGGGGACATGCATGGCTACGTCCCATCCAAGTCGGCTGGTAGGACAAAAGGAGGTATGTGAGGAAACCAAGGCCCGAGGATGATGAAACAAGGGCGCCAAGACAGGGTTATCGAGAGATGGATGTAGGAAGGAAGAGAAGGCGAAACAATTGTGGGTGGCCAAGGTGACCCAGACGAGCAGATTCACCATGATACTTTCATTCGCGACACGAGGCAGCGGACGTCTACAGTGTTTGAACGTATCTCGGAGCCAAATGATGCATCGGCGGACCCTGTGGAGCAGGGCCGCCGGGACCAATGAATTGCCTGGCTTGGAATTGTCGAGGACTGGGGTTGGACGCGACAGTGGGCGAGCTTCGAGACCTGATTAGGGCGTACAACCCAGCGGTGGTTTTTCTGAGCTAGACCAAAAAAAACGGCGAGAGCGATGGAGAAACTCAAGTGGAGTCTTGGATTCAGAAACGGTGTGGCGGTGGACTGTGTGGGCAAAAGTGGTGGTTTAGCCCTGTGGTGGAGAGATCATCATGGAGTTCTGGTGAGGCCACAGTGGCAATACTTCATTGATGCAGAGATTGTGCTTGACGGCAAGACCTGTAGATTCACTGGTTTCTCACGGGGAGCCACGCACGAGCTCGAAAGAAGTCGTGGGATGCTATCAGATACCTCAGAGGCCAGGACAATCTTCCGTGGTTATGTGCTTGTGATTTTAATGAAGCGTTGTTTCAAACATACCAGCGGGGGAGGGGCAATTTGAGAAGTTTTTCACGGATGGAGGATTTTAGGGACTGCTGGCTGATCGGCCTTGTGGACCTAGGATTCTCGGGGTACCCCTACACGTGGGATAACAAACAAGATGGAGATAGAAATGTGCAGGTCAGGCTAGACCGGGGGACATGCAATGATGGTTTCTTGGCCATGTTCCCGGAGGGAACGGATCCTCTAACATCATGAAGGGATGTCATGAAGCTACAGTACAATTCCAGTGCAAAACGAAGAAGGGATGTCACGAAGCTACAATACAATTCCAGTGCAAAACGAAGAAGGGATGTCACGTACACTGTAGCAAAGACACTGTGCACAATTACTGTTCATAGAAAATAAAATCCGAAATTAATTTTATTGCACCATAATTTTGTTTGTATGTAATTTTTATAAATGTATACAATAAATTTGTAATTTGCAAATTAATTCATGTTATTTTAGGCTTAATCATATGAATGTGAAGAAGGGATGTTAGGGTACTGTAGCTTCTCTAACATCCCTTCGTGATGTTAGAGGATCTCGTTCCGTTCCCGGATACGACCGTGGAGCATGTTGTCACGGAAGAATCAAACCATGTGGCCTTACTAATACGCGCTCTGGAGACAGCTCCGATGAGTGGATAGGGAGGGGAGAGACAGTTCTGATACGAAGAAGCGTGGACAAGACATGAAGCTTATGATGGAATGGTTGCGGCAGCGTGGGAAGCAACAGGGTCAAATGAGATGGGCATTAACGTAACATGCAACAAATTGGGTAAGCTAACAATGAGCATGCAAGAGTGGGCCAGAGTTGTCTTCGGCTCCATTAGACGCCAGATTAAAAACTCAAAACACAACTAGAGGATGCTAAGTACAGAGCACTTGGAGTGCGGACTCTCACGAGGTCCGCGATGCGGAAGAACAGCTGCGGAGATTTATGCTCGTGAGGAACTGCTGTATAGACAGAGATCACGGATTGGTGGCTTGCTGCTGGTGATCGAGAACACTAAATATTTCCAAGGGCGTGCAACACATCGTGGCGGAAAAATACTGTAAAATCACTAGTCAAAGAGGATGGATCAAGGTGTACGGTTGATGAAGAAATGAGAGAGTTGGCGGCAAATTTTTATGCCAAGCTGTTCACATCGAGAGGCTCGGCGGGAACTAATGGCCTATTGGAAAACATTGCTCCAATGGTGACGGAGGAGATGAACGACAAGTTGTGTGCGCCAGTGTCTGAAATGGAAATAGAAGCGGCGCTGTTTCAAATGGGGCCTACTAAAGCTCCTGGCCCGGATGGGCTGCCAGCACTCTTCTACCAACGACACTGGTCGTTGGTCAAGGATGATGTGTGTAGGGCAGTGTGAGATTTTTTGGGTGGTGTGGCCACGCCTGACGCGTTAATGCGACAGTCATAGTCATGATTTCTAAAGTCAACTCACCGGAGTTGCTTTCTCAATTCAGACCGATAAGTTTATGTAATATACTTTATAAAATTGCATCAAAAGTCCTTGCTAACAGGTTGAAGGTAATCTTGCCGGTGGTGATATCTGAAGAGCAAAGTGCTTTCGTCCCTGGAAGGCTCATCACAGATAATGTCTTGGTGGCGTATGAGTGTGTGCATGCTATACGAAACAGGAAACGCAAGAAGCCATTGTGCGCGGTCAAACTAGACATGATGAAGGCATACGATAGAGTGGAATGGATTTTTCTAGAGCAGATTTTGTCAATGTTTAGTTTTGAGCCAGGGTGGATTTCCATGATTATGCGATGTGTGACGTCTGCAAATTTCAGAGTTAAGTTAAATGGGGGCATGTCAACGTCTTTCACGCCATCCAGAGGACTCCGACAGGGCGATCCTTTGTCTCCATATTTATTCCTGTTTTGCGTTGAGGGCTTCTCTGCATTATTAAAAAGGGCACAAGAGGATGACTTGATAAAAGGGGTCTCGTTTGGGTGCACTAGCCCCCAAGTGACACACCCGTTGTTTGCGGATGATGATATAGTGTTTCTTCAAGGAGCAGAGGAAGCTTCCAAGTCTTGAATGATATTCTCACAAGGTATGTAGTGGCTTGAGTCGGAAAGTCAACTTGTAGAAGTCATCAATTTTCTTTGGGAAGGGCTGTCCGAACGATGACAAGGTGGTGTTGAAGCAAGCTTTAGGCGTTCCAACAGAGGCCCTATCGGAGAGGTACTTGGGGCTGCCTACAGTTGTTGGGAGATCGAAGGAAGGGACCTTTAAATATGTGAGAGACTGCGAAAGGTAAAGTTGCAGGATTGAAGGGCAAGGGGCTATCTAAAGCAGCTAGAGAAATGCAAGTTAAATCTGTTTTACAAGCTACACCTACATTCACTATGAGTTGTTTTCACCTCACGAAGAAGATGTGCGGAACGACTTCTATCTCTTGAAATTCTGGTGGGGGTCAACGACTGGTGAGCGGAAAGTGCATTGGATAGCGTGGGACAAAATGTGCATAGCGAAGCGAGATGGTGGGATGGGCTTTAGAGATCCAGAAGCATTTAATCAAGCTTTACTAGCCAAGCAGGCTTGGAGGATTGCCGAACACCCGGAGTCTTTATGTGCAAGGGTTCTTAAGGCTAGGTACTTCCCTGATGGTTCAATAATGAATGCAACGTGCCCATCTGGTGGCTCGTACACTTTTAGAAGCATTATTCATGGACGTGAACTTCTACGACAAGGGGCTATTTGGAGCATTGGCAGTGGAGCAAGTGTAAATATTCACCATGACCCATGGATCCCAAGACAAGGAAGTCTGACACCACTGGGTGCAGATTACGTGCATGGGGTAACCAAGGTTCGTGATTTGAAGCTGCGATGCAGGAGAGCTTGGGATACACACATAATTGACAACATGTTTTCTGCTGATGATGCCACGGATATTAAGCAAATAGCGATTGGTGGTCAGGAGATGGATGATTATTTAGCATGGAATCATACTAAGAGCGGACAATTCTACGGTCGATGCTTATCACTGAAGATGGCCATGCATAGGCGAAATCTGGACAGCTGAATCGTCACTTTCGTGGCGCGACACAAAGGATGGCTCGGGCTATGGGATACAAGTTGATGCGGAGCATCCGCGACTACTCACACCGACACTCCTTCACCACCGAGTGGACCAATGACAAGAGCACGTTGCTACCTCTTGAGCACTGCGTTGGATTTCCCTGAAGAGGAGAGGATGATGCAGCAAAGTAGCGTAAGTATTTCCCTCAGTTTTTAAGAACCAAGGTATCAATCCAGTAGGAGACCACGCACAAGTCCCTCGTACCTACACAAAATGATAGCAACTCACAACCAACGCTTAGGGGTTGTCAATCCCTTCACGATCATTTACGAGAGTGAGATCGATAGAGAATATTTTTGGTATTTTGATAGATAGATGCAAAGTGAAAAGTAAAAGACAAAGTAAAAACAAAGCAAGTAAATAAATTGATAGAGATTGATATGATGAGAATAGACCCGGGGGCCATAGGTTTCACTAGTGGCTTCTCTCAAGAGCATAGATTTTCTACGGTGGGTGAACAAATTATGTTGAGCAATTGTGAGAATTGAGCATAGTTATGAGTATATCTAGGCAATGATCATGTATATAGGCATCACGTCCAAAACAAGTAGATCGAAACAATTCTGCATCTACTACTATTACTTGATCATCGACCGCTATCCGACATGCATCTAGAGTATTAAGTTAAAAGACAGAGTAACGCCTTAAGCAAGATGACATGATGTAGAGGGATAAATTCATGCAATATGATAAAAACCCCATCTTGTTATCCTCGATGGCAACAATACAATACGTGCCTTGAAACCCTTTACATCCTTTGGTAAGGACACCACAAGATTGAACCCAAAGCTAAGCACTTCTCCCATTGCAAGAACTACCAATCTAGTTGGCCAAACAAAATGGATAATTGAAGAGACTTGCAAAGATAACTCAATCATACATAAAAGAATTCAGAGAAGAATCAAATATTTTCCATAGATAATATGGATCATAAACCCATAATTCATCGGTCTCAACAAACACACATAAAAGAAGATTACATCAAATAGATCTCCACGAGAGAGGGGAGAACATTGTATTGAGATCCAAAAAGAGAATAAGCCATCTAGCTACTAGCTATGGACCCGAAGGTCTGAAGTAAACTACTCACACTTCATCGGAGGGGCTATGGTGATGATGTAGAAGCCCTCCATGGTGGATGCCCCCTCAGTGAACTCTAACAGGCCCCAAGATGGGATCTCGTGGATCTGAGAAGGTTGCGGCGATGGAATTAGGTTTTGGCTCCTGTTACGATCGTTCGGGGATACGTGGGTATATATAGGAGGAAGAATGCGTCGGTGGGCGTCGGGGCCCACGAGGTAGAGGCGCGCCAGAAGCGCCCTCCACCCTCGTGACCGCCTCTGGCACTGCTTGGAGTAGGGTCCAAGTCTCCTGGACCACGTTCGGTTGGAAAATCACGTTCCCTAAGGTTTCATTCCGTTTGGACTCCGTTTGATATTCCGTTTCTTCGAAACACTGAAATAGGCAAAAAGACAGCAATTCTGGGCTGGGCCTCCAGTTAATAGGTTAGTCCCAAAAGTAATGGAGTATAAAAGTGGAAAATAAAGCGCAATATAGTCCAAAACAGTAGATAAAGTAGCATGGAGCAATCAAAAATTATAGATACGTTGGAGACGTATCAGGCATCCCCAAGCTTAATTCCTGCTCGTCCTCGAGTAGGTAAATGATAAAAAAGAATTTTTGATGAGGAGTGATACTTTGGCATAATTTCAATATGAATCTTCTTACTTGTGATATGAATATTCAGATCCGAAAGATTTAAGACAAAAATTCATATTGACACAAAAATGATAATACTTCAAGCATACTAATCAAAGCAATCATGTCTTCTCAAAATAACATAGCAAAAGAAAGTTCACCCCTACAAAATCATATAGTTAGGCTATGCTTCATTTTCGTCACACAAAGATGTTCCCAACTTCTATACCCCCGATGACAAGCCAAGCAATTGTTTCATACTCAAATAATCTCAAACTTTTTCAACCTTCACGCAATACATGGCCTTGAGCCATGGATATAGCACTATGGATGGAATAGAATATGATGATGGGGATTGTGTGGAGAAGACAAAAAAAAAGGAGAAAGTCTCACATTGTGAGGCTAATCAGCGGGCTATGGAGATGCCCATCAATTGATGTCAACATGAGGAGTAGGGATTGCCATGCAACAGATGCACTAGAGCTATAAGTATATGAAAGCTCTACAAAAGAAACTAAGTGGGTGTGCATCCAACTTGCACGCTCCACGAAGACCAAGGGCAATTTGAGGAAGCCCATCTTTGGAATATACAAGCCAAGTTCTATAATGAAAAATTCCCACTAGTATATGAAAATGACAAAATGAGAGACTCTCTATCATGAAGATCTTGGTGCTACTTTGAAGCACAAGTGTGGTAAAAGGATAGTAGCATTGTCCCTTCTCTCTTTTTCTCTCATTTTTTTGGGCCTTTCTCTTCTTTTTTTTTCTCTTTTTTTATTTTTTTCGTCCGGAGTCTCATCCCGACTTATGGGGGAATCATAGTCTCCATCATTCTTTCCTCACTTGGGACAATGCTCTAATAATGATGATCATCACACTTTTATTTTTCTTACAACTCAACAATTACAACTCGAAACTTGGAACAAAATATGACTATATATGAATGCCTCCAGCGGTGTGCGGGATGGTGCAATGAATCAAGAGTGACATGTATGGAAAATAATGCATGGTGGCTTTGCCACAAAATCGATGTCAACTACATGATCATGCAATGGCAATATGACAAAAGTAATGTATGTCATAATAATGATGATGGAAGTTGCATGGCAATATATCTCGGAATGGCTATGGAAATGCCATGATAGGTAGGTATGTTGGCTGTTTTGAGGAAGATATAAGGAGGTTTATGTGTGTTAGAGCGTATCATATCACGGGGTTTGGATGCACCGGCGAAGTTTGCACCAACTCTCAAGGTGAGAAAGGGCAATTGCACGGTACCGAAGAGGCTAGCAAAGGTGGAAAGGTGAGACTGCGTATAATCCATGGACTCAACATTAGTCAAAAGAACTCATATACTTATTGCAAAAATTTAGAAGCCATCAAAAATCAAGTACCACGCGCATGCTCCTAGGGGGATAGATTGGTAGGAAAAGACCATCGCTCGTCCCCGACCGCCACTCATAAGGATGCACAAGCCAGGTACACTTCATGTTTCAAATTTGTTACACAACTCTACCCATACGTGCATGCTACGGGATTTGCAAACTTCAACACAAGTATTTCTCAAATTCACAATTATCAACTAGCACGACTTTGATATTATCACCTCCATATCTCAAAACAATTATCAAGCATTAAACTTATCTTAGTATTCAATTCACTCAAAAGAAAGTTTCACATATCTTGAACACTAAGTATATTAACATTAAGAAAATTACCATGCTATTAACGACTCTCAAAATAATCTAAGTGAAGCATGAGAGATCAATAGTTTCTTTTAAAAATCCACCACCATGCTCTAAAAGATATAAGTGAAGTACTAGAGCAAAAATTATCACGCTCAAAATATATAAGTGAAGAACTATGAGCAAAACTATCAAGCTCAAAAGATATAAGTGAAGCACTAGAGTATTCTAACAAATTCCAATTCATGTATGGCTCTCTCAAAAGATGTGTACAGAAAGGATGATTGTGGTAAACTAACAAGCAAAGGCATAAATAATAAAAAGGCGCTCCAAGCAAAACACATATCATGTGGTGAATAAAAATATAGCTCCAAGTAAATTACCGATGGAAGTGGATGAAAGAGGGATGCCTTCAGGGCATCCCCAAGCTTTGACTTTTGGTGTCCTTGGATTATCTTGGGGTGCCATGGGCATCCCCAAGCTTAGGCTCTTGCCACTCCTTATTCCATAATCCATCAAAAGAATTCACCCAAAACTTGAAAACTTCACAACACAAAACTCAACAGAAATCTCGTGAGCTCCGTTAGAGAAAGAAAACAAAGAACTACTTAAGGTACTGTAATGAACTCATTATTTATTTATATTAGTGTTAAACCTACTGTATTCCAACTTCTCTATGGTTTATAAACTATTTTACTAGCCATAGATTCATCAAAATAAGCAAACAACACACGAAAAACAGAATCTGTCAAAAACAGAACAGTCTGTAGCGATCTGTAACTAACGCAAACTTCTGAACTCTAAACATTCTACCAAAATAGGAAGTACTGGAAAATTTGTTTATTGAACAGCAGCAAAAAGAATCAACGCAAAATCACGTTCCTGTGATTTAACAAAATTATTTTCGTGCGTGCAAAGTTTCTGTTGTTCAGCAGAATCAAATCAACTATCATCGTAGGTTATCCTATAGGTTCTACTTGGCACAAACACTAATTAAAACATAAAACCACATCCAAACAGAAGATAGATGGATTATTTATTCCTAAACAGAAGAAAAAACAAAAAACACAAAATAAAATTGGGTTGCCTCCCAACAAGCGCTATCATTTAACGCCCCAAGCTAGGCATAAAAGCAAGGATAGATCTAGGTATTGCCATCTTTGGTAGGCAATGCATAAGTGGCTCTCATGATAGATTCATATGGTAATTTTCTTTTCTTTCTAGGGAAGTGTTCCATACCCTTTTTTAAGGGAAATTGGAATCGAATATTCCCTTCCTTCATATCAATAATTGCACCAATCGTTCTAAGGAAAGGTCTACCAAGAATAATAGGACATGAAGGATTGCAATCTATATCAAGAACGATAAAATCTACGGGCACATAATTCCTATTTGCAACAATAAGAACATCATTAATTCTTCCCATAGGCTTTTTAATAGTGGAATCCGCAAGATGCAAGTTTAGGGAGCAATCATCAAAATCACGGAAATCTAGCAAATCACATAAGGTTTTGGGAATAGTAGAGACACTAGCACCCAAATCATACAAGGCATGAAACTCAAAATCTTTAATTTTAATTTTAATAGTAGGTTCCCACTCATCATAGAGTTTTCTAGGGATAGAAACTTTCAACTCAAGTTTTTCTTCATAAGATTGCATCAAAGCATCAACAATGTGTTCGGTAAAGGCCTTATTTTGACTATAAGCATGAGGAGAATCTAGCACGGATTGCAACAAGGAAATACAACCAATCAAAGAGAAATTTTCATAATTAAATTCCTTGAGATCCAAAATAGTGGGTTTAGCAACATCACGGTTTTTATTTATTTCAATCCCACTATCATCAAATTCATCATCAAGATCTAGAAACTCCGAATTCTTAGAATGCCTTCAAGGTAAAGGAATATCATAATCAGATTCATCAAGATTCATATTGCAAAACAAAGATTTAATGGGGGACACATCAATAACTTTTAGATCTTAATCTTGATTTTCATAGGAATTGGAAGAACACGCTTTAATAAAGGCATCTTTGGAAGCACGCATCCTAGCGGTTCTTTCCTTGCACTCATCAATGGAAATTCTCATGGCTTTGAGAGACTCATTGATATCATGCTTAGGAGGAATAGATCTAAGCTTTACAGAATCAATTTCAAGAGAAATTCTATCAACGTTCTAGCCAAATCATCAACTTTAAGCAAGTTCTCTTCAAGCAAAGCATTAAAATTCTTTTGTGAATTCATAAACTCTTTAACACTACTCTCAAATTCCGAGGGCATCTTATTAAAATTTCGATAAGAGTTGTTGTAGGAATTTCCATAATTATTATAAGGACTACTAGGATAAGGCCTAGGATTATAATTCCCTCTATAAGCGTTGTTTCCAAAACTATTCCTACCAACAAAATTCACATCCATAGATTCATTATTATTCTCAAGCAAAGTAGATAAAGGCATATCATTGGGATCAAGGAGTATTTTTAGGAGCAAACATCTTCATAAGTTCATCCATCTTTTCACTCAAAACATTGATTTCTTCTATAGCATGCACTTTTTTACTAGAAGATCTTTTGGTGTGCCATTGAGAATAATTAGCCATAATATTATCAAGCAATTTGGTAGCATCCCCTAACGTAATTTCCATAAACGTGCCTCCCGCGGCCGAATCTAAAAGATTTCTAGAAGCAAAATTCAATCCGGCATAAATTTTTTGCATGATCATCCATAAATTCAAACCATGAGTAGGGCAATTGCGAAGCATTAATTTCATTCTTTCCCAAGATTGGGCAACATGCTCATGATCAAGTTCTTTAAAATTTATGATATCGTTCCTAAGAGTGATAAACTTAGCGGGAGGAAAATACTTAGAGATAAAAGCATCTTTGCACTTGTTCCAAGAATCAATACTATTTTTAGGCAAAGATGAAAACCAAACTTTAGCACGATCTCTAAGTGAAAACGGAAATAACTTCAATTTGACAATAATGTTATCCGTATCTTTCTTCTTTTGCATATCACACAAATCAACAAAATTGTTTAGATGAGTAGTGGCATCTTCACTAGGAAGGCCGGCGAATTGATCTTTCATAACAAGATTCAACAAAGCGGTATTGATTTCACAAGACTCATCATTATTAAGAGGAGCAATCGAATTACTAAGGAAATCATTATTATTGGTATTCGAGAAATCACACAATTTGGTATTATCTTGCGCCATGGCAACAAGTAATCCAACACACAAGCAAACAGAAAGGCAACGAGAAAAGGCAAACGGGAAAGAGAGGAGGAGATTGGGAAAGAGAGGGCAAATAAAACGGCAAGGGTAAAGTGGGGAGAGGAAAACGAGAGGCAAATGGCAAATAATGTAATGAGAGAGATAGGGATTGCGATGGGTACTTGGTATGGTTGACTTGCTTGCGTGAGCCTCCCTAGAAACGGTGCCAGAAATTCTTCTTGCTACCTCTTGAGCACTGCGTTGGATTTCCCCGAAGAGGAGAGGATGATGCAGCAAAGTAGCGTAAGTATTTCCCTCAGTTTTTGAGAACCAAGGTATCAATCCAGTAGGAGACCACGCACAAGTCCCTCGTACCTACACAAAATGATAGCAACTCGCAACCAACGCTTAGGGGTTGTCAATCCCTTCACGGTCACTTACGAGAGTGAGATCTGATAGAGAATATTTTTGATATTTTTGATAGATAGATGCAAAGTAAAAAGTAAAAGACAAAGTCAAAACAAAGCAAGTAAATAAATTGATAGAGATTGATATGATGAGAATAGACTCGGGGGCCATAGGTTTCACTAGTGGCTTCTCTCAAGAGCATAGATTTTCTACGGTGGGTGAACAAATTACTGTTGAGCAATTGACAGAATTGAGCATAGTTATGAGTATATCTAGGCAATGATCATGTATATAGGCATCACGTCCAAAACAAGTAGATCTAAACGATTCTGCATCTACTACTATTACTCCACTCATCGACCGCTATCCAGCATGCATCTAGAGTATTAAGTTAAAAACCGAGTAACGCCTTAAGCAAGATGACATGGTGTAGAGGGATAAATTCATGCAATATGATAAAAACCCCATCTTGTTATCCTCGATGGCAACAATACAATACATGCCTTGCAACCCTTTCTGTCACTGGGTAAGGACACCGCAAGATTGAACCCAAAGCTAAGCACTTCTCCCATTGCAAGAACTACCAATCTAGTTGGCCAAACAAAAATGGATAATTCGAAGAGACTTGCAAAGATAACTCAATCATACATAAAAGAATTCAGAGAAGAATCAAATATTTTCCATAGATAATACTGGATCATAAACCCACAATTCATCGGTCTCAACAAACACACCGCAAAAAGAAGATTACATCGAATAGATCTCCACGAGAGAGGGGGAGAACATTGTATTGAGATCCAAAAAGAGAGAAGAGCCATCTAGCTACTAGCTATGGACCCGAAGGTCTGAAGTAAACTACTCACACTTCATTGGAGGGGCTATGGTGATGATGTAGAAGCCCTCCATGGTGGATGCCCCCTCCGGCGGAGCTCCGGAACAGGCCCCAAGATGGGATCTCGTGGATCTGAGAAGGTTCTTGGCGGTGGAATTAGGTTTTGGCTCCTGTTACGATCGTTTGGGGATACGTGGGTATATATCGGAGGAAGGAGTACGTCGGTGGGCGTGAGGGGCCCACGAGGTGGGCGCGCCCAGTGGCGCCCTCCACCTCGTGACCGCCTCTAACCTTTGCTGGAGTAGGGTCCAAGTCTCCTAGATCACGTTCAGTTGGAAAATCACGTTCCCGAAGGTTTCATTCCGTATGGACTCCATTTGATATTCCGTTTCTTCGAAACACTGAAATAGGCAAAAAAACAACAATTCTGGGCTGGGCCTCCGGTTAATAGGTTAGTCCCAAAAGTAATATAAAAGTGGAAAATAAAGCCCAATATAGTCCAAAACAGTAGATAAAGTAGCATGGAGCAATCAAAAATTATAGATACGTTGGAGGCGTATAACACGTGTTCGCGCCATTGAGAGCGAGGATATCAAGGAGATGATCAAGAGAAGGAGAAGGCGAGTCTCGAGCACCCATGGAGCAAGGAAGAGGAGAGAAGACCGAGGAGAAGAAGAGGCGCAGCCCCTTGACTCCCCGGGTGCCCGGCTGCCAAGGCCCGGGTGCCCAGCCCGCACACTGGCGGCGCCCAGCCCGGCCCAGTGCCCGACCGCAAGGCCCGAGTGCCGACCTGTCACAGGCCTCGCCAGACCCACCCGGGTGCCCGGCCTGCCCTGGGCCATCTCCAGCGCCACCCCCGGGTGCCCGGGACTTGGGCTCCCGGGAGCCCGACCGCCTCGCCAGCCCTCTCAGCGCCACCCAGGTGTCCGGGACTTGGGCCTGGTGCCGGCCACATTCGATCGGCCCTGAGCCGTCCAGGTGCCGACCCAAGTTGCCGGGTGCCCGGCCCCCTTAACCAAGACGTTGATGGCCTTTTTGGCCTTGTACCCCTCTCTTCTTGCATGTGTCGCCCCTAGACTATATAAGGACACCTCCTAGGTCATTTGGAGGGTTAGCAAAGAGTAGACTAAGCATTGTGAGCCTTTGCTCCTTGTATCCCCTCCTCTTAGGAGCTCAAGCCCCCACCCAGGGAAGAATCCATTGGATTATCAAGGCCTCCTCTTGGAGAAGATCATCAAGACCTCACATAGTGGGAAGAATTTACCAAGTGCTACTCTCTTTGTATTGATCTTGTAATCTTGTGGATCTCATGTGTGCTACTTTAGTGGATGTCATACTTGGGTTTTTTTGAGAGATTTGTTCTTGGTGTTCTTGATTTTTTCCTCCTTTTACCCCCTCCAAGTGTGAAAAGATCCTTCCTAGGGTTTGACCCTACAACATCTTGGTATCCTGAGCAAGGTTTATTCACATCTTGGAGTCCCATCCCCCCATTTGCTAGCTTGATTTTGTTGTTTTTCGTCCAAATCTGAAAATCCCCACAAAAATAGCCCCAAAAATTTGATCCATGGAGTTTGTTGGATCTTGTGAGATTTGGTTGTTTTGGTCCATGGATTTGATGTTTGGCAAGTAGATATAGCCCCTCCCCACCAATCCCCACCCGTCCCACCACGAAATTAACGGAATTTTGCTTTTTACCCCAATTTTCCGCCCAACCCCAAGAACACCGGGTGCCCGCACCACGAACCACCCGGCACCCACACCACGCCCAGCCACCCCTGGGCACCCGCACCTCACACCCCCGGGTGCCCGCACCCCCCAAATCAGCTCACTACCAACACCATTTTGGCCATAACTTCCACCTCCCAAGCCCGTTTTTCGTGTTCTTTAGCTCGTTTAGAAGCTCTTGACATCCCCCATCCACTCATCCCACTACCACCACCATTAAGCCCCGTCCAAAAAATCATCACAAAAACACCCACCTTCCGCATTTGACCGATTTTGTGTTGCCATTTGCGTTTCCTAAGGTGTTTGACTACTTAGGAGCGTGTGACATCTTCGTCACCATCATCGACTCGGAGTCATCTTCATCGCTAACCGTAAGAAAGGACGGTAACCTTGACGACACTTACTCCTTACCTTGATTTTGCATTGATAGCCCGAGCCACTTTGCGTCGCTTACCCATTGAGAGTAGCAAGTTGAGAATTGTCGGGCCACGCTTTTTGTGCACCGTAGTGATCGTGTTATCATCTTAGTGCCATAAGTCTCTCCCGTGTATATCATACATACTTGTATCATATCATACTCGGCTCGAGCATCAAGCATAGAAAAAAAGAGAAGAAAATCTTTTAAGCAAAAGAGGAGAAACAAAGAGCTTGTAAGCAATAGAGTTGAGCCATTTGCATACCTATATCATCTTGGTCGTCGCATATATACCATAGTTGGGATTGAAGACGGCACGGTTCTCTCATAGGTAGGTGCACAAGCGTATCTTGCCTATTTGAGCAATCGAGCTAGTGTCTCTCGAGCATTCGCACAACAAGAGCATTTTCCGTGGTTGCACATTTCGAGCTCACTCCTTGGTTGTGCGGATCCCATCTATCTTCCGTGCGTGTGTACCTAGTGATACCTTTGGGTTTGATCTATTTGCTTTACTTGCATTTTTGTGAACCTTCTCAACCTTATCGATATCTTGACTACGATTTGTTTGAAAATTTTGCCACCATCCTAACCGAGCTACTCCATAAGCCTCTTACTTGTAGGTGTGAGAAACAAACCGGTACCAATTCTCCTATTGTGGCATTACATTGAGTGACACTTGTTACATCTTCAATCCTCGGAGAAGGTAACTTTGGTATTGTTCTCTCACTTTCCTACTCACCCCACTTTGTTATGATGGATAGGCCAAGCGCGTCATTGAACCCACTTTTCGAGGAGCAAGGTGATGATTCCGGATATGTCTCCAAGAACCACTTCTTCATCGCGCAGCAGCGCTTCATCAAGAAAATGTCGCTTTGGGTGAACGCTTCGAACAACTCGCCTCCGACCTTCGTCAAAACATCGACGACAAATTCAACACACAAATGGAAGAGCTCCGCAACATGATCGTTCGACGCCTGTTGGGGATACAACTACTGAACGTGAACCGCCCCGGAGGGGCCGGTTTACCCTCGTCCATGATTCAGGCCCACAGAGGAGGCCTGGAGCCCAGAGGCGAATTAAGATCCATTTATGTAAACCGCCTGAGTGTTGTAACTTGTGTTGTAAGTTAAGAAAAGAAGAGACCGAGCGGACTCTTGTATGAGCCGGATTGGGACTCTGTAGACCGGCAAGGCGTCAGCCGAGTATATAAAGGGACGACCAGGCGAGTTAGGGGAGAGGATTCGAGACTAAGGCAAAGCTATTGCTCCCTAGTCGCGAAATCAGATCAATCACATCACAACTGGGCGTAGGCTTTTACCTTCATCGAAGGGCGAACCAAGTATAATTCTCGTGTCTTGTGCCCGCTTTAAACCCCTCTAGGTTAACTCGTACGATGGCCCTACGACGAAGTCCTTTCATGAGGACATCTGCCGTGACAATTCCACGTCAGTTGGCGCCCACCGTGGGGCGATCGCACGATGGTTTGATGATCTTAGAGGGCAAGTTCGAAGGACTCGAAGGCTATCTGATGGGCGGATGACTAAGAGTCGTCGCGGCAAGCTCTACATCGACGATGCGGACTGGGGCCCGAGGCGGCTCGATTGAGTACTGGTGCGGGTCCCCTTTGGCGGCATACACGTGTTCATCGGCAAGATCGGCGAAGTCGGGGCGGGGCGGACGTCTGCACTGACCTCGTCGAGACGGCTCAGCGGGCGAAGAAGAGTCCTGCCCTGGCTAAACCGGCGGTCAAGCATGTTTTCGTGGGAGTCGTCCACGGAGGCTACGAGGACGGATCAGCATCTGGTGACGAAACTGTTGTCTACTCTGGCGACGAATCGTCGGCCGGAGAAACTGAGTCTCTATACCAGCTGCAGGATGGCCAGATCGGGGGTTGTTCCGACGGTGAGAGTATTCCGGACCCCTTCGATCTACCCAACGGGTTGGGATCTTCATGGCGATGCAGGGCGCTTCACTCTCGACATGGCGCCCTGATCGCCCAGTTCAACAATGCGGTAATGGCAGCGGGGAAGGAGGCCACTGGCGCTGCCGGCTCAAGTTTTGTCGAACTTTTCGACGCATTGGCTGTGCTCATGGCGGAAGCTAATCCACGGATCGGGACACACTGGCGTGGAGATTGCAAAGGTGAAGGAACAGATCACTAATGCTAAAGCGGACCTGGCAGCGGGCGTAAGGATGGCGGCGGAGCAGGCCGCTTTGGATCTGTGAGCTTATAGGCTCGAGCTGGACGAGCGCGTCACATGAAGTCATGAAAAGGAAGTACAGGTCCGCTTACCTTCCGTTTTGAGGGAAGGAGCTTTTCAATACCCGAGGCGAGGACCGATAATCCGCCGCCGTTGGTAAACCGGCGGAAGCACTGGGGCGGCCGCACCGGTTCAGCCCGTGTGGTAGATCTACCTCGCCAACATACCGGTGCGCCCGGACCGTCTGAACACCTACGGGTCACTACTCCAACCCGATGGATAACCTCGTGGCGGCTGCGGCGCGGTTGGAGGCGATTCAATCGGCGATTCACCACAGCGGTAGAGACACGCCGGGTTAAGGAGCTCCTCAGACGGCCTTGGCTCGGAAGAAGCGTATTCATACGATCGGGATCGGATCCACTCCACCCCCGCCCAAGCCGGAGCTATAGCCGACGCGTTGACGAACCGGCCGTGTCAAGCAATGCGCAGCGTGGTCCGCCTCGCGGCAATAACCCGGCGGGCGGCTTTGAAGACGCTCAAGTGGTAGTAGACCGCGCCAGGGCACGCAGGGAGGCCGAGTTAGCAGCACAAGCAGAGGATCATCCACCCACGCCGGTCCGTCCGACCATCTTCGAACCAGGGGTCACGTCTGGCTCTTTGGGGGTGCCTTGCCTCGTCCACCTTTACATAGCGTCGCTTGCCCAAAGACTTCAAGGGGCGCGCAAGGTGCCAAATTATCTTGCCGATTTGGCTCGAAGCATGGATAGAAAGCTATGAGATGGCCATGGAGATGCTAGATGTGGATGAAGCCGCGTAATGCGAAGTACTTCACAATGATGCTTTGGAAGGTACGGCCCGGACTTGGTTGAAAAATTTGCCGCCCTAACTCTATCAGCTCGTGGACCCGATTCTGAACCCGATTCATTCAAAATTTCAAAGACACCTGTAAACAGCCCATGTGCATGGTGGATTTAGCGGCTTTGCGTCGGCGGAGGAGAATCCACAACCCATTGGGTGCGCCGCGTTTCGGAAGTTTTACATTCTTCAGACCGGATCAACCCTGATTCCGCTATCTTGACCTTGGAAGCCAATTGCCGGTTCGAGCCATTGAAGTTGAAGCTGGGCCGCATGAAGCGTTTTTGCCATGACATGGGCACTCTAATGGGCGTTTTGGTAAATTACGCTGATTCTGATAGTACCAAGGATCCCGAATCCGAGAATGATGAAGTGGGGAAGGGAAAACAGAACGGCAACTCGAGGGCCAGCAGCATCATTCGGCGAGCAATGGAGGGAACAAGCGTAAGCGAAGCGGCAACATGGGTTTTGTGGCCAACACCAACGCTTGAGGACAAGGGTCAGCGGCGCAGGCGAGCAATCAAACCGGGCGGTCTAATCCGGATCGTTTGAATTTCGTATTAAATCAACCTTGTCCGAAGCATGGGACAAAGGAGGCACCGGCGAACCACCTTTGGAAAGATTGTTACATTATGCAGGAGTTCAAAAATTCCAACTCTTTCCGGTATGATCAAGGGCCCGGCGGCGGTTCAGGGTCCACCCCGGGTTACGGTGGAAGAGATTCCGGCCCAGGATTCGGTGGTAATCCGGGTGGGCAAGGCAATCAGAATAATCAAGGTAATCAGAACAGTCAGAACAATCAGAACCAAGGGGGCTACAATCAACAACAGCAGCAGTCGGGTTATCAAAGTAACCCAAAGCAATTGAACGGCGGACAGTACCACGTCTTTACCACCAGCTTGGACAGACGAGACCGAAAACTTCAGAAGCGGGCGGTCAGTGTTGTTGAACCGGCTGTGCCGCATTATTTACGCTGGTCTGAGCAACCGATCGTGTGGAGCAGAGAGGACCATCCTCCCGGGTTTACAATCCGGGCCAGTTAGCCCTGGTGGTGGCACCCCAGGTAGGAGGATACAAGTTCACCAAGGTTCTTATGGATGGAGGAAGCAGCATCAACATCCTGTACTACGAGACCTTCCGGCGTATGGGGTTGACGGATAGGCATCTTAGGCCATCCAGCACAGTGTTTCACGGAGTGGTGCCTGGCAAGTCGGCGTACCCGGTCGGTAAGATAGCTCTGGAGGTGACCTTTGGGACGAACATGACTCCCGATCGGAAACATTGACGTTTGAGGTGGTGAAAATTCAAAGCCCTTACCACGCCCTCTTTGGGCGGCCGGCTTATGCTAAGTTTATGGCACGGCCCTGTTATGTTTACTTACAGCTGAAAATGCCGGGTCACAAAGGAACGATAACGGTTCATAGGAGCCGCGGATCGCTTTGGAGTGCGAGGAAGGTGATGTGGCTTCACGCAGAATCGGTTTTGCGCCACGGAAGAGCTAAAGTATTATAAAGACAATGTTGATCCGCGGATATGACCCTTTGAAAAAGCCAACTACGGAGCATGATCCGGACTTGAAGTTCAAATCGGCGGTGAGGCGAAGCTTGTTGATTTTGTGCCCGGCGATTCGTCCAAGCAGTTCACCATCGGTGCCAACTTGGATCCTAAATAGGAAAGCGGCGCTCATCGAAGTTCATCCGTGAGAATCGGGACATTTTGCATGGAAGCCTTGACATGCCGGTGTACCGAGGAACTCGCTGAGCACACTCTTAATGTTGACCCGAAATACAAACCCGGTAAAGCAGTTTCTTCGCGGTTTAATGAGGAAAAGCGCCAAAACCATCGGAGAAGAAGTTGCTAGGCTCTTGGCAGCAGGGTTTATCGTCGAAGTCTTTCATCCGGAGTGGCTTGCTAATCCGGTGTTGGTCCTTAAGAAGAATGGCACTTGGCGCGTAATGTCGTGGATTACACAGATCTTAACAAAGCTTGTTCGGCGGAACCCTTTCGCCCTCCCGCATTGACCAGATTATTGATGCTACGGCGGGTTGTGAGCGTTTGAGCTTTTGGATGCATATTCCGGTTATCACCAGATTAAGATGGCGGTTAAGGACCAGGAGAAAGGCGGCGTTTATCACCCCTTTTGGAGCCTTCTACTATGTATCTATGCCTTTTGGGCTCAAGAGCGCCCAAGCAACTTATCAGCGTTGCGTACAGAATTGTTTGCACGAACAGATCGGCCGTAATGTGCACGCTTATGTGGATGATATCGTGGTGAAATCAAGGCAGAAGGAAACATTGATTGAGGATTTAAAGGAAACTTTTGACAACTTGCGGGTATACAAGATGATGCTCAACCCGGCCAAGTGCGTCTTTGGTGTTCCGGCAGGCAAATTGTTGGGTTTCCTTGTGTCCAACCGGGGGATTGAGGCTAATCCGGAGAAGATTACGGCTATCACCTCCTTGGCTAAACCAAAGTGTATCAACGATGTCCAACGTTTGACAGGCCGGATTGCTGCGCTAAGCCGGTTTATCAGTCGTCTAGGAGAGAAGGCTATTCCTTTGTACCAGATGCTGAAGAAGACGGATCAATTAAATGCGGAGCTCATTCTTGATGAGGCATTGGAGGATTTAAAGCGGCGGTAGCCAACCCGCCTGTTCTTGCCGCCCCTATTGACAAGGAGCCGCTCCTGTTATATGTTGCTGCTAATGCCAGGGCAGTGAGTGTGGCCATTGTGGTGGAGCGTAAGGAGGCGGGGAAGGAGTATCCGGTTCAGCGGCCGGTTTATTACATCAGCGAGGTGCTCATCGAGTCCAAACAAAGATATCCGCATTGGCAGAAGCTGGTATATGGAGTTTTTATGGCAAGCCGGAAGCTAAAGCAGTATTTCCAAGGGCACCCCATTACAGTGGTCAGTTCGGCTCCCTTGGGCGATATCATACGTAACCGGAAGCGGCGGCGGATTGCTAAGTGGGCTATAGAACTTGGGCATACGGTTTAAGGTATGTGCCTCAGACGACCGTCAAATCTCGAGCACTTGTGGATTTCATTAATGATTGGGACGGAGTTGCAAGCGCCAGAAGAGAAGCCGGATCATACCTATTGGACCATCCACTTTGATGGGTCCAGGCAATTGGAGGGCTCGGGGGCTGGAGTCGTATTAACTTCCCCACGAGGTGACAAATTCTGTTACGTTCTCCGCCTAATATTCCCTTGTACTAACAATGCAGCTGAGTATGAAGCTTTGCTCCATGGTCTTCGGATGGCTAAGGAAATGAATCTCAGCCGGGTTAAATGCTTTGGTGACTCGGACTTGGTGGCCCAGCAAGTATCAGTGCTTGGGACTCCAAAGATCCACTCATGGCTGCATATCGTCGGGAGGTGGGCGTTGTTGCAGGACATTTTAAAGGGTATCGGAGTAGACCATGTGGACCGTCGGAAAAAGCAAGCGGTGATGCTTTAAGCCGGTGGGCTCTCAACGTAAACCGGTCCCGTAGCGTTTTCCTTGATGTCTTGCACAATCCGTCGATTAAGCTTCTGATGAAATTGATTTGGCTATCCCTGATCCGGAGGCTCAATTGGTGGCGGCCCTGGATGTTATTCGGATTGGGCGCTCCCTTATTTGGCATACATGAACCGGGGCGAAGTTACGAGAAGATGAGGCGTTGGCCGGCGGATAGTTCGGCGATCTAAGTCTATGACTATTGTTAATGGCGAAGTTGCACCGTTGCGATGTGTCGTAGGCGTTTCAGCGTTGTGTGTCCCCCGAAGAGGGTTGTGAGATATTGCGAGAGATCCATGAAGGGGATTGTGGTCACCACGCCGGTTCAAAGTCCTTAGTAGCTAAAGCGTTCCGCCATGGTTTCTATTGGTGACCGCCCACGCTGATCACGGAAGATCTGGTCGAGACGATGTGATGGTTGCCAAAAGTTCTCGAGCGTGCTCATGTGCCAGCCCAAGAATTGAGGATGATTCCAATTACTTGGCCGTTTGCGACTTGGGGGCTGGATATGGTCGGACCTTTCAAAAGGTCCAAGGACAAAAAGACCCACCTATTGGTGGCGGTTGATAAGTTTACCAAGTGGGTTGAGGCAGAGCCTGTTAGCAAGTGTGATGCGGCCACGGCGGTTCAGTTCATCAAAAAGGTGATTTTCCGGTTTGGGTTTCCACACAGTATCATTACGGACAATGGCACCAATTTGTTCAAAGGAGCTATGAAGGAATTTTGTGAGCGAGAGCACATCCGGCTTGATGTTTCTTCCGTAGCCCACCCGCAATCCAATGGTCAAGCGGGCGAGCTAATCAGAGATCTTGAAAGGTATCAAACCCGACTTATGGTCCCTTTAGAGAGGACGCCGGGTTGTTGGGTGGAAGAGCTACCATCGGTGATATGGAGTATAAATACTACCCCAACCGATCCACTGGATACACGCCGTTCTTTATGGTCTATGGAGCGGAGGCGGTCCTTCCCAGCGATATCCGTCACGACTACGCCTCGAGTGGCAGCTTATGTTGAGGCGGATAAGCGAGGCGACGGCAGGGCGATTTGGATCGACCGACGAAGAGCGCGATATGGCAGCTGCTCGTTCGGCGGTCTACCGCCAGGATCTTCGTCGGTATCATAGCCGGCGGGTTAAGACCGAACCTTTCGTGAAGGAGACTTAGTGCTGCGGCTCATTCAAGACCGTAAAGATATGCACAAGCTATCCCCACCTTGGGAGGGGCCTTTTGTGGTCAGCAAGAATCTATACAATGGGTCCTACTATCTGATTGATGTTCGAGAGCGAAAGGACTCACGCACGTCAGAGGAGGAGACCAACAGGCCATGGAACATAGCTCATCTTCGGCCTTATTATACCTGAGCCATTGGCTCCACTTATGTACATATCAAGACAATGTATATATTATGAATAAAGGCAATAAACCGGATCCTCGGCTAAAGCGGGGTATCTGTTCTGTATAAAAGTCCGGTTTAGGTACATGGAGATGCTATCGTGAAGCGGTCTCCGGTTTAACCCTTGGCCTTGCTTTGAAATTTTTGTCACTTGGGGGCTTGGTCGTGTCCGAACCAACGCAACACCTCTTGACAGGCGAAAGCCACCAGATCACTTGGGGACATGGTCACGTCTGAACCAGTCACGCCTCTTGGTCGGCCTAAGGCCATAGAATCACTTGGGGGCTTGGTCGAACCCGAACCAATGCAATGCCACTTGATCGGCGTAATGCCACGAGGTCGGTTGGGGACTGGCTGACTTGAACCATCGCTACACCTTATAGGGAGCTTGGTCCTGTCCGACCATGGTAACGCATCATCGATCCGCTCAATAAAGCCTATACTTGCAAGCAGTCTTTGTCATTGTTTTTCTTCCATGTGTTTTTTCTACGTATAATTTGGCTTTTGTTTGTTTTCTTAAACCGACAAACCCTCTTTCAACCGGATTCAACGTTTTCAGAATTTGGTCCATTTTTCAGTCCGGCGATTGATTGTTCCGGTTTGATTTTGCTGTTAAACATCCCGTTATGGAGTAACAGGGGGCTTATCATGCCCGACACGATTTACATGGTAAATCGGTATTATGCACACAGGGATTGTTCTCCTTGGACGGTGATGGTTTATCAAGCCTCTGCCTCAGGATTGACTAAAGCCAACGGTGTGCCCAACACTGGCAGGTATGTGTGTATCACAAATTTTTTGATCGTATACCTCGGTATTTTCTTATATAAATATATTGGCATCACAATCCGGCTAGAGGCGCAAGCCGCCATGGCGGTTTAAGAATTGGTGATTGCAGGCAAAATATGTTGAAGGATTCACTACTTCAAAACCAAAGTATCCAGCACCACTATACAAAAGGAGGTTGTACGGCATTGTTCAAAGCAAAGTGCTGACTATCCTATTACAAAGCCTTTTGCGGCCCGGCGTTTCGTATGGTGTTATGCCTTAAGCTTCGGAGGCGTCCCCGGCTTGACGAATTACGCTGCTTCGCCGGGTTGGCGTGAGGTAGAGGGGGCGCCTGACGTCGGTTCAACTTCTTCTTCCTCACCCAAAGCCCGGAAGTCATTGGTAGACCAGTCAATTCGGGTTAAGGCCTGAAAGACAGCTTCTTCACTTATCAGTTCAGCCGGATCAATGTCGGGGGCGTAAGTGTGCTTACGGATTGGGGGTACAAGGCTCTGCACTTCAGGGATGACAAACTCCACCCGCTTGTTGTTGGTGTCATAAAAAGAACGGTGAACCGCCAGGTTGGCTTCAGCTGCCAGTTGACTCGCCACCGGACGCATCTCCTTCGTTATCCGTTTCAGGGCGTCGTTATCAAAGGCCTCACCGTTTTCTTGAGCGCTGGGAAAACCTTTAGCTATGTCCGCCGGATCAAGATCAGCTATCCACGCCTTGGCGCGAGTCAGAGCTAGTAGGGTACCAGCCCGGGCCGCGGATCGCTTCAACTCTTCAAGCTGTCCCGGAACCATGGACAGCCGGTCCAGTGTCTCTCTGATCAGGGACGGCGCCGTGTTGTCATATGATGTGGCACATATGACTCGCTGGGCGCCGGTGTCTGACTGCTCAATCAGTGTATAAGCGGCCTTCAGCTTCTTCCGCACATCAGAGCCCATATGTGCAATACGCTTGCCTGCACCGGTGTCAGATAGCTCAGGTTAAACCGGCGGAAATATCAAAATTGAGATAGTCAGTGCAAAATTTTCTTACCAAAGATAGCGGAAGTCATAGCATGTATTTGGCGCTTGAGTCCGGTAAGTTCTTCCGTCACCGGTTTAAGGGCTGCTTCAGCTTCTTCCGCCCGCTTTATTAAACCGGCTTTCTCGGTGTCCCAGTTGACCCGCTCGGATTTATACCACTCCTTCAGCTGTTCCATGGTGGTCGTGGCAGTTTTAGCTCATCCTTGGCTTTGGTGGCTTACGCCATTTGAGTTTCAGATTGGCTCAAGGTCCTTGAGTTGCACAGTTTGCTGGTATATTTCATTCTGAGGACAAAAGGAGCATGTTAGTTGTTTCATTATACAAGTCCCAAGCTCAATACAAGTATTCAACTTGGCACTTGGGGGCTAATGGCTAGATGATCTCAGTTTGCTATGAAGAGATACACCTTAAGTCCCGGTTTAACTTTACAAAGTTAAACCGACCCTTGGGGACTACTATACAGTTAAAGTACAAGAAAGGTCAACTCATTACCTCATAGCGGTCCTTCATGCGATTTACTAGACCGACTTCAAAGTCACGGCTTGTGTAAAGCCGGTTCAGAAAGCCGGAATGAAGTTCTTGGCGGAGAAATTGTCGTAGGTGACATATCAGTCTTCCCCTTGTCTTTGCTCATAGTAGTGGAACCTTCCTTGATGCTGTGCTTTGTTAAAGCGACCGGTTGGCTAGGAGCAGTGTAGCGATTACTGTCACAATAACATCGTCATTTTCAGCGGTCTTCTTTGGGCTTGATGTCGTCTTGCTCGCTCGGCGGTTCAACGATCCACGACCCGCTCTGTGGGCCAGGTTTGATGGAGCAGGCTGCGAGGTTTCCACTTGATCTCGGTTCAACTTCTGGCGGGTCAGCGATGTCGTCTTTGTACAACTCGCCAGAGCTATCTTTGGCGGCTTCAGGATTGTCATGGGTTTGTTCTGGGGTCTTTTCCGGATCAGCATCTGCAGAAGGGTCAAGGGTTTTCGCTTTCTTACTCAAGCGAGCCTTGGTGCTGCAATATTCATAATGGAATTAAGACAGATTGGACAAAGCAATTGTAAACTGAATTGACGGGACAGCGGTTGCGTACCCTGCAGCAACTTTAAGCGGAGGCAGTTGCGTGGTTGATGAACCGCCGGACGAACCGGAAGAAGCCTGATAATTTGGGTCAGATGGATTGAGAGGACATCGGAAGAAACCCTTTAAGGGATAACGCTTTTCAGGAGAGCAAGTCACCTCTGGGCGACGCTTCCGGTTTGGCGTGTCTGGTAAACCGGAGGAGGTAATCCGTTGGCCACTATGCCGGGTCGTGCGGCGCTCTTCAGCTTGCTGTGTCTTCAAAGAAAGGTTTGGATTTAAGTCAGCACAGGAATGATATTTTTTCACTTTCCGGATGGCGCGCCGAATTCTTTTAACCGGCACAAGGTCGGAGTCGGAAGAAAGAAGGATTACCTCGACAGGGTCGGCATGGCTGGCTTCAGCATCATCCTGGGAAGCAAAGTTGTCAGTAAAAGGAATACAAAGGGATAAATCATAAGAAGAAACATAAGAAGGAGAGCCGGTTTACGGTGACTCCCTCGTAAGGATATCAAGTTTTACCTCAGCTTCAGATTCTTCATCTTCCGGCCGATCAGGAGACCCGGCGGTTTTCTTGCCAGCCTTTTTGGTAGCCTTGGACTTTATACGCGGAGCACGGGCCGGTTTAGTCCGCCTCCAGAAGGAGCTGTCAGCCTGCGAGGTAGCAAGGATTAGTGAATATCAACAAAGTATTAAAAACCCGAAAAGGGGTGAGCAAAGCCTTACCGCAGGTGGCGGATTGGCAACACAGAACGGAGCCAATCCGGTTAGGCTGCAGACGGAGATTGGTTCATCAAGCATTTTCTTCACAGCCTCTGTGACCTCAAATTCAGTTATTGGTAACTCATGACGCCTTTGAGGGTCTTTGAGGCTGCCAGTATACTCGTGCATCAATCCGGGCCGGCGGCTCAAGGGCAAGATGCCCCAAGAAACCCAGCAGCGCACAAGGTCCACACCATTTAGTCCATTGGCCATCAGAGCTCGGAGTTTTATGATCTGAGGTGCAAAGTTTTTCCGTTCCGCGGCGGTTAAGCGTAAAGGCAGCGGATGGTTGTTGCTGAGCGGTGAGGACGGTAACCCGGCAAAGGATTCTCGTTGGCGAGGCGGTGTTCGGCGATAGAACCATGTTTGGTTCCAATCCTTTGGATGGCTGTGGTGTTGGGCGTGAGGAAAGTCCGCTTCCTTCCTTTTCTGGATTGAAACGCCGCCTAGTTCCGTGTTGGGACCATCAGAAAATTCTGTGCGACGGTTCAAATGGAAAAAATCCCGGAACAACTCCACAGATGGTTCTTCTTGAAGATAGACTTCACAGAAGACTTGAAAGTTGCATATGTTCGACACAGAATTCGGGCCGATATCCTGCGGATGGAGTTGCAAATTGGCAAGGACGTCCCGGAAAATTTTTGAACCGGGCGGGCAGAACCCCCGGTCTAAGTGCTGCATAAACACGATTACTTCTCCCTCTTGTGGCTCGGGAGGAAACTCGCCATCCGGAACACGCCACTGGAGGACATTCTTTGGAGCCAAACCGCCAGTGGTGACATAGCCGTTGAGTTGCGTTTCAGTGATTTTTGACCGGACCCAATTGCAGGCTGAAAATTGAGGAGCCATTCCGGAAGGCTAAGCTGCGAAAGAAAGGAAGAAACGGTTCACCATTAACGGTTCAGGCATATCATATATTGTTAAACCGGCGGTTCAGCAGCCGACTTCCCATTCCGATTTAACTAGGACTAATGGAGTGACGGATTAGCTATCGAAGGTTAAACCGCCAAAGGAGGCAGAGCTGAAAAATTTACTAAGTGTAGACAGAAACAGGTTTCACACGCGAATGGAAGTAATCTAGATCTACCAGAGTTCAGTAAGAAAAATTTCTACGACCTATGCAAACCTCGTAAAACGCAGGAAGGTTCAGGCATGTTAAAATAAAGGATCTGAACAGAAAGGGGGAAGATGCATAAGGAGTCGGATGGACGGCGGAGCAGTCACCCGCACAGGATATATGTCGCGGTTGAGTTATACAGCCCTGGCAGAGCAGGTATGAAGAAACCGATATGAACGCATATGAACTATGAGATGAACAGGATCTTCAGATGGGATCTAGGGCTTGAAGGGGACCTTACCGGATGAGGAAAGCCGCGGAGGAGCTCCGGGAACTTCTGGTACGATCAGGTTGATGTAGCGGCCCGGCGTGAAGCGTCGGTCGAAGGTCGGAGGCGACGGCGGAGCTTCAGGGTCGGGGCGTCGCGAGGAAGGAGAAGAGCGGAAGAAGAAGAGAAAGGTCCGACCGGTCTATTTATAAGGGGCCGGAGCAATCAACGGGCGCAAGAATCAAGGAGTCAAAAGCGGCGGACGGTGCAGCGGCCGCCTCGATTTCCGGAATGGCATTAACTGCAGGGAATCTTACTGTTTGAATTTCTTTATTAAGGATGACGTCAGGACGCCTTGACACACGGATCGGAAGATGACGTCACGGCGGTTCAAGCAGCTGGCGGTTTACAAAATGTGAAAAGAGATCAAGAATTTCCCGAAGGTGTTGAAGATTAACATGAACCGGTTCAAGTCAATCTGGGGCCTAATGTTGGGGATACAACTACTGAACGTGAACCGCCCCGGAGGGGCCGGTTTACCCTCGTCCATGATTCAGGCCCACAGAGGAGGCCTGGAGCCCAGAGGCGAATTAAGATCCATTTATGTAAACCGCCTGAGTGTTGTAACTTGTGTTGTAATGTAAGAAAGAATAGACAGAGACGCACTCTTGTAAGAGCCGGATTGGGACTCAGAGACCGGCAAGGCGTCGGCCCGGTATATAAGGGGCGACCCGGCGAGTTAGGGACAGAGGATTCGAGACTAAGGCAAAGCTATTGCTCCCTAGTCGCCGAAATCAGATCAATCACATCACAACTGGACGTAGGCTTTTACCTTCATCGAAGGGGCCGAACCAGTATAATTCTCGTGTCTTGTGCCCGCTTTAAACCCCTCTAGGTTAACTCGTACGATGGCCCTACGACGAAGTCCTTTCATGAGGACATCTGCCGTGATAATTCCACGACAACGCCCGTCTTCCTCATCGGCTTCTTCAAGACGGTGCCACTCAAGTCACCGTACAAGTGGTAATCTTCGGACTACTCTTCTTATGATGCAAGTCCACCACGAGCTCGCCCTCCTTGACGTGATCATCATCAAGCTCACCAAGCTCAAGAAAATGCATTCCATGGCAATGGATTACAAGCGAAACACGTGAACAGATGCGACACCAAGTCCCTCATGGAGCAATGGAGCAAGAGCAAATACCTCCACAAGTACCACTTCAAGCCCCTCAAGACGGTGATGCACTTCGACAAGCACAAGAGCAACGTGAAGCACAAGCCCTCGACCGTGAAGCTCAAGCACTTGAAGCACAACAAGCCCTACGCGAGGACACTAGAGCCGTTGAAGTCCGCTACCGCCAAGTGCAAGAACAAGAGGAAGCTCTTCGACGCGAGATACAAGAAGCCGCCCGACGCGAAGAACAACAAGAAAGGCACAACCAAGCACACATTCCTCGCCCTCCTCAAGACAAGAGCGACACCAAGTGGAACAAGTGCTTCAAGACCCTCCTCCACGCCAAGAGCGACATCATGAGGAACGAGCATTTGAGGACTTTCCAAGGCAAGAGCGATATCACAACCGCTATCAAGATGAAGAACTCCGCTCTGACAAGCTCAAGTTCACCATGCCAAAGTTCTCCGGAAGCAATGATCCTGAAGACTCTCTTGGGCATTGAAGGTGGACAAGATTTCGCCTCCACAACTATGATGAAGAAAAGAAGATAGCCATGGCCTCCCTCGAGTTCCAAGACTACGTCCTCATTTGGTGGGAACAAGTGATCGAGCGACGACATACAAGAGGCGAACCACCAATCACAACTTGGGAAGCCATGAAGGAAGTCATGAGAGCCGCTTTACGCCTACTCACTACACTCGAGATCTTTTCAAGAAGTTGCAAATCCTCAAGCAAGGCACCAAGATGGTGGAAGAATACTACCAAGAAATGGAGATTGCCATGATATGAGCCAATGTCAAGGAAGATGACGAGCAAACAATGGCACGCTTCTTGAACGGCCTCAACCACCCAATCAAGCGGATCACCGACTTCCAACCATACTCCAACCTTCTCGAGCTAGTTCATCAAGCGACCAAGGCCGAGCAGCAAGTGCAAGATGACTTCAGATACGCCAAGTACTCGTCCAAGACCCTCGGCTCCTACTCTCAAGCTCCCGCGACTTCGGCACCTCCTACATCAAATCAAGCATCACCAAGTACCGGCGACAAGTCAAGTTCCAAGCAAGTGGCACCTTCCTCGACTCGTCCTCCGGCAAGCATCTACAAATCCAAGATTCCCTCATCTTTGGCGCCTCCCGATGATCCCGTCAAGACAGGTTCAATCAAGTGCTTCACATGTGGCGGCCGTACAGAATTACTTCAGTTACAGGTAGGTGTCGAAGAAAACTTTGTGTGGTTTGTCCTGCTCCTGCCGCGACGTCATCCGCCTCACCTGAGCTGCTCCATCGACAGAAGCATCCACCAAACCAGACATCATGACTCCTGACCGTCTTCCGCCGCCTCAGATCTCCTTCCCTGCCGCCGGCACCCACATAACAAGCGTCACCATCGCCGACTCAGCGAGATGAACCTGACGAGTACACGGGTCCACAAGAGAGGTCGCACTCTTTTGTTTCTTCTTATGTTATGCCTTGCTTAATATTACATGCTACTTTATTGTCCTGTTCACCTCTTAGACTCCAAGTCAGGTCCAAATTGATGTTCAAACTTGAGTTCTAAATTAGTTGTGGGGCACATATTGAGGCAGCAATGGATAGTATCATTGTCTAATATCTGGTTGGGTATGCCTATGTTGTTCATCTTGGGTGGGAAACAAATAGTAAAGCAATCATCATCTGTTTTTTTATTAAACTAAAGCAATCATCAGCCTGCTATCATTATTTTTGGATCCATCCACTGGTTGTTACCATTACTCTAGATTTCTGCATGCTCTCCATACATAATCTCACTATATTTTTTGTATGCATGTCAGATATTGTACACAAATCATCTTGAACATGTAGAGAAAAGAGAAGAGTTTTGCTTGAAATATAATGTCATGCAGACATCGCTCCATGGTGGGTTCAATGACAACCCCCTCCAGTTGTAATCGAGAGGAACATATCTCTGTTCGAGGCGGATTCGCATGGTGACCACTCCTATTTACCCCCCAAGGTGTTTGATCTAACTTGGCATGATGATGTTAGTCATATCATGCATATGTTGCCTTATGCGATTGCACCTTTCGACATCATATATGCCATCTGCTTAGTTTAGACATGTTCTATAATAATGCCACCTGTTTAGTTTCGATATCATATATGAGAATTATGCAGTTTCATGTCTTTTAGCCAGCCATAATATATGTGAAATGTGTAATGCCATCCTGTTTAATCAAGCATCATATATTTGAATGATATCTAGCCCATCCTTTTCTTCATTAAATTTCCATTTGTCGACAATGTTTGTACATTAAACTACTCTTCCTGTGAATCATCCATTTGAGTGGGTGATGGAAAAATCTGGAGTGAAAACAAGGCCTTTAGAGTAGACAGTGCTACCTATCGAAGCAGATCTCTTGGTGGGTCCCGATAGCTCCTCAGATATGGTTTCAGTGACAGATGACCAGTCCTATTCCCCCACTGAGGTGTATGCTCTAATTTGGCATGGTTCTACTGCTCATATCATGCATATGGTGTCTTGCATTGCATAGTTTAGACATCATATACACAATATTCAACACCATGTTCTTAGTTCAGACATCATATATGTGAATGCCCTCCGCTTAGCATATAAATCACATATGTGAATTAAATCATGCGATCCTGGTTACTTAGATAACATGTATGTGGATTATGTCATGTGATCATGTTTAGTTAGTCATCATATCTTTGAATTATGTTATGCTATGCTATCCAGTTTAGATAGACATCATATATGTGAAATTATGTCATGCTATCTGTTTTCATTAACCAATATACAAGTCAATTATTTAATGCCCTCTTTTTCCACACTATCTATTGCATTTGTCTCTCATACAATGTACGTACATTCAACTACGTTTCCTGTTTATCAGCCATTTGAATTGGAGCGGGTGATCGCAGTATCTAGCGAAGTAAAAACACGGTCTTCAAATAAAACAGTGCTACCTCTTGGTGGAGATAGCACCCTAGTTGTACATGCACGAGAACCAGCCCTACCACACATAACCCAGACTATCGCAGATTTTACCCCTACTGCGATGGACGGAAGAACCAGCTTCACCCAATCTAATCCCAACCACAGCAGATAGTAACCCAGTTCCTGTTGACACAACACCATCTCCACCATAGAGCTCCAGAACAAGAGCAGTTAGTAAGGCAGATCCAGTGCCCAAAGCACCAGTACTACCACGACGAACCCCAACTCCACCAGTTAGTACACCTATTCCTGTGGAGGAAGCACAATCAGCCATTCATAGTTTAGCATCTATCGCATTTGATGTTGTTAAATCCTATGTGTGTATCTTCCCATCATGGAAATATTATACTGAAGATGAAGGAAAATGATAGTTGCAGGTGTTTGACCAGGAGTTATGTGTAAGTAATGTTATTCATGGCAATCACTTTGCTTTGTCCCATACATACTACCTGCATGATGGTTATAATACAACAAATTTTCCCATTTTTCTCTATAGAGAAGGACCAATTTGGAAACTCGGGATCAGGTAACCTGTGCTAATACCTATGCTATCTTAAAGAATGCTTGGTGGAAGTACCGGAATTACCTGAAGAAAACGTACTTCACTGGCAAAGAAACTCATCAAATTCCCTTACGTTCTCCTGAGACACATTTACTGGACAATGACTGGGAACGCCTTGTTCTTTACTGGTCCCGAACCAAGAATGTGGTAAGGTCTATGAGCTCATTTTATTTTAAGTACTATATGCTTGCGTCTTACTGTACTCTGTTCATGTAGAACAAGTGTTTAAACCTGAAGAACAACTGTTCTCATTTAAGATTCCATTGCTATCGTGCATACTGCTTTGCTCTTGTATCACTGTATTTACTCATACAAACCTATTTTTAAATTGAACTATCCAATGAAAACTCCAATGGCACAACAGGTATGTTTACACATGTTTCTTTAACAGGTTTCCTCTTATAAATAGCTCTGTTGATTTCAATTTCAATTGTGTATATAGTTTACTTCTCATATCATGCACATTACTAGCATCATAACAGGGCCAATAGTGTTGTTGTACATGTAGACCCGTGGTACCCATCTGAAATCTTGTTGTGCAGTTTAGTTTCCCACGCTTTGTATTCTTTTAGTGCTACTTTCTCTTGAACTGATATGATTTGAACCGTGTCTCTATTTTGATTTGGCAAGACAATGCAGTGACCATAGGACATATATATATATATATGTTTGTTTGATGCTTTTATAATGTACTACTTGGAAATAGAAGACTTGGTAGTTTAATCTTGTCCACCTTACTAATGAACTGGTTCACTGAAATGAGTTTCATATACTAGTACATGCTAAACCTGTTATGTGTCTGCTTGTTTCTTCTTTTAGAATGCTGACAGAATATTGGGGAAGAGTGCCTTATTAAGCAATGATAAAGGAAGTAATGTAGATAAGGTTCAGGATCGTGAGACATCCTTGTTGGTCTCCAACAGAGCTGATAAAACAGCTAAGGAAAACTATCTTGAAGACAGTGAGGCAACCCCAAAGTCTTGTCTTGGTTTACTGTTCGAGTTACTGGCCACTACCGCTTGCACATGCTATTCAAAGTCACTGTCTGAATCAGTTCAGTTTCTTGAGTCTCAACTACAAGCTGAAAGACATCGATCAGCTGTGCTGCGATAAGAAGCGGAAGGACTGTGGAAGTCCCTGGAGCATTCAGATGCATACTTTCTGGTGCAACAGCAAGGGTTGGAGGATTTTAGCGCCAAATAGGACAAAGCTAATAACATTGCTAAGCTTATTGCCAGCATGGTGGATACCCAGGATAATGTTTCTTGAGCTCTTCTGAAGTTGTTTCAATTATGGGCTTGTTTTGCTTCCGCGTTTATTTGCACTAGTGGCCAATTTTGACGGCCAGTGTATGTCATATGCTGCTTTGTTCCCTATATTTGCACTGGTCGTGAACTTTGATGCCCAGTGGATGTAATATGTGTAATAGCTATAATAGGCTAGCGTTAGTTGCTTGCTTGTTTATTTCCTTATTGTCTTGTTTAGTTGTTTTCTTGTAGTCACTGCAATTCTTTTTCCGCGTTTTTCTAGTGGCCACAATAACCTATTTTTGGTAACTAGGCCACAATATCATGGCAACACATGGAGTCACGGACAGTTGTAACCATGGGCCTCCTGCGGGCCGTAGGATCCGTGGGCCTTCTACGGCCGTAGGATCCATGGGCCTTTATGGGCCGTGGGATCCATGGACTTCCCTACGGCCGTATGATCCATGGGCCTTCTACGGGCCGTAGGATCCATGGGCCTTCTACGGGCCGTGGGATCCATGGGCCTTCTACGGGCGTATAATCATTTCGCCAAACATGGGTGCATTACTATTCGTGGACCATAACAGGCCGTTAATAGGCCGTGTTGATAATGCTATGAAAACAGCCCAACGGGTTAATGGGCCGAATGTAACCACGGGCTGTATTTGGCCCACAAACAGAACAGGCCAGTGACAGACCGTATCTAATCGAATTCTAGAAATGAGCCCAAGAATAATGGGCCCTTAGAAGGCCGAAAGTTAACACGGGTTGGAAATGGCCGACGGAATAATGGGCCGTTAATGGGTATAAAGCGATACACTGTTCATTATGGGCCAGTTTCATCTCGAGCCTTTAATGGGCCGAGAGTTACAAAGGGCCTCATATGCGCCGAAATAAATCATGGGCCATACATGGGCGGAAGTTACAACGGGCTAGAATCATATTGGGCGGCCGGATGAAGCTACTAGGCTTAATTCGATCGGCCGTAACGGCCGGTAGTTAGCGGGCCGTAAATGGGTTATATACGAACAAGTCGTTAACAGGCTTTCCATGGGCCGGCCCGTTACGTTTTAACCAAGTCAAACGTGTCAGCCTTTTCATCGGAATGGGCCTCTGTTGGGTTGTGCCACGTGTTGACGTATCATAGGCGCCTCCTGTCCAATGAGTGGATGACATATGTCCCAACGGTGAGCCAACATGTGTTTCCTCTGGCCAATGAGAATTTTACACGTGGAAAATCCCCATTGGTTCGGGCTGTTAACGGGTTATCGGATCCAAAACCGGACCCGATAGCTTAATGGCGACCCGTTATGGTGGATGCCACGTGTCAGTTACCCTTGACGAAAGCATTTCTATGACGCGCAATTTATCGTCATGGAAGTGGACACTTCCGTGATGATAATTTTGGTAATGTCATGGAACACTTCTACGACAACACAGGTATGACTATCTTGATTCTGTCATAAATTTGTCATGGATGTACATGCATGACAGAAAACGTGACCTACTATGAGAAACACGTATCATCACGGAAGTGTATTTTTTTGTAGTGCACCTGCTTGCGGGGCAAGTCTCCCCCTCCTGCCCCCCCTCTAGATGCATCTAGGGGGGCGGGCCCCTCTTCCCTTCTCCCTATAAATAGTGAGGGGGTGGGGGAGCAACCGCACCCCTTCCCCTGGTGCAGCCCTACACCCTCCAACACCTCCTCCTCCTCCATAGTGCTTGGTGAAGCCTGCTTGGGAGAACCACGAGCTCCACCACCACGCCGTCGTGCTGCCAGGCTCTCCTCAACTTCTCCTTTCCCTTGCTAGATCAAGAAGGAGGAGGCGTCCCGGGCTGTCACGTGTGTTGAGCCTTGAGGCGTTGTCCGCTCGGCGCTTGGATCGGATCTTCCGCGATTTGAATCGCCGCGAGTATGACTCCATCAACCGCGTTCTTGTAACGCTTCCGCTTAGCGATCTTCAAGGGTATGCAGATGCACTCCCTCTCCCCCGTTGCTAGTATCTCCTAGATTGATCTTGGTGACATGTAGGAATTTTTTGAATTATTACTATGTTCCCGAACAACCACATGCTATCAATCCTGATATGTCGCACGTTGTTGATGATGCTACCTCTGCTATGAATGATGCTTATGATGATGCTAGTACCTTGCTTGATGATAATGTGCCACTAGGTGAATTTCTTGATGAACAAATTGCTAGAGTAAGACAACATGATATTGTTGAAACTGATGATGAGCTTGAAACTGAAAATCTTGAAACACCTACTAGAACTAGCCCTCCCAGATATGAATTGCCAAAGGTAGGAAGGTTATGTTATGGGTGAAGAGGAAACTACAGATATTCTTGCTTGTAAGGATAGAGATGATCTAAAGAAATTATTATGGAAGTATAAAGAAAAATCTCTGAATGCTAGAATGAAATGTGATCCTAAGTTTCCTACTTCACCTATCTTTATTGATGATAAGGATTATGAATTCTCTGTCGACCCAGAATTAACCACTTTGGTTGAATCTGATCCTTTCCATGGTTATGAAACTGAAACTATTGTGGCACATCTTACTAAGTTGAATGACATAGCCACCCTTTTTTTTCATGATGAGAAAATTCTCTATTACTATATTCTCAAATAATTTCTGTTCTCATTAAAGGGTGATTCTAAAGCTTGGTAAAATACTCTTGCTCCTGGTTGTGTGTGTGGTCCCCAGGATATGATTTATTACTTCTCTGAAAAATATTTTCCTGCTCATAAGAAACAAGCTGCCTTATAGGAAATATTTAACTTTGCGCAAATTGAAGAAGAGAGTCTCCCACAAGCTTGGGGAGGCTTCTCCAATTGCTTAATGCTTTGCCCAATCATCCTCTTAAGAAAAATGAAATACTTGATATCTTCTATAATGGACTAACACTACTAGGGAAAAGCCTCGCAGCAGCGCTGGTTTTATGCCTATCAGTAGCGCGGGCAGGAGCGCTACTGATAAGGCGCTACAACTAATGCTTAGCAATAGCGTGCCTGGATCGCTTCTTCAGGACCGCGCTACTGGTAATTAGTAGTAGCGCTTCTACTTTCCCGCGCTACTACTACTATTTAGTATTTTATTTCTTTTTTATTTCATGTTGTATTCATACACCTTTACACAAGTTTTCATACAACAGGAATTTAGAGATTGTTTTTACATCATAATGAGTTATTACATCACGGGGTGAAAGAACGTGGACTAGTTTCAAGTGTATGTCCATCCACTTGAAACTAATCATGATTCTTTCACCCAATGATATAATAATATCATCATCATCATCATATCATTAACAACTTATCATCATAATACATCATTGTCATATAACACCTCCTCAAGATCATCGTTTTCATCAATGACATCACATAGCAAATTGGTCACTAGTCGTAATCACAAGTACTCCTCATTATCAACTCTAACACATTACCACATAATAAACATATTGTACCTCATAGGACCTACTACATTCGATTAAGACCTACTACATTTTCTAAGGTAAAATAGCAAAAAACAAGATAGCCCCTGACTCTCCATTATGGAGAATGGAGATTAGCCTGTCTCCAATTCTTGCCTTACGCTGAATGTTACTTCCAAGAACCTCCTTGCGAATGTCCATACATTTCTTCCATTCTTTGATGATCATGTGTTCACCGGTTTTAGAAATCCGATATGCACAGGTGAGCTCCCTAGATTTACCTGGCATTATGTTCAGACTGAGAGGCGACCATTCAGAGACATCAGATGAGGCACACAATCCATCGGGAGTTTCTGTTGAAAAACATAATAATAACTTCGTAGTTAGCAATGATGTACTAATTTTAGAAGTATGCAAAAGATGCACGGATGTCATAATAGTAAAAAATCTTACCAGGGTATCTCCAGAGAAGTTACCATGGTTCAACACATGCACTAGTGGCACGTATTCACCATACTTTGGAGGAGTTCGATAATAGTTATTGTAATTCTCAAGAAGAGTACAAAATGCGATCGGATGATTTTTCTCCTTATCGTTAATTCGGTGCCATCGGTGTAGTGGGTTTTATCTACCATCTTCCGCAGTCTTTGAAGAATCAAAATAGGCTGTCAATGGAAATAAGCTATCAACAATTTTGAAATAAACAATATAAATTAGTTAATAACTATGTTTGAGAAACTCACATAGCGGTACAATCGGAGCGTATCAACAAGGACCCAAATGTCCATATTGTCTTGCTCGATGTCGGGATCACCAAGATCCATGGTGACAATCATACCCTCATAAAAACCATACATTTTGCAAAGTGCTTCCCAATTTTGGCAACCAAAATGGGTTACGCTCTGAGCATTGCACAGATTTACTTCAAAATCCATATCATGATGGGTCCTTAGGTGTATTTTCTTTGTTTCGAAATTTTCATGGTCTTCAAAACCCATCCTCTCCAAGACATAGCGTCTTGCATGGCATGGGATAAGCTAGTCGAATAGTAAAATATGAAAATTAGACGTTGAAATAGTTGAAGTCATGCTTAATTATGAAAAAAACACTTTTCGTTGTTGCGTACCATTTCACAATCGAAGGTCTCCTCGAGCTTAAGGCTGAAGCGCCGATCTTCGTCGGTGAACGAACACATCGCACATACCTCGATCGTCGTGGCACCAGCTACACTCCCCCGGGAGACTGTTGTCGTGCGAGTACGACATTTTCTACGTTCATAATTCAAAGATTAAACTTGTACATATTCTAGCACAAGTCATGCCAGAATTCACGAAAAAATCCGGCATGACCTTTGCTAAAAAAGGACATATCGAGCGCCTGAAATTTGCCGGAACGGAAATTAATCAACACTCCGGCAAAACGTAGGCCACTCGGAGATGTAAACTGAACATGAACGGTCACTTTGGCAACCACATATCCTATTTGAGCAACAACACAAGATATACAAGGATATTTGGCTGGTCTCACCTCGATGTCGGAGGGGGTCGGTGACTGGGACAACGGCGGGGATGTCGGAGGGGGTCGGTGACGGGGACGATGGCGGGGATGTCGGAGGGGGTCGGTGATGGGGACGACGGTGGTCACCTGAGAAACCATATAAGTTATCACTAATACATCCCGAATAATTGCTTAAACTAAAAAATAACAACAAATATGACATGTTCAACTAGTTTTATTAATTCAACTAGTTCTTACTAAATATAAACTTACTATAAATAGAAAAAACTAGTTCTTTCTAAAAATAAAGTAGTTCAACTAGTTATATTAATTTACTTAGAAAACTAGTTCAACTACAACTAAAAATCTAGTACTAACTAAGCAACATCTAGTTAACTAGTACCATCACTACTAGTAATTAACATCTACTACTACTAAAAATCTAGTAATAACTAAGCAACATCTAGTACTAGCTATGAACCCTAAATTAACATCTACAACTACTAAATCTAGTACTAACTAGTGGCAGGGGTGGGGGCGACGGAGGTAGCTAGGCGGCGAGGTCGAGGCGGTGGGAGGAGGCTGCCGGCGGAGGAGGAGGAGGCGGCCCGCCGCGGAGGGAGGAGGGCGGAGGAGGAGGAGGAGGCGGCCGCAGGCGGAGGGAGGATGTGCGAGGAGGAGGGAGGAGGGATGGAAGGAGCCGAGCACCTCGGCGGCGGATGGAAGGCGGCAGCGATGGCGGCACGCCTGACGACAGTTAACGGCACGAGGGCGAGTGAGAGTGTGAGTGAGGGCCGGTCGTGCGCGTGGGGATAAGGTAGGGATAGTTGTAGAGTGTTTGCCAAAACGCGCTACAGCTAATCTGAATAGTAGTAGCGCCTTGCACATAAACCGCTCTTTGCTAAGTGTAACTATACAAAAATACGTCAATGCAAAAATACATTGGCCATCAATGATCTTTTTGTGTACAATCTGAATTGTCAATATGAGTCCTATCCGGTAGGAACGGAGAGGACTCATATTCTTGACCACAAATTTTACACATAGAGTTCAGTGAAGACCAACTGGTTGTGGTAGTTTCAGAAATAACATATTTAAGGTGGTAAACACCCTGTTCATGGAGCGAGGTGGGACTAAACTTGTGGGCTGATCTTAGCAGTAGCAGTTTTCCTATAAGCGCGCTGCTGCTAACTTCTATAGCAGTAGCGCTGTTCAGTATAGTGCGCTACTGCTATAACTAGCGGCGAGGTCATGGCAATTATAGCAGTGGCGCGGTTTGTGGTGGACGCGCTCATCGCTATTTTCTGTCGCCAGCTGCGTTTCTCTAACTGCTGCTGCTAAGTAGCAGCAGCGTGGTATTTTGTGGAGCGCTGGTGGTAAGATTATGTGTATAGGCTTTTCCCTAGTAGTGTAACTAGTGCTTCTAGGGATTTCCTAGATAGTTGTGCTGGTTGTGTTTTGAGGGAACCAACTATTGGGCAAGCTAAAGAATTATTCAATAACATATTGAAAAATTATGATGATTGGACTCCTCCCCAACCACCTACTAAACCCACTCTGTCGTGGAATTATCACGTCAAATGTCCTAGTGAAAGGACTTAGTCATGGAGCCATCGCAACGGGTTAGCTTAAAGGGGTTAAACCGGACAAAGGACACATGAAGTTTATACTGGTTCGGCCCCTTGCGGTGAAGGTAAAAGCCTACGATCCAGTTGGGTGTTCTTGATGTGGTTTCGATTGCCAGGGAGCAAACATGCTATGGCGGCTCTTGAGTTGTTGTTTCTTGTCCCTAAACCGCCGCCGGGTCATCCCTTTATATACATAGGTTGACGCCCGGCCGGTCTACAGAATCCCGAGGCCGGCTCATACAAGTGTCCGGCTTGGTTTCTCCTTTCCTGACTTACAATACAAGTTATGCATCTATGGCGGTTCACTACTATGGGCCCTAATCCTCCGTTGGGCTCTGGGCCTCTAAGTCTTGATAGTTGAAACACCATAACCTTCATCTTCATGGGCTCTTGTATGGGACTCCTTGTGAGTTAATCCGGCCCCTCCTGGGCGGTTTAACTCAGTAGTCATATCCCCAACATTAGGCCCCAGGTTGATTTGAACTTGTTCATGTCAATCTTCAACTTAGAGAATTTCTGATGTGAACATCTTGTGTTGTCCTGGTAAACCGCCGTGAAGTCATCTTGTGGAATCGCCTTAAACCGCCATGACGTCATCTGCGTAAAAAACTCGTAAAGATTCCTTTTCATTAATTGATCTCCGTAGATCGAGGTGACAGCTGTATCAGATATCCGATTTTTTACTCCTCGATTTTCGCGCATGTCTCTTATCCTTTTGCCTTTATAAATAAGACCGGGGGTCCCTTCCTTTTTTCCCTTGCCTCTTCGCATCTTCTTCCTCCTCGCCACTCCGAAGAGCTCGAGCTCCACCGCTGCCCTCGACCTTCAAGCTTTTGCATCATCTTGGGCCGCTGCATCGACCTGAACGTACCAGAGATCTGCGGTGCTTCTCCGCCCCTCCTGTGAATCTGGTAAGTCTCCTTCCTTCAACCCTAGATCTCCATTAGGGCTTCAGTGTTTATCCGCGTTCGTCACCGTTCATCTGTGTTTGTTATTACAATCTCATCTAATCTAGATAAGCTTGACATTTTTCCCTTGCGGCTGGTGCTGTAGTTTATCTTGCCTTGTGTAACACCCACGATGCGGCTATATCTCCCACGTGTCAAAGCACGACTTAGAGGCATAACCGCATGGTGGTTTTTATGCATAAGAAGGGTCATCTTCACACAATCCCATGTAATGAATAAGAATGGGATAAAGAGTTGGCTTACAATCGCCACTTCACACAATGAACATAAATAAATCATATGTCATTCAGAGTGCACACATATAGTCCGACTACGGACGAAGCCAAAAGAAAAGAAGATAACCCAACTGCTGGATCCCCGATCGTCCCAACTGGGCTCCACTACTGATCAACATGAAACGAAACATAGCAACGACTAAGATCTTCGTTGAGCTCCCATCTAAGCTCGGTTGCATCACCTGCACTGGTATCATCGCCACCTGCAACTGTTGTGATAGTATCTGGTGAGTCACGAGGACTCAGCAATCCCATTACCATGGGTATCAAGACTAGCAAGGCTTAAAGGGAAAGGAAGGGGTAAAGTGGTGAGGTTGCAGGAGCGACTAAGCATATATGGTGGCTAACATCCGCAAATAAGAGCGAGAAGAGAGCAAATGGAACGGTCGTGAAGCTAGCAATGATCAAGAAGTGATCCTGAACTCCTACTTACGTTAAACATAACCCAAAACCGTGTTCACTTCCCGGACTCCGCCGAGAAGAGACCATCACGGATACGCACACGGTTGATGCGTTTTAATCAAGTCAAGTGTCAAGTTCTCTACAACCGGACATTAATAAATTCCCATCTGCCACATAACCGCGGGCACGGCTTTCGAAAGTTTATACCCTGCAGGGGTGTCCCAACAGTCCATCACAAGCTCTCATGGTCAATGAAGGATATTCCTTCTCCCAGGAAGACCCGATCAGTCTCAGAATCCCGGTTTACAAGACATTTCGACAATGGTAAAAGAAGACCAGCAAAGCCGCCCGATGTGCCAACAAATCCTGATAGGAGCTGCACATATCTCGTTCTCAGGGCACACCGGATGAACACTACGTACAACTAAAACCAGACCTCAAGTTTCCCCGAGGTGGCGCTGCAAGTGGCTCTAGTTCGGACCAACACTCAAAGAAGCACTGGCCCGGGGGGGTTAAAATAAAGATGACCCTTGAGTCTGTAGAACCCAAGGGAAAAAAGGCTTAGGTGGCAAATGTTAAAACCAAGGTTGGGCCTTGCTGGAGGAGTTTTATTCAAAGCGAACTGTCAAGGAGGTCCCATAAATCACCCAACCATGTAAGGAACGCAAAATCAAGGAACATAACACCGGTATGACAGAAACTAGGGCGGCGAGAGTGGAACAAAACACCAGGCATAAGGCTGAGCCTTCCACCCTTTACCAAGTATATAGATGCATTAATTAAATAAGAGATATTGTGATATCCCAACATAATCCTGTCCATCATGGAGCAATCTTCAACTTCACCTGCAACTAACAACGCTATAAGAGGGGCTGAGAAAAGGAGTAACATAGCCAAACAACGGTTTGCTAGGAAGGTTGAAAAGGTTAGAGGCTGACATGGCAAAAGGGGAGGCATTGTAAACAAGTGATAGGCAGCCCAGCATAGCGACAGAACGAAGCAACTATCAAGCAAAGATAGAAGTGATATCAAGGGTAATGGTCATCTTGCCTGAGATCTCGATAGGAAGAAGAACGAGTCCATGAAGAAGACAAACGAACGTAGTCAAACGAATCCTCACAACTCCAGAACAAAACCGAAGCTAACGAGAGAAGCAAACCGGAAAGAAGCAAGCAACATGGTAAACAACGATCACATAATCATGGCATGATGCACAACCAAGTATGATGCATGTCCGGTTTAATGAGGCATGGCATGGCAAAGTGCATCAAACAATACTACAAGTTAAGTGGAGCTCAATATGCAAAGAGTTACATATTGACAAAACACCACATTCGAGTTATTTAGTTCGCTCCCGATTATGTACCCAAAAATATTAAATGTTATTAAACATGAAAAGGGGTGAAGCATAATTAATCTAACTATTTAGGCAAGTTTATATGAGGCCGGAAACAACAAACAACTATTCCGGAAAATCCCCACATGTCATTTAGCAATTTAATGCAAACACAAATTTAAACATTTTAATTGTTGTTATCATGATGCGGATGACATATGCAAGTTCTATGCAATTTTTATGAAAAATGTTGACATGAGCATGTTATGAAGCATTTGGTCACCATGGCGGAACGAAAGGGGAGCCACTGCAACAACAACGGAAATGGTGCCACGGCAACATTTCGATGATCCGACAACTCATCGAGATGTCGGTGCAAAATAAAGTGGGCGTGAGCATGTCATGCAAGGATGGTGGGGTGCTCCCGAATTCCGGGTTCCCACGGGACGGCGGCATGGCAAACGAGGAACATGCAAAGACAAACAGGCACGGTGCAAACACGAGCATCTCATACAACAAACATGCATTCGTTCACGGGCGGTCGTCTCAGGGTTATACCTTCGAAGCGTGCATTCGGGGCGGAACGCGTTTCGTAGAGGGAAGTAGACGTTCTCGTGATGTATTGGAAGTAGTTGTTCTCGCGATGGTAGTGGAAGTAGTCGTACACGGCGACGGTAGATGTACACGACAATCGTAGTGGTACTATGTGTCGGTCGTCGTGGTACTTGAATAATCCACGGAGGCAGTCTTGGCGTTCCGGGTCCTGTGGTCTTAGCAGCGTCTGGCAGGCGATGGCATACCACGACCAAGGTGGCGCAACAAGACACCAATGAAGGGAGAAGCAGGCGCTGGGCGATGGAGTTTCTCCCGACTCGCTGGGTGCTCGAGGACACGGACGCTCGGGCAGCGGTGTGCAGGACGCAGGTGGAGGGCTTGTAGGCGACAGGCAGCGAGGTGGTGAAGGTCCGGCAGCAGCGGAGGATCTGCAAGGCGAGAGAAGGCGGAGGATGGAGCAGGTCCGGCGAGGTGGAGGCATAGGGCGGCGGAGCACACGGTGTGACGACCATGGACGGGCGACGGTGTGGGCGCGCAGGAGATGAAGGAGGCAGGAGGCAAGCCGCGCGTGAGGGAGTGGAGGAGAGAGGAGGAAGGGCGCGGGAGGAGCAGCAAGGCGGCGCCATGGCCGGAGATGGTCGTTACAGCGAGGATCGGGACAAGGGGTGCAGCGCGAGGAGGGAGAGATGAGGATCTAGCGATGCGGGTGTGCGTACGATGGGGATCGAGTGCGGCGCTGAGGAACGATGAGGAGGGTTGCAGGGTCGGGCTAGGTTAGCTAGGGTTCGGGAGGAGGCCGCCGGGCCCACAGGCCTGGCGATCTTCTTCTTGGGTCTTGGTGGGCTGAGGGGAACAGGGGTCTGGGTGAGCTGCTCTCTCTCTCTCACTCTTATAGTTTCTATAACAGAAAAACATTAGAGGGAAGGAAAATGAAGAAGGGGTTAGGGAAAGAATATGAGCATAGGGTTAATTTTTCCGGACTCCTAAAAATGAAGCTTGATCCAGGTAAAATAGAAGTGGGCATGAATGGAAGTTTAAATTCAATCTCATTTGAATTTCACTCAAATGGGTTTGAACTAGGACTTGGTTTTTGAACTGTCCAAAAATGTTGAGATTTTTGGTGGAGCTCCGGAATATGATGAGAGAATATATGGCAAGGTTGGAGACCAGGAATTAAGATAACAAAGGCATTGGGATATTTTGCAAGTGTGTTATGGTGAATTCCAAATTAATGAAATATTTAAAATAGGTCCATAAATATTAGGAGGATATGTTATAAAGAGAAATCACCATGTGAATTCCCTCGATTTAAATAGATCAAAAGATCTATGCAATTTATTTAGTTGATGTTTTAAAAATTAAATGACATGCTGGCATGATGACATGATGCAATGCAAAAAATAAAAGAGCAAGCACAAAAGAAACACACGACGAAACTCGGAATAGCTGGAAGTATTCTGAAGCGTCGGTCTGGGGCGTCACACCTTGTCATAATATCCTTTTGGCTACGAGTAGATCCCGTCTGAACCTTTGTTGTTCTGCTGTCGGCATTTTAGGGCTTAGAAAAATTTCTTTACTGAACTTCCGTAGATCCAAAATTACAATACCATTTTGTGAAACTTGTTTGTGCAACACTTAGCAAATTTTAGATCTGTTTCTTCCACTGTAGGCGGTTTAACCTTTAAATGATAACCCGCCAGGTACCATTAGTCCTCACTTAAACCGCCAACTTTACCTGAGCATAGAATCCGGTTTAACATGAACATATGCTTTGATTAAATCCCCCGGTTTGACACCGGTTTATGCATATCAATCTTGGACTATGAACCGTCATTTGAACTTCCTTTACAGTTTGTCAGCAAAAAATGGCCAGACAATTCTCCTCTTGCAATTGGGTTCCTTCCCGAATCAAAGAATAGCAACTCACTGGATATGTTCTGACTGGCGCTTTAGCCAAGAAAGAGGTCATTCATTGGCAAGTTCCTGGTAGTGAGAATCCTCCTGAACCTCAAGATGGAGAAGTGGTAATATTTATGCAGCATCTGGACCAAGGATTTAGTCCTCCCGGATCAAAGTTTTCCGGGATGTACTTGCTAGTTTCCAGCTCCACCCTCTAGATATTGGGCCAAACCTGTGTCCAATATTTGCAATTTCCAAGTATTCTGTGAAGTTCATCTGCAAGAGGAACCGTCCGTTGACCTTTTCAGAGACCTCTTCCACTTGAACCGCTGTACCGAATTCACTGACGGCCCCAATACTGAGCTTGCGGGGTGTCAATTCAGAAAAGAAAAGAGGTCGATTTCCCTCATGCCAAACATCACAGCCACCCCAAAGATTGGAATCAGACATGGTTCTATTGCTGAAACACTGCTCCTGCTGATGAAAATCCTCTGCCGGGTTACCCTGCTCACCGGCTTAGTAATGGACATCCACTGCCTCAATGTCTGACTGCTAAAGAACGACAAACATTTGCACCACAGCTTGCCAAGCTCCGGGCTCTTATGGCTAACGGCTTGATTGGTATTGACCTTGTTCGTTGCTGGGTTTCCTGGAGTATCTTGCCTTTAAGCCGTCGGTCCGGTTTAATGCATGAATATACTGGGGATGTTAAGGATCCTCAACGGCACATTGACATACAGTTAACTGAAGATGAGGTCACTGATGTTGTTAAAAAGATGTTGGATGAACCAGTAGCTGAGTGCAGCAAGACCGAGCTGTGTCCCTTTTACGCTTCCAACAAACCACCAACAGTAAGATTTTGCCTTTCTACTTTTAATCTATCCTCGTTTTAACACTTTTTGACAGCCTTCTGTTTGTTCTTTATAGCCAAAGACCCATTCTAGAAAAGGAAGCCTCAAGACAAACCGGCATAACCACAAGACAAACTGGTGAGAGCTCCACATGCCAAGAGCAAGGTCACAAAGAGGTCGGCAAAGAAGAGAACCGCCGAGTCCTCTGATCCGCCCGAAGACGTTGAAGATTCGGACCCAGAGGTAGAACTTGTTTCCCTTGGTTCATTTTTTATGCATTTTATTGACAATGATCGTTATCAGGATGATGCGGAAGCCAGTCGTGCGGACCATGTAGAGGTAATTTCCCTTTCCTCCGATTCAGATCATGTGCTGGTTCAAAAACTTCGTCGCGCAATCCGGAAAGTAAAACTTTCACATCCTCACGCTCATTTGGATCCACACTTTTCTTTGAAGACACAAAAGCATGAAAGTCGTCGCACAACCCGGCATAGTGGCCAACAGGTCACTTCCTCTGGTTTGCCAGACACCCCAACCCGGAAGCGTCGTCCAGAGGTCTCTTTTTCTTCTAATAAATCTTATCCTTTGGCGGGTTGCTTCCGATACCCACTTAATCCGTCTGATTCAAATTATCAGGTAACTTCCAACTCATCTTCTGGCGACTGATCAACCACACAAATGCCTCCTCTCAAGACCATCCCTGGGTAAGTGATATTTTTATCTTAGCCTTCTTGCGCCGGTGTATTATATTAACATCTGTCTGCTATTTTGCAGCGCCAAAGGCCGACTCGGCAAGAAGGCAAAAACGAATGCTCCTATTGAGTTATTTGAACCGGAGAAGACCCCAGAAGGTAATGGTGGAGATGCTGACATTGATGTGAATGATCCTGTACCACAAGGTCAGGATACTTATGTTGATCCACCAGAAGTTAACCCGGCCAGTCCTCATGCTGATCCGCCCAGCCCAATTGCTAATCCTCCAAGTCATGCTGCTGATCCGCCAAGCCCAGCCAAAGCCTGAGATAAACCGGCTAGCCCAAGTAAAACAGCGGCGATGTTGTGATCACGGATTTGGCCATACTTACTGGCATACATGCCGCTTTGTCAAAACACAGTGCCAAAGAGGAATTTGCTGACGTGGAGAAAGGCAAATGGAAGACTGATCTGTCAAGCTATGCTCATCTCAACGCTCAAGATCTTCACTTTGGATACCTAAACCGCCTATATACAAGTCGTGACTGTGAGGCCGGTTTACTCAACTTGATGAAGGAGCGATATGAGGTAACTTCTGTAAATCTTGCTTTGTACTTTTATCAATCCCATTGTAGCCCCTAAGGGCTGGTTTATCTCTTGAAGAAGGACCGGAACTTTGGATAAAAAAAGATTTCAACTGCGTAGCCCCCAAGGGCCGGTTTACCTCTTCAAGATGAACCGGGACTTTCTGTTAAACATTTGTCCTTGTTGACTTCCTTCACTTTGATTTGACTGATCAATTAGACATTAGCCCCCAAGTGCCAAGCTTAATACTTGTATTGAGCCTTGGGACTTTAAAATATCAGTTTAAGAAGCAATCCCCATTAGCCCCCAAGTGCCAAGTGTATAACTTGTTATGTGCTTGGGACTTTGAAGAAGATATGAACAACTTATCATCTGTCTGTTGCAGGCTGACTTGAGCAATAAAGATTCCCAAATTGCCGATCTTCAAGAAAATATTAAGTCCCAGCAAGCAGAAACCTCCAAGTCCAAGGACGAACTGAAAAGCACTCTGACAGCCATGGAGCAATTGAAAGATGGCTTTAAGAATGAACGAACGAGTTGGGACACTGAGAAGGCTGCTTTGTTAAAGCGGGCTGAAGACGCCGAAGCAGCACTTAAACCGGTGGCGGGAGAGCTAACTGGGATGAAGTATCAAGTGAATGCTATGACTTCTGCAATATTTGGTAAGTACTTTGTAAAAACCGCTCTCCAACATCTTTGAAATTTCCGGTTTAACCTCAAATTCTTAAACCGTTGCAGGCAGTCGTGTTGCTCATCTGGGCTCGGATATGCGGATGAAGTTGAAGGCAGCATATACGTTGATAGAGCAACTGTATACTGGTGCACAACAAGTCATCTGTGCGGACTCTTACAATAAACCGACACCAACTTTGATCAAGGATACATTGGCCAAGTTATCGATGACACCTTCCCAGATAGAGGAGGTAAAGCGATCTACTACCAGGGCTGGCACTTTATCAACACTGACTCGTGCTAAAGCTTGGATAGCTGATCTTGATCTGGTAGATATCGCAAAGGGCTATGCTGGTGAACAAGTAGACATGTCAGCTTTTGATAATAAAGCCCTCAAAGCCCTGACAAAGGAGATGCGCCCGCTAGCAAGCCAATTGGCTGAAGAGGCTAACTTGTCTACTCAACAGTCCTTCTATGATGCATGCAACAAAAGGGTTGATGGCGCTGTTAAAGAAGTGCAGAATCTCATCCCGCCAATCCGTAAGCACACCTATGCCCCTTACGTTGAACTGTCCAATCTTATAAGTGAAGAAGTTGTCTTCCAGGCTTTAACCCGGATTGACTGGACCACCATTGACTTCCAGCCACTGGGTGGGGAGGAGGAGGTTGAACCGACGCCAGAAGATCCATCAACTTCACGTCAACCTGGTGACGAGTCTTAATCCGGCAATCGGCTTGATTTTCACAAACTATGTTCTTGTGCAAAAAACAATCATTATTTTGGGCATCAAAGCGCCTTGTAATAGGCTAGTTGAAATACTTTGATATGCTGCCATGGTGCACTTGCTGCATGTCATTTGTTTGACCCGTCATGATTATTGCTGTGCTTTGCTTATATATCTTGATAATTTCATGCAATCCTTGTGTCTTCATAAAAAGAATTGTCTTGGCGGTTTACCACCGGACGGGTCATAATGCCCAATACAAAGCCTAGTTGATTACCAAGGCTGAATAAATATCAAAATATGAAATAGATCATACCTGTGATATTAAATCACATTGTTGGCTTACCAACTTGATTGTAGTAAGGGTAAGAACCCAAATCTTGAGTATTGATGACTCCCACCATGCAGTCATGGTGTATATAATAAGTCATGCCGGGTTGTGATGAACACCGGATGATCATGCTGGCGACATGTAGTCAAAATCAGACCGGGTTATAAAACAACAGTTTAATAATGAGTATGGTCTGACAACTTGTAGCTGAAAGCCAAGCCGGGTTAATAAACACTGGGTTATTATGATGACTGATAGCCATGCCGGGTCAATAAACGCCAGTTCAACATAAAATCTTCTCAAAAGAAAAACTCTTTGACAAAAGCAAATAAAAACCATGTAGTTGAGGCTTTTCAAGGGTTGCCAGGCCCAAATTCGAGGTTTTTCATGGGCTGCCAGGCCGCTGAGTTAAACCATTTTGCAAAGCCTTTCAAGATGCGCCTCCAACTAATCAATCGTCATTTTAACTTTGACAAGTTTAGGGTCTGTATAAGATTGACTTGTCAAACGTTCGGCGGGTCATGCCAGGATTACCTGGATAGGAGTGGCTTACTTGATAAAGGCAGGTTAACTCGGGGTTTTAGGTGAATACACCAGGCTTCCAAACCGTGCTTGATAGCATATTACAAGGGTCCTTTCAAACTCTTTGTTGCATTGCACAAAGAGCCCCCAGGTAACTTTATGAGTTGTGCTCAATGGATGCCTATGTTTGAGCTGTGCATAGCATCCAGACTCTCTTTGGCCCCTTGGGTGTGAAGCTCCCAAGCTGTATTTGTGGCGTGATAGCCGGTTTGACAGGCAGAACTTCGCTTTGTCAGCTGAAGCCCTCATGTAATCAAAAGATATTTGAAGAAAACGGCAGAGGCCCTGTGAGGGAGTCCTGGATTAGGGGGTGTCCGGATGGCTGGACTATGACCTTTGGCCGGACACCCGGACTATGAAGATACAAGATTGAAGACTTCGTCCCGTGTCCGGGTAGGACTTTCCTTGGCGTGGAAGGCAAGCTTGGCGATACGTTATGTAGATCTCCTCCCATTGTAACCGACTCTGTGTAACCCTAACCCTCTCCGGTGTCTATATAAACTGGAGAGATTTAGTCCGTAGGACGAACAACAATCATACCATAGGCTAGCTTCTAGGGTTTAGCCTCTCTGATCTCGTGGTAGATCTACTCTTGTACTACCCATATCATCAATATTAATCAAGCAGGAGTAGGGTTTTACCTCCATCGAGAGGGCCCGAACCTGGGTAAAAACATCGTGTCCCTTGTCTCCTATTACCATCCGCCTAGACGCACAGTTCGGGACCCCCTACCCGAGATCCGCTGGTTTTGACACCAAGATTGGTGCTTCCATTGAGAGTTCCTCTGTGTCGTCACCTTTAGGCCCGATGGCTTCTTCGATGATCAACCACGACGCAGTCCAGGGTGAGACTTTTCTCCTCGGACAGATCTTCGTATTCGGCGGCTTCGCATTGCGGGCCAATTCACTTGGCCATCTGGAGCAGATCGAAAGCTACGCCCCTGGCCATCAGTTCAAATTTGGAAGTTTGAACTACACGGCTGACATCCGCAGAGACTTGATCTTCGATGGATTCGAGCCACAGCCGAGCACGCCGCACTATCACGATGGGCATGATCTAGCTCTGTCGCCGCATAGTGCCCAGAAGGCCGCTCAGGTGTCCGCTCCGACCCTTAGTTCGGAGCCCACTGCGCCAACCAGGGATGGATGGTTGGACACCGCCTCAGGGGCTGCAATCTCTACGGTGATCGAGCCGAATACCAGCCTGGTCCTTTGTGAAGCTCGTGACTCCAAGGTGCCGGACTCCTTTCCGGACTCCGAATCTTCCGCACCCCTTCCGATCGAACCCAATTGGGCTCCGATCATGGAGTTCACCGCCGCGGACATCTTTCAGCACTCGCCCTTTGGCGACATCCTAAATTCACTAAAGTCTCTCTCTTTGTCAGGAGAGCCCTGGCCGGACTATGGTCAGCCAGGTTGGGATGCGGACGACGAAGAAATTCGAAGCCCACCCACCACCCACTTCGTAGCCACTGTTGATGATTTAACCGACATGCTCGACTTCGACTCCGAAGAGATCGACGGTATGGACGCGATGAAGGAGACGACCAAGAGCCAGCGCCTATAGGGCACTGGAAAGCCACCTCGTCATATGACGTATACATGGTGGACACCCCAAAAGAAGGGGATGGCAAAGGAACAACGGAGGATGACCCCTCCAAGAAACAGCCTAAGCACCGGCGTCAGCGGTGCCGCTCTAAATTCCGCCAAAGCAAAAATGGCGAGTCCGACACCGGAGACAATAACACCCCGGACAGTGCCGAAGACAACCCCCTCCAGCAGGATTCAGCGCAGGAGGATGGAGAAGCCAGCCCTCATGAGAGAGCGGCAGACAGAGAGGTCGAGGACGACAATTATATGCCTCCCTCTGAAGACGAGGCAAGCCTTGAGGACGACAAATTTGTCGTGTCTGAGGATACCGTCGAACAAGAGCGTTTCAAACGCAGGCTTATGGCCACGGCAAGTAGCCTCAAGAAAAAACAGGAGCAGCTTAGAGCTGACCAAGATTTGCTAGCCGACAGACGGACTGAAGTCCTGGAGGCCGAAGAATACAAACTCGAATGCCCCTCCAAGAGCTAACCAAAGCGCAGGCTGCTACCCCAATTAGAGGAGGAAGCAACTAAAACTACATCACCAGCGTATGACGCGGCCGACCGGCCACCTCGTGGCCGCGACAGAGAGGCCTCTCGGCCATCCATTCAAGCCGCACCCCGGCGCCGCTCAAAAAATACCAAGGCATGGGGAAACGCGCCAGACCTACGAGACATATTGGAGGACAGGGCCAGGCAAACAATATCGATCTACGGATCGCGTGGGCGCCCCACGACACGTGACGATAACCGTCACGCCGGATACGGGAAATACGGCCAGGCCGAACAGGGCAGGCAAAGCTCATATGAGCTACATCGTGATATAGCCCAGTACAGAGGCGCCGCACACCCACTATGCTTCACAGATGAAGTAATGGATCATCAAATCCCCCGAAGGGTTTAAACCCGTAAACATCGAATCATACGATGGCACAACAGATCCTGCGGTATGGATCGAGGATTATCTCCTTCATATCCACATTGCCCGCGGTGATGATCTACACGCCATAAAATACCTCCCACTCAAGCTTAAAGGACCAGCTCGGCATTGGCTTAACAGCTTACCAGCAGAGTCAATTGGTTGCTGGGAGGACCTGGAATCCGCATTCCTTGACAACTTTCAGGGCACTTATGTGCGACCACCAGACGCCGATGACCTAAGCCACATAATTCAGCAGCCAGAGGAATCGGCCAGACAATTCAGGACACGGTTCCTAACCAAGAAAAATCAAATAGTTGACTGTCCGGACGCAGAGGCCCTCGCAGCCTTCAAACATAATATCTGTGATGAATGGCTTGCCCGGCACCTTGGACAGGAAAAGCTGAAATTCATGGCAGCCCTCACAACACTCATGACCCGCTTTTGCGCGAGTGAAGACAGCCGGCTAGCTCGTAGTAATAACATGACAAAGAGCCATGGTAATTCAAATACCAAGGACAACAATGGCAGGTCACGTCGCAACAAGCACAAGCGCTGCATTAACAGTGACAATACTAAGGATACGGCAGTTAATGCCGGATTCAGAGGCTCTAAACCCGGTCAGCGGAAGAAGCCATTCAAAAGAAATCCTCCGGGCCCATCCAGTTTAGACCAGATCCTCGATCGCTCGTGCCAGATACACGACACCCCCGAACAACCAGCCAATCACACCAACAGGGATTGTTCGGTGTTCAAGAAGGCAGGCAAGTTAAGTGCCGAAAACAGAGACAAGGGGCTGCATAGCGATGACGAGGAGGAGCCCCGGCCGCCGAGCAACAGAGGACAGAAGGGCTTCCCCCCACAAGTGCGGGCGGTGAACATGATATACGCAACCCACATCCCCAAAAGGGAGCAGGCGTGCGCTCGGGGCGATATGCGTTGGAGCCAGTCGCCCCAAAGTTCAACCCATGGTCCTCCTGCCCGATCACTTTTGATCGAAGGACCACCCACTAGCATTAAATCACGGCGGATTCGCCGCATTGGTTCTAGACCCAATCATTGTGGATTTCACCTCACTAGAGTCCCCATGGGCCGGCGATGCTGAACCTGCTTTACCAGGATACAGTGCGGAAAATGGGCATAGATCCCTCAAGGATTAAACCCACAAAGACGACCTTTAAAGGCGTCATACCAGGTGTCGAAGCCAGCTGTACAGGCTCAGTTACACTCGAAGTGGTCTTCGGATCCCCGGATAATTTTCTAAGCGAGGAGTTAATCTTCGATATAGTCCCGTTCTGCAGTGGCTATCACGCCCTGCTCGGACAAACCGCATTCGCAAAGTTCAATGCGATGCCGCACTACGCATATCTCAAGCTCAAGATGACAGGCCCTCGCGGAGTCATTACGGTCAATGGAAACACCGAACGCTCTCTCCAAACAGAGGAGCACACGGCAGCCCTCGCGGCGGAAGTACAAAGTAGCCTCTCAAGGCAATTCTCTAGTCCGGCTGTTAAACGTCCGGACACCATCAAGCGCGCCCGGAGTACCCTACAACAAGACCGTCTGGCACGTTCCCAGGTAGCATAGCAGTGCGGCCCCAACCCCAGCCCTCGCGAGATTGTGACACCAGTACCACGCGTACATAATTACGCTCTGGAAATACCGTCACTACTAGAAAAACCACTACTAATGGCGCACCTAATTTGGCCATTAATGGCGCATCACTGGTGCGCCACTAATAGCACGCCATTAGTAATTTTTACTAATGGCGCACCACCAGTGCGCCATTAGTATCTGATATACTAATGGCGCACCGGTGGTGCGCCATTAGTATAAACCAGGTGCGCCATTAGTATGCCTCCCGAGGCATGTATACCAGTGCTTTGGCATACTAATGGCGCACCACCTCTGGATGCGCCATTAGTAATCATGACATACTAATGGCGCACTAGCCGATGATGCGCCATTAGTATGCCTTTGTCATACTAATGGCGCACTATCATGTGATGCGCCATTAGTATGAATATTAGGTTTTTTTTATATTTTTTTATTTTCTGTTTTTTGCACAGGTTACAAAATGTATAATTTGACAAAATATAGACAGCACACATCAACAATATATTCATCAAATACAATAGAAGATTAGTCTTTGAATACATTTCATCATATTAGTCTCCGAATACAATTCATCATATTAATCTCCGAATTGAAAAGACCGAACAAAGATAGAATATTATATTACAAGTCTCGAGACCGCGAGTAGCGAGTTTGTCTTCACATTACAAGTCGATATCGATCATCTAAACTACCATCACATAGAAGAGAGCTGCGGTCATCACGATGAAACTCGTCTTCATCCGGTTCCTCCAACGCTCCCTCCTCTCCCGCTAGATAGCGGGCGTATCTAGATTCGGCCTCGGCCCTAGTGGTGTACCCTTTGTAACTGTTACCGCTGAATCGGTGAACCTGTCTCCGACACTCCTCCGAGTCATCGTAGACTCCGGGAACCTTACCCTTGTACACGACATACATCGGCATCGCTATGCACTAGCCAAACGAAACGTTAGTACCAATTCACAGAAAATACATAAGCAATATATAAGTATGCAACAGAACGATCGGAAGAGAAAAGCAAGACATTAATAGCATCGATTACATCTAAGTTGAACGACTCTCGAAACCAAAGAGACATACTACAAGTTCATTGAAGTTTAATTACAACATGAGCCAATCAATGTTTCAGAACTAGACAACTCGACTCAAGGGACGGGCGTGGATGAAGCCGCCGTCTATCGTGGGAGTCATGAAAGAGCAGGCGTTGTCATCCTGCATTTGTAGCATTGTGTCGATGTCACTGTTGGACGGTTGATTTCTGAGGTAGAACTGCCCCGAGGTACGAAGGACATCTTGATGGATGATTTCCGCAAACTCCGACTTGGATGCGAAAGAATTCTTGTCGGAGGTCCGCGTCCTGGATTGCCGACACGCTCGCGGCCCAATCTTGAGTTTACTCTGTAGCAGAAGTTGATGATGGTCCCGTCACGATCGCCGCATGTGATGGATGGCGAGTAGGCACCCTTCTGACAAGCCGCGGCCTGCTTGTGACGCAGCAGAACGTCGTATTGTGGGCGAACACGTGCTTGCCATACTTACGAATAGGCCTGGTGAAGGTGCCTCCAGATTTGGCGTAGCCAGGGAGAACATCATCAAGAACCTTCTTGACATTTGTGTAGTCTACGTTCGACTGACGGTCCGGGTCGAAATACGTGGCCATGGAATATTTGGGGCTTAGGAGGATGAGCGTGCAACGTGTGTCACGGTAGTAAACACGGAATGGTAAAAGAAAAAGCGATCGAAATGTAAGAATTCATATGTTACGGGCGGTTGAGGGGAGGACTTACTCGGGAAAGTAAGGCACGAGGAAGTTATCCTTATCGTGGTTTGCCGAATGGCGCCTTCGAGGTAAGAACTTCGCGACTTGCGGTCCCCAGCTGCCCAAGATCTTGGCACGCATGTAGAAGGGGTCAACAATCACGATGTCCGGGTCTTGTCGCGAATGATCCGCATCTCCATACTCAACGAAAATAGCCGAGCGAAGGTGTAGTGCAGCGGATGAAGGTTCAACATAGCGTGGATGTCATCAAAACGCAGCGATCGTCGCCCGATGGAGTTATCCGCATAAAGCCCTTGCCCTCTGGCACCTTGGCATGGAAAACTGGGTATGCCACATCCTTCTCCACGAGCGCCGCTTCTCCAAAGAAAGAACAACATCATGCAGACTCCGCATAGCACCGGTTGCAGCATTGAGCATATTTGTCGGTAGCATCGCCCTACCCGCCACATGCACCCTCCTCGAGATATCCTGCGGTGAAGGTGGCCCGTCCCGAGCACGGATCGCACTCGGTGCCGGGCTGGCTCGCACCCTACTTAGTCTTTCTTTTGCGTGCCTTCTTCTTCTCCTGTAATGGGACCGAGTTTTGCTCACAGACCGCCTTCTTGAGTGTGTTGGGGCTGATAATATTTCGCACCTCGCCTATCCGAGGCTCGGTGAAGTCGGCAGCTGAGGCGTCTCACGAGAGCTGAGCGCCCAGACGGCGCTGTTGCAACTTGGCTTCTCCATGATGCGAGCTAGATCGCACACGTCTTTTGTTGGGTTTGGTTCTTGAGAAGGAGGCCCCATGAAGTCGCCATCGCATTACCCATGCTCGGCAAAGTAATCTTGATCGACGTTGCCAAATGTATCATAGTCGTCGTCATCGTCGTTACGATCCTGTGCCATATGCATGTTTGGATCCGATGGCATAGGGATGTCGGCACCGTTCTGGCGGTCTTGCCATGGGGCCGACTTGGCGCCCGGCTGGGCGGTGTTGTCTTTGGGTGGTGTCCCCGCCCCAAACGAATCTGGCTCTTCGGCCAAAGCGAGGGCCAGCTCAGGCGCCGAGGGTCATCACGTCATCATCGTCGGCCCCGGCCGGGTCGATTCGGAGGTAACAAGTCATCGCAGCCTGGCAGCACCGAACCAGTTGAACCCTAAACAAGTTGGGTGGCATCTGGGTACCGTGGAACAAGGGTTGCCGGTTGAACAATTTTGCCCTTGGCGACATCGACCAACTCGTTGTTCACGAAGTGGAGGAGAGTGCGGAATGTCGGCGGCGCCCTAAAACATGTAGGGCGTCGGGGATGCCGATCAAAAGGCAAGGAGATGAAGTCCTCGGCGAGAGAGGCTTAATTAGTTACCGTGATGATGGCGTCGAGCTCGGCTAATGTAGAGGCACCGCCAGCAATGGCGTGCGATTGACGGAGGGGCCGCTTGCTGCGAGAGGTGCTGGCGGCGTACACCCGGGTGCATTAAGCTCCGTGCGGCGTCGGAGACACCAATGCCGCCTCATGGAGGCACCAATAACCCGCCATCGCATTATCTGAGTTGCTGGCCATGAAGCTAGGAATCGGGCGGCCCTGTTGGCCGCCCGCAATCCACGCACTCAACCCGAGATCAAGGTAGGCACAAGGGCGGTGATCGTCGCTCCGAGTCGTTGTTTCAATTGCACTTGGAAAATCTACGGAAACCACCCCACCAGTGCCATGAGTTCTTGAACCTCGCGCGCCAGGCTTTCCGAGCTGGTCTTTTTCTCCTTACGCACACCAGCGGAATACTATGACCCCCATTTTGTCGACAAGCCTTTGCCGCCACACGACCAGGTGACGTCGACTTCTTGAGCTTATCCTTGTTCTTCATTACATTCAACCCCTATTTAGAGTGGTGTCCCAAGGGTTGCTCTGAGTCGACCCAGCTCTTGCTTTCGATCGCTGCGGAAGGAATGTGAACCATTTAGAAATTGGGCTTCATTAATTAGAATGCAACCATATGGAGCTAATTACGCGGGGGTGTATTCCTTACCAGAACAAGCTCAAGCTGCCTGGTCTTCGGATCCGTGGTAAGCTCCTTTGTTTTCGGGTCCTTCTTGTACCGGGCCCTGACAAAGTTCCTGGTCTGCTTGTCACCGCCGTATGTATCAAAGAGGGGCGGTAGGCCTTGCTCGGCACGGTCCGCCTCCTCCTTGTCCCATATAGGCTCCGCCACTCTGTAACCGCCGGGACCGAGTGTGTGTTCCCCTATGTTCAGCTCCCGCATTTGTTTCCCCCACTCACTTGATTGGGAGCTTGCGGTGCTCGAGCAATTGATCTTGAAGTCGTTGTAGTCATCTTCGGTGATCGAAGGATTTTTCTCCTTGATCTTCTGATAACTCTCACCTTTCTCGATCATTCTCTTCACATTGCTTTTCCAAGTAGACAGGGCCTTGCTCATCTTCGTGAGGGCAGCATTGTTCACTTTATTCCCTTTGAGGCTTGTGTTTTCAAATTCAGCGGGAACTTGTATCGTTCGTGCAGCTTCGTGAAGAGGAGGTTGCGCCAAATTCCCTCGGTCGGGATGCCTCGGGTTCTCGGTGTTGATCGAGACGGTGCTCCGAACAATGCACCCGAGCTGAAGCGAGTACCCCTTGACTATTCGTTAAGGCGCCGTTGGATTCCCGTTGGAGTCCACTTGATAACTTCCTCCTTGAGGGTGCGAACACGATCAGGCGCCAGTCCTTCCGTTGCCTCTTCGGTTGGCTACCATCTGTGCGTCTTGCCGCCATCATCGATGGTGGCATCCTCGGCACCATCGGTGGTGGCATCGGTGTAGTCATCCTCGGCGGCACCATCCGTGGTCTCGGGATCGGTGGGGAAAGGCGGCGGCCTCATACAAGTGAGGTTGTTCCTCCATCTCTGGGACAGCTCCAGAATGCCTTGCCGCCCGAACCCCGGCCTCATCGTTGTGGGCCATGTTTCTCTCTAAATAGAAACAAAGTTTGGTCAAAAGTTGGTTATTGTCAAGGAACAAGATCATGGTCTCATCATTTAGGGTTTATCGACACCGAGGCATCCTAAAATCTAAGCTTTTATCATTGAGGGTTTTTGACGCCAAGGCACCCTAAAAGCCTAACCTTTCATCATTTCGGTTTTTATTGACACCGAGGCACCCTAAAAGCCATGCATTAGTCACAAGTACGCCGGGGCACTTGATCCTACTTAATTAACTACTAAGATACCCGGCCCATGCATTAGTCACAAGTACCCCATATGTCCTATTTTAGCAAAGTCATGCTAAAATTCACGGAAAATTTCAGCATGACCTTTGCTGAAAATAGGACATATGGAGTACCCGAATTTGCCGGAACGGAAGTTAATCGACATTCCGCCAAACTCAAGGGCCTCTCGGGGTACCTGCAAAACCATTATCCCAGGTGGACATGGATGCAATGTCACATGTCACATGGATCCCACACCCACAGGAGCTGGTGAAGCTTCATGGCAGAATATCATATACAAGCACGAATTTTGTTCACATTTATATAGCAACAAATATTTATACACTCATATAGCAGCACTAAGTATATTGCACTTAGAAGAAGACTTGCTTTTACATCCCACCCAACTTAACAATCTAGTAGAGTTGTTAGTAAGATCCTAGCTCTCTCTTTTCTTAGAAATAATAAATCGCCAAGCAGGAATGAAAAGATTATTTGATTGAAGAAACCACCATGGCAGCAAATAACTGAACCTTCACTCTGTTTTAACTGAAAATATATTTGAAAAAAAAACTTCTACACGTGTGAAAATCTTCTCTACAGGTGGAAGAACACATCAAACACAGTGCAAAAACTAAACCCTTGCACTCTGTCAAAACTAGAAGAAAATGAACATATATTCCTATACAATTGCAAAAACTAAATATATGCCCTCTGTCAAACCCTTGCACTCTTGCACTCTGTCAAACCCTTGCACTCTTGCACTCTGTCAAACCCTTGCACTCTTTTAATTGAAGAAACTAAACATTTGATCATATTCAGTGCAGAAACAAAGTTTATAATATTTTGAAGTGGACAAACTGAAGATTGGCTTTTTTAAGTGCAAAAACTGAAGATACATGCTACGTTATTGTGCAAAACGTTTACATTAACTCTGTGTAAGTGCAAGTGATGTGCCTATTCATTTTTCCAAAGCTGACTGCATGTTTCTTGAGAACCTGAAAATGTGCAATCGATTCACATATACTTACTAGTAACCGTAGGTTCAGTATTGATTTTCTTATTCTTGATTACTTTTGTTTTTGTTAAGACCCTCCAGATTATTTTTCAGTTATAAATGAATGAATCGGGCACCTAGACCCCAAGAACTGACCAAGCATGGGCTTGTGCTCTGAAAAGACTGTTTGGCCATTGCCCTGTCGACAGTAGTACAAGATGATAGTACTAGTGTCCAACAAGTCTTGCCAAGACTTTGGTAATAATATTCTCAAGAGAGAATATGTGCATGTTCAGACCATGCATCATTTCAACATCTCGTAAAGCACCAATCATACATACACAGATCCAAATGTCGAGAATACTCTATGTGTATTATATATCAGATCTGGCGAGCCCCGACATATAGTTAAAAGCGAAAAGTTAAAAGTTATAGCCTCCATGAGTGAACAAATCAATCGAGCAAATGCCAAAATTTTCCTTAATTTCCAATAATACAATTGGAGATATGTTCGCTACAAATAGTACACAAATGTTCATCTATAACATCCCCTTCGACTATACTACAATGATCTAATGCATCTTAGCTAAATATATATTATCAAAATCTACATAAAAAGAATTGACCAGCACAAAGGTAAGAAACTTGTCAAGAAATAAAAAGTGATAATTAGCATGTAAACTCTTTTTGTCCATAAAAGAACAAATATATTGATGGTGGCCTTATTCTTGGAGCATTTCTTTAATTACTTGAGAAACCAAAGCTACATAGTGTCAAGAATTCCATTTCAATCTCTACATACTTTCAACAGATAGCCTTGTATAGGTTGAAAGCAACATCAAGCTATGGTTCAGAATTGAACTTCTCCTATTGGGTTCACCTACATATATTCTGTTGTGCATTAGCAATTGAGATGTCTCTGCCTTCATATAGTTTGCGAGGAGAAGAAGCTACCAAGGACAGTTGTGAAGCCATGAACACAGTAATTATGTTGAGGAATAAAAACAATTTTATTTATTGCTCTCCATGATTCTGCATCATTTCAAGGAAGTTATTGAATTTGGTGGCTTGGCAACCTGTAGGCTGCAGGTGATATTTCAAAATACAAGCAAGAACGGGGACCAGATAGTTCATTAGCTTATTTGCTAAAGCATCGAGCACATACAGCCTTCAAGACAGAGCAGCCAATAACAAAGAATGCTTTATCGGTTTCAAGTTTAGTTCAGCTAAAGGCAATGGCAAGGTAATTCCAACACAGGATGGCTAGGGCAAGGTCAAGAATGTATTAAGCTTCCATTGAATGGAGGGAGTAGGAGGGCAAATGAATGTTTACAAACTGCAATTCACATGTATAGGACATCATCGAGACAATGTTATTTTCATTCAAATGCAGGGGGAGGAGGAGGGGAGGAGGAGGGGAGCTCACGGGGTAGTGGTGCTCCGCGACGGTGGTGTGGACGGGCGGGGTCGAGGTGGCGCAGCGGCTGGGCGGGTCGAGGCGGCGTCGGGCGGCGGGCAGCGTCGAGGAGGTCGGGCGGCGTCCGAGGCGGCGGGTCGCGTCGAGGCGGCGCTGGGCGGCGTCCGGGCGGGTCGCGTCAGTGGCGCGCTGGGCGGCGGCCCCGGGCGGCGGGTCGCCGAGGCGGCAGGGCAGCGTCGAGGTGGCGGGGACGGGGGCATCGAGGGAGGCGGGGCGAGGGAGAGGGAAGGCGAGGCGAGGGCGAGGGAGGGAGAGGGAGAGGGCGAGGGCGAGGGTCAGGGCAGCAGCGGCGGCGGCGGTGGATCGAGAGGGAGAGGGCCTGGCGAGGGGGAGAGTGAAGGGGGGATCGGGAGAAGGGGGAGAGGGCAGGGCGGATCGGGCACAATACTAATGGCGCACCTCACCGTGGTGCGCCATTAGCATATCCCATACTAATGGCGCACCTCACCGTGGTGCGCCATTAGTATTTTTTTTTATTTCAACTCGAGCCAAAAGGTTATGTACTGCGGAACCTATCCACGTCAAGCCCATTCTACTAGCTCGACTGGTCGCCAGCCAGTTCTCACACCAGAGGTCCTGGGTTCGACTCCCAGGCTCCACAAATTTTTTAGCATTTAAAAGCTGTTTGATACTTATTTATGTTTAAATATGTTCAAACTTGTTTAAATAATAACAGTAATATTTTTTATAAGACAGTAGCATTTAAAAAGCTGTTTGATACTTATTTTTTTATAAGGACGGTCTTGGCAGGGTGCGGGGGTCGGCGACGGCGGTTGAGTAGGGAATCGAGGTGCGGGGGTGTGGCGGCAGTGGACTAGGGGGTGCTCGGCCGAGGGACGGATCTGGCGAGGGGGGATAGCGATCGAGATGGAGGGGGATCGAGGTGGGCTCCACAAATTTATTTTTAGCATTTAAAAAGCTGTTTGATACTTATTTGTGTTTAAATATGTTCAAACTTGTTTAAATAATAACAGTAATATTTTTTATAAGACAAAGTAGCATTTAAAAAGCTGTTTGATACTAATTTTTTATAAGACGGTGCTTGGGTGCGGGGTCGGGCCGGCGGTTGATTAGGGGAATCGAGGGTGCGGGGGTGTGTGGCGGCAGTGGACTGGGAGGGTGCTTTCGGCGTGAGGGACCGGATCTGGCGAGGTGGGATAGCGATCGAGATGGAGGATCGAGATCGAGTGTCCATGAAATTTAAAAATATTCATGATAGTTCAAAAAGTACCCATGAAATACAATCGAGAAATGAAGGCTACGATTTAAATACAATCGATCTTAGCTAGCTATCTGTTCACAATCTTCTTGCCCCTCTTTTTACAAATGGAGTTCTTCCGTGGAGCAGACGTCCTTTAGGTAGGGTGGTCCTGCTTCTTCTTGTGGTGTATCTTTGCTACTTCATCATCGTCGTCATGTTCGATCCTCGGTCGCCCGTACTTGTCGAAGTCTTGTTCATTGGTTACTCCATCCATTCCGATGATCTTCCTTTTGCCTCTCCTCACGACAACACGGTAGGCTTTGGCGGGTCGGTAATGAAGAAGCATTGGTCCACTTGGGAAGCCGGTACCCATGGCTCATTTTTCAGCGGTGACGCGTTTGCGCCCATGATCTTGGATTTGGCTTCGGGTATAACCATGGTGGTGAAATACCGGTCTTCTTTTATGACGTTCTTGGCCCATCGACACGGAACATCGGGACCTTCTCTCCGGTAGAAGCTCAGCTCCAGATCTCCTCGATCCTTCCGTAGTATCTGTCCTTGTCGTTACGGTGTAGGATTCCATCGTTACCCGGAGTTACGATGACCATCGCTCTTCATGTCCTTGGCCTCGGTGTAGAATGTGTAGCCGTTGATATCGTCGCCTCATAGGTCATCAGGTTGTGCTCGGCCTGTGACAAAGCGAATATGAGTTGTTCTTCCGCGGAAGAATCCTCATGTAAAAGGGCAACCGAAGCTTATGCTTGAACCAACGCGTGAAACATGAGTTGTGCTCTTTGAGTGTATCTCTGTCCGTCCTCTGTTGGCCTCGGTCATTGTCGTCTTTTTAATAAAGGTTTTGTGCTCTACCACCCAAGGATCGACCACGTCTATGTGTTGTAGCGCGACTAGGTTTGCTCTTTCAAAGTCGGCGAGTCGACCCTCGAAGTCGACATGCATTTCGCGGCGACCCTCACAGTGACCCCATCCAGCGAGCCTGCCGAGGTGCCTGTTGACGGGCCGACCAGCGGGGTTCTCGATGCCTAGATAACTCGTGCAGTAGGAGATGCACTCTTCGGTCATAAAGCCCCTGGCTATGCTTACTTCTGGACGTGACATGTTGCGACGTATACTTTGATGACACCATTCATCCTTTCGAACGACATCATGCTGTGCAGGAACGTCGGCCCGAGTTGGATGATATCCTCCACTATATGGACCAGCAGATGCACCATAACGTCGAAGAATGCGGGCGGGAACTACATCTCAAGCTCGCATAGTATCACCACGATCTCTTCCTGTAGCCTTCTGAGTTGCCTCACGCCAATCGACTTCCGAGAGATGACGTCGAAGAAGTTGCATAGGCCAAATAGCGTTTCACGCAGACGTGCGGCGTCCATGATCCCCTGGATTGCAACTGGAAGTATCTGCGTCATCGACGCGTGACAGTCATGAGACTTCATCCGCTGAACTTCGCCCATTTGGGTCTAGGTATCTGCTTATCTTCCCAGCGTAACCATAAGGAAGTTTTACTCCTAGGAGGCAGGTGAAAAACTGCTCGATCTCCTCCTCGACTTAGAGTGAAGCACGCAGCGGGAGGGTAGTCATTCCGGTCTTCTTGGCCTTTTTGCCTTTGCGACGACTTTACGTGTCTGCCGCCTCATCATCATCATCATCATCATCATCATCATCATCATCATCATCATCATCATCATCATCATATATAGCGTGAAGCTCTGCACGATGCCCATTGATTTCAAGTCTGCCCTTTCTTTCGGCCCATCTTTGGTCCTCTCTGGCATGTTGAGCAGGGTACCAAGCGGACTCTCGCACACGTTCTTCGTGATATGCATGACATCAAGGCTGTGAGGCACACGGTGGATCTTCCAGTACGGCAAGTCCCAGAAAACAGACCTCGTTTTCCATACCTTCAAGCAGCGGCTGGCGCCTTTCGCTTCTTTCCGGCTCTGGCGCCTTTTGCTTCTTTCCGGCGGTGGGCAGTCTTTCCAATTTTTCAACAGCTTGTCTATTTCCTCGCCGCTCCTCGTACCACGGGCGTTTTCGGGGTTCGGTTTCACCATCGAACAGATCCTTGCGTTTCCTCCACGGGTCATCGTCGCGAAGCCACCTTCGATGTCCCATGAACATGGTTTTCAAAGACCGGGATCTCTATCTAGCTGGCGATACGTTGTGTCATCCATGCACCTTACGCATCCGAGAAAATCCGTGGACTACCTGTCCCGCGAGATATCCGTAATCGAGATAGTAGTGCACCGTCGTGAGCGGTCACGGCTCTCATAGGGAAATATTATTTCTCTGCGGCGTCCCACGTATTGGCTGGCGTTTTCCACAGCGTGTCAAGCTCCTCTTTCAGCAGCCCAGATACAGATTGATGTCGTTCCCTGGTTGTTTCGGCCCTTCAATTAGCATACTCATGTGAATGTACTTCCTCTTCATGCACAACCAGGGGAAGGTTGTACATCCACACAAACACAGGCCAGGTGCTATGTGTGCTTCTCCGGCTGCCAAGCGGATTGACTCCATCGGTGCTCGCGCCCGGACGATGTTCCTTGGATCCTTCCCAAATTCGAGTCTTGAAGTTCAACGCTTGCCTTTGTCTCGCATCCTTAGGGTGACTCAGCATCTTGTCTTTTTATCTATCTCCGGATCATTTGCGTCATCTTCCGCTTCTTCTCCTCCCTATCCGGCGTGCCAGCGCAGGAGCTTTGCTACCTTAGGGTCCGCGAAATAGCGCTGCAGAGGAGGTGATCGGAAAGTACCACACCACTTTTCGAGGAGCTTTCTTCCTCTTCTTGTATCGAGTGACGCCCCACACCGGACATATGGTAGACTCCGCGTGCTCGTCCCGATAAATGATGCAATTGTTCATGCACACATGGTATTTCACGTCGCGGTAAATCGAGAGGACACACGATTTTCTTCGCCTCCTCCAAACTGGTCGGGCACTTGTTCCCCTTGGGAAGACGTTCGTGCGAATGACATGTTCTCGTCGAAGCATCGTCGGTCATTTTGTGTTTTACCTTCATCTCGAGCCATGAGCGTTACTTTCAAGCGGGTATCCTCGGGCCTGCATCCTTCATACAATGGAGTAACCGCGTCTAACTCAAGTTGATCCATCTTGGCTTTCTCTCGGGCGGCAGCTCTTGCGTTATCAAATGCGCTTGAGAAGCAGCTCTTGAATATGAGGGTCCTGCACCCAGCCCATCGATGGTCCAACGTAAATGCGCTCCGCCCGGCATCATCATCTTCATGATCATGCCCGTCGCCTGCTCGGCATCTTCCTCATCATCATGTCCTGCATCTTCTACATGATGACTGTGTACACATCACAGCGGTCGTGATCATCTCACAGGGATTCTTCGTCTTCTCGCCCGCCCGAGCGCGGTGGTTGTCTTGCTGCCCTTCCTCATTTCTTGCCGGCCCGCATGGGCGACTTCGTAGTCATCTTCATCACCTTGCCACCGATAGCCATCCATGAAACCACGCAACAGCAGGTGGTCCCGCACCTGCCGGAATCCGGGTCCGCAATAAGGCTCTTCAGCTTGCATCTTCGACACGGACATCTTATCTCCGTCTCGTTCTTTTGAAGCATCTCGGCCTTCGCGGACCTCAAAAACCTATTCACGATGCCTTCGGTCATCGTGCGGACCATGGTCGCTGCGAGGTAGAGCAAAAGCGATATTTTAGAACCAAACAAAAATTTGGCATGACTTTCCCTAAAAATAGGACCAAAAGAATGCTTAATGCCAAAATTCTCATGAAAGCGAAATGAATCAACATTCCGGCAAAATATTGGCAACTATCGCATTTCAAATACGGTACACCTCCATACACAAACACATATGCAACACCACAAACATATGCAACACCACGAACATACATAGATCTAGCTAGGCCGTAAAAAGTGCATGTGCACATTGTTGTAGGGAGAACAACCTAAATATAGCTTCCCCCTTACTTACCTATTAAAACAAGGTAATTTAACCATTTAATTTGAATGAATCTATGGTGGAAATGAGGTGAAAAAGAGGAGGCACCGAGACAAGGAGGAGGTGGAGAGAATGAAGTGGGGAGAAAGTGAGTGTGTGGGTAGGAGAGGCTGTCCCAAATATCTTGTTGCTGCCCACTTACTAATGGCGCACCTCTTGCATGGTGCGCCATTAGTAGTTACAACTACTAATGGCGCACTTAAGCAGGATGCGCCATTAGTATGTTTGAATAGGCGCACTAGTTCAAAAAAAAAATTCTATACTAATGGCGCACCCACTGCCTGGTGCGCCATTAGTAGTTACAACTACTAATGGCGCACTTGGGCAGGATGCGCCATTAGTATGTTTGGATAAGCGCACTAGTTCAAAAAAAATTTCTATACTAATGCACGCACTTTGCACAGTGCGCCATTAGTAGTTACAACTACTAATGGCGCACTTGGGCAGGATGCGCCATTAGTATGTTTGGACAGGCGCACTAGTTAAATTTTTTTTTTGATACTAATGGCGCACCCATTGCAAGGTGCGCCATTAGTAGTTTAAACTCTAATGGCGCATCAGATGGTGGTGCGCCATTAGTATATACTAATGGCGCACCATCTTTCTGGTGCGCCATTAGTGTCAATCCCATCTATAGCCCTTTTTCTAGTAGTGCGTGGGCACAAGGGGAGGGGCACAACCACGGCATGCCCAGAATGCGGCTCAACCGCAATAGGGGCTCCCGATTTTTGTGATTTTTCTTTTTTTTTTACTTTCAGGACTCCACTATTCGGAAGACCTCTCCTGCAATACAATCGCCGAACACACGATGCAACAGCCAGGGAGACAGCAAGCCACGTTGAACGTCTAGGTGGTCTCTATAACGAGCTAAATACCTGTCTTACTTAAAGTCTCGCAGCTTGACCCTGGAGGGGGACATGTCAAATAATCCCATCTCTTGCTTATCGCACTATTTGTATCGTTCTGCTTTCATAGCAGCCCTTTAATAAACAATACATAGATCTTGTCTATTATTGCGTTCATTTTTCATATAAATATGTTCAGTCATGACATTATGCAACCGTACACTTTGGTACGACTAATACACCAGGGCTTCGACCCCTGAATCGGTGTGATAAGACCGAACACTCTCATGAGTGCGGCACCCCGAACTTATAGCATTATATGCATCGGCTCCGAATCATGTCTTGGGTCAATAGTTGGGTTTGCTCGGCTACCATGTTTTGGTACCTTACGTTCTGTTATATCGGCTAAGGTAGCGTTGGGAGAACTACTGCGATTGTGCCCTAGTTGAGCTGGGTTAACACCTCAGTAGAAAAAGCTAAAACTGACCGTCATGATAGGGCGCGAGACCGGTCGCTGTTCGAGAGGTTTTTCGAGTCCCTAAAGACTTATGCCGCTTAGAGCGAGGAGCTGGATTTATCCGGCCTAGGCGTGGATAGCGCCCCGAACTCGGTCTTCCAAATACTAGGGGCTTCGCCAAAATTTAAAATTATTGAATTCTATGGCTAAGTGAGAGTGATAAAGCATTATAAGTCCGATTGTCTTGTTCGTTGTGCTGAGCGCCTCCCTCGAAGGACCCAAGAATGGGAACAAGAGCGCTCAGGTTTATCCCGAACACCCCAGCACTCGTGGCATGGGGGCAGAAGCCGACGACTTGCATCTCTCAGATTTAATAAACAACCGCACAGAAGGTAATATTTTAAATTCAAAAAGCGTTGCTTAACGCATATGAACAAGTTTTCAGCGCATAGGATAAACACGAGCGAGTTTACTCAAAAATTACATCCCTGGTACATTCATCCGCTACAAGACGGGCACCCTTCAGGACGCCCTCATAATACATCTCGGCCCTGCGATGCTCCTTCCCCTCCGGTGGCCCATCCTTCACCAGCTTCTCAGCATCCAGCTTCCCCCAGTGCACTTTGGCACGGGCAAGGGCCCTACGGGCGCCTTCGATGCATACGGAGCGCTTGATGACTTCAAGCCATGGACAGGCATCCACCAGCCGCCGCACCAGCCCAAAGTAGCTCCCAGGCATGGCCTCCCCAGGCCACAGCCGGCCTATAAGGCCCTTCATGGCCTGTTCGGCTGCCTTATGGAGCTCGACCAGCTGCTTCAGCTGGTCGCTCAGGGGCACCGGGTGTCCGGCCCCAGCATACTAGGACCAGAACACCTTCTCCGTCGAGCTCCCTTCTTCGGCTCGGTAGAATGCGGCGGCGTCGGACACACTGCGGGGCAGATCTACGAATGCTCCTGGAGAGCTCCGGATTCGGGAAAGTAACACGTAATTCACTTTCACATGCTTGCTTTGCATACAGAATGCCTTACCCACAGCTATCTTTTTCATCACCTCAATCTCCTTGAGGGCTTTTTGGGCTTCGGCCTTGGCAGACTTGGCGCTTTCAACTGCTGAGGCAAGCTCGGACTCTCGCGTCTTTGAGTCAAGCTCTAAACTCTCGTGTTTCTTCACGAGAGCATCGAGCTCTTGCCGCACCTCCGCCACCCGCACGTCTTGTTTCTCTCGCTCGGTGTGCTCCATGGCCGCATTGTCTTCGGCCTTGGATAGCGCTTCCTTCAGGGTCGCCACCTCGGAGGTGGCCCGTGTAACATTCACGTTGGCCCTGTCATTATTTGCAACCAGGTATTTTTATATATACTTACATAAGGTACTACATACCTTCCTTGTCCTCGAGCTGCTTCTTGGCACGACCGAGCTCGTTCTCGGACCGCTCGAGGCTCTGCTTCAATGCATCGACCTCCATGATCGGTCTTGGCAGAGGTCAGCAGCGCAGCCTGCATTCACATATTGACATATTTATGTTAGACTCCTGCATATATATTTTTAGATCCTCAGTCCGGCTTTTCTTTCCGAACACCAAACCAAGCATCAGGGGCTACTGTCTATGCGGTAACATTTTTATATGTTTTAAATACATACCTCAAAGCCTGTTAGAAGGCTGGTACAGGCTTCTGTCAGCCCGCTCTTGGCGGACTGAACCTTCTGAATCACCGCACTCATAACAGTGCGGTGCTCCTCGTCGATGGAGGCGCCGTTAAGCACCTCCAGCAAATTGTCCGGCGCCTCCGGTTGGACGGAGGCCGCCGGCGTCGTAGGCTTTCCTTTCTTGCCGGGCGCTGCTGACTCGGAATCACCGAAGGTTCGGAGCGATGTCCGCCCAGGCGGACTTAGATCCCTATGGGGCTTCATCCCCTTTGGGCCTGGAGTCTGGAAGGTCGCCTTGCGGCGCCTCCAGAACCACCTCCTCCTGGTTTAGCCCCTTTTGGAACTCCACCTCCGCATCATCCGTAGGGCGAGGGGAGGTAGCAGTCGGGAGTGAAGCGCTATTCACATCCGACGAATCCAGGAAGCCGCTCGACGAATCGCCGAGCTGAGCCTTGGGCGGACTGCATGATTGAATTCGGCGTCAGAAGGTACTGTACAATAGAGGAACGCCCTGAGTTATTCTGGTATCCGGATACTTACGATTTTGCCAGGGGCTTGGCCCCGGATGGCCATTCCTCTCCACCGTCGTCGGCGTCAGAGGCGTAGTCTGGAAGAAGAGTCTTCCCCTTCTTAGACCCTTCGGCCTCCCCAGTTGGGGCAGCCTTCCTTTTCTTTCCTCCCCCCGCTGGAGGGGGAGAGGCTTCTTATTCCTCATCCTCGTCTTCGGAGGCGGAGTGCGCTTCGGGGTCGTCGGGCGAATCTGACACCACCAGGCACCGTGGCCTTCTTCGTGGCCTTCTTCTCCGGCACCACGTGAGGTGCTGGGACCAGTAGCTTCGTCAAGCGTGCGTCTACTGGGCTTTCGGGCAAAGGAGTCGGACAGTCAATCTGTCCGGCCTTCTTCTGCCAGTCCTGTTAAAGGAATGGGAGTTTAGATCCCGCATAGAGTCAAACTATGAAAATCAAGCACCCTGTAATGGGTAAACTAAGCTTACCGCGCTGGCTTGGCGCTTCGCGCAGAATCCGCGATCCTCGGTAATGGGAGGGTGAACCTCGTAGCTCTTGAAAAGCACCTTCCAGGCATCTTCGTGCGTTGTGTCGAAGAGCCTGGACAAATTTTGGTGCTGGGCCGGGTAGAATTCCCACAAATTAAAAGCCCATCGTTGACGGGAGGATCCGGCGGAAGAGCATGACTTGGACTACAGTGACAAGTTTAACCTTCCTGTCGATCAGGTCTTTGATGCAGGTTTGGAGTCCGGTCACCTCTGCCAAATTACCCCATGATAGGCCCGTCGCTTTCCATGAGGTGAGCCGTGTGGGGATGCCAGATCGGAACTCGGGGGCCGCTGCCCATTCAGGGTCACGCGGCTCGGTGATATAGAACCACCCCGATAGCCACCCTTTGATGGTTTCCACAAAGGAGCCCTCGAGCCATGTGACGTTGGCCATCTTGCCCACCATGGCGCCTCCGCACTCCGCTTGTCGGCCGCCCACGACCTTCGGCTTGACATTGAAGGTCTTCAGCCATAAGCCGAAGTGGGGCTGGATGCGGAGGAAGACCTCACACACGACGATAAACGCCGAGATGTTGAGGATGAAGTTCGGGGTCAGTCGGCCAGATCGTGAAAATCCAGGCCGTAGTAGAACATGAGCCCCCAGACAAATGGGTGAAGAGGAAAGCCCAGTCCACGGAGGAAATGGGGGAGAAACGCGACCCTCTCATGGGGCCCAGGGGTTGGGATGAGTTGCCCCTGATCTTGGAGCCGGTGCGCGATGTCGTTAGACAAGTATCCGGCCTTCCTCAACTTTTTGATGTGCCCCTCCGTGACGGTGGAGGCCATCCACCTGCCTCCCGCTCCGGACATGATTGGAGAAGGTTGAGGTGGGAAGTGCGGACTTGGGCGCTTGAGCTCGAGTGCGCGGAAATGGATAAGCAAAGGAGGAAGAAGGCGTATATTGAAAGGGCAGATCCTTATACCCTTATATGGGCGGCCGAAACTATGTGCCCCCACCAGCCTAGTAAAACTCGCTTATCTCCCAAGCGCCGCGATTAATGGCGCGGTTGGGTTACCCACGCCCGTATTGATGAGAATCCCGGAATAAGGGGACACGATCTCTTCTTTTACAAGACGAGCCAACCAAACCGCCTCGCTAAAACACGCTGAGGTGGGACAGTAAAACGATTCGAATATAGGCTTGGTCGTGGCGTGATGTCACACTACGGAATACATCAGCAGATTAGATTTGTGTAAATGTTATTCTCTCTACGGTGGTATGTGGAACTTATTTTGCAGAGCCGGACAATATCCTTGTGTTCAAACATCTTCTATGAAGTATTCGGAGGAGGAACCCTCCTTGCAATGCTGAAGACAATTTGCACGCCGGACTCGTCGTCATTGAAGCCTGGTTCAGGGGCTACTGAGGGAGTCCTGGATTACGGGGTGTCCGGATGGCCGGACTATGACCTTTGGCTGGACTCCCGGACTATGAAGATACAAGATTGAAGACTTCGTCCCGTGTCCGGATAGGACTTTCCTTGGCATGGAAGGCAAGCTTGGCGATACGATATGTAGATCTCCTCCCATTGTAACCGACTCTGTGTAACCCTAGCCCTCTCCGGTGTCTGTATAAACCGGAGAGATTTAGTCCGTATGACGAACAACAATCATACCATAGGCTAGCTTCTGGGGTTTAGCCTCTCCGATCTCGTGGTAGATCTACTCTTGTACTACCCATATCATCAATATTAATCAAGCAGGAGTAGGGTTTTACCTCCATCGAGAGGGCCCGAACCTGGGTAAAAAGATCGTGTCCCTTGTCTCTTGTTACCATCCGCCTAGACGCACAGTTCGGGACCCCCTACCCGAGATTCGCCGGTTTTGACACCGACACCCTGCTTATAGCAAGGATGCCGGTTTATTATATTGATCAGAATATATACATTGTCGAAATATGTACATAAGAGGAGCCTATAGCTCAGGTGTAGTAAGGGCGAAGGAGAGCTATGTTCCATGGCCGCCGGGTCTCCTCCTCAGATTTGCATGAGTCTGTGTGCTCTCGAACATCAATGAGGTAGTATGATCCATTGTGCAGATTCTTGCTGACCACAAAGGGTCCTTCCCAAGGTGGGAATAACTTGTGCATATCGGTCTGATCCTGGATGAGCCAGAGCACCAAGTCGCCTTCTTGAAAGGTTCTTGTCTTGACTCGGCGGCTGTGATAACACCGCAGGTCTTGCTGATAAACCACCGAACGAGCCAAAGCCATGTCCAGTTTTTCATCTAACAGGTCCAATGCCTCCTGGCGTGCTTGCTCATTGTCTGCTTCAACATAATTGGCAACCCGGGGCGAGTCATGACGAATATCACTTGGGAGTACCGCCTCTGCCCCGTAAACCATGAAGAAAGGGTTGTAACCCATTGATATATTGGGGGTGCTGTTGATGCTCCATAACACAGAAGGTAATTCTTCCACCCAACAACCTGGCGTCCGCTTCAAAGGAACCATAAGTCGGGGCTTGATACCCATTAAGATTTCCTGATTTGCTCTTTCAGCTTGTCCGTTGGATTGGGGGTGTGCTACTGAGGACACATCAAGCCGAATATGTTCTCTTTGACAGAAGTCCTCCATCTCACCTTTAGAAAGGTTTGTGCCATTATCCGTGATGATGTTGTGTGGAAAGCCAAAGCGGAAGATCACATTTTTGATAAATTGAACCGTCGTGGCTGCGTCACACTTGCTTACGGGCTCCGCTTCAACCCATTTAGTGAACTTATCAACCGCCACCAATAGGTGGGTCTTCTTATCTTTGGACCGCTTAAAAGGTCCGACCATATCAAGCCCCCAAGTAGCAAACGGCCAAGTTATTGGAATCATCCGTAGCTCTTGAGCCGGAACATGAGCTCGGCGTGAAAACTTCTGACAAGTGTCACACCGCTTTACCAGATCCTCAGCATCAACATGAGCTATCAACCAGTAGAAACCATGACGAAAAGCTTTAGCCACCAGGGACTTTGAACCGGCGTGGTGACCCCAATCTCCTTCATGGATCTCACGCAGAATCTCTTGGCCCTCCTCAGGAGAAAAACAACGCTGGAACACGCCTGAGACGCTGCAGTGGTGTAACTCGCCATTGTGAATAACCATGGACTTTGATCATCGGACTATCTGTGTGGCTAGAACTTCATCTTCTGGTAACTCGCCCTGGTTCATATACGCCAAATATAGAACCGTCCAATCCGGAATTACATGTAAAGAGGCTACCAGTTGAGCCTCCGGATCAGGAACAGCTAAATCCTTGTTTGTAGGCAACTTAACAGATGGGTTATGCAAGATATCTAGAAAGGTATTGGGTGGTACCGGTTTACGCTGAGATCCCAGCCGGCTTAAAGCATCTGCTGCTTCGTTTTTGCGCCGATCAATAAGCTCAACCTGATAACCCTTGAAGTGACCCGCCACAATATCCACCTCTCGTATGTAAGCCGCCATGAGTGGATCTATAGAATCCCAAGTGCCAGAAACTTGCTGAGCCACCAGATCAGAGTCTCCAAAGCATCGTACCCGGCTTAAATTCATTTCCTTAGCCACGCGGAGACCATGGAGTAAGGCCTCGTACTCAGCTGCATTGTTAGTACAAGGAAACATTAAGCGGAGAACATAACAAACTTTATCACCTCGAGGGGAAGTAAGGACAACTCCAGCCCCCGAGCCCTCCAATTGCCTGGATCCATCAAAGTGGATAGTCCAGTATGTGTTATCCGGTTTGTCTTCTGGTGCCTGCAACTCGGTCCAACCATTGATGAAGTCAACAAGCGCCTGAGACTTGATGGCTGTCCGAGGCATATACTTTAACCCGTGTGGACCAAGCTCAATAGCCCACTTTGTTGACCCGGCCAGTTGCCTCCATGTTCTGAATTATATCGCCCAAAGGAGCAGAACTGACCACTGCGATGGGATGGCCTTGAAAGTATTGCTTAAGCTTCCGACTCGCCATAAAAACCCCATACACTAGCTTCTGCCAATGCGGATATCTTTGCTTTGACTCGTTGAGTACCTCACTGATATAATAGATCGGTCGTTGAACCGGATACTCCTTCCCAGCCTCCTTGCGCTCAACCACAATTGCCACGCTGATAGCACGGGCATTAGCAGCCACGTATAACAGTAGGGGATCATTGTCAACCGGAGAAGCAAGGACCAGCGGTTCAGCCAACTACCTCTTCAAGTCCTCAAACGTCGCATCAGCTGCATCACTCCAGAGAAAAGTGTCTGTTTTCTTCAACATTTGATACAGAGGAATCGCCTTCTCTCCCAAGCGGCTGATAAACCGGCTCAGGGCTGCAATTCAACCCGCCAGACGCTGAACATCATTGATACACGCCGGTTTAGCCAAAGATGTAATCGCTTTGATCTTTTCCGGATTAGCCTCAATGCCCCCGTTAGACACCAGAAAGGCTAAGAGCTTGCCTGCTGGAACACCGAAGACGCACTTGGACGGATTGAGCATCATCTTATAAACCCGAAGATTGTCAAAGGTTTCCTTGAGGTCATCGATCAATGTCTCCTTCTTCCTAGATTTCACTACAATGTCGTCTACATAAGCATGAACATTGCGCCCAATCTGACTATGAAGACAATTCTGTACACACCACTGATAAGTTGCTTGTGCACTCTTGAGTCCAAAGGGAGTGATGAAGGTTGTCTTCTCCTGGTCCTTAACTGCCATTCTGATCTGATGATAACCAGAATAAGCATCCAAAAAACTCAAACGCTCACAACCCGCCGTAGCATCAATGATCTGATCAATACGTGGGGGAGCAAAAGGATCTGCCGGACAAGCCTTGTTCAAGTATGTGTAGTCACACATGCGCCAAGTGCCATTCTTCTTAAGCACTAGCACCGGATTGGCCAGCCACTCCGGATGAAAAACTTCAACAATAAACCCCGCAGCCAACAGCCAGGCTACCTCTTCACCAATGGTCTTGCGTCTTTCTTAGTTGAAGCCGCGAAGAAACTGTTTGACCGGTTTAAACTTGGGATCAATATTTAGAGTGTGCTCAGCGAGTTCCCTCGGTACACCTGGCATGTCAGGAGGCTTCCATGCAAAGATTTCCCGGTTCTCACGGATGAACTCGATGAGCGTGCTTTCCTATTTCGGATCCAGATTAGTGCTGATACTAAACTGTTTGGATGGATCGCCAGGAACAAAATCAACAAGTTTAGTTTCATCAGCCGGTTTAAACTTCAGGGTCGGGTCATGCTCAGTGGTGGGCTCTTCTGTTGCACAACCGACTCAGCATAGGCCGCATCACCTTCTTCACAGTCCAAAGCGATCTTACGACTCCCGTGTACCGTGATGGTCCCCTTATGACCCTGCATTTTGAGCTGTAAATAAATATAACAGGGCCTTGCCATGAACTTTGTGTAAGCCGGCCGTCCAAACAGGGCGTGATATGGGCTCTGGATTTTCACCACTTCAAGGTCAAAATTTCTAACCTGGAATCATGCTCATCACCAAACACAACCTCCAAAGCTATCTTACCAATTGGATATGCCGATTTCCCTGGTACTACACCGTGAAAGATATTGTTCGACGGTTTAAGATTCTTATCTGTCAACCCCATGCGTCGGAAGGTTTCATAATACAGGATGTTGATACTGCTCCCTCCATCCATGAGCACCTTGGTAAATTTATAACCTCCCAACTGAGGTGCCACCACTAAAGCCAGATGACCCAGATTATCAACACGGGGCGGATGATCCTCTCTGCCCCACACAATGGTCTGCTCGGACCAGCGCAAGTAACGGGGTACTACCGGTTCAACAACATTAACTTCCCTCTTGTGAAGCTTCTGATCGCGCTTACACAAGCTAGTAGTGAAAACATGATACTGCCCGCCGTTCAACTGCTTTGGGTGACTCTGAAAACATGATTGCTGCTGATTCCCCTGATTATTCTGCTGGTTGTGGCCACTTTGGTTATTCTAGTTGCCCTGATTGTGTTGAAATCCAGAGTTTGAACCGCCGCCGCCGTAACCCGGCCCTTGAAAACCTGGAACTGAACCGCTAGACGGACCCTGATCATACCGGAAGAGATCAGAGTTTTTGAAATCTTTCATAATGAAACAATCCTTCCAGAGGTGCGTCGCTGGAACCTCCTTTGTCCCGTGCTTTGGGCAGGGCTGGTTTAACAGGCGCTCCAGGTTCATGCCTCCACCGCGCTGGGGCGGTTTACCCTTACGACGCTGCGCATTTCCCTGTGAGGGAGTCCTGGATTAGGGGGCATCCGGACTTCCGGACTGTATACATCATCCGGACTATTGAAGCGTGAAGATACAAGACTCAAGACTCCGTCCCGTGTCCGGATGGGACTCTCCTTTGCATGGAAGGCAAGCTTGGCGATCCGGATATTGTGTTTCCTTCCTTGTAACCGACTCCATGTAAACTCTAGCCCTCTCCGTGTCTATATAGACTGGAGAGGTTGGTCCTTAGAAGGACGATCACAATTACAATCATACCATCATAGACTAGCTCTTAGGGTTTAGCCTCTACGATCTCGTGGTAGATCTACTCTTGTACTACTCATATCTTCAATATTAATCAAGATGGAAGTAGGGTTTTACCTCCATCGAGAGGGCCCGAACCTGGGTAAACATTGTGTCCCTCGCTTCATGTTACCATCAACCTAAGACGCACAGATCGGGACCCCCTACCCGAGATCCGCCGATTTTGACACCGACATTGGTGCTTTCATTGAGAGTTCCTCTGTGCCGTCGCTGCAGGGTGTGATGGCGCCTTTCAATCGTCAACAACACGGTCCAGGGGGAGACTTTTCTCCCTGGACAGATCTTCGTGTTTGGCGGCCGCGCCGGGCCAATTAAGCAGCCATCCGGAAGCGAATCGACGGCTATGCCCCTGGCCACCAGGTCAGGTTCGGAAACTTGAACTACACAGCAGATATTCACGGAGACTTGATCTTCGACGGATTTGGGCCTGCGCCAGGAGCACCGAATAGTCACGATGAGCACGGCTTCGACCTGCCGTCGGACGATGCTCGGTATATCGCCCGTTCAGTAAAAGCCTCGGATCTAAATCCAGAGTAGGTTGCGTTGCCTAAGGACGGAGGGGTGGACCCCGCCCCGCAGGCCGCACACTCATCGGCGGTGGAGCCGAACACAGGTCTCACCTCTGTGGAGGCCTGTAACCCCGGGCCCCCGGACTCGTATCCGGTTGTTGGTTCCGGTCCGCACGCCCTCGAGCTAGCCGAGCCAGGTTGGGCTCCGGTAATGGAGTTAACCGCTGCGGATATCTTCCAGCACTCGCCCTTTGGCGACATGTTGAACTCACTAAAGTCTCTCGTTGTCAAGAGGCTCTAGGCCGAACTATGCCCGGCTTGAGTGGGAAGCAGGCGACGAAGGAATTCGCTGCCCACCCACCACCCACTTCATTGCCACGGTCGACGATTTAACCGACGTGCTTGACTTCGACTCCGAAGACATCGACGGTATGGAAGACGATGCAGGAGAAGTACAGGAGACATCGCTCACAGGGCGGTGGACGGCCACCTCCTCATACGATATATACATGGTGGACACTCTGAAGGAAACCAATGGCGACGAGGCAACGGAGGATAACCCCTCAGGGAGAAAAGCAAAGCATGGGTGCCGTCGGCGCCTCGCCAAGCCCCGCCACAGCAATACCGGCCCCAGAGATGAAAGAAATCTAGATGGTGCCGAAGAGGAATACAACCTTGACCAGCCCGCCTTCGAGCATGCCGAACAGGAAGATGAGCAGATCAGCCCAGACGAACAGGCGACTGACGGATATCCGGAGGAGGACAACTATATGCTCCCCTCCGAAGACGAGATTAGCCTCGGCGGCAGCGAGTTCGGGCGTGCCCGAGGATCCCGTGGAGCAGGAGGCGCTGGCGCCGGCTTATTGCCACTGCGAGGAGCCTGAAGAAGAAGCAGCAGCAACTCCAGGCTGATCAAGACCTGCTCACAGATAGATGGACTGAAGTCCTGGCAGCCGAGGAATACGGACTCGAGCGCCAAACGGCTGACCGGCCACCCCGTGGCCGGGATAAAATGGGATACCAGCCCAAATACCAGCCCGCACCCCCACGCCAATACACTACGGCTTGGGGCAACAGGCAAGACCTGCAAGATATACTGGAAAACAAAGCAGGACAGCCAAGATCGATCTAAGGATTGCAGGGGCGCGCCCTAGCACGCGACGATGACTGAGGGAGTCCTAGATTAGGGGGTGTCCGTGTGACCGGACTATGACCTTTGGCCGGACTCCTGGACTATGAAGATACAAGATTGAAGACTTCGTCCCGTGTCCAGATGGGACTTTCCTTGGCGTGGAAGGCAAGCTTGGCGATACGGATATGTAGAGCTCCTCCCATTGTAACCGACTCTGTGTAACCCTAGCCCTCTCCGGTGTCTATATAAACCGGAAGGCTTTAGTCCATAGGACGACCAACAATCATACCATAGGCTAGCTTCTAGGGTTTAGCCTCTCTGATCTCGTGGTAGATCTACTCTTGTACTACCCATATCATCAATATTAATAAAGCAGGAGCAGGGTTTTACCTCCATCGAGAGGGCCCGAACCTGGGTAAAAACATTGTGTCCCTTGTCTCATGTTACCATCCGCCTAGACGCACAGTCCGGGACACCCTACCCGAGATCCGCCGGTTTTGACACCGACATTGGTGCTTTCATTGAGAGTTCCTTTGTGTCGTCACCTTTAGGCCCGATGGCTTCTCCGATCATCAACAACGATGCGGTCCAGGGTGAGACTTTTCTCCCCGGACAGATCTTAAATGTTCAGCGGCTTTGCACTCTGGGCCAATTAAGCAGCCATCTGGAGCAGATCGAAAGCTACGCCCCTGGCCATCAGGTCAGGTTTGGAAGTTTTAACTACACGGCCGACATCCGAGGAGACTTGATCTTCGACGGGTTTGAGCCACAGCCGAGCACGCCGCACTGTCACGATGGGCATGATCTAGCTCTGCCGCCGGACAGTGCCCAGAAGGCCGCCCCAGTGTCCGCTCCGACCCTTAGCTCGGAGCCGACTATGCCAATCGAGGACGGGTGGCTATACACCGCCTCGGGGGCTGCAATCGCTACGGTGATCAAGCCGAACACCAGTCTTGTCCTTCGCGAAACTCGTGACTCCAAGGTGCCGGACTCCTTTCCGTACTCCAAATCTTCCGCACCCCTGTCGATCGAACCCGATTGGGCACCGATCATGGAGTTCGCCACCACGGACATTTTTCAGCACTCGCCCTTTGGTGACATTCTGAATTCACTATAGTCTCTCTCTTTATCAGGAGAGCCTTGGCCGGACTATGGTCATCAAGGTTGGGATGCGGACGACGAGGAAATTTGAAACCCACCCACCACCCACTTCGTAGCCACTGTCGATGATTTAACCAACATGCTCGACTTCGAATCCGAAGGCATCGACGGTATGGACGCCGATGAAGGAGACGACCAAGAACCAGCGCCTATAGGGCACTGGAAAGCCACCTCGTCATATGACATATACATGGTGGACACCCCAAAAGAAGGGACTGGCGACGGAACAACGGAGGATGACCCCTCCAAGAAGCAGCCTAAGCGCCGGCGTCAGCGGCGCCGCTCTAAATCCTGCCAAAGCAAAAACGGCGATTCCGGCACGGGAGATAATAACACCCCGGACAGTGCCGAAGACAACCCCCTCCCGCAGGATTTAGCATAGGAGGATGGAGAAGCCGGCCCTCATGAGAGAGAGGCTGACAGAGAGGTCGAGGACGATAATTACATGCCTCCCTCCGAAGATGAAGCAAGCCTCGACGACGACGAATTTGTCGTGCCTGAGGATCCCGTCGAACAAGAGCGTTTCAAACGCAGGCTTATGGCCACGACAAGCAGCCTCAAGAAAAAACAGCAGCAGCTTAGAGCTGACCAAGACTTGCTAGCTGACAGATGGACTGAAGTCCTCGCTGCCGAAGAGTACAAACTCGAACGCCCCTCCAAGAGCTACCCAAAGCGTAGGATGCTACCCCAATTAGAGGAGGAAGCAACTAAACCTACATCACCAGCGTATGACGCGGCCGACCAGCCACCCCGTGGCCGCGACAGAGAGGCCTCTCAGCCATCAACTCAAGCCGCACCCCGGCGCCGCTCAAAAAGTACCAAGGCACGGGGAAACGCGCCAGACCTACGAGACATATTGGAGGACAAGGAAAGGCAAACAAGATCGATCTACGGATCGCGTGGGCGCCCCACGACACGTGACGATAACTGTCACGCCGGATATGGCAAATACGGCCAGGCCGAACACATCAGACAAAGCTCATCTGGGCTACGTCGTGATATAGCCCACTACAGAGGCGCCGCACACCCACTATGCTTCACAGATGAAGTAATGGATCATCAAATCCCCGAGGGGTTTAAACCCGTAAAGAACGAATCATATGATGGCACAACAAATCCTACGGTATGGATCGAGGATTATCTCCTTCATATCCACATGGCCCGCGGTGATGATCTACACGCTATCAAATACCTCCCACTCAAGCTGAAAGGAACAGCTCGGCATTGGCTTAACAGCTTGCCAGCAGAGTCAATTGGTTGCTGGGAGGACCTGGAAGACGCATTCCTTGACAATTTCCAGGGCACTTATGTGCAACCACCAGACGCCGATGACCTAAGCCACATAATTCAGCAGCCAGAGGAATCGGCCAGACAATTCTGGACACGGTTCCTAACCAAGAAAAATCAAATAGTCAACTGTCCGGACGCAGAGGCCCTTGCAGCCTTCAAGCATAACATCTGAGACGAATGGCTCGCCCGGCACCTAGGACAGGAAAAGCCGAAATCCATGGCAGCCCTCACAACACTCATGACCCGCTTTTGCGCGGGAGAAGACAACTGGCTAGCTCGTAGTAATAACATGACCAAGAGCCCTGGTAATTCGGATACCAAGGACAACAATGGCAGGTCGCGTCGCAACAAGCACAAGCGCCGCATTAACGGCGACAATACTGAGGATACGGCAGTTAATGCCGGATTCAGAGGCTCTAAACCCGGTCAGCGGAAAAAGCCATTCAAAAGAAATACTCCGGGCCCGTCAAGTTTGGACCGAATACTCGACCGCTTCGTGCGGATACGGCACCCCGAAACACCAGCCAATCACACCAACAGGTATTGTTGGGTGTTCAAGCAGGCAGGCAAATTAAGTGCCGAAAACAGAGACAAGGGGCTGCATAGCGGTGACGAGGAGGAGCCCCGGCCGCCGAAAAACAGAGGACAGAAGGCCTTTCCCCCACAAGTGCGGACGGTGAACATGATATACACAACCCACATCCCCAAAAGGGAACGTAAGCGTGCACTCAGGGACGTATATGCGTTGGAGCCAGTCGCCCCAAAGTTCAACCCATGGTCCTCCTGCCCGATCACTTTTGATCGAAGGGACCACCCCACTAGCATCCGTCACGGCGGATTCGCCGCATTTGTTCTAGACCCAATCATTGACGGATTTCACCTCACTAGAGTCCTCATGGACGGCGGCAGCAGCCTGAACCTACTTTACCAGGATACAGTGCGAAAAATGGGCATAGATCCCTCACGGATTAAACCCACAAAGACGACCTTTAAAGGCGCCATACCAGGTGTAGAGGCCAGTTGTACAGGCTCAGTTACACTCGAAGTGGTCTTTGGATCCCCGGATAATTTCTGAAGCGAGGAGTTAATCTTCGACATAGTCCCGTTCCGCAATGGCTATCACGCCCTGCTCGGGCGAACCGCATTTGCAAAGTTCAATGCGGTGCCGCACTAAGCATACCTCAAGCTCAAGATGCCAGGCCTCGAGGAGTCATTACGGTCAATGGAAACACCGAACGCTCTCTCTGAACAGAGGAGCACACGGTGGCCCTCGCGGCGGAAGTACAAAGTAGCCTCTCAAGGCAATTCTCCAGTCCGGCTTTTAAACGTCCGGACACCGTCAAACGCGCCCGGAGTAACCTACAACAAGACCATCTGGCACGTTCCGAGCAAGCATAGCAGTGCGGCCCCAACCCCAGCCCCCGCGAGATTGCGAAACCAGTACCACGCGTACATAATTACGCTCTGGAAATACCATGGGCATAAGGGGAGGGGCACAACCACGGCACGCCCAGAATGCGGCTCAACCACACTAAGGGGCTCCCGATTTTGTCATTTTTCTTTTCTTACTTTCAGGACTCCATTCTCCGAAAGGCCTGTCCGGCAGTACAATCGCCGAACACACGATGCAACAGCCAGGGAGGCAGCAAGCTACATCGAATGTCCAGGTGGTCTCTTTAACGAGCTAAATACCTGTCTTACATAAAGTACCGCAGCTTGACCCTGGAGGGGGACATGTCAAATAATCCCATCTCTTGCTTATCGCACTATTTGTATCGTTCTGCTTTCACAGCAGCCTCTTAATAAACAATACATAGCTCTTGTCTATTATTGCATTAATTCTTTTTTATGTAAATATGTTCAGTTATGACATTATGCAACCGTACACTCTGGTGCGGCCAATACACCAGGGGCTTAAGTACCCCAGAATATGGTGTGAGAAGACCGAACACTCTCACGACTGTGCCACCCTGAACTTATAGCATTATATGCATCGGCTCCGAATCATGTCTTGGGTCAATAGTTGGGTTTGCCCGGCTCCCATGTTTTGGTACCTTACGTTTCGCTATATCTGCTAAGGTAGCGCTGGGAGAACTACTGCGATTGTGCCCAGTTGATCTGGGTTTATCGCCTCAGTAGAGAAATCTAAAACTAACCGTCATGATAGGGCGAGAGTCGTTCGCTGTTCGAGAGGTTTTTCGAGTCCCTAAAACTCATGCCGCTTAGAGCGAGGAGCTGGCTTTGTCCGGCCTAGGCGTGGATAGCGCCCCGAACTCGGTCTTCTGAATACTAGGGGCTTCGCCGAAATTTAAAATTATAGAATTCTATGGTTAAGTGAGAGTGATAAAGCATAATAGTCCGATTAACTTGTTCGTTGTGTTGAGCGCCTCCCTCGAAGGACCCAAGAATGGGAACAAGAGCCCTCGGGTTTATTCCGAACACCCCAGCACTCGTGGCATGGGGGTAGAAGCCGACGACTTGCATCTCTCAGATTTAATAAACGGCTGCACAGAAGGTAATATTTTAAATTCAAAAAGTGTTGCTTAGCGCATATGAACAAGTTTTCAGCGCACTGGATAAACATGAGCGAGTTTTCTCAAAAATTAAATCCTTGGAACATTCGTTCGCCACAAGGCGGGCACCCTTCAGGACGCCCTCATAATACATCTCGGGCCTGCAATGCTCCTTCCCCTCTGGTGGCCCATCTGTCACCAGCTTCTCAGCATCCAGCTTGCCCAGTGCACTTTAGCACGGGCAAGGGACCTACGGGCGTCTCCGATGCATACGAAGCGCTTGATGACTTCAAGCCACGGACACGCATCCACCAGCCGCCTCACCAGCCCAATGTAGCTCCCGGGTAGGACCTCCCCAGGCCACAGCCGACCTATAAGGCCCTTCATGGCCTGTTCGGCTACCTTATGGAGCTCTACTAGCTGCTTCAGCTGGTCGGTCAAGGGCACCGGGTGTCCGGCCTCAACATACTGGGACCAAAACACCTTCTCCGTCGAGCTCCCTTCTTCGGATCGGTAGAATGCGGCGGCGGTGGACACACTGCAGGGCAGATCTGCGAATGCTCCTGGAGAGCTCCGGATTCGGGTAAGTAACAAGTAATTCACTTTCACATGCTTGCTTTGCATAAAGAATGCCTTACCCGCCGCTATCTTCTTCATCGCCTCAATTTCCTGGAGGGCCTTTTGGGCTTCGGCCTTGGCAGATTTGGCGCTCTCAAGGGCCGAGGCAAGCTCGGACTCTCGAGTCTTTGAGTCAAGCTCCAATCTCCCGTGTTTCTTCACGAGAGCATCGAGCTCTTGCCATACCTCCTCCGCCCGCGCCTCCTGCTTTTCTCGCTCGGTGCGCTCCACGGCCGCATTATCTTCGGCCTTGGATAGCGCTTCCTTCAGGGTCGCCACCTCGGTTGTGGCCCCTATGACATTCACGTTTGTCTTGTCACTATTTGCAACCAGGTATTTTATATATACTTACATAAGGTACAACCTACCTTCCTTGTCCTCGAACTGCTTCTTGGCAAGGCCGTGGTCGTTCTCGGACCTCTCGAGGCTCTGCTTCAATGCATCGACCTTCGCAGTTAATGCGGCAGAGGTCAGCAGCGCAACCTGCATTCCCATATTGACATATTTATGTTAGACTCATGCGTATATCTTTTTTTAGATCCTCAGTCCGGCTTTTCTTTCCGAACACCAAACTGAGCGTCAGGGGCTACTATCTATGCGGTAACATTTTTACATGTTTTAAATACATACCTCAAAGCCTGTTAGAAGGCTCGCACAGGCTTCTGTCAACCCGCTCTTGGTGGACTGAACCTTCTCAATCACCGCACTCATAATAGTGCGGTGCTCCTCGTCGATGGAGGCGCCGTTAAGCACCTCCAGTAAATTGTCCGATGCCTCCGGTTGTATGGAGGCCACCAGCGTCGTAGGCTTGCCCATCTTACGAGGGGCTGCCTGGCGGACTCCGGAACCCCTGAAGGTTCCAGTGCGGTGTCCGGCCCAGGGCCGGACTTAGATCCCTTTGGGGTTTTATCCCCTTTGTGCCTGGAGTCTGGGAGGTTGCCTTGCGGCGCCTCCAGGACCACCTCCTCCTGGCTTAGCCCCTTTTGGGACTCCACCTCGGCATCGTTCGTAGGGAGAGGGGAGGTAGCCATCGGGACTGAAAGACTATTCACATCCAACAAATCCAGGGAGCCGCTCGACAAAGCATCAAACTGGTCCTTGGGCGGACTGCATGATTATGTTCGGCCTTAGAAGATATTGTGCACTAAAGGAACGCCATATTCTGGTATCCGAATACTTACGATTTTGCCAGGGGCTTGGCCCTGGATGGCCACTCCTCTTCGCCGTCGTCGTTGTCGGTGGCGTAGTCCGGAAGAAGGGTTTTCCCCTTCTTGGACCCTCCGGCCTCCCCAGTTGGGGCGGCCTTCCTTTTCTTTCCTCCCCCCATTGGAGGGGGAGAGGCTTCTTCTTCCTCCTCCTCGTCTTCGGAGGAGGAGTGTGCTTCGGGGTCGTCGGGCGATGAATCCGACACCACCAGGTGCCGGGAGCTCTTTCGAGTTCCCGTGGCCTTCTTCTTGTCCTTCTTCTCCGGCACCACGTGAGGTGCCAGAACCAGCAGCTTCGTCAAGCGTGCATCAGCTGGGCCTTCGGGGCAAAGGAGCCGGACAGTTAAACTGTCCGGACATCTTTTTCCAGTCCTGTCAAAGGAGCGGGAGCTTAGATCCCGCATAGAGTCAAACTATGGAAAACAAGTATCATGTAAAGGGTAAAACAAGCTTACCACGCTGGCTTGGCGCTTTGCGCAGAATCCGCGATCCTCGGAAATGGGTGGGGGAACCTCAGAGCTCTTGAATAGCACCTTCCAGGCGTCTCCGTGCATTGTGTCGAAGAGCCTGGACAAAGTTTGGTGCTGGGCCGGGTCGAACTCCCACAAGTTGAAAGCCCATCGTTGACACGGGAGGATCCGGTGGAAGAGCATGACCTGGACTACGTTGACAAGTTTAACCTTCTTGTCCACCAGGTTTTGGACGTAGGTTTGGAGTCCGGTCACCTCTTCCGGATTACCCCACGATAGGCCCGTCTCTTTCCAGGAGGTGAGCCATGCGGGGATGCCAGATTGGAATTCCTGGGCCGCTGGCCATTTAGGGTCACGCGGCTCGGTGATGTAGAACCACCCCGATTGCCACCCTTTGATGGTTTCCACAAAGGAGCCCTCGATCCAGGTGACGTTGGGCATCTTGCCCAACATGGCGCCTCCGCACTCCGCTTGCCGGCGCCCACAACCTTCGGCTTGACATTGAAGGTCTTCAGCCATAAGCCGAAGTGGGGCTGGATGCGTAGGAAGACCTCGCACACGACGATAAACGCCGAGATGTTGAGGATGAAGTTCGGGGCCAGATCGTGGAAATCTAGGCCGTAAGAGAACATGAGCCCCGGACAAATGGGTGGAGTGGGAAGCCCAGTCCGCAGAGGAAATGGGTGAGGAACACCACCCTCTCATGGGGCCTAGGGTTGGGGATGAGCTGCCCCTCATCCGGGATCCGGTGCGCAATGTCGTTGGATAAGTAGCCGGCCTTCCTCAACTTTTTGATGTGCCCCTTTGTAACGGTGGAGGCCATCCACCTGCCTCCCGCTCCGGACATCGGTGGAGAAGGTTGAGGTGGGAAGTGCAGACTTGGGCGCTGGAGCTCGAGTGCGCGGAAAGGGATAAGAAAAGGAGAAAGAAGGCGTATGTCGGAGAAGCTGATCGTGTCCCACGAACACCTATGGGACCTAGTCCCTTGTGGTTCGGAGGGGGGCGGAGAATGCACAAAGAGCAGATCGAGGCGATGCACACGAGCAGATTTACCCAGCTTCGGAGCTCTCCGGAGAGATAACACTCCTACTGCTGCCTTGTTGATTCTATTGTGTTCTTGCTAGGGAGCAATGAGAGCTACAAAACCTAGCCTGAGCGAGTGTGGTCTCGTATGAGTCGAATGAACCGAACGAGCCGAACCCTTTCTACGTTGCACATGGGCCTCCTTTTATAGTCTCAAGGGGACACCACAAGTGGCAACGCAGATGAGGGCAAAAATGGGAAAACAGTAGTTGGTACACCAACTTGTACAGTGTCTGATGATCTATACCTAACTCGGCGGCAAGGGACAAGAGTAATAAATGCCCGTCCCGTCGCTGAAAGGCTGTGAGGGACCGTCAAGTCGCCACCGTTCGCCACGATGGTAGCTTGTCAGCGCCGCTTATCGCTACTCCCCGCTGGCTGCACAGCCCTTCGACACGTGTGCCTGGAATAGCCCCATGGCGACACGTTGGCGGGTGAGCTGGAGCGGAGATGAAGAGAGGTTGCCTGCCGCGGCAAGCACCTTGCCGCGGCTGAATCCTTGTCGCGCTCGGGAGCTTGTCGATCGCCAAGCCTTCCCGGCAAGCTCCTCTTGCCGGGTCTTGTTTCGCCGTGCCTTGAGTGGCCTTCCGGCAAGCTCCTCTTGCGGGGCCTTGATTACTTTGTTCTTGAATGGCTCCAAAGGAGCGCGGAGGAACCTTGGCGGTCACCAGGCCAGCCACTTGGCGGGTCTTTGCAAGCTGCAGACGTGCAGTTCGGGGTACTAGGGTACCCCTACTCTAGTACACCGACAGAGCCCCGGGCTGGGCCACACGGCGCCAAGCTCTGTTGGGCCAGGCCCAAAACAGTGCACGGGCATGCTTGGCCTGGATTACGTCATTATTCGCCTCGGACCCACCACGTCCCCCACGAACGGCACGTTCCGGACGTGGCGTCGTGGGAGAGATCGTGGGGGCTTTCTTTAATTGGAAAATCAGAACGCCCGCCCCCCCTCCCTCCTTATAAGCAGGGGAACAGGGGCAGCAGCCCACTTGCCATTCTTTGTCACATCAAAAACCACCGCCGCTCCCCCTTTCTTCTCGAGTCCAAAGAGAGCGACGCTCCGCCCCCCCCCCCATTGCCACCGGCGCCACCCACGCCGTCGACCTCCTCCACCACCTCCCCCCATGGCTCCGAAAGCCGACAAGGGAAAGGCGTGAAAATCGGCCGGCGCAGCGGCTCATGGCGCTGCGGAAGGAGCGGGCCTCTTGATCCCCTGCTTGACAGGAAGGAGCTGCGGGAGCTGTATTACCTTTTCTAGTCGACGGCGACGCGGGCGCACCCGCGCACGAGGGTGATCTCCGCCGCCACGTCCGAGAAGGTTTCCATCGGGTACCCCTTCTTCGCGCTTTTCTTCCATTGCGGGCTCTGCCCGCCTTTTTCCGAATTCTTTTGTGATGTCATGAACACATATGGCCTCCGCCTCCTTGATTTCACCCCCAACGCTGTCCTTACCATGGCGGTTTTCGCACACCTCTGCGATAACTTTGTCGGAGTCCACCCAAATGTAGCACTTTTCCGCCACTACTTCATGCCCCGTGTTGAGAGAGGAGAGCCGCTTGCCGGAGGGATTGCATGGATCTCGGGATCGGCAAGAAGGAAGCATATCTTGACGAAGAGCTGCGCAGCAAGTGGGAGGAGTGGAGAGCCGATTGGTGTTGGATCTTAGAGGAGGACCCGCAGCCTTTCACTGCCCTGCGCCAAACTCCCATAGTGCGCGGCAACGATTGGAGCAACTTGGCACTGGAGGATGCCAAGTTGAAGATTGCCGAGACCCGGATCCTGCGCCTCAGGCATGCCGGGCTTACCGTAGGAGCTGTTGGCGCGGACTTCCTTCGCCGCCGCATAGCGCCCTTGCAGGAGAGGGGGAGGCCTGTTTGGGAGTTCCAAAACGCGGCGGACGTCATGAGGCTGCGCCCGGGTTTGAACTGGAACTTTACTGTCTTGGAGTTGGATGGCATGCTGCGGGAGCTGTTCAAGCCTGATGCAGATAACCCCGAGTGGTTCATGTTGCCGAGGGGAGTTGTGCCTTTGTGCAACAACTCGTCGCTTGACCGCATCCGCGCGATGATGCCGTTGTGCGATTCCCATGGAATCGTTCCAACTTGGCAGGAGCCCGCCGACGACGTCGTGCAGCAGTTCTTCGACAACTTGGAAGAAGTGCCGATCTGTGCCGACGAGCAGAAGTGGCTCACCCGCGACACCACCGAGCAGGAGATGGAGCGCATCGCCACAAGGTTGGAGGAGGCGGCAGAAGCTGCTGCCGCCTGCGTGTTTGGGTTCACTGTAGAGGAGGCAGAGGCAGCCGAGGCGGCAAGCCTTGCCGATCGAGAGGAGTTCGCCGGCGAGGAGGAGCAGGCCGAGCCCGACGCCGAGCCGAATGAGCCTGCCGGGGGCGCCTCCCCTCCGCCGTCAAGTAGCTTGCCGCGGGAGGAGCCAGCAGCTCCGCCAAGAAGAGCGTCTCGCAAGACTGGAGAAGTGGCGGGCGGCAGGCGGGCCAACAGCCGCCACGCCCGCCCAGCGCTCCACCGCGGCAAGCACTGTTGCCGCGGAAGCGCCTCATGCCGCCACAGCAACGGGAGCGGGGCCTTCTGGAGCCACGGCCACCGCACCCGCCAAGCGTCCGAGGGAGCCTACTCCTCCAGCTCGTCGCACTGGAGTGGAATTTGACTTCTCCGCTCTCAGCTTCGAGGAAGAAGAGGAAGAGTAAGATCTTGTCGCTGCTACTTGTAATTCTTCAATTTACTACTTTATCCTATATCTGACTTGCTTTATCTTGAGCTCTTTTCCTTTTTCAGGACGCTGGCTCAAAGAGCGTCGAAGAGGGCCAAGACCCCGGTGGTCGTCGTTGAAGACGACTCTCCCGTAGCGACAGGTGGCGCGCCTGAGACGACCCTGCCGGACCCGGCAACCCTCCTTCAGAGCAGCCCCCAGCACAGCCCCCAGCGTAAGTATTTGGTATATTTCTTACGGTTTGGTGTGCTTGGGTGCTTCTTCTCTACTGATATCTGCCTTGTTGATTTTGTGTAGGAGCAGAGCAGCCTCATCAGGAGGTCCCGAAAGTCACCCCTGAAGTTCCGCTTGCTTCAACTATGCCGCCAAGGGAGAACTCTCCGCCAAGGGAGCGCTCTCCGGCAAGGGAGGCCTCTCCGACAAGGGGAACTTCTCCGGCAAGGGGCAGCGCCGACGACCCTCCGGTGGTGGAGACCGCGGCTACAGATCCCGTTGCAGGTAATCTTCTTACTTAAAAATTTCCCTTGGGTTCTTTTTCTTCTGTTCTTCTTTTCGAACATTTGGCTTGACTGTTCTTTCTTTCTCGATCGTCGAGATCCATCTGCGGAGAGCCGATGGAGACTGAGGTTGCGGCGAGGAGGGCCAGCGGCAACAATGACGACGCCGCCAACATGGAGGAGGAGGCCAGCGCCGACAGGTCCGCCGGCGAGGAGGCCTCCAAGGCTGTTGGCGCAGAGGCTGGGGAGGGGTCCGGCGATCGTACTGACGGCCCTGAGGCCGCAGGAGCGCCAGGCGCTGCACCGACCGCCGTTTCCCCCGCCACCGATGCCGCACCAGACTCCGAAGAGCCCCAGCCCGGCGCCTATCCGAAGGCCGGCGACGGTGTCTTCATCAAGCTTCCATGGGCGTCGAGCTCCAGGGCGCCGGTCGAGGGAGAGACCTTCGACGTGGAGCTGCTCGCCTCCGCTGGGCTGTCACTGGTTAACGTGCCAAGCAGCAGCAGTGGTGAGTCTGAGGAGGAGCAGCTGCTGAAGAAGCTGCTGTCACTCTACCGCGCCCGACAAGCTAAGCTGGAGTCGCGGGAAGCGCTTGTCGCAAGGGCGGGAGCTGACATGGAGAAGCGCGCGGAAGAGCTCCGGCGCGCCAACAAAGAAACTCTCCGGGACATAGCAGAAGCGCGGGAGCAGCTTGCTGAGGAGCGCACGGCCTTCATCTTGGAGAAGGCCGAGGTCGAGAAACAACAAAGGCTTGCCGGCGAGAAGCTCTCTACGCAAGAAGGTGAGCTGGCGCAGCGGAAGATCAACCTCGATAGCTACGAGGAAGATCTTGCCGCGCGCGAGCAATCAATTGGCGGAGCACTCAAGGAGGCAAAGGATGCCGCCGCAGCTGCCGAGGCCGCCAAGAAGGAATTGGAGACGAGGGTGGCATAGCTGGAGGCCACCCTCCAGAAGAGCGAGGAGGAGGTCGCCGGGCTGAAAGCAGCGCCGAGAAGGGCGCCTACACTCTTGGCGAGCTGCAGGTCGTTTTGCTTAGAAGATCAAAGAGCTCGGCGCCGCCAAGGACTCCAAGGCAGATCTGGGAACAGCCAGCCACCACAGCGGAGGCAGCTGGGCCAGGCGCCAAGGAGGCGAAAGCAGACTGCTTGGAGAAGATCAAGGCCAACGAGGAGCTGTTGGCGAATGCCGCGACTGCCCAGGATACTCTCAGAGATAGCATAATGCACTGGACAGAAGGTCTTGTGGACACTGCCGCCGCCATCCACAATGAGCTGATGGAGCTGGGGATGGTGGATCTTGGGTACTCCACCGACAAGAACCTCCAACCCAGCGCCAAGCTCAGCTCGTGTTCTTCAAGGGCGTGTTGGCGGGTCTCCAGCTGACTCGGGAGGAGATCCCAAAGCAGGTGGCCAGCGAAGTCGCGCCAAGTCTGCCGGGCTCTCGGAAGGTCTTGATGAAGGTGGCCTTCCGCAACCCAGGCGTCAACTTCACCAACGTCCTCAAGTCCCTGCCTCCATCTGCCCGACGTTGAAGCACTCAAGGCCCTTATCGCACCCATCGTGGGCGGGGTGGCGGAGTTAAGAGGCTCGATGGCGACCGCGTGGACTAGGCCGCCAAGTTTATCTTTTCCTTGTCGCTGCAGATCATGTTTAGTAGAACAATTTATTAGATCTGCGACAAGTTATTTTGTAATATACTCCATCTTAGGCAACAATTGCAATGTTATTCCCTTTACTTGATTTCTTCCCTTGTATGTTTGTGCCCTACGCTTTTAGGGAACTTGTCGGTGCGAGCACCTTTGCCGCGAGCGCTGAGTGCGGAATGTCAGCAGCCTGCTGGCGATGCTGCCTCCGACAAGCAACCTTGTCGCAACTAGTTGCAGCACGCTTAAGTTGTTGAGTGGACTCGAAACAAAGTAAGGGCGCAAGCTAACCCATGAGTTGGTTCCTCCAGCGCCAGGTTTTCCATACAAAGTACTATCGTTCGAGGAAGATAACTTAAAAATTTAAAACTGATTGCTTAAACTTAGCAACTTAGCTTTTACATCGTTTGCTTCCGGCAAGCGATACTTCCTCGAGCGACACTTGGTGGTCCACACCATTATCTTCTCCTTCCCCCCCCCCCCGGTTGACTTGTGGGTGGATGAACCTTGCTCTCTTTTGAGAAGAAAGAAGAGAAAATAAAGTTATGGAGCCTAGTGGCTCGTTATCGCTTACCGGGTGTGGATGCTGCACAAAATGTCAGATAATACATGCATAATAATGATGAGAGCATGAAAAATTGACAAATTGTGCGCAACACATGAGCTTTACTGATGCACGGGGTCTGCGCCCGGCTTTGTACAAAGGATTACATGCAACAGCAGCAAGACTTGTACAAAAGGGTGGTTGCAAGCAGGTTAAAACAGCCGCTTATGGGTAAAACTTACGAAGATGCTCTATATTCCAGGAGTTGCTCACGAGCGCCATCTTCGGTCTCTAAGCGGACAGCGCCGAGGCCTAGTGACTCGTTTCACCCGATAAGGGCCTTCCCACTTGGCGTCAACTTGTTGGAATTCTTGGCGGACTGAGCAGCGAAGAACAAGGTCGCCTTCCTCGAAGCTTCGGCATTAACTGCGGCTATGGTAGCGGTGCAAAGCTTGCCGGTAACGAGCAGCTCGTCTGACCTTTGAAGACGATCCTCCTCGAGGAGCAGCGCGTCATCTTGTCGCAGTTGCTCTTGCTCAAGCTCGTCATAAGCGAGCACTCGAGGCGACCCGTATACGAGTTCCGTGGGGAGAACTGCCTCTGCTCCATAGACTAGAGCAAAAGGTGTCTAGACAGTGGCTCGATTTGGCGTCGTCCTGATCGACCAAAGAACCACCGGTAGCTCCTCAATCCAGTTTCTTACGCATTTGCGCAGCTGTCGAAAGTTCTGGTCTTGAGTCCCCGCAGCACTTCAGCATTTGCCCTCTTTGCTTGACCGTTGCTTCTCGGATGAGCAACAGAAGCAAAGCAGACCTTGGCGCCAAGGTCTTGGACGTACTGCATGAAGGTGCGACTCGTGAATTGGGTGCCGTTGTCGGTGATGATCCGGTTAGGAATCCCAAAACGGCAAACAATTGACCTGAAGAACTTGACTGCTGACTGTGCGGTCACCTTCCTCACTGCTTCCACTTCCGGCCACTTTGTGAACTTGTCGATTGCAACATACAAGTACTCAAAGCAACCGACAGCTCGGGGAAAGGGGCCGAGGATGTCGAGCCCCCAGACCGAGAAGGGCCAGGATAAAGGGATCGTCTGGAGAGCTTGAGCTGGCTGGTTTATCTGTTTTGAATGGAACTGGCATGCTTCACACTTGGTTACTTGTGCAGTTGCATCCTGGAGGGCTGTCGGCCAGAAGAAACCTTGCCGGAAAGCCTTGCCGGCAAGTGCTCTGGCGCCAATGTGGTGACCACATATGCCTTCGTGTATCTCTGCCAACAGCTTCTGTCCATCTTCCCGGCAAATGCACTTCAATTTCACACCGTTGAGTCTTCTTCTGTACAGAATGCTATCAACAAACTGGTACATACTAGACTGCCGGGCTACTCGTTCCGCTTCTTCTTGCTCTTCGGGAGGTTCTCCTGTCTGAAGGAAATGGACGATCTGCTGTGCCCATGCTGGAGCCTGCGGCTCGACAACAAGGACCAAAGGCACATCTGCCGCTGCGGGAACATCAGCTTCTACGGCAAGAACCTGCGGCTCAGCCGGAGCTTGATGATCCCCGACAAGCTTGCCGGAGCAAGACTTGTCGGGAGCGTCTGCTTCAACGAAACAAACCCTAGGGTTTGTCGGAGCAGACTGCTCTTCAGCGATATCTGTGTTGATTTTGGGGACCTTCTTGGCGGCGGCTTCAGGGAGCTCTGCCGGAAAGTACTAACCAGAAACCAACTTTCTCTTTTTGCTCTGTCCGGTTGATGGTGTTACAGTAGGCTGAGTCAGCTTGAGCACAAAAATCCCTGGTTCCACAGGTAACTTGAGTGCGGCGCACTTTGACAGGCCATCAGCGATATCATTCTGAGCTCTTGGAACGTGTTCCATTTGCAGGCCTTCAAAGTGCTCCTCTAGCTTCCTCACTTCATCGATGTATGCTTCCATCAACGGACTCTGATAATCTTTGTTTACTTGGCGGACGACAAGCTGCGAGTCACCCCTGACAATAAGCTTCTTGATCCCAAGGTCTACTGCTATTCTGAGTCCGGCAAGCAAACCTTCATACTCTGCAGTATTATTTGTTGCTTGCTCCTTGGGAAAGTGCATTTGGACTATGTACTTGAGGTGCTCTCCGGTGGGCGCGATGAGCAGCACGCCGGCATCGGCGCCTTGCAGCGAGAAGGCACTGTCAAAGTACATAAGCCATTCTTTACTTGCTTCCTTGACGGGGATGCTCATCTCTGGAATTTCTTCATCTTGCGTCGACGTCCACTCTGCTATGAACTCCGCCAGTGCTCTGCTTTGGATAGTTGAAGTGCTTTCAAACTTGAGACCAAAGCTTGACAGTTCCAGTGCCCACTCGACAATCCTGCCTGTTGCTTCTGGATTTTGCAATATCCTCTTCAGCGGAAAGCGAGTGACAACTGTTATCTCATGTGCTTGGAAGTAATGGCGCAGCTTTCTCGAGGCCATGAGGAGACCGAAAAGCAATTTCTGCACACCAGAGTACCTCGACCTAGCCCCCTGCAGAAGGGAACTAACGAAGTAAACTGGGCGCTGCACCATCCTTTTCTGCATCTTCTCGCAATCCTGCGCAAATCCATCCTTGTCGAGACCAGAGCTTGACGGCGAAGCCCCCTGCTTGTCGCTGGATGTATCTGCCTCGGTTGCCGGCTCATCATCTGCCTCCCATACCGCTACTAACGCAGCACTAACCACTTGATTGGTTGCCGCTATATACAGCAGCAACTTCTCTTGTGGCTTAGGTGCGACAAGTATTGGAGTGGAGGACAGGTACCTCTTTAAGTCCTGCAGCGCAGCCTCCGCTTCGGGAGTCCATTTCATTGGACCTGCCTTTTTCAAGATTTTGAAAAATGGCAGGGGCGCTCAGTGACCTAGAGATAAACCTCTTTGAGAGCAGCCACGCAACCGGCAAGCCTTCTTACATCCTTGACGCGCTTTGGTGCTTCAATCTGCTCAATGGCCTTAATCTTGTCGGGATTGGCTTCAATTCCCCGCTGAGACACAAAGAACCCGAGAAGCTTGCTGGAAGGAACTCCAAACACGCACTTCTCGGGGTTGAGCTTGAGGTTGATCTTGCGCAGATTTGCAAAGGTCTCATCTAAATCTTGAATCAGAGTTGCTTTGTCCTTGCTCTTGACCACTATGTCATCCATGTAAGCTTCTACATTTCTGTGCATTTGCGGCTCAAAAGCATCATGGACTACTCTTGCAAACGTTGAACCAGCATTCTTCAACCCAAAAGGCATCCGTATAAAGCAGTATGTGCCACATGGGGTAATGAATGCGGTTTTCTCTTCATCCTCTTCTGCCATGAAAATCTGATGATATCCTGAATATGCGTCAAGAAATGAAAGCAAATCACATCCAAATTGGAGTCAACAATCTGGTCGTCTGGCGGCAAGGGAAATGGGTCTTTGGGACAAGCTTTATTAACATCTGTAAAGTCGATACAGAGTCTCCATTTCCCATTTGCCTTTCGTACAACTACCGGATTGGCCAACCACGTGGGATGGAGTACCACTATGACAAGGCCTGCTGCTTCCAACTTCTTGATCTCTTCTGCTATGAATTCTTGGCGCTCCTTTGCACCTTCACTGAATTTTTTGCTTGACGGGCGCGCATGAGGACGGACAGCTAAATGGTGCTCAATCACTTTCACAGGAACACCGGGATGTCGGATGGTTGCCATGCAAACACGTCGACATTCGCCGCGGAAAGCAACGCGCGCGCCTTCCTATTTAGGGTCAAGCGTGGCACTGATGGTGAAGGTACCACCAGTGCCGTCCTCCTTGGCGGGCACCTTCTTGGTCTTCGGCGGAGCTGCCATCATCTTCTTGCACTTGCCGGTGGAGCTCGATGGTGCGTCCTCGACGGTAGCGCAGCACTCCGAAGAGGTGCGCTTGCCGGAGTGGGCATCAGAGCTCTTGCCGGACTTGGTCTTCTTCTTCCCCCGGGAGCTTCAGCGGCAAGTGATTTGCTATCTGTCGCAGCTGCTGCTTCCCGGTAAATCTTGTCGGCGCAAATAAGAGCATCTTTCTTGTCGCCATGAACAGAAATGACACTTATCGGGCCAGGCATCTTGAGCAGGTTGTATGCGTAATGAGAGGCCGCCATGAACTTGGCGAGTGCTGGACGGCCGAGTATCCCATTATAAGGCAATGGGAAATCAGCGACGTCGAACGTGACCCTCTCAGTCCTGAAGTTTAGCTCGCTGCCAAATGTTACCGGCAACGTGATCTTCCCTTTCGGCTTGCTCCTTCCTGGGTTGATTCCTTGAAAAGTGCCAGTCTCTTCGAGCTCGCTGTCAGGGATTTGAACCTTCTGGAGCACTGCAGAGGAGATCAGGTTCAAGCCGGCCCCGCCGTCAACCAACATCTTAGTGACCTTGAGGTTGCGGATAGTTGGTGAGACCAACATCGGCATGCACCCGACCGCAGTGATGCGATCAGGGTGGTCCTCAATATCAAAAATGATGGGCGTGCTAGACCACTTCAGAGGCTTGCGGGACTCTACGGATGGTTCTGCTGCATTAACCTCCCGCATCCATTGCTTGAGTTGGCGGTGCGAGGTATGCAGAGAAGCACCACCGTCAACGCAAAGGACCTCCGTGGCTTTTTGAAACTCCTGCTCATCAGCTTCATCGTCTTCCATGTCTTCGTCATCGTCATCTTCGTCTTCATCCTTGTCGCGGCCGCGGGGAGGTCTGTCTCCTTGCCGTTGCTTGGCCTTGCCGCGGCGTCCTCCCCGGCGGGGTCTCTTCTTGCTAGCTGCCGCAACACCTTCCTGAGCCTTCTCCTTGTCTCGCCGCTTGTACTCAGCCCTCTGCTGTTCAACAAGCTGCTCGACTTTCTTGCAGCTCTGGAGGTCGTGGCCCTTGGTGCGGTGAATCTTGCAGTACTGCTTGTTGGAGCTGTCCTGCTTGTCGGCGGCCGCCACAGCTTGGCGGTCGGTGTTAGCGGCAACCTCCTTGCCGGAGCTACCAACCTTGGCCTTGTTGGCGGCGCCATCCTTGCCGGACTGCTCGACAACTAGTACTTCTTTGTTCTTCTTCTTTCTGTTGTTCCACCGCCGGCTCTTCTTTGCCGGGGCGGTCTTATCACTGTCAGATCCATCTTCTGCATTCTCTCCTGGGAGTCTCCTCCCTTCTTCAGCACGTGCACACTTGTCGGCCAGGGCATATAGCTCACTGACGTCTTTGACTTTGCACATCGCCATCTCCTCCCTCATCCCGCGGTTCCGCACATTCTGATGAAATGCGCTGATCACCGCGGCAGGGTGGACATCTGGGATGTTGTAGTGCACGCGGCTGAATCTCTGGATGAACTTGCGCAGGGACTCTCCTTCCTTTTGGGCGAGCAGGTGAAGGTCACTCTCTTGGCCATGAGGCTTGTGGCCGCCTGTGAAGGCGCCGACAAACTGATGGCACAAATCTTCCCAAGAAGAAATGGAGCCGTCCGGCAAGTGCATGAGCCAAGATCTGACGTTTGGCTTGAGCACCAGAGGGAAGTAGTTGGCGAGGATCTTGTCGTCTCGTCCCCCCGCAGCCTGCACCGCGATGGTGTAGATGCTGAGGAACTCCGATGGGTGCGTCCTGCCATCATACTTCTCTGGCACGTCTGGCTTGAAGTTTTTCTTGTCGGGCCACTGGACTTGCCGCAGCTCACGGGTGAACGCGGGGCAACCTACCGCGTACGGCAAGTCACCTGGTTCCCCTGGCGCTTGCATGTCGACAGAGGGCCCGGCGCGCTGGTCAGACTGACGCCGCGCTTCTCTTCGGCGCTCGATGCGGGTTCGAGCGTCTTCCTCTTGCCGCTCTCGAAGAACTTGGCGCTGATCACGGCGAGCTCGTGGATCCGACGACGCTGTGGAGTCGCTGTCGACGTGGATCCGAGGAGCTGGTGATCTTGGCCTTCGTGAAGGGGAGTGCACGGTGGCTGCACCCCCGCATGTCTCGTCACCACCGGCTCGTGCCTTGTCGCCTCGCCGCGGCTGCGAGGTGCTTGGTTGCCGCGGGACGTCGCCGTTGGCAAAGCCGATGAGACTCTGGATGGTGGCCCTCCACTCGTCGACCTTGTCGGCCGTTGGAGGGTAGTCTAGAAGCAGTTGAGCTCTCGCCAAGGCTTCCGCTGGAGTAGTGGGTGGCAATGGCGTACGGTGCGAGGAACGGGATGTGCTCGGACTTCTAACCAAGTTAGGAGGAGCATCATCCCGCCCAAGCGATCGTACTCCACTCGTACCAGCATGCTGGCGCGCATGCTGGCCCCGAGGGCTTCGGGATCCTCCAGCTTGGCCTTGATCCAACGAGCGTATGGCGCCGCGTGCACCATGACGTTGTCGGTCCCGCGTCTCCTGAGACGGACGCGGTACGTACTCGGACGCCGAAGCTTGCGCCGCCTTGTCCTTGGACCTGGCAGCGTCGCGGGCTCCATCATCGACGCCCGTTCCTCCGCCAGCGTCTTCCCCACCACTCGTCAGCTCCGGTGATGGTGGGTTTGACGCGGACGGCTCTGCTGCCGCCGAAGCCTTCTTCTTCGGTGGCATGTTGACGAAGATGTCGATGAAAATGCTCATGTGAACGCCGGATCAGGTTCACACAGCCTCGACGCACCCCCTACCTGGCGCGCCAAAGATGTCGGGGAAGCTGATCGTGTCCCACGAACACCTATGGGACCTAGTCCCTTGTGGTTCGGAGGGGGGCGGAGAATGCACAAAGAGCGGATCGAGGCGATGCACACGAGAAGATTTACCCAGCTTCGGAGCTCTCCGGAGAGATAACACTCCTACTGCTGCCTGGTTGATTCTATTGTGTTCTTGCTAGGGAGCAATGAGAGCTACAAAACCTAGCCTGAGCGAGTGTGGTCTCGTATGAGTCGAATGAACCGAATGAGCCGAACCCTTTCTATGTTGCACATGGGCCTCCGTTTATAGTCTCAAGGGGGCACCACAGGTGGCAACGCAGATGAGGGCAAAAATGGGAAAACAGTAGTTGGTACACCAACTTGTACAAAGGTCTGATGATCTATACCTAACTCTGACGGCAAGGGACAAGAGTAATAAATGCCCGTCCCCGTCGCCTGAACAGTGCAACAGGGACCGTCAAGTGCGCCTCCGTTCGCCACGATGGTAGCTTGTCAGCGCCGCTTATCGCTGCTCCCCGCTGGCTGCACAGCCCTTCGACACGCGTGCCTGGAATAGCCCCATGGCGACACGTTGGCGGGTGAACTGGAGCGGAGATGAAGAGAGGTTGCCTGCCGCGGCAAGCACCTTGCCGCGGCTGAATCCTTGTCGCGCTCGGGAGCTTGTCGATCGCCAAGCCTTCCCGGCAAGCTCCTCTTGCCGGGGTCTTGTTTCCTTCGTGCCTTGAGTGGCCTTCCCGGCAAGCTCCTCTAGCCGGGGCCTTGATTACTTTGTTCTTGAATGGCTCCAAAGGAGCCGCGGAGGACCTTGGCGGTCACCAGGCCAGCCCTGCCGCGGGGTGCTGCAACTGCCCGTGCACGAATTCGGGGTACTAGGGTACCCCTATTCTAGTACACCGACAGCGTAGATGGAAAGGGTGGATCCTTATCCCCTTATATGGGCGGACGAAACTGTGTACCCCCACCAGCCTGGTAAAACTCTCTTATCTCCCAAGCGCCGTGATTAATGGCACGGTTGGGTTACCCACGCCCGTATTGATGAGAATCCGGGAATAAGGGGACATGATCTCTGTTTGACAAGACGTGCCAAGGAAACCGCCTCGCTAAACGCGCTGAGGTGTGACAGTAAAACGATTTGAATAAAGGCTTGGCTGTGGCATGATGTCACGCTACGGAATACGTCAGCAGATTAGATTTGTACAAATATTATTCTCTCTATGGTGGTATGTGGAACTTATTTTGCAGAGCCGGACACTATCCTTATGTTCAACATCTTCTATGAAGTATTCGGAGGAGGAACCCGCCTTGCAATGCCGAAGACAATTTGCGCGCCAGACTCGTCGTCATTGAAGCCTAGTTCAGGGGCTACTGACGGATTCCTGGATTAGGGGGTGTCCGGGTGACCGGACTATGATCTTTGGCCGGACTCCTAGACTATGAATATACAAGATTGAAGACTTCGTCCCGTGTCCGGATGGGACTTTCCTTAGCGTGGAAGGCAAGCTTGGTGATACGAATATGTAGATCTCCTCCCATTGTAACCGACTCTGTGTAACCCTAGCCCTCTCCGGTGTCTATATAAACCGGAAGGCTTTTGTCCGTAGGACGACCAACAATCATACCATAGACTAGCTTCTAGGGTTTAGCCTCTCTGATCTCGTGGTAGATCTACTCTTGTACTACCCATATCATCAATATTAATCAAGCAGGAGTAGGGTTTTACCTCCATCGAGAGGGCCCGAACCTGGGTAAAAACATCGTGTCCCTTGTCTCCTGTTACCATCTGCCTAGACGCATAGTCCGGGACCCCCTGCCCGAGATCTGCCGGTTTTGACACCGACAATGACCGTCACGCCGGATACACTATCAACAAGTCCGGTCGGGCCGAACACAGCAACCGAGACCAATTCGAACTGCGTAGCCACATAGCCCGTCACAGAGGCGCTGCACACCCCCTCTGCTTCACTGACGAAATGATGGATCATGAATTCCCAGAAGGGTTCAAACCCGTAAACATCGAATCATACGATGGCACAACAGACCCCGCAGTGTGGATCAAAGATTTCCTTCTCCACACTCACATGGCCCGTGGAGACGATCTACACGCCATCAAGTATCTTCCCCTTAAGCTCAAAGGACCAGCCCGGCACTGCCTAAACAACCAGCCAGCCATTTCCATTGGCAGTTGGGAAAACCTGGAAGACGCATTCCTCGACAACTTCCAGGGCACATATGTGCGACCACCGAACACCGACGACTTGAGCCACATTACTCAACAGCCCGGAGAGTCAGCCAGGAAATTCTGGACCCGGTTCCTAACTAAAAAGAACCAAATAGCCGACTGTCCGGACGCCGAAGCCCTGGCGGCTTTTAAGCATAATATCCATGACGAGTGGCTCGCTCGACACCTCGGCCAGGAAAAACCCAAGTCCATGGCAGCTCTCACAACATTAATGACCCGCTTTTGCGCGGGCGAGGACAGCTGGTTGGCTCACATCGGCACCATGCCACATTCCGGCACTTCGGATGTCCGCGACAGTAACGGCAAGCCACGACGCAACAGACATAAGCGACAGAACAACAGCAACAACACTGAAGACATGACAGTAAACGCCGGATTCAGCGGATCCAAGTCCGGTCAGTGGAAGAAGTCGTTCAAAAGAAACAATCAGGGCCGTCCGATGCGGACCGTGATCTTTGGAGCGCTCATGCCAAATTCATGGGACCCCGGACAAGCCAGCTAACCACACCAACGGAGATTGCTGGGTATTCAAACAGGCTGGCAAAATAAATGCCGAAAACAAGGACAAGGGGCTGCACAGCGACGATGACGAGGAGCCCCGGCGTCCGAACACGGGGGGACAGAAGAAATCCCCCCCCCCCAGGTGAAAATGGTCAACATGATCTATGCCACTCACATCCCCAAGCGGGGACGGAAGCGAGCACTACGGGACATCTACACGATGGAGCCAGTCGCCCCAAAGTTCAACCCGTGGTCAGCTTGTCCGATCACCTTTGATCGTAGGGATCATCCTACTAGCATCCGTCACGGCGGCTCAGCCGCATTGGTCTTAGACCCAATCATCGACGGATTCCACCTCACGCGAGTCCTTATGAACGGCGGCAGCTTCGAACCTGCTTTATCGTGACACGGTCGCAAAATGGGCATCGACCCCTCAAGGATCAAGCCCACCAAAACCACCTTTAAAGGTGTAATTCCTGGAGTAGAAGCCCGCTGTACGGGCTCTATAACATTGGAAGTGGTCTTCGGATCTCCGGACAACTTTCGAAGCGAAAAGTTAATCTTTGATATCGTCCCTTTCCGTAGTGGTTACCACGCACTGCTCGGACGAACCGCATTCGCTAGATTCAATGCGGTACCACACTATGCACACCTCAAGCTCAAGATGCCAGGCCCGCGCGGGGTCATAACAATCAACTGAAATATGGACCGCTCTCTCCGTACAGAAGAGCATACTGCAGCCCTCGCGGCAGAGGTACAATGCGGCCTCCTCCGGCAAACCACCAATCTGGCGACGATAACCTCAAGCACTGTCAAGCGAGTCCGGAGCACCCAGCAGCAGGATCATCAGGCACGCCAAGAGCGCGATTACCAGTCCGGCCTCCGCTTACACTCCATTAAAGCAGCATTTGTGCCACGCGTACACAATTACACACTCAAAATACCATTGGCACAGGCGGAGGCGCAGCAGTGACTCAGTCAAAAGTGCGGTATCACCGCAACATACCTTCATAATCTTTCCCTTTTACCTTTCAGGACATTGCTTTAGTGCAGCCTCTTCAGAAGAGCCGGATTGCCGGACTTAATAGGAGAAAAAACCAAGGAGGCAACAGGCTTTGCGCACAGATGGAAACACCCAGGTGGAATCTATTTACGATCGTTATACCTGTTTTATCTATCTGTACGTGACCTGCCCCTAGATAGGACATGTCAAATAGTCCTATTTATCTCCGCTTAATGCATTCATTGTAAACATACGCTTAAACGTATTATTCATCAGCGGGAGATCACATATAACGTCAGCTTATCAGACTTATTTGAGCATTTTTTCTCGCAAAATGTTTATTTGATATTGCATATGTACACCTTGGTACGTTCAGTTTGCCAGGGGCTTCTGATGGCGCCCCATAATATGGCAAGTCAAGTCCAAACACTTTCAACAGTGCGGCACCCCGAACTTATAGCACTATATGCATCAGCTCCAAATCATGTCTTGGGTCTACAGTTGGGATAGCCCGGCTCTCTTGTTTTGGTACCTTACGTTCCGTTATATCGGCTAAGGTAGCACAGGGAGAACTACTGCGATTTTGTCCCGGTTCTTCCGGATGAGCACCTCAGTAGAGAAAGCCGAAAACTGACCGGCATGATGTGGCGAGAGCTGGTCGCTGTTCGAGAGGTCTTAAAATCCTTAAAGATTTTTCCACTTTAGGCGATAAATCGACTTCGCCCGATCTAGGCGTATATAGCGCCCCAATTCGGCCTTCCGGATTCTAGGGGCTTCGCCGAAACTTAAAATTGTAGACTTCTATGGCTAAGTGAAAGTTATAAAGCCGCATAGTCCGATTGCCTTGTTCGCTGCGCCGGACATCTCCTTAAGGGACCAAACATTTGGATAAAGAGTGTCCGGGTTTCCACGAACACCCCAGTACTAGTTACATGGGGGCGGAAGCCGACGACTGGCCTACTTTCAGAATTTTATAAACAGCCGCACAGAAGGTAATATTTTAAATAACAAAAGCGCTACATAGCGCAAGTAACTTCGTCCTTAAATTACAAACATGACAGAAGTGAATTCATTCTAAAATTGTGTCCTTGGTACATTCATCGGCCACGAGACGAGCGCCCTTCATTGACAGAAGTAATACTTCTCCGGATAGCGATGCGCCTTGCCCTCCGGCGGCCCGTCCTTCACCAGCTTCTCCGCATCCAGCTTGCCCCAATGAACCTTCGCGCGGGCAAAGGCCCGGCGGGCACCCTCAATGCAAACGGATCTCTTGATGACATTGAGCCGCGGACAGGCATTCACCATCCACTTGATCGGGCTGAAGTAGCTAGCCGGCAGGGGCTCACCAGGCCACATCCGGACTATGAAATCTTTCATAGCCGCTTCGCCGCCTCAGGAGTTCGACCAACCGCCTTGATTGGTCACCAGAGGCATTGATGTTCGCCCCAAAGACATCGGGACCAGAACAGCTTCTCTGTTGAGCTCCCCTCCTGGGCACGGTAGAACTCCGCGGCATCTGATACGCTACGTGGCAGATCTGCGAATGTGCCTGGAGAGCTCCGAACTCGGGTAAGTAAAAGAAATGCCTCCTCCACATGTTAGCTTTGCATAAAGAATTTCTTACCCGCCGCCATCTTTTTGGCCTCCTGGACTTCCTGCTGTGCCTTCTCGGCTTCGGCCTTGGTGTCTTTTATACTAGCAAGGGCCTTCGCAAGCTCAGCCACTTTTGCCTTAAGCTCATGCTCCACGGACTCGAACTTTTTGCCGAGCTCCTGGAGCTCTTGTTGTACCTCGCCCACTCTGGCATCTTGCTTCTCGCGCTCTGTGTGTTCCAAGGCCGCCTTGTCTTCGGCCTCGGACAGCGCTTTCTTCAGAGAGGCCACTTCGGTGGTGGCCCCTGTTACAAAATCATGACGCTTCGTCGTTAGAATAACTAATTTTATATACCCTTCATTATGTGAGAGCGGTGAATTACTCACCTTTGCTCTCTTCGAGCTGCCTCTTCATGAGGTCGAGCTCTCCCTGCGCCTGCTCCAGATCCCGTTTTAGTCCGGTGATCTTGACTGTACGGACAGCAGCGGCAAGCAACAGAGCCTGCTTATTCACATTAACACTTATTATTAGACTCCTGCAGATTCTAATTGACCCTCCATTTGGTTTTTCTTTCCGAACACCAAACATAGTATCAGGGGCTACTACCTATCGGGTGGTAATTTCACATATTTTTTACTTACCTCAAAGCTTGTCGAGGTCTGGTGCAAGCTTCGTTAGCCCGCTCTTGGCGGACGAAACCTTCTGAATCACCGCACTCATAAGAGTACGGTGCTCTTCATCCATGGAAGCGCCGCGAAGCGCTTCCAACAGACAATCCGGCGCCTCGAGCGCAACGGAAGTCCTAGACACAGACGGCTCGCCCTCCCTGACGAGGGGCTGTCCGCCTGAGTCGGAAACCACTAAAGGCTCTGGAACAGTGTTGGGCTGAGAGGCCGGCCTACTGTGGCTCTCACCGACATGATCCGCGAGGATCTTGAACCCCACGTGTCTGACATGTGGAATTCTGCCTTGAGGCGTCTCCAGAATCACCTCCCCCTGCTCTGGGAGCCTTCGGGACAACACCTCCGTGTCATCCACGCGTTGAGCACTACTAGGAAAAGGGCTATAGATGATATGGCCACTAATGGCGCACCAGACATGTGGTGCGCCATTACTATATACTAAAGGCGCACCATGTGCTGGCGCACCATTAGTAGTTTTGAAAAAAATATTGTTACTAATGGCGCACCGTTGTACAGTGCGCCATTACTAGTTGACATAGTAATGGCGCACCAAACCCACCGTGCGCCATTAGTAGTTTTGAAAAAAAATATTAGTAATGCCGAGCCCCACCTCCCCTCGCCTCATCGTCGCCCTCCCCTCGTCGCACCTTGCCCCACCTCCCCTCGCCTGTCGCCCCACCTCCCTCGCCCGTCGCCCCCCCCTCGCCACCCCTTGCCCCACCACCCGCCGCCACTGCCCCTTGCTCCGCCCCTCCGTCCGCGCCTTTGCTGCGTCGTCGGTGACGCCCGCCCGCCCTGTGGTCTTTGCGCTGCCCAGCGCCGCCGCCCGACCCAGCAGGACTCCACCCTCGCCGCCCCGCGCCCACTTAGGATCGTCTGAAAGCGCGCCGCCCGCTCCTCTCCTCTCCTCCTCCCTTCGACGAGCGAGGGCCTCCTTCGCCCCCTGCAGCAGCCGGCGAGCGCGGCCCCGACGCGCCCACCACGCGTGCCCCTGCCGTCCTCCGCCACTGCCGCTGCTCTCCTTCGACCATCAAGGCGAAGCGAGGACCGGACGATCTCGGACCCCGACCCGACCCCTTCACGACCCGACCCCGACCCCTCCGGCGACCAGGTACCTCTCCTCCTTCCTCCTTCCTCCCTAGGTTAAAGGAGATTCAAACAGGGTAGTCCCCTCGATCTCAATCGGTAAACCCCTCCATCTCTATCTCGATGCCCCCCGCACCCTCCCCCGCTCCACCGCCACCGCCGACCCCCCGCACCCTCCCCGGCCCGCTCCATCATCGCCGAGCACCCCCCGCACCCTCCCCGGCCCGCTCCACCGCTGCCGAGCACCCCCATTTGATGATATTTTTTCATATTCATAAAAAAAATACTGTTTTTATAAAAAAATTATTACTATTTATAAAAAAATATTTAAAAATAGCAACAAAAAATAATTAAAAAAACATACTAATGGCGCACCGCTAGGGAGGTGCGCCATTGCTATCTAAAAAAAAGATTACTAATGGCGCACCGCTCGGGGGTGCGCCATTAGTAATCTTCCCCCTAAATCTAACTCGCCCGACCCCTTCTCCCTCTCGCCAGATCCACTTTCCCCACCCGCGCGCTACCCCGACGTCCCACGACGCCGCCGCCCCCGCGCCATCGCCCGGCGCCTCTGGCGACCTCGCCATCGCCGACAGCCTCCCGCTTGGCCCCTGCCCTCAAGGCTGCCTCCCCGTGTCGGCCCCTACCCTGCGCCGCCTCCCCGCGTCGGCCCCTGCCCAGTGCCGCCGTCAACCCCGATCCCAACCCCGACCCGACCCATCCCGACTGGCCGCGCCCGCCAGTACCTCTCCTCCTTCCTCCTTCCTCCTCTCCACCCTTCCTCCCTTTCCCTCCCTCCCTTCCACCGCGCCTCCACCTCCCTCCGCCTCCTCCCTACCGTCAGTCCGCCCCCAAGTCCGAAGCTCCCCGCCTCCCCACCGTCCGCCTCGCCGCCACCCGCCTTGCTCCCCCTCCAAAGCCCGCGCCTTCCACGCCGCCCCCCCCCACCACCACCACCCTAATCATTGATATTTCCCTCTTTGTTCTGCATAGGAGTAGATTTTTTCCTATTTGTTCTGCATAGGACCATGGTGCATCATGATCCTTCCCTCTTTGTTCTGCATAGGAGTAGATTTTTCGAGACAGTGTATGGGGTTCAGAAGAAATTTAGTTTGCAGTCAGTAAGCAACTAATATGATACAGATACAGATAGATGCCGACAATTGATCTAGTACATATCATTTGATTAAGACATTAGTAAGTAAGTAATTGATCTAGCATTGCCATGTCATGCATCCACCTTTACCAAGTGCAAGCAACTGATATGATACAGATACAGATAGATGCCGACAATTATTTATTGTTATCATCTGAAAATATTATATGTAGGGCAGTGGGAGTGGATTTGTGCACAAGCTAGCTAAGACAGTAGCTTCCTTGCAACCCACAACAGACAAAGGGAAAGAGGGTGAAATGGGGGAGATGATTAGCTTTGATGAGCAGGCAGCATCTTCCTAACCCCCTTCTTCTTGTCTCATCTCCCTCTCACACACATGTACACATGGCAAACCACAAAGGGTGTGTCAAGAAATTACTAGTATACTAATCCAACCACTAAAGCACTAGATCACTATGTATACATAATCTTTTTATAACTTTGTATATATGGCTCCAATGGGTGCCATGCATCCCTCTCCATCATTTAATCATGATTAGCCCATCATTTTGACCAGAGATTAGTTAATTAATTAATTAACTAGTGTATGCCACAGCAGAGCACAGATCTCCATCTACTAACTATTACGAGTAGCTTTCTAAGGCCCCCTCCTCCTCCTCCTCACTAATGGTTCTTGTTAGTAGTCGTAGTCCACTATCACACATGATTTTGCACCAGAAAAATCTTCACCACATGCATATCTTTGATCTTCTAGATTTTGCAAAAAAAATCAAAAAATCCGACTATTTCACCATTCGTTTTCAACATTTTATTACAGTAGAGTCTTGCTTCCTATTAACTATAGCTTAGGTCGGCAGCTTGGGCCACTTGTTATATTTATAATCATCATTTGATTAATGAGTGTGCTACAGAACAGCCGGTTAACCTATCTATGTTCAGGCAATTTGTTCCATGTATAACCATTGATTATGCCTTTGAGGCAGTTAGTTAACCTCTCACCTATGTTCATGCAGGGATATTATTCTTGGAAAAGCCACTGTTGGTGACGGAATAGAAAGATAAGCAGGTAGCTATCTTCAGTCCCAATCTAATAGGGTAGTCCATGGATTCAAACTAGCTAAAGGAGATTCAAACTGCCGAACCTTTAGGTTAACAACTCAACACAAACCAATCCCTGAAAGCAAAAACTCAACACAAACCAAGAGCATTATTTTTGTGACTGTTTTCATGTTTGCAGAACCAATATTTTTTTGCCAACAATCAGTTTACTCCCTCATGCCAACAACCACTCATTTTTCAGTTAACTCCTGAAAGTTCAGATCATATTTTGATTGTCAACAATAGTGGACTTTTAAGGCTTTTTTAGAGGCAATACTAGTGGATATTAGGCCTTTTTACAGGCAATAATAGTGGAATTTTAGGCTTTTTTTGGAGGAGTGTGTTTCATGCTGGCCTACAGTGATGAATTAGTCAGAATTGTGTATGATTGTGCCTAAAGTAGATAATCTAAAGATACAGACAAAATAATTAGGGGAGCATGTGTGAATCTAAAGTATATTGTCAACTTCCAACATTTGCTTACAGTGTTTGTGTTGTAATGAAACTTGAGCTGAAATAGTTTGTTCTAATTTACAGTCCAGTACAATTGGACTTTCAGTATAGCCTGTTATCATTCCTGTTTCTTTTTATTTGTTGTGCTTGTTGTCCAGCTTACTCTCCGTTACTTTGCCCACTACTTTCACAATGAGAGATTTTGCTTGGATAAACTTGATATAGAGTGGTTATTTTCATGCATGTTTTATGATCTGTTGTAAGGGTACTAATTGGTCTCTTCTGCTGCTTATCAGAGATGGGGGGAAGCAGCCGCCGCCGCCTGCCACACATGATCTGAGTTGGATGCTTCCGAAGTTCTTCAAGATATACTTGGGACTTCAGTATCATCCATGACGCAGGTATATAAAACGAGAGATCTCCCCTTCACCCATCTCATTATGATATCTGTTGTTTGCTACATCACTTATTGTCCCAAACTACAGAGGTTGCTTGACAGTTTTATGCACATGCTGGGTGAGGATTCGCCAAATAATGTTAAGCTGCGACAGGCCGGCAGCGGGTTTCGCAGGCTGTGGGATGTGGAGTTGGTGATCAAGGAGGGCCACATGTACTTGTATCGTGAGTGGGAGAAGTTCTACCGTGCCTACAACCTGCGGCTGGGGTACTTCCTTCTCTTCAGGTACGACGATGATGCCACCATGCTCATCGTGAAGGTGTTCAACGCGACTATGTGTCGCATGCGCTACGCTGACGATGATGATGCCAAGACGTTACGCCTCTTCTTATTCCTCTACATTTGGCTTTGTCTCACATCGATTGTTAACGGTCATTGTTACATTTGGACAGGCAATGGGAGCAGCAAGAATGACATCGGCTACAGCCAAAGCAAAGAAGCGATTATGGCTGTAGCTAAAGCAACAGCGATTCTGGCTTTAGCGAAAGCAGCAGCGATTTTGACAACAAGAAGGATGATCCGGGCTGGAGTGGGGGAGAAAAGGAGCAGAGTGGGGATGAGGAGCTGCAGGATGACGATGGGCATCAGGCTAAGGATGACCTAGCGCTGGTGGTGGCTGACCAAGGGCAAGAGATGGTGGTGGCTGACCATGGGCAAGAGATGGTGGTGGCTGACCATGGGCAAGAGATGGTGGTGGATGAGGATGACCTAGCGATGGTCGTGCCCGTCCTGCCTGAAGGTGGCCTCGTGATGGTGGTGGTGCCTGACAATGACCACGCACCGTGGTGGCGCCGCGATCCCACACCGGGCGACATGACCACGCCTAATTGTCCTAGATGACTACATCCCGCTGCCTCCACCGCCTCGCCGCTCTTGGTTCATCAAATGAGGAAGGAGAAGGAGAAGAACAATGAGAACTGAACTATGTCGTGTATGTCGATCTCCAAAATGATATATATATATATATATATATATATATATATATATATATATATACTTAGTTACCTATGTTATCTCTAATATGCTTAGTTTCCTATAGGTTAGCTCCAAAATTACTTATGTTAGCACAAAATGATCAAGTTTACATAATGAGCTTATAGTCTTCTTCTTATTCTTCTTATTCTTCTTCTTTTCCGAAATGACATAGGTTAGCTTCATTTTACCTAAGTTGGCTCTAATATGCTAACTTAGAGAGCTTATATGCTTAGTTTCCTATAGATTAGCTCCAAAATAACTTATGTTAGCACAAAATGATCAAGTTTACATAATAAGCTTATAGTCTTCTTCTTATTCTTCTTATTCTTCTTCTAGTGTTCTTCTTCTTCTAGTATTCTTCTAGTCTTCTTCTTCTTCTTCTCTTCTTCTTCTTCTTCTAACTTCTTGTTTATCATTTTGCAGATTTGATTTAATTCACGGAAGCTTGCATGGATGGAGTGCTTCTTTTCCATTTATGTTTTTACTTTGTATCAATGTGAAACTTTTGTGAATTGATGGATAACGGTGTTGGATGAACAATGTGAAACTTTTGTAGTATGTAACGATGGAACTATGTGTTGGCTATGTATGTATATATGATGAAACTTGTGTGTTGGATATGATTGGTATATGGATGCTTGTTGTATATATATATGTGTTGGATATCTCATTTGTGAAATAGTGACCTGAGATTAAGAAAAAACAAAAAAAATAAAAAAAATTGTTACTAATGGCGCACTTCCATGTGGTGTGCCATTAGTATACCAGATACTAATGGCGCACCTGTGGGATACTAATGGCGCACCTGTGGTGCGCCATTAGTATACCAGATACTAATGGCGCACCTGTGGTGTGCCATTACTAAAATATTCTAATGGCGTGATGCTAGTGGCGCACCAGTAGTGCGCCATTAGTAGGCAAAACTGGTGCGCCACTAGCATGCCTTTTCCTAGTAGTGGAGGAGTGGTGGCCGTCGGGAGCGAGTTCATCTCCGAATTGCTCAGGGATCCATCCGAAGAAGATACCTCGAGATGAACCTTGGCCGGACTGCATATACGTTCGGTGTTATAAAAAGACTATGAAGTAAAGTCATTACAGGGTGCAGATACTTACGATCGCGCTAGGGTTTCCCCCTGGGCAGCCACCCCTCCTCGCTTTGGGTGGCTGTATGAGTAGTCCTAAGGGACACCTTTCCTTCTTGGACGACTCCAGCCTTTCTCCGGGCGGATTTCTCTTTTCTCCTCCCTAGTGCGGGGAGGTAGAGTTTCTTCTTGCGTCCCCCCGCCTCCGCGGGAGGAATCTGTCTCATCATCATCAGACGACGTGGGTATGACGGCATTGCGCCGAGGGCCTTTTCCGGCCCCCTGGTCCGCCTTCTCGGGCCCCTCACCCTCTCAGGGTGAGGCGGTCCCTTCTTCTTCTTCCTCCCCTTCGAGGGAGGAGTGTGCCTTGTCGTCTTCGGACAAGGCTTCTGGCGCAACCTTACGTCGGAGACCCTTTCGGATCCTCGGGGCCTTCTTATCGGCCTTCTTCTCCGGCACCTTGTAGGGCGCCGGGACCAGCATCTCCGTCAGGAGAGCATTAGCTGGGCTTTCTGGCAGCGGAGCCGGACAGTCGATCTGCTCCGCTGTCTCCACATAATCCTGAACAAATATGCACAATTACTTAAGGCTCCCCCATGAATATATTGGGAAGAACCGAATCCGGTGGTAGCCTGAGAACTTACCTGACTAGGAGGCCGCGCGGCGTGGAGCTCACGGACCTCGGATCTGGGAGGAGGTACTTTGGAGGCCTTGAACAATGCCTTCCACGCGTTTTTGTGCTTCATGCCGTAGAGCCTCTGAAGCGTCTAGTGTTCGGCTGGGACGAACTCCCACAGATTGAATGTCCGGCTTTGGCACGGCAGAATCCGGCGAACGAGCATGACCTGGATCACGTTGACAATTGATGTTCTTGTCCTTCATGCTCTTGATGCAGTTTTGGAGTCCGGTCAGCTCTGTAAATTCACCCCAGGACAGGCCCCTCTTTTCCCAGGAGGTGAGCCGCATGGGGGTTCCGGATCGGAACTCGGGGTCCACCGCCCAGTTGGCCTCGCGCGGCTCGGTGATGTAGAACCACCCCAACTGCCACCCCTTCACGGTTTCCGCAAAGGAGCCATCAAGCCAGGTGACGTAAGGCATCTTGCCCACCATGGCTCCTCCGCACTCCGCTTGCTGGCCGCTCACAATCTTCGGCTTCACGCAGAAGATTTGCAGCCACAAGCCGAAATGAGGCTTGATGCGGAGGAAAGCCTCGCATACGACGATGAACACCGAGATGTTGAGTTCAGGGCTAGATCATGGAAATCTAGCCTGTAGTAGAATATGAGCCCGCGGACGAAGGGGTGAAGTGGAAACCCCAGTCCATAGATGAAGTGGGCGAGAAACACGACCCTCTCGTGGGGTCCTGGGGTTGGAATGACCTGCCCGTCGTCTGGTAGCCGGTGCGCTATGTCTGCGGCCAAATATCTGGCCGCCCGAAGATTCGCGGTATTCTTCTCCTTCACGGTGGAAGCCACCCACTTACCTCCTACTCCGGACATGTTTAGCTATGCGGAGAAAACTTGTACTAGGGCGCTGGAGCTCGAGGGGGCAAGAGTGGGCAAGGGAGGAAGAAGGTGTGGGTAAAAATGGGGAACTCTTATCCCTATATAGAGGCGACAGAAGCGATGCGCCTCCCCACTCGCTCGTTGGGAATCACTCACCTCCCAAGCGCCACGATTGATGGCATGGTGGGATTACCCATACCCGTATTGATGAGAATCCCATGATAAGGGGACACGATCTCTGATTTGACAAGACGTATCAAGGAAACCGCCTCGCAATATGCAATGTGGCTGATTGTAGGAAAACGGTTCAAATAATGACCCAACCTTGATGACATGTCACGTTGTCTAGAAAGATGCTAGCAGATTGCATTTGTGAAATATCATTCTCTCTACAGCGATATGTGAGGATCATTTTGCGGATCCGGACAAGGTTGAGGTGTTCGATAATTACTTTGGAGTATTCGGAGAAGGAACCCGCCTTGCAATGCCGAAGACAAGACTGCGCGCCGAACTCATCGTCATTGAAGCCTGGTTCAGGGGCTACTGAGGGAGTCCTGGATTAGGGGGTATCCGGACAGCCGGACTATATACATCGTCCGGACTATTGAAGCGTGAAGATACAAGACTCAAGACTCCGTCCCGTGTCCGGATGGGACTCTCCTTTGCGTGGAAGGCAAGCTTGGCGATCCGGATATTGTGTTTCCTTCCCTGTAACCGACTCCATGTAAACCCTAGCCCTCTCCAATGTCTATATAGACCGGAGAGGTTGGTCCTTAGAAGGACGATCAGAATTACAATTATACCATCATAGGCTAGCTCTTAGGGTTTAGCCTCTACGATCTCATGGTAGATCTACTCTTGTACTACTCATATCTTCAATATTAATCAAGCAGGAAGTAGGGTTTTACCTCCATCGAGAGGGCCCGAACCTGGGTAAACATTGTGTCCCTCGCTTCCTATTACCATCAGCCTAAGACGCACAAATCGGGACCCCCTACCCGAGATCTGCCGGTTTTGACACCGACACCCTGCACGTTCGTGTTAGCCACAAAATCCGAATTATCCGCTTTACGCTGACCATTGTTCCTGTGGCCTGTCTGGTTATTCTGTCCCTTTGAACCGGCATTCTTATTTCCCTTCTCCTGCTTCTCTTCGTCAGAATCAGAATCTTTGGTATTATCCCAATCAGCATACTTAACCAAAGTTGCCATGAGTGTGCCCATATCATTGCAGTGGCGCTTGAGCCATCCCAACTTCATCTTCAGTGACTTAAACCGGCAATTCCCCTCCAATGTGACAATTGCTGTATTGGCAAGCGGTCTAATGAATGCAGGATTTCTGAAACCCGACGCACCCAATGCGTTGTTGACTCGTTCTCTCCTCGAACACAAGCAGCCAGATCCACAATGGACATGGGTTGCTTGCACGTATCCTTGAAGTTCGCTATAAACCGGGCCTTCAATTGGTCCCATGAACCGATGGAGTTAGCCGGCAGGCTCTTCAACCAAGTGCGAGATGTTCCTTCCAACATCATGGTGAAATATTTTGCACATGCCACTGCATCCACCTCTAGCATCTCCATGATCGGACATGGTTTAGTTGATTTGGATCACGTGATCACTTAGATGACTAGAGAGATGTCTGTCTAAGTGGGAGTTCTTAAGTAATATGATTAATTGAACTTAAATTTATCATGAACTTAGTCCTGGTAGTATTTTGCAAATTATGTTGTAGATCAATAGCTTGCGTTGTTGCTTTCATATGTTTATTTTGATATGTTCCTAGAGAAAAATATGTTGAAAGATGTTAGTAGCAATGATGCGGATTGGATCCGTGATCTGAGGTTTATCCTCATTGCTGCACAGAAGAATTATGTCCTTCATGCACCGCTAGGTGACAGACCTATTGCAGGAGAAGATGCAGACGTTATGAACGTTTGGCTAGCTCAATATGATGACTACTTGATAGTTTAGTGCACCATGCTTAACGGCTTAGAATCGGGACTTCAAATACGTTTTGAACGTCATGGACCATATGAGATGATCCAGGAGTTGAAGTTAATATTTCAAGCAAATACCCGAGTTGAGAGATATGAAGTCTCCAACAAGTTCTATGGCTAAAAGATGGAGGAGAATCGCTCAACTAGTGAGCATGTGCTCAGATTGTCTGGGTACTACAATCGCTTGAATCAAGTGGGAGTTAATCTTCCAGATAAGATAGTGATTGACAGAATTCTCTAGTCACCATCACCAAGTTAGTAGAACTTTGTGATGAACTATAGTATGCAAGGGATGACGAAAACGATTCCCATGCTCTTCGTGATGTTGAAATCGACAAAGGTAGAAATCAAGAAAGAGCATCAAGTGTTGATGGTTGACAAGATCACTAGTTTCAAGAAAAGGGCAAAGGGAAATAAAGGGAACTTAACTAGAATGACAAGCAAGTTGTCACTCCCACGAAGAAGCCCAAAGCTGAACCAAAGCCTGAAACTGAGTGCTTACACTGCAAAGGAAATGGTCACTGGAAACGGAAATACCCTGAATATTTGGTGGATAAGAAGGATGGCAAACTGAACAAGGGTATATTTGATATACAGGTTATTGATGTGTGCCTTACTAGTGTTTATAGTAGCCCCTAAGTATTTGATACTTGTTCGGTTGCTAAGATTAGTAACTCGAAACAGGTGTTACAGAATAAACAGAGACTAGTTGAGAGGGAAGTGACGATGAGTGTTGGAAGTAGTTCCAAGATAGACATGATCATCATCGCACACTCCCTATACTTTCGGGATTAGTGTTAAACCTAAATAAATGTTATTTGGTGTTTGCGTTGAGAATTAATATGATTTGATCATGTTTATTGCAAAAATGGTTATTCATTTAAAATAAAAGAATAATTGTTGTTCTGTTTACATGAATAAAACCTTCAAATGGTCATACACCCAATGAAAATAGTTTGTTGGATCTCGATCGTAGTGATACACATATTCATAATACTGATGCCAAAAGATGCAAAGTTAATAATGATAGTGCAACTTATTTGTGGCACTGCCATTTGGGTCATATCGGTGTAAAGCGCATGAAGAAACTCCATAAAGATGGATTTTCGGAATCACTTGGTTATGAATCATTTGATGCTTGCAAACCGTGCCTTTTGGGCAAGATGACTAAAACTCCGTTCTCCGGAACAATGGAACGAGCTACTGACTTATTGGAAATAATACATACCGATGTATGCGATCCGATGAGTGTTAAGGCTCGCGGCGTGTATCGTTATTTTCTGACCTTCACAGATGATTTGAGCAGATATGGGTATATCTACTTGATGAAACATAAGTTTGAAACATTTGAAAAGTTCAAAGAATTTCAGAGTGAAGTGGAAAATCATCGTAACAAGAAAAATAAAGTTTCTACGATCTGATCATGGAGACGAATATTTGAGTTACGAGTTTGGTCTTCATTTAAAACAATGTGAAATAGTTTCGCAACTCACGCCACCTGGAACACCACAATGTAATGGTGTGTCCGAACGTCGTAATCGTACTTTACTAGATATGGTGCGATCTATGATGTCTCTTATCGGTTTACCACTATCGTTTTGGGGTTATGCATTAGAGACAGCTACATTCACGTTTAATAGGGCACCATCTAAATCCGTTGAGACGACACCGTATGAACTATGGTTTAGCAGTAAACCAAAGTTGTCGTTTCTTAAATTTTGGGGCTGCGATGCTTATGTGAAAAAGTTTCAACCTGATAAGCTCAAACCCAAATCGGAGAAGTGCGTCTTCATAGAATACCCAAAGGCAACTATTGGGTACACCTTCTATCACAGATCCGAAGGCAAGTTATTCGTTGCTAAGATGGATCCTTTCTGGAGAAGAAGTTTCTCTCGAAAGAAGTGAGTGGGAGGAAAGTAGAACTTGATGAGGTAATTGTACCTTCTCCCTTATTGGAAAGTAGTTCATCACAGAAATCAGTTCCAGTGATTCCTACACCAATTAGTGAGGAAGTTAATGATGATGATCATGAAACTTCAGATCAAGTTGCTACCAAACCTCGTAGGTCTTCCAGAGTAAGATCCGCACCAGAGTGGAGCGGTAATCATGTTCTGTAAGTCAGGTTACTAGACCATGATGAACCTACGAACTATGAGGAAGCGATGATGAGCCCAGATTCCGCGAAATGGCTTGAGGCCATAAAATCTGAGATATGATCCATGTATGAGAACAAAGTATGGACTTTGATTGACTTGCTCGATGATCAGCAAGCCATGTTAAATAAATGGATCTTCAAGTGGAAGACGGACACTGATAGTAGTGTTACTATCTACTAAGCTCGACTTGTTGTGAAAGGTTTTCGACAAGTTCAAGGTGTTGAATATGATGAGATTTTCTCACTCGTATCGATGCTTAAGTCTGTCTGAATCATGTTAGCACTTGCCACATTTTATGAAATCTGGCAAATGGATGTTAAAACTGCATTCCTTAATGGATTTTTTAAAGAAGAGTTGTATATGATGCAACCAGAAGGTTTTGTTAATCCTAAAGGTGCTAACAAAGTGTGCAAGCTCCAGCGATCCATTTATGGACTGGTGCAAGCCTCTCGGAGTTGGAATATACGCTTTGATGAGTTGATCAAAGCATATGGTTTTCTACAGACTTTTTGAGAAGCCTGTATTTACGAGAAAGTGAGTGGGAGCTCTGTAGCATTTCTAATATTATATGTGGATGACATATTGTTGATTGGAAATGACATAGAAATTCTGGATAGCATGAAAGGATACTTGAATAAAAGTTTTTCAAAGCAAGACCTCGGTGAAGCTGCTTACACATTGAGCATCAAGATCTATATAGATAGATCAAGACGCTTGATAAGATTTTTCAATGAGTACATACCTTGATAATTTTTTTGAAATAGTTCAAAATGGAACAGTCAAAGAAGGAGTTCTTGCCTGTGTTGCAAGGTGTGAAATTGAGTAATACTCAAATCCCGACCACGGCAGAAAATAGAAAGAGAATGAAAAGTTATTCCATATGCCTCAGTCATAGGTTCTATAAAGTATGCTATGATGTGTACCAGACCTATTGTATACCTTCCTCTGAGTTTGGCAAAGGAATACAATTTTGATCTAATAGTAGATCATTGGACAGCGGTCAAGAATATCCTTAGTGAGGACTAAGGAGATGTTTCTCGATTATTGAGGTGATAAAAGAGTCCGTCATAAAAGTGACATCGGTGCAAACTTTTACACTGATCCAGATGACTCTAAGTCTCAATCTGGATACATATTGAAAGTGGGAGCAATTAGCTAGAGTAGCTGCGTGCAGAGCATTGAAGACATAGAATATTTGCAAAATACATACAGCTCTGAATGTGACAGACCCGTTGACTAAACTTCTCTCACGAGAAAAACAAGATCATACCTTAGTACTCTTTTGGGTATTAATCACATACAAATGTGAATATTGGTGTTGAACCACATGCTGATGTGAACTAGATTATTGACTCTAGTGCAAGTGGGAGACTGAAGGAAATATGCCCTAGAGGCAATAATAAAGTTATTATTTATTTTTATCATGGTAAATGTTTATTATTCATGCTAGAATTGTATTAACTGGAAACATAATACATGTGTGAATACATAGACAAACATAGTGTCACTAGTATGCCTCTACTTGACTAGCTCGTGAATCAAAGATGGTTAAGTTTCCTAGCCATGGACAAAAGAGTTGTCATTTGATTAACGGGATCACATCATTAGGAGAATGATGTGATTGACTTGACCCATTCCATTAGCTTAGCACTTGATCGTTTAGTATGTTGCTACTGCTTTCTTCATGACTTATACATGTTCCTGTGACTATGAGATTATGCAACTCCCGTTTACCGGAGGAACACTTTGTGTGCTACCAAACGTCACAATGTAACTGGGTGATTATAAAGGAGCTCTACAGGTGTCTCCGAAGGTACATGTTGGGTTGGCGTATTTTGAGATTAGGATTTGTCACTCCGATTGTCGGAGAGGTATCTCTGGGCCCACTCGGTAATGCACATCACTATAAGCGTTGCAAGCATTGCAACTAATTAGTTAGTTGCAGGATGATGTATTACGGAACGAGTAAAGAGACTTGCCGGTAATGAGATTGAACTAGGTACTACCGACGATCGAATCTCGGGCAAGTAACATACCGATGACAAAGGGAACAACGTATGTTGTTATCCAGGTTCCGCTATTGGTTATTGACCGGAGACGTGTCTCGGTCATGTCTACATTGTTCTCGAACCCGTAGGGTCCGCACGCTTAAGGTTTCGATGACAGTTATATTATGAGTTTATGAGTTTTGATGTACCGAAGGAGTTCGGAGTCCCGGATGAGATCGGGGATATGACGATGAGTCTCGAAATGGTCGAGACGTAAAGATCAATATATTGGACGACTATATTCGGACTTCGGAAAGTTTCCGGGTGATTCGGGTATTTAACGGAGTACCGGAGAGTTACGGGAATTCGCCGGGGAGTATATGGGCCTTATTGGGCCATACGGGAATAGAGGAGAGAGGCCAAAAGGAAGGAGGCCTGCGCCCCCCCTTTGGTCCGAATTGGACAAGGGGCGCAGCCCCCTTTTCCTTCTTCCTCTCCCCCTCTTTCCCCTTCTCCTACTCCAACAAGGAAGGAGGGAGTAGGACTCCCCTTGGCGCGCCCCTCCTAGGCCGGCCGCCCCCTCCCCCCTTGCTCCTTTATATACGGGGGCAGGGGGCACCTCTAGACACAACAACAATTGATCCCTTGGATCTCTTAGCCGTGTGCGGTGCCCCCCTCCACCATAGTCCACCTCGATAATACTGTAGCGGTGCTTAGGCGAAGCCCTGCGACGGTAGAACATCAAGATCGTCACCACGCCGTCGTGCTGACGAAACTCTCCCTCGACACTCGGCTGGATCGGAGTTCGAGGGACGTCATCGAGCTGAACGTGTGCTAGAACTCGGAGGTGCCATAGTTTCGATGCTTGATCAGTTGGGCCGTGAAGACGTACGACTACATCAACCGCGTTGTCATAACGCTCCGCTTACCGTCTACGAGGGTATGTGGACAACACTCGCCCCTCTCATTTCTATGCATCACCATGATCTTGCGTGTGCGTAGGAAATTTTTTGAAATTACTACGTTCCCCAACAATTTAGTAGTACGTACTCTCTCCAAAAAAGGGCTGACCATGTCATTGCTACCATCCCGTGCTCCGTCATTGAGTACGTGCACTATTCACGTGCCATCGAGGAGAAAAAATATTGCGTAGGTGCCATCGAAGTGTACGATTCACTTACGCACTACTTATCTGATTATCTCCATTTTCTTGCATGACACGTGCACCTTGATGCTAGATGTCTCGCGTGTTGGGAAATGGATGAACAAAGCTCACGTAAAAGAAAAGAGTTGAAGAGCATAGATTCCCGACGATCGAGAAGGAGCAAGGAACCTCGCGGTGGAGAGTCTGCAAGGAACCTTGCGCGTTTTCCCCTATTTTTTGCCGCCTGCCCACCTATAAACAAAAAAAGAACATGAACTTTTCACTAACCACTAGAAACGGTACATCAGATGCTAAGTGAAGGCGTTTTATACTCCCTTCGTTTCCCAAATATAAGTCTTTTTAGAGATTTCAATAAGGGACTACATACGAAACAAAATGAGTGAATCTACACTCTAAAATATGTCTACATACATCCGTATGTTGTAGTCTATTTGAAATGGCTAGAAAGACTTATATTTAGGAACGGAGGGAGTAGTTTATATTGAATTATTGATAACCACGCAACAAGCCACGCGTGTACAAGACGCATGCAGCCACGCATGTACACAAGCCAACGCACTAACTCCATCCGATCCAACTCATGCACATACGCGCACAGCATGGAGCACACAACGCACGTACACAACACGTGCATGCACACATGCTCGGCCGCAGAATGCACGTGAATAACACATGCATTCGCACACACTCGACTGCATGGAGTCATGCGCCATCCGCGGCAACGTCCGGTTCGTCGTGCTACGGTGAAACTCGCACGCAACGGCGCCTACACATCTCTTGCAGCACCTCTTTTCCGTCGTTGCTCAACTACTAGTCGGAGACGAAGATGACCGCAGCCTCGGCCTTAGAGCTAGCACCGACGGAAAAACACGCACGCTGCACACACACGAGCACATACAGAGTGCCCACGACGTGGTGGTGGTGCGTCCCCAGTCGCCTCTACTCCTTCTGCACATGTTGTCTATCAAGGCGGCTGCATGCTAATGATGATGTGGGTGAGATCTTCTAGGACTCAGATGATGACGAGGAAAATTATGAGACACAAGGTGACGTACACCGTCAAGGTCCACGGTCAAGGGGGTGCTAGTAAGTGCTTAGATGTGCTTAGAGCAAGTACAATAGAGTTGAGTCAGCGGGCTATAAGGAATAAACTAGTATATTTGTGCTTAGTTGGAGGAAAGAGAAGAGGAGAGAGAAGGAAAGCGGGCTCTTCGTTAAGAGCCAGCTCTAGCACGTGCTCCTAGGCACTTTGTGAGAATGAAAGGTGGGCCACATAATAAAAAAAGTAGTACACTCTTTTGATCTACTATTGTACATGTTAACTATAAGATGGGTTGTAGATGACATGGCATTGGCTTATAGCCAGCAGCTGGCTATACTATTAACCATGCTCTTAGATGAGGTGCTAAGTGCATTAAATGATTAGTAACTCAAGTCTTCAATGCATAGGTTCTTAATTTATTGGTGCCACATCATATTTTATGCCTACATGGCATGCTTAGCAGCTATACATGGTGGAGCACTGGGAGAGGCCAAGGCTGGTCATAGTGGGGAGTAACTTATACTGTAACATATTACTATAAACCGGAAAGGAGGGAGTAGTCACATAGACTAGTGTCATATGCAGAGTATGGGAGCACATGATATTTCCCCGTCCAGATCGATCCCAAGTTGGCTTCTCACCTTCTTGGCCCAACAAAAACCCCTCCCCCCTCCCGCACGCGCTTCCCGCCCGGCGCTAGATGAGCCTGCCGCTCCACATTGATGGCAAGTCAGGGCGACGCGACCTCTCACTGCTTCCGCCGTTGAAGCGGCGTGCCGACCGAGGGCACCGCCCGCTGCACGCCCGGCATTTCAGACTACACAGTGGAGAGTAACTTTAGAGCAAGTACTACAATTAGATGACATAAGCAGGCTATAAGGATTTAAATATAGTATTTGTGCTTAGTTGAAGGAGAGAGAACAGGAGAGAGAAGAGAAGCAGATTGTAAACGTGTAGTCGGTTGTACTCCAACATACTTTGTGAGACAAAAGGTGGGGCCATTATTAATGATAAGTATTTATACTAAAGGGACTAACGGACGCCTTAATTACTCCGGGTTTTTTTTTAGACAAACCATGGTGGGGCTATTATTGACTTTTTTTGAGCTACTATTGACTTGGACGTTGGGTTTGGGGGCCAAAGGCCTACTATTATACCCTAGCCGCCGCTGTATCATATGGTTTCGCACCGTTCCAGATCTTAGCGCCGCCACGCAATTCTTCTCCAGCCCTCCTTCCGGCGTGCACCGCGAGAAGGGACAGCAGTCCTCTGAACCCCGCCTTTCGTGATCCTGTACGGGAGAGGGGCGATCAGGTTTTTGGGGAGCACACTCCTGATCGCTGCGCCGACGACTTCCTCAACGACAGCCTTCTTCCCTGACCTCGGTAACCTCTTCATCAACGACATGAGTGCAACACCAACCACATCGGTTCTGCTCCCGCTGTACAGTATGTGATTCTGTCCTCCTGGTTCAGTCTGCATCATTACTTTGATGTTTGCAATTGTCATCATGATCTATTTACTGCTGATTCATATTAAATCTCATACTAAATTGCTCATATATTCAACAATCCAATCCAAAAACCTGATTACGGGCAATTTACTCTGAGTGGTGTTGTTGTGCTTTTGAAGCCGCCTACTTTTAAAGGGGGTGCAATATAAAACATGGCGCACAAGAGCAGTATATTGGTTTCAGATCATGTACTGATATGACGCCACTAAGGGTAAGCCTCGGGGCGATCTTAGTCCTACACGGCAGGAAGCTTTTCAGAACATGGATACCCTCTTCAAAGCTGCCCTGCTGAGTGTTCTTGACGATACCATTGTGGATTCATATATGTTGTTTGACAGCGGCAAAGACATGTGGGCTACGCTCGAGGCCACGTTTGGTCCCTTGGGCGCTGGCAACGAGTTGTATGTCATGGAGCAATTCTGTGACTACAAGATGACTGATGAGCGCTCTGTTGTTCAGCAGACTCATGAGATACAGTCACTCTCTAAGGAACTTGAGTGCTTTAAGTGTGTGTTGCCAGACAAATTTGTTGCTGGGACCATCATTGCCAAGCTTCCACCTTCGTGGAACGATTTTGCTACTTCTCTGAAAAACAAGAGACATGAGTTTTCTGTTTTGGATCTCATTAGCACTCTTGATTTTGAGGAGAAGGCAAGAGCAAAAGACACACATGCTCGGGTCGCTGAGGGAGCTTCTAGTGCCCACATGGTACACGAGAGGAACTTCCAGCCCAACCAGCAACAAATCTCAGGGGAAAGGCAAGTTTGATGCAAAGAACAAGACGTCACATTCTACCAACTTCAAGAAGAATTCTCATAACGGGAAGGGATACAAACCTCAATTTTGGTAGTACCGCACAAAATTTATATGGCTGCATCTACCTGCTGTCAGCTAACCTCATGGTGCTCCAAGTATTACTACATTCGTAACTAGGTACAATGGCCACCGCAAGATGAAATTAGCTTATTTGTACGTTGACTTGCTGAATGCAGTGCAGAACGATCCTGTCATGTGTGGAGGAGCAAACAAGCAGTGCAGCCGAAGGTGGAAAGCAACCAAGGACTTATGAGATTATATATAATCTTCCTCAGGCAGGTCAGTATCCCCTTCGTCCAGATGATCGTGTTTTGTCATGCCGAGCTATTGATATGTGCTACTGTTTTTTCAACACCGTTTAAGTATAGCTATTGTTTTCCTATCTTTTCAGATTCAGGACAATGAATATGATTTCAGGGGAACTGTACAATATGGACTCATGTTGAGTCATCTCTATTGCCTCATGTGTTTGCTACAAATGTGTCAGCATCAATTGCAAGATGAGGCAGCTAGCTAGCTGTGGAGTTGCCAACATGCTCAAAGTGCTCGCAACATTGAGAAGAAACAAGCATGCCCAGGAAATTAATGCATGTGCAGGGAGGCCCTTTGCTCAGAGAAGCATCGACCAATTTTATTTATTTCCACACCTTCTCACAGCTTTGTATTGGTTATAGTATGGTGAATCATTGAGATGCATAGACATGCTAAACCTTTGTTCTTCTGAATGTTAGTATGCATACCATATCTTCTGAAGCTTAGTTTAATGTGAGTGTCCGCATCCTCTAATTTGGTGGATGCACACAGAGAAAATAAATCTCCTTAATTTACTCCATAACCACCCTATTAAATAGGCCCAGAACAAACCAGGTGCATGCAGTGGCCGGCGGGCACATGCATCCTGCATGCATGGCCAGTCAGCCAAGTCCATGCGCCAGCTCCAATGCAGCAACGCAAAAGAAGAGAGCGGTTCTTGGGAAAAAGCGAGTAGTTAGTGCTTCCTCACTCATCCAGAAAACCCCGCTAACCTTCTTCCTCACTCGTACAGAAAAGGGCTGCTCCTCTTCTTCCAGTCCTACAGAAATCCCCAACCCTCCTTCTTCCCTACTCGCACTGCCAATAGGCTCGTCTCTGGCTACTCTGCTCAAACCCGTGAGCTCGGCACGACGCCCACAAGGAAAATGGAGTTGGCTGCCCCCAGTGCCAAGAAGATGAGGCTCGAGCCAGCGGCGACGCTGGTTGTAGATCCCAAGACTGCAGCGCTGGGAGAAGCGGCGAGCCCCCCACCGGATCGAGGAACGGTAGAATCTCCGGTGGACCGCATCAGCGATCTCCCGGACGTCATCCTTGAGGAGATCAACTCGCTTCTCCCCACCAAGGATTGCTGCCACACACAAGTCCTCTCAACTCGATGGCGCACCGCGCCCCTCAATCTCGACTGTCGTCAGATATCTGTCCTTCCTGAATTTGATCTCCTCAGAGCCATCGTCTCTTCTCACCAGTAGGGCCCCGCTCAATGCCTCTGCATCCCGACACGCTACCTGTTGTCCATACCCGGCAAGGTGGACGCTTGGCTGACATCCCCTGAATTCGGAAAACTCCAGCAGCTTGAGTTGTACCATTACTACAAAAGTTTCATACCACGAACACACCAAGAATTCGTGCCAACACCACCGTTGTCCATCTCGCGGCTTTCCTCCTCTCTCCACACCGCCACCTTCGCCGGTGCCATCTACCGCATAATCTGGTACAAATGCTTCAACTCCCACCGCTAAAAAACTTTCGCTTGTGGTGGTTTATCCGTCGAATGCCTCATCAAGACAGCATCATCCACTCCAGTTGCCCTGCCCTGGAGCGCTTGCTGATTGTTTTGGGAATAGAAATCGGTATCAGTTGTCTCCAAATAAAGTCGCCTCGCCTTAAAAGCATTGGAATTTGTTTTAAAGGACAGCAGCTCATCATCGAAGATGCCTCTTCACTTGAAAGGTTGCTCCTTCATAATTGTTATACACCTTCACAAATAACTGCTGCCTCTGTGGCCAAACCGAGACCTTGGGTGTAATTCGTGACCCGTTTAATAATCACAAGGAGTTGGTGTTTGTCTCCTCACTTTTTCAGGTACCGTATATTATCATCTACACATTTGTAATCATATGCTGCATTTTTCATTTGTGCACATAAGTTTTATATCATCTTGTGGTACACTTTGGGTACTAATATTATGTTATATGCTCAATGAAGAGTTCGTCCATTGATAGCCTTATCATTTTCTACTGTAAAAAATTACTAACATTATTATTCAACATTGAATACTAAATGTCTCTGCATATTTAATACTCCTATCCTCAAATATAATCATTAAACAAGCAAGCATATGCAAACAATGCAAACATAACAGCAATCTGCCAAAACAGTATAGTCTGTAAAGAATGCAACATTCATCATGCTTCCCTAACTCCAAAAATTATAGGAAAAATACTATGCTGTAAAATATTTATCAGAGCTCATTATGCCAAAAGATTCAACATTATATCACTCTCTGACTTTTCTAGGGAATTTTTCCAACAGCGGTAAACTTTCTGTTTTCAAACAGCAACATGTATACTAGCAAAATAAGCATGGTAAAGGCTATCCTTGACATTTTTATTGAAAATATAGATGCAAACATTATTCTAAATAACAGAAAGAAAATACTAACAAAAGAAATTGACGCTCCAAGCAAAACACATATCATGTGGTGAATAAAAATATAGCTCCAAGTAAAGTTACCGATGAACGAAGACGAAAGAGGGGATGCCTTCTGGGGCATCCCCAAGCTTAGGATCTTGGTTTTACTTGAATATTACCTTGGGGTGCCTTGGGAATCCCCAAGCTTGGGATCTTACCACTCCTTATTCCATTGTCCATCGAATATTTACCAAAACTTGAAAACTTCACAACACAAAACTCAAAACAAAACTCGTAAGCTCCGTTAGTACAAGAAAACAAACCACCACTTAGGTACTGTTGTGAACTCATTCTTTATTCATATTTATGTAATATCTACTGTATTACAACTTATATATGGTTCATACCCTCCGATACTACTCATAGATTCATCAAAATAAGAAAACAACACAATGAAAACAGAATCTTTCAAAACAGAACAGTCTGTAGTAATCTGTATCAAATATATACTTATGGAACTCAACAAATTCTTAAATAAATTGGTGGACCTGAGGAATTTGTCTATTAATCATCTGCAAAAATAATCAATCTAAAAGCACTCTCCAGTAAAAAAATGGCAGCTAATCCCGTGAGCGCTAAAGTTTCTGTTTTTTACAGCAAGATCACATTGACTTCACCCAAGTCTTCCCAAAGGCTCTACTTGGCACTTTATTGAACAAAAACCTATAAAACATGATTACTACATTAGAATAATCATGTGAACACACAAAAACAGTAAGGGTAAATATTGGGTTGTCTCCCAACAAGCGCTTTTCTTTAATGCCTTTCTAGCTAGGCATGATGATGACAATGATGCCCACATAAAAGATAAGAATTGAAACATAACGGGAGCATCATGAAGAATATGACTAGCACATTTAAGTCTAAACCACTTCCTATGCATAGGGATTTTTTGAGCAAACAACTTATGGGAACAATAATCAACTAGCATAGGAAGGCAAAACAAGCATAACTTCAAAATTTTAAGCACATAGAGAGGAAGCTTGATATTATTGCAATTCCTACAAGCATATGTTCCTCTCTCATAACAATTTTCAGTAGCATCATGAATGAATTCAACAATATAGCCAGCACCTAATGCATTCTTTTCATGATCTACAAGAATAGAAAATTTACTACTCTCCACATAAGCAAAATTCTTCTCATTCGAATGGTGGGAGTATCTTAAGAGACTTGAATACTATAAATTGTTTCCACATTAAAAGAGTAATGTTCAGAAAAAGGGTAATCATAATAATGACAAGTTTTATAAATATAATCATCACTACTTCTTATAGCATAAGTTTTATCACAATAATCATCATAAGTAGCAACTTTTTTCTCATCATAATCGATTGGAACCTCTTCCAAGATAGTGGAATCATCACTAAATAAAGTTGACACTCTTCCAAATCCACTTTCATATTCATCACAATAATATTCAACATCTTCCAAAATAGTGGGATAACTACTTCCTAAAGTTGACACTCTTCCAAACCCACTTTCATCAATATAATCATCATAGGTAAGAGGCATGCTATCATCATAACAACTTTGCATATCAAAATTTGGGAGGCTAAAATATCATCTTCATTAAACATAGCATCCCCAAGTTTGGGACAAACCCACTTTCATCAAACATAGCTTCCCCAAGCTTGGGACTTTTCATATCATAAGCATAGTCACTCTCATCATTAATAGTATGGATAGCACCAATTGTATAGCAATTATCATCATCACAAGGAGTAATAGGAGCAACATCATTTGAGAGGGATACCTTTTTACCTTTGCCGCTCCTTCTCTTCATTTTCTTCTTCACATTATGTGTGGGTTCAACCTTCTTTATTGATGGGATTGGTTGAATAGAAAGCTCCTCCTCGTTACCTCATTCATCATAAGAAATAATAGGAGGAGATTGGGAAATCTCTTCCCTTTCATTAGTATTCTTATCATCTTCTATTTGCTTTCTTTTCTTTATGTAATTGGCAATATAAGGATTTTCAATGCAATTCACCGCACAATACAAATAAATCTTCTCTAGATCAAAATCAAGAAATCTATCAAGATTAAATTTTGGAATACCCTCAGTTATACGTTTCATTTCTTCATACCCCAAAAGAATACTAAGCTCTTTATGATGCTCAAGGGTAATCAAATTATCACAATTTTTGGATACGATTTGGTCATGAAACAATTTGCATTGGAGATTTAAATGACCACGTTCATTGCAAAGTTCACAAGGAGCGTGAAAATATTGAATTTTTCAGCACAATCATCAAGACTTTCTTGCAACCCTTTAGTTTCTAAATACTTATGCCTCTTGCAATATCTATCTTCTCTATTTGGTGTGTACTTGCAAACCCAATCAACTCCACAAAATTTGACATGCTTATAGGAGACATTTTCATCATGACTAGAGCAATCATCATTAGTACTATGGATATTCAAAGGGTTCATACTAACAACATTGCAATCATGCTCATCATTCAAGGATTTAGTGCCAAACATTTTATAGATTTCTTCTTCTAGCACTTGAGCACAATTTTCCTTACCATCATTCTTACGAAAGATATTAAAAGGATGAAGCGTATGAGACAAACTCAATTCCATTTTTTTGTACTTTTCTATTATAGACTAAACTAGTGATAAAACAAGAAACAAAAGATTCGATTGCAAGATCTAAAGATATACCTTCAAGCACTCACCTCCCCAAAGAACGGCGCCAGAAAAGAGCTTGATGTCTACTACACAACCTTCTTCTTGTAGACGTTGTTGGGCCTGCAAGTGCACAGGTTTGTAGGACAGTAGCAAATTTCCCTCAAGTGGATGACCTAAGGTTTATAAATTCGTAGGAGGCGTAGGATGAAGATGGTCTCTCTCAAGCACCCCTGCAACCAAATAACAAAGAGTCTCTTGTGTCCCAAACACACCCAATACAATGGTAAATTGTATAGGTGCACTAGTTCGGCGAAGAGATGGTGATACAAGTGCAATATGGATGATAGATATAGGTTTTTGTAATCTGAAAATATAAAAACAGCAAGGTAACTAACGATAAAAGTGAGCACAAACGGTATTGCAATGATAGGAAACTAGGCCTAGGGTTCATACTTTCACTAGTGCAAGTTCTCTCAACAATAATAACATAGATAGATCATAAAACAATCCCTCAATATGCAACAAAGAGTCACTCCAAAGCCACTAATAGCCGAGAACAAACGAAGAGATTATGGTAGGGTATGAAACCACCTCAAAGTTATTCTTTCGGATCAATCTATTCAAGAGTTCATACTAGAATAACACCTTAAGACACAAATCAACCAAAACCCTAATGTCACCTAGATACTCCATTGTCACCTGAAGTATCCATGGGCATGATTATACGATATGCATCACACAACCTCAGATTCATCTATTCAACCAACACAAAGTACTTCAAAGAGTGCCCTAAAGTTTCTACCGGAGAGTCAAGACGAAAACATGTGCCAACCCCTATGCATAGGTTCATGGGCGGAACCATAAGTTGATCACCAAAACATACATCAAGTGGATCACGTGATATCCCATTGTCACCACAGATACGCATGCGGCAAGACATACATCAAGTATTCTCAAATCATTAAAGACTCAATCCGATAAGATAACTTCAAAGGGAAAACTCAATCCATTACTAGAGAGTAGAGGGGGAGAAACATCATAAGATCCAACTATAATAGCAAAGCTCGCGATACATCAAGATCGTGCCATTGAGAGAACACGGGAGAGAGAGGGAGAGAGAGAGATCAAACACATAGCTACCGGTACATACCCTCAGCCCCAAGGGTGAACTACTCCCTCCTCGTCATGGATAGCGCCGGGATGATGAAGATGGCCAGCGGTGATGGGTTCCCCCTCCGGCAGGGTGCCAGAACGGGCTCCCGAGAGGTTTTTGGTGGCTACAGAGGCTTGCGGCGGCGGAACTCCTGACCTATCTTCGTTGTCGATCTTTTTAGGGTACGTGGACTTATATAGGCGAAAGAAGTTGGTCACGGGAGCCTTGAGGGGCCCAGGAGACAGGGGCGCGCCCTCCTATCTCCTGGCTTCCTCGAACCTTCCCTGGCTTGAATTCCAAGTCTCCCGGATCATATCCTTTCCAAAAATCACGCTCCCAAAGGTTTCATTCCGTTTGGACTCTGTTTGATATTCCATTTCTTGAAATCTTGAAACAGCAATAAAATAGCAATATGGGTTGGGCCTCCGGTTAGTAGGTTAGTCCCAAAAGTAATAGAAAAGTGTATAATAAAGCTCATAATCATTCAAAACAGATAATAAAATAGCATGAATGCTTCATAAATTATAGATACGTTGGAGACGTATCAAGGTACATGAAGACACTCAAACAAATAAAAAAGAACCAGACGATGATGTTGAGATAGAACCAGCAGTTGATCTTGATAACCCACAACCCAAGAATAAAACATATGATAAAAGAGACTTTGTTGCTAGAAAACACAGTAAAGAAAGAGAACCGTGGGTTCAAAAACTTATGCCCTTTCCACCTAAGTCAACTAAAAGAAAGATGATGAAGAGTTTGAATGCTTTCTTTGAAATCTTTGAGGCATGTCTTTTGCATACTCGCTTGACTGGTATCCTTAAAATGCCTCCTTATGCAAACTACATGAACGACATCATCACCAAGAATAGAAAAATACCGGAAGCTGACATCTCCACCATGCTTGCTCATTATATTTTTAATGATGGAGTACCTAAGAAACTTGGAGATTCGGCAATACCAACTATACCTTGCTCCATCAAAAGAAACTATGTGAAAACTACTTTATGTGATTTGGGAGCTAGTGTTAGTGTTATGCCTTTCTATTTATATAAAAGACTTGATTTGAATAAACTCACACCTACTGAAATATCTTTGCAAATGGTCGACAAATCAATCGCCGTACCTACCGTATTTGTGAGGATGTGCACGTTGTTGTTGCTAATGTTACTATTTTGACTGATTTTGTTATACTTGAGATGCCCAAGGACGAAAACATGTCGATCATCCTTGGTAGACCATTCTTGAATAATGCAGGGGCTGTTATTGATTGCAATAAAAGCAAGGTCACTTTTTCATATCAATGGTAATGAGCATACGGTGCACTTTCCGAAGAAAGAATTTCAAGTGAATGGTATTAATGTTATTGAAAAATCTAAGACAATCACTATTGGAAGCTTTAAAGTACCTCTACCTACTGTCAAAAATAAATATGAAATGCTTATTGTTAGGGACATTCATATCCCCGTTGAGGTAACTTAGTGATTTACGAAAGTTCTTCGGTTTCACACTAATCGAAAGTGGTTGTTAATAAGACATGATCAACCTTATTAATGGATCATATTGAGAGGTATGAAGTTGATGAGATAGTGAGCACTACCTTCTGTCCCCACCTTTTGTTTTCTGTTTTTATTAGTTAAACAAAATAAAATGCCATGTTTTGTCTGTTTTCTGAATTCCCTGTGCAATAAAAAATGACCCAAAAATAGAAGTTCTCAGAATGCTCTGAAAATTTAATATGATTTTTCTCTGAATATTTAAGAATTTTTGGTGCAAATAATATCAGAGGGAGGTACACCAGGTGGGCACAACCCACCTGGGCGCGCCAGAACCCCCAAGCGTTCCCTGGTGGGTTGTGGTCCCCACGTGGGCCCCCTCACTTATCTTTTCATCCCACATCACCACCTAGCTCTAGAAAAAAATCACCATTGCTCTCTCTCTCTCTCTCTCTCTCTCTCTCTCTCTTGTGTTCTTGCTCTCAAACCTGCGGATTTCGATCTCTTTGCTCGAAGCTCCATTTTTGAAACTGTTTTGGGGGATTGTTGCTTGGTATGTGACTCCTTAGTTTGTCCAATTAGTTTTTGCTTTATCGGTTTATATTTTGAATAATTAGCTACTCTTGGTGCTGATGTAGATGAGCTTCATATTGAATTCTTAGAGTTCTAGGTAGTTTGAATGCTTGCTAAGGCCTCTATGTATCCCTATGAGTAGTTGCTACCAATCTTGTGAAGTTTTGTTGAGAAAAATTATGTGGACTAAAAAATTTCAGAATTTTGTTCATAGGAAAAAGATGACTATCTTTAGGAAGTTTGCTTCCAAGAAGAACTCCAAGGGAGTTATTGGGGAGTCATCTGACAGTGATCGAGAATGGCAGAGGTACGGCCGTGCGAATGGCTGCACAACCCGTTCATGGAAGGGGCCGAAATCCTTCAAGAGTTTGCACAATATGTCGTAATGCCGGCCTCACCGACTTCATCACAGCTGAATGTGAAAACTATCATCTCCTCACAAACTCCTTTGTGCAAAGTTTTAATTTCCTTCCTAGGAATAATCCCTCTGCGGTAGAGTTTAATTTATATGCTGAAACCCGTCAGATACCACTTACTGAATTTTGTGAAATATGCATGATCCCTTCTAACGGGAGTTTAGTAGAGCCTAGGCCCACGAGTTTGAGGGTTTCTACCGCACTCTGACAGTGGGGGTGAGAGAGGGGTGTCGAGTGTCACCGCCACTAGCTTGCACTTTCCTGTTGTGCATTATTTTGCTCTATTTATTGTGAAGTGTTTTCTTGCTAGACAAAAAGTAGGTGCGCTCAGTGCTCCGGACTTTGCCGTTTTACATCGCTCACTCCAAGGCGACACCACTTATAGCTTGGGAGCTATCGTGGCACGTAGCCTCCACATTGATAAATCCAAGGGCAAAATACATGGTGGTATTTGCGCTACTTGCTTGGCTAATCGCTTTAACATTCAGATATGCCAGCATGATTATCCTTTGCCCAAGGTTTACCTAGATCGCGCGGCCATGGTATACCACCAGTTCATTGCAGGCGATTACCCTAACATTTGTATTCGTTATACCCTGCTTTTCAGTATAAACACTTGTTATATTATTCCACTGCCTGTACCTGCTTTGTTTGATCCTATTGCCGGGGCCATATACAGGATTATGCCTGCGTACATTGTCTCCTACAGGAACAAGCTAGCTACAGCACAGGAGGAGCCTCAGCAGTGGGATCCACAGGTGCCCGTTCCTCAACATTTCAACATGGGACCCCATGGTTTCTTCAACTACTGATTACCAAGTTAGGTCAAAAGCCTAAGCTTGGGGGAGTACGTATTTCCACCGATATTACATTCATGTTCACACATTTCATTCCATTTGTTAGTGTCCACACTATTTCATTGTATTATCCATGTTAAATTTATTTTCTTGCTTTCTTCTTGTGTGTTTGAAAAACTTGGAGAAAATCCAAAAATATATTTCTTGCTTCTTTTTAGTTTTTCTTCCTAGTTTAAATTGTTGTAGCACTAAAAAGAAACCCAAAAATATTTCTTGTTCTTCTTTTGCTTGTTGGGAGCTTTCTCGTGTAAATAGTTTTTCTCGTTTTTGTTTTTCCCTTTTTAGTTGCTTTCTTTCAAGAAAACCAAAAACTCCAAAAATATTTCAGTGTATTTCTCTGAATTTCTTTTCTTTTTATTGAGTCATACCGAGGAGAAGACCACGATGAAAATATTGAGTGGCTCTCATATGCATTATTGTTGATCTAACAAAGAGCCAATTTTACCTTGTCTTCTCCTATTGAATAAAATGTTTGCAGATTCTAGCTTAGTCCATGCCACTCTGGCACTATTATTATTTTCATATCATTCGGTTGTGCAATGAAAGGCAATAATGACGATATTTGATGAACTAGTCGTGGCGGAGAACGGGTATGAACTCAACTTGTTCTGTTTTTGTAAATATGTTTAACCTAGTATCCATGATTCAGCCCATTATGATTAAACATGTTTGCAATGACAATTAGAGATTATAGTTTCTCTTGCCATGCATAAGTAGCTAGGAGTGGATAATGATTTATCTTGCATGTCAACATTGCATTAAAATGATTGTGATGTGGTATGATGATATCGTATCCTCCTCTAAATGTTCAAGTGGCTTGACTTGGCACTTGTGCATGCATGTAGTTGAATCAAAACCAACATAGCCTCTATGATATTTATGTTCATGGTGTGCATATCCTACTCATGCTACTGTCCAATGTTACTTATGCATAATGCATGTTCATGACTGTTGTTGCTCTCTAGCTGGCCGCTTCTCAACCTATTTGCTAGCCTTCGCCTGTACTAAGTGGGAATTCTACTTGTGCATCAAAAACCTTAAACCCAAGTTATTACAGATGAGTCCACCATACCTACCTATATACGGTATTACCACGTCAGTCCTAAGTAAATTTATGCCGTCCTAAGTAAATTTGCATGTGCCACCTCTAAAAACTTCAAATAAATATCATTTTGTGTGCCTGGATTGTTCATAGAACGATAGGAGGTAGACAGTATCTTCCGCTAGCGGGTTATTCTTAGGTTGAGTGTTTATTCACTCGCCATTGCACGAGAAGGGGGCGGTAATAGGGATGCCCAGTCCCAAACTGCAAAAAGAATTGAGCTTACAAATAATCAAATAAAAACTCCTACAGAGTCATAACCTTTACTTTATTGCTTGGGAACCGCCACTAGCGTGTTTAGTATGGAAGATATAGATAACAGATGGTCGCAAAGTAAACAAGAAGGATGCATTTCTCAAAATTTCATTTACCTCTATTTTAAAAACCTGAGCTCTGGCACCTCTGCAAATCACTGCTTCCCTCTGCGAAGGGACTATCTATTTACTTTTATGTTGTGTCATCACCTTCTAAAATAAGCGCCAGAACCTGAGAGCACTGTTGTCATGCTTATACATTGTGTGTAGCTAATGTTGGGTGCATCATGACTGGATCTTTTCTACCATGAATTACAATGTTTAGTCGATGCTTGAACTTTGGAGGTGCTCTGCATGTATGTTTTGCGGTCTTAAAAAGGGCTAGCGAGATACCACTATTGTCATATTATATCATGGTTGTTTTGATAATGTGTTGCTGTTTGAGATATCTTATTATTGCTCGCTAGCTGATTATGTCATTGGTATGAGTTAATATAATTTTTAGGAGTTATTGTTGAATGGTTAGTTATAATCTTGGCTGAAAACCTGGGTGTTGTTTAAGCTTATTTATGCAAACAAGAGCAAAAGAGTTCGTAAAACTTTTCCTTTTTCACTTTCAGTTTATCAACTGAATTTCTTGAGAACAAGCAAAGGTTTAAGTTTGGGGGGTTGATATGTCTCTGTCATATCTAATTTTCCTAATGCTTTTCCTCTTATTTTGGACTCTAATTTGCATGATTTGAATGAAAATATTCCGGACTGATGCTGTTTTCAGCAGAACTACCATGGTGTTGTTTTTTGTGCAGAAATAAAAATTCTCGGGTTGGAACGAAACTTTGCGAGGATTTTTTATACAATAAATGAGAATTTATGGAGCCAAGAACCACCGGAGCGGGGCACTTGGTGCGCCTGACCCACCGTGGTGCCCCCTCAGCGTGCCTGTGTGGGTTGTCCCCACCTTATGGCCCCGGAGACCACAAACCGACGCTATAAAATCCTATTTTTCTAGAAAAAAATCAGGAAGAAAGAGTTATCGCCTTCCACGAGACGGAGCCGCCGCCGTCTCCTGTTCTCCATCGGGAGGCCAGATCTGGAGTCCTTTTGGGGCTCCGGAGAGGTGGATCTTCGATCTTCATCATCACCAACCCTTCTCCATCGCCAATTTCATGATGCTCCCCACCGGGAGTGAGTAATTCCTTTGAAGGCTCGCTGGTCGGTGAGGAGTTAGATGAGATTCATCACATAATCTAGTTAGTTTTGTTAGGGCTTGATCCCTAGAATCCACTATGTTCTGAGATTGATGTTGCTATGACTTTGCCATGCTTAATGCTTGTCACTTTGGACCCGGGTACCATGATTTCAGATCTGAACCGAGCTTCAACTCAGAAGACAGATCTCGAAGGCCTTTGCAGACTTGTTCTTCGGGGCTCAGACTGCGCCCAATCACTCATGACAGATCTCCAAGGCTTTCACATACTTGTTCTTTGGGGCGTCCACATTTACTCTTGGTTACTCAGAACAAACACCTATCTGTCTAGTGAATGCACAATCCACAAGAGTTATAGGTTAAGTTCAGCTTCAATCAAATTCCTCAGTGATGCTTAATCATTTAGCAGTTTTAGGCTTTGGGCTTTTCCTTACTAGAATCCTCTAAGATCTGTGGGGTAAAAATGGGTTGCCCAGACAATCTCTGTCTAAATTTCACGGAGCAGCCAACCCGCTATTGTTGATGTAGGGGGTATTTATTACTGGTGGAGCAATCCCAAGGGCTGATATGACCATCCTAGGCACACACACACAACATCAACACGACACATAGCTAATGGTCGATTTCAAAGGAACTCTCTCATGTGGTGTGTCTTGCTGCCTAAAACAAACTAGATGTTGTACTGTGAGGCAAATGCACTAAGGAGCTCTGAAGAATAACATTACAAACTCCGAAGCCAAATGCATTTGCTTCAGAGCTCTCAATGTCTATCAAATCCTTTATGTACCCGTGCATCTCCAGGTTTTCAGTATGTCGAAAATCCAAATGAGTGCTACCTTTTCATTAAAGTCGAAAAGGAATGATATTTACATGCATGATTGCAAGTTGTTTTTCAAAGGACCCTCTTCACGGGCACTCCAACTAAGTCTGAAACTCTTTTCTGATTCTCAAACCTCAGACGCCAAGTATAGGAAGGAATGCATATGCATGCACCACCAAATGGAGTGTCACAAGTCATAGCATACCCTGACCAGGCCGTAGGTCTTTACTCATGGTCCCATGTAGATGACGATTCCGTCAAAGATCAACAGGTTTCTTGTACCATCTCCTCGGAAAATGGTCACCCTTATGACGACTAACGCCCCATTCTATAAACGACCCACCCTCATCTTGACAGTCACTTCACATAGCTGGTTGGGCTCTAAGCTTGCTCTACTCATTGTTGGTTACTTCTAAATATTGCATTTTTATCTACTTGGTGCTCCTCGAAGTATGCTTATTATGTTTATCGTTATTTATATAAGTAAGTTGAGGTAGATAACAAAAGTTGAGGCAGATAACAAGGGCTCGGTGTAACATCCCAAATTTTCAATTTCGAATGTTATACAATAGATCATCATTGCATATCATATTTTATTGCATTTTGCCTTGATCCTAGAAATTCTACGCAACTCAAGGACGGAGAGAGTTGGGGATTTCGTTATTTTCATATTTGAATTTTCTTAAAATTTGAAAATAGGATCATTTGATTTTATTTATTTTATCTTCAAATATTTCTAATACAAAAATAAGAGAGAGGGAATAAAATGACTTTCCCAAAATAAAGAAGTATTGAGGATTTAATAAAAAATCAAATAAGATTTTATTTCGAAGTTTTTCGCTATTTTATTTGAATTTAGGAAAAATGCGTGTTTTTCAAAACTGCATTTAGGCCCCAAATAAATGTTCATCTTGTCAGGCTTATTTTTAGAGGACGGGGAAAATTTATTTTAGGATTTTTGGAGTCCGTTTAGTATTTCTTTTATTTGTTTTTCTGCGTCCGAATTTATTTTTTTTAGAAAGACTAACCGACCTAACGGGCCGTGGGTGACCCAGACTCCCGCAGACCAGGGCCTTATAAGCCGCGCCCCCGACCTCCGCAGCCCACCGCCAGCCCACTTGTCGCCGCCACCGAAACCCTAACCCGTACCCTAACCCCGCCGGCGCCACCGGACGCCGCCTCGCCGGAGTTGCCCGCCGCCGTCACGCGTCCCGAGGTAGCCGTCGATTTTACCTCAAAAACCATTCGGTTTTTATTCAAAAACTGAGATGCATTTTTTTATTTCTTTAGATCGGTTTTATTTTTTTCCGGTTTAGTCTTTTTTGCGAACGTTCATCCGTACGTTCGTTTTAACGAACGGTTATCGTGTTTAGCCGCAGACAATGAACGTTCGTTCGTTAGCCTGTTCGTCCGTTTTCTTTTTCTCGGATTTTTCCGCAATTATTTCTGATCGCGATTTCTCATCCGATTTTTGTTCTAGTATAACTTTTCGCTCGTTTATCGGAATCAGGCGATTCAAGCGCCTAGAGTTCCGTCTCGAAATTATCTTTCCTTTTAACCAACTCAAACAAGTTTTTGCTACTGTAAAATTTGACTTAGGTCTAGATTAGTAAGACGAAGCCTGCTTCTTCCGCCGTTTGATTTTCGTTGCTTCATTTGATTTGATTCTTTTTGCAAACCGGAGTTCTTAAGTTGAACTTTCTGGTTAGATCTTTTATTTGAGTTTTACTTGTGCATTAGATGAGTGCTTATTGTATGCTTTTTTGTTTACGATAGAGTATCTGAAGTGCGTCGCTTGCTACTACGAGTCTCTAGGTTTCACGGATCATCAGCAAGGCAAGTAACACTTTGATCATATCTCTTTACTACCCAGTTTTATTGCATTAGATCAATCCTCAAACAATTGCATGGTTAGTATGTGATTAATATGTGGATTTTGGGAAGTAGATGAGGTAGTACCTATTACCTGTTTTATTACCAAACCTTTGGGAGTTACTTCTACGTTTGCTTATATTGCTATGCTATGCTAGTAGACGTGGATTGGGTGAGTGTATTCATGACAGATGTGAGATTGTTAATTAATGGTTTATTTAAGGTGGCAACTTAAATTCACATCTCTGGTGGATTGAGGCACCTGGGAACCCAGTGTTGCCTGTATTTTTGGAAATCCCGGGGTACCGTGTGATTTTCCTATGGACCACCACCCAGGCTCAAAGGGATCATGAGATTATTCATGCTAGAAACTTCCCTGTGCAGCCACATTCCAATATGGGCTCTGGCATAGTTGAGTAAGTTGTGTGACCTCTTACGGTGGTAGACTAGCAGATGTAGGGGATGTAGGTGGTACGGTCTACCCATCGTAAGGTGCAAACGCTTCTGAAAGATTGTGTCTCGGTCATCCGTTTCTCAAACACCATGTAGTGCGAGAAATCCAACGGAGGAGATCGAGTCTTGTGGGTAAAAGTGCGCAAACCTTTGCAGAGTGTACAAACTAATCATGGTTAGCCGTTTCCCCGGTTATGGGTGTTTTGAGTATCTAGTACCTGGATTTTCATGTGAATCTCATCATGTTACTGTAACGCCCCGGATTCGATGCACCAGGTGTCTGCCAGTTATTCGCCGTTGTTGCCATGTCATTTGCTTGCGTGTTGCATTTTGCCATGTCATCATCTGCATTTCATATCATGTCATCATGTGCATCGCATTTGCATACGTGTTCGTCTCATGCATCCGAGCATTTTCCCTGTTGTCCGTTTTGCAATCCGGCACTCCTATGTCCCCGGCGCTCCTTTTACCTCTTTTTCGTAATGCGGGTGTTAAACGGTCTCGGAATGGACCGAGGTTTGCCAAGCGGCCTTGGTATAGCACCGGTAGACCGCCTGTCAAGTTTCGTGCCATTTGGAGGTTGTTTGATACTCCAACGGTTAACCGGGTAACCGTAAAGGCCTCTTTTGTGTGCAGCCCAACACCCCCTCCAAAGTGGCCCAAAACCCATCTAACTCCCCTCCATGCTCTCGGTCGTTCGATCACGATCGCGTGGCTGAAAACCGCACCCCATTTGGACTCTCCTAGCTCCCCCTACCTATATATTGCCTCTCCCCGAGATTTCGCGGTCCAAACCCCAAACCCTAAAATGCGTCCTCCGCCGCCCGGACATGTCCGTCCGCGCGGACGAAAATCTGCGCCCGCCGCAGCCAATGGGAGCCCGCCATGTGTCGCTCCCTTCGCCGCCAAGGTCGGCGAAACCATCATCGCGCCCGCCCGGCCAGCCGCCCACGAGCGCCCGCGCCTCCAGCGCCCGCCGCCGCCGGCCCCGCCGCCTCCGCGCCCCGTCGGCCAGCGCCGCCCGCGCCTCCTCGCGCCCCCGTCACATGCCGCCATGCCGCCGCCGCCCGTCGCGGATCCGGTCGGGCCGGACCGGATCCGGCGACTCCGAGCCGCCGACCGCCATCTCCCTCTTCTCCGGCCGCCGGCGCCCCAGATCCGGCGAGATCCCGGCCATGCTCGATATCCGTGCCGACGGTTGACTTTCCTCCCCCTCTGTTTTTCCCTAAGTCCCGAGTATTTTGACATTTTCATGCCATATTCATCATGCTATATCTCTGCATCCGTAGCTCCGTTTCGTGCGTGTAATATGTCAAACTGTTCGACTCGACGAGTACATCATTTCAGCTCATTGCATCATTTACAATTGAGTTCGTTTTGATGCCTGAATCTTCGTTGCAAGAGTGCTATGTGATGTTAGTTTCAGATTCTTATCAGAACATGCACTTTTGTCATTTTTGCCATGATTGATGTGTGCAACCTATGAACTTGAGTCCTACATGTGTTTTGTAATATGCCATGCGATCTTTACAGGGGTGTATGCCATGTATTTTTGTGATCTCTGTGGTGACTAGCACAATAATGCAAACTAGGCTTCATGATGTTGCTGATTTCAGCCCCTGTTCTGCTGATATTTTTATGCCATGTAAACTTGATGCTACCGAGAGATCCATGGTTATTTTGAGATACTTCAGTAAGGATGTTTTGAACATATGAATATTCTCTATCTATCCATGCCCTTGTTTGCAATTATGGAGTGCCATAGCTTGAGTCAATCGAGCTCTACTTTTGCTATAAAATGTATCCTGGCAGGTAGTTTACATGTTATTCAATTTTGCCAAGGTTGTTGTAGTAGATCCGTGTATGCTATGATGCTGTTCTTGCCATGTATAGCTTCTATGCCATATCTTCTTGCTGTGAGTTGCATTGTTATGCCATGTATTGCTCTGTGGTGAGTGGTTCAAGCTCACCAACATGCCTACTTATTGTTGTTTCTTCCATGTATGAATCTGTAATATAACTTGCCATGTTTACATGGGTGCCATCATATTTTCCGTGCCTTTTTGGCTCATGGTCAGTAAAGAACTTTTGTTCTATGTATTTAGTAGTATCATGCCATGCCTTTGTTTTCCATGATAAGTTCCTGTAACATGTTGTTTGATAGCTCTAAACATTGCAACCTGATGTTATTTCCTGATAAGTCTGAAACTGTTATTATTTGCAATTTTGCCATGTCATTTTGAGCATGTTCTAGTGATTTCTGGAGATAGCTCAGTGTTCATGTTTTGTAATGCTTTACCTGTACATCATGACCATGCCTTTTGTTATTATGTTGAGATGCTGTAGCATGTTGTTTTGATGCTTGCAATATGCCTAGTTGCTGTTTTGGACAGATTGTTGTCATGACTTGTATAGGGTGTATGTGTTGAACCGTTGCTCCGTTTTGAGTGTGCTCTATATGAAACTTGCTTGATTTTGCATGTAGTTTCATATTATCATGTTGCATCCTTGTTTTGAGGTGTTTTCTTGATGTTTGTATGCATTTTGCATCAATGCCATGTTTAACTTGTTTTGCTCATATCTTCTAGGCCGTAGCTCCGAATCTAATGAACTTTATATGTAACTTGACTAGAATTTCGAGTAGATCATCTTGGAGCATTTTAAATTGCTGTTTAACAACTTGAACATAAAGTTATTCAGATCTGGACCAATTTCGATATTTGCATATGAGGACTTACCGGAATTGTTATATGTTGTTTCCGGCCTCATTTAAACTTGCTTTGATGTGTTGCTCTTGTTTGCATCATCTCTTGCCATGAGTAGCTTCATCTAGATTTGTCATGCATCATGTTTGTTGTGCATTTTGTCATGTTCATGTGTGGTGTGTTTACCTATGTTGTGTGCTTCTTCTTGTTAGTTCCTGTTTCGTTGCGATCGTGAGGATTCGTTCGTCTACGCTTGGTTCGGCTTCATCCGCTCGTCTTCTTCATGGACTCGTTCTTCTTCCTTGCGGGATTTCAGGCAAGATGACCGCTACCTGGATCTCACTACTATCATTGCTATGCTAGTTGCTTCGTTTCTATCGCTATGCTCAAGGCTACCTATCACTTGTTCCTCAAGCCTCCCAAATTGCCATGTCAGCCACTAACCTTTTGCACCCTTCCTAGCAAACCGTTGTTTGGCTATGTTACTGCTTTGCTCAGCCCCTCTTATAGCGTTGTTAGTTGCAAGTGAAGATGAAGTTTGTTCCTTGTTGGAACATGGAGATGTTGTTCCTTGTTGGAACATGTTTACTTGTTGGGATATCACAATATATCTTATTTAATTAATGCATCTATATACTTGGTAAAGGGTGGAAGGCTCGGCCTTATGCCCGGTGTTTTGTTCCACTCTTGCCGCCTAGTTTCCGTCATATCGGTATTATGTTCCCGGATTTTGCGTCCCTAACGCTGTCGGGTGATTTATGGGACCCCTTGACAGTTCGCTTTGAATAAGACTCCTCCAAAGAAGGCCCAACATTGGTTTTACCATTTGCCTCACCTACCCCTTTTTCCCTTGGGAGTCGCTCTCAAGGGTCATCTTCATTTTAGCCCCCGGCCAATGCTTGTCTAAGTGTTGGTCCAAACTAGAGCCACTTGCGGTGCCGCCCCTAGGCAACTTGGGGTATCGCTTGCTGTCAGACGTCATCGCTTCATCCGGTCGTGGCTCGAGACGCAGATACTGTGGCTACTATCGTGGATGTCGGCACGCCGGAGGTCTTGCTGGTCTTGTTTTATTGCTGTCGAAATGTCTTGTAGCCGGATTCCGAGACTGATCGGGTCTTCCGGGAGAAGGAATATCCTTCGTTGATCGCGAGAGCTTATCATGGGCTAAGTTGGGACACCCCTGCAGGGTATAAACTTTCGAAAGCCGTGCCCGCGGTTATGTGGCAGATGGGAATTTGTTGATATCCGGTTGTAGTAAACTTGAAGCAAACTCTCCTAAAATACACCAACCGTGTGCGTAACCATGATGGTCTCTTTTCGGGGTTGATCGAGAGGAGAACACGGTTTCTGGGTTATGTCTGACGTAAGTAGGAGTTCAGGATCACTTCTTGATCATTACTAGTTGGCGACCGTTCCTTTGTTTCTCTTCTCGCTCTCATTTGCGTATGTTAGCCACCATATATGCTTAGCCGCTGCTGCAACCTCACCACTTTACCCCCCCCCCCTTCCTTTCCCATTCGAGCTTTGCTAGTCTTGATACCCATGGTAATGGGATTGCTGAGTCCTCGTGGCTCACAGATTACTACACCTCCAGTTGCAGGTACAGGTTTGCGATGATCATGACGTGAGAGCGATGTTTGCTTGTATTGGAGTTCTTCTCCTGCTTCTTCGATCAGGGGATATGTTCCAGGTCGGCAGCCCGGCTAGCGTGGTGGATGTCGTTTGAGCTTCTGTTTATGTTTCATCCGTAGTCGGATGTTGATCTTGTATATTGTATTGTTGTATTCATGTGACATTGTATATCTTGGTTGTATCCCCACTATTATGTAATGTTGATGTCATGATATCCACCTTGCAAAAGCGTTTCAATATGCGGGTCTATCCTTGATGGGACCTTCGAGTTCCTTTTGGATAGGGTCGCATATTGGCGTGACAGTTACTTAATTTAATCTTGTTGGGTTAATAATGATGCTTAATTGGGATTGAGTTGGGTGAACCTTCTCAATGTTTAACAACCACCATGATAGTTAAATAAAATTTATTCCTTTCTAGTAGGGAAAAATTGGCTTTTTTATGCAAAACTGTAACCATAGAGCTTTCCACCAGCCATATATGCATGTAGTGATAGCATTATCCTGTTCATTACTCTCCATGTGTTACATTGCCAGCATATTCCATGTGTTGACCCGTTTTTGGCTGCAACATTCATGTTGCAGACTTTTCAGACGACGAGTAAGGTGCCTTAGGTCGTGGTCTTATACTCAGTGATGCCGTTGGAGTTGATGGACTCGCTTATCTTCCAAGTCTTCCATGGTTATCGTTATTAGATGGCCTTAAGCCATATTTATTGTAACAAGTTCTCTTTTGAGACATTCGATGCAATAAGTGTGTGATTGCTACTCTGTTATAAATCCTTCAAATCTGCGTGTCAAGATTACCGATCCAGGATGGCAATCGATGCACGAGATCGATCGCTTGAGGTCTGGTCGCTACAAGATGGTATCAGAGCACACGCTAACTGTAGGACACGACCACTAAGCTAAAGCCCTAGATCACTACTCTCTCTTCTCATTTCTGACTCCTCATCTTTTCTACTCTTTTAGGATGGCGGATGCAAGGAACAAGTTCACGCAACCGGATGAAGATACACCCTTTGCACGCCACTTGAAGGAAGTCACTAAGTACCTAAACATCGGAGTACCAAGCTTCACCGGGACCTACATCGCCACTTTACCAGAAGAGGAGCGTTGGATGATTCAAGTTCAAGTTCCAGGAAGGACATTCATGCCCGCCACTGAGCCCATAGAGTTTCCTTTTGGTGCACCAACCTGGAGTCTAGGAAAGAGTATGGCAGCCCACATCACCATGGGACGCATTGGAGAAGTTTACCACAAGGATCTCAAGGATACTATTTACCAGATTTGTGGGCGCCGAGATGAGCAATGGGAGATGATCAGCACCAGAAGGGTAGATCAATTGCAGCTTTCATCCAGGAGTTAAACCAGCACATTCGTCGCTAGGAGAACCAGATGTGCGCAGGCATGATAGATCTGAAGAAGGCTATGACCAAGATCACAGAACTGGAGGAAGAACTCAAGTCTACACATGATGGATATGAGGAGGAGATTGTAACACTTTTGGAGAAGAATGACGACCTGGTAAAGAAGATCAGAGTTTTTATGGGAGACTCCGCGCCAGGAGGAGAAGACGATGATTGAACTTGCCCGGAGAACTACATCATCATCGACGACACCGACTCGGACCCGAACGATAGCGATGATGACTTTGTTGATGAAGCTAGAGCAGATATCATGGAGTCTTCGACCGATCAATTTTTCTAGTCGACCACCATAACAGTAGTAGTATTCCCCCATGTATATAGTATAGTCCGAGCACTTTTGTAACGATAGTTAGACCGATTGTATGCCCTTGTTTGAATTGATTGGAGTGATATTGTTTGCTTTTGTCTCATGTGCATATGGGTAGTGTTTTCCCTCTAGACCTCTTTCTATTCTATTTCCTCATCTTTTCTAAACCTATCAGATGCCCCCAAGACGTGACAATGGATTTGCTTTCCCACCAGAGCTCACTCAGTTGATCCAGCAACTGAATGCATTGATGCAGTTACTAGTCCAGAATCAGAACCAAGGGAACAACAACAACAACAACCCACCACCACCAGCACCTGTTGATCACTTAGCCCATTTTCTTAGGCTAAATCCGCCGGTGTTTTCCAGTTGCACTGAGCCGATTGTTGCAGATGATTGGCTCCGCAAGATTGGAAGGGAGTTGACCACTGCAGGATGCACGGATGCAGAAAGAGTGCGCTTTGCCGCACACCAGCTTGATCGACCCGCAACATCATGGTGGGAGAATTTCACAGCCACTTATCCTATCGACACTGTCACATGGGATCAGTTTCAGCAAGCTTTCTATACTGCCCATGTTTCAGCAGGAGCTATGGCCATGACGAAGCGTGTGTTTCGCAACTTACGCCAAGGAGGACGTACTATTGGCCAGTATGTGGATGAATTTAGTAAGCTAGCACGTTATGCACCAGATGACGTTGCTACGGATGCAGCTAAGCAGGAGAAGTTTCTGGAAGGACTGAATGATGAGCTGAGCATGCAGTTGATGGTAGCAACCTTCAACAACTACCAGGAGTTGGTAGACCGAGCTCTCATGATTGAAGGGAAGCAGCAGCAGATTGACAGCCGCAAGAGGAAGTATGGACAAGGGAAGTACAATTCTGGAGCTCAGCAGAAGCCTCGTTTTACCCCGAACACGGGAGGACCTTTTCAGCATACCCACGGAGGAGGGAGTTCGCACAACCATAGTGGCCCTAGGAATGGAAATGCTAATGGAAGAAGCAACGGTTAGAACCGTACCAACCCATCAACCCCAGCCAAGAAGGATCTGAGCCATGTCACTTGCTACAAGTGCCAGAAGACTGGATATTATGCCAATGAATGACCTGAAGCTAAGAATGGAAATGGCAATGGGAGCTCTGGGAAGAAGCCTAACCCTTTCAACAAGGGATGTAAACCACGTTAAGCGTGGAGGAGGTTGAAGCCCAGCCAGATGCGATAATAGGTAAGGTTTTTGGTTAAGTCATTTACTGCAATCGTTCTTTTTGATACTGGTGCATCACATTCATACATATCAAGGGGATTTGTGGATAAGTATAAACTGCCAACCCAAGGCCTTAGGTCACCCATGTTAGTAGCCTCGCCAGGAGCAGAGTATATGGCTAGTCTATGGTGTGATCGGTTACCATTAAGGATTGGTAACTATGTGTTTCCCTCAGACCTAATAGTATTGGAGTCGCAAGGACTGGATTTGATATTAGGCATGGATTGGTTATTGAAGTATGAAGGGAACATTGAATGCGCCAGTAAGTCGATTTTGCTTACCACCCCAGAAGGAAGAAGGATCAAGTATGTATCCCGGCACGAGCCGAAGAGGACTCAAGTAAATTCCTTAACAGGAGTTGTACATGAGGAAGTACCAGTGGTGAAGGATTTTCCTGACGTATTTCCAGAAGAGTTGTCAGGCATGCCACCGGAGAGAGACATTGAGTTTTTGATTGAGCTTTTGCCAGGCACCGGGCCGATATCTAAGAGACCGTACAGGATGCCCGCACAGGATTTGGGAGAAATTAAGAAGCAAATTAAGGAACTAATGGATAAAGGTTTTATTCGCCCAAGTTCTTCACCTTGGGGATCGCCAGTGCTTCTAGTGGAGAAGAAGGATGGATCATTAAGGATGGTTGTTGATTATCGAGGTTTGAATGAAGTAACAATCAAGAACAAGTATCCACTACCGATGATTAATGACTTGTTTGACCAATTGCGAGGAGATAAGGTATTCTCCAAGATCGATCTGCGATCAGGATACCACCAGCTGAAGATTCGAGAGCAGGATATACCAAAGACAGCTTTTACCACCAGGTACGGGTTGTATGAGTATACCGTTATGTCATTTGGTCTGACTAACACACCTGCCTATTTCATGAACATGATGAACAAGGTGTTTATGGAGTTTCTGGATAAGTTCATCGTGGTGTTCATTGATGATATTCTGGTCTACTCAAAGAATGAAGAGGAGCATAAGGAACATTTGCGTTTGGTACTCGGGAAGCTCAGAGAACATCAGTTATATGCCCAATTCAGCAAATGTGAGTTTTGATTAAAGGAAGTTGGATTTCTCGGACATGTTATATCCGGAGAAGGAATAGCAGTAGACCCCCCAAAGTTGTCACTGTGACAAACTGGGAAGCCCCAATGACAGTTGGAGAGATCCGAAGTTTTCTTGGACTCGCAGGATACTACCGGAGATTCATTGAAAAAAATTCGAAGATTGCGAAGCCCATGACGGAGTTGTTGAAGAAGGACACCAAGTTCAAATGGACTGAGGAATGTGAGGCCAGTTTTCAGGAGTTGAAGAAACGTTTGGTTACATCACCGGTGTTGATTCTGCCAGATCAGCGCAAGGATTATGAAGTATATTGCAACGCTTCTCGTTGAGGACTTGGAGCAGTGCTTATGCAGGAGGGCAGAGTTGTTTCGTATGCCTCATGACAGCTTAAGCCCCATGAGTTGAATTATGCTACACATGATTTGGAGTTAGCAGCCGTAGTGCATGCATTGAAGACATGGAGACATTTTCTCATCGGAAACCATTGTGAGGTGTACACCGATCATAAGAGTTTGAAGTACATTTTCACACAGAAGGAGTTGAATCTCAGGCAAAGGAGATGGTTGGAGCTCATCAAGGATTATGATATGAGATTGCATTATCCCCCCGGAAAGGCTAACGTAGTAGACGATGCGTTGAGCCGCAAGAGCCATGTTAACACTCTCATGACCGGAGAGTTACCAAAGGAGTTAGCCGAGGATCTTCGTGAGCTATGTTTGGAGATAGTTCCGAGAGGCTATGTTGCAGCGTTGGAGATTCAGTCTACCTTGATGGATAAGATCAGAGAAGCTCAGAAGACAGACAAAGAGATTGCCGAGATAAAGGAGAAGATGAGCAAAGGAAAAGCTAAAGGTTTTCGTGAGGATGAGCATGATACCTTATGGTTTGAAGACCGTGTTTATGTGCCTAATGACCCGGAGATCAGGAAGTTGATTCTGCAAGAGGCCCATGATTCGCATATTTGATTCACCCAGGAAATACCAAGATGTATCTAGATTTGAAGGACACTTTCTAGTGGACCGGAATGAAGAAGGATATTGCGGAATATGTAGCAGTATGTGATGTATGTCAGAGAGTGAAGGCAGAGCATCAGAAGCCAGCAGGATTGCTACATCCATTGCCGGTACCCGAATGGAAGTGGGATAAGCTAGGCATGGACTTTATCACAGGATTGCCTGTGACTCGTTCCGCTATGACTCGATATGGGTTGTAGTCGATCATTTGACGAAGGTAGCTCATTTCATCCCAAGAAAGACCACTTACACCGTGCTAAGTTGGCAAAGATATACATGACCAGGATCGTATGTCCGCATGGAGTTCCGAGGAGCATTGTATCGAGATAGAGGAACCCGGTTTACCTCAAAGTTCGAATCGATTGCATGAAACTTTGGGTACCAGGCTAGAGTTCAGTACAGCCTTTCATCCATAGACAGATGGACAGACCGAGAGAGTCAATCAGATTCTGGAGGACATGCTGAGAGCTTGTGCGCTAGATTATGGGTCTAGTTGGGACGAGAATTTGCCGTATGCAGAATTCTCTTACAACAACAGTTATCAAACCAGTTTGAATATGGCCCCTTCCGAAGCTTTGTATGGAAGGAGGTGCAGGACATGTTGTTGTGGGACGAAGTTGGAGACCGTCAGTTGTTTGGGCCAGATTTGATTAAAGAGTCTAATGTAAGGTGAAGATGATTCGCGATAGGCTCAAGGTAGCCCAGTCCAGGCAGAAGAGCTATGCAGATTCTAAATGCAAGGATATAGTCTACGAAGTCGGAGACAGAGTTTATCTTCGTGTGTCCCCACTTCGAGGAGTTAAGCATTTTGGAGTTAAGGGAAAGTTAGCGCCACGTTTTGTAGGACCATACAAAGTTTTGGAGCGTATGGGAGAAGTTGCTTACAAGTTGGAATTACCCGAAGGATTGTCAGGAGTACATGATGTGTTTCACGTTTCCCAGTTGAAGAAGTGCCACCCAGAGATAGCTGATATACCACTGAGAGATACGGTGCCACTGGAAGCGATTCAGCTGGATAGTGATTTGACCTATGAAGAGAAACCAGTGAAGATTCTCGAGTTTGCCAGCCGAGTCACCCGCAGCAAGGTTATCAAGTCTTGCAAAGTTCAGTGGAGCCACCATACCGAAGATGAAGCCACCTAGGAGCGAGAAGAAGATTTACTGAAGGACCACCCTCACCTATTTTCTAGCCAACCCGAATCTCGAGGGCGAGATTCATCTTAAGAGGGGTAGGTTTGTAACATCCCAAATTTTCAATTTGGAATGTTATACAATATATCATCATTGCATATCATATTTTATTGCATTTTTGCCTTGATCCTAGAAATTCTACGCAACTCAAGGACCCACGGAGAGAGTTGGGGATTTCGTTATTTTCATATTTGAGTTTTCTCAAAATTTGAAAATAGGATCATTTGATTTTATTTATTTTATCTTCAAATATTTCTAATACAAAAATAAGAGAGAGGGAATAAAATGACTTTCCCAAAATAAATAAGTATTGAGGATTTAATAAAAAAATCAAATAAGATTTTATTTCAGAGTTTTCGCTATTTTATTTGAATTTAGGAAAAATGCGTGTTTTTCAAAACTGCATTTAGGCCCCAAATAAATGTTCATCTTGTCTGGCTTATTTTTAAAGGATGTGGAAAATTTATTTCGGGATTTTTGGAGTCGGTTTAGTATTTCTTTTATTTGTTTTTCTGCGTCCAAATTTATTTATTTATTTAAAAAGACTAACCGACCTAACGGGCCGTGGGCGACCCGGACTCCCGCCGCCCAGGGCCTTATAAACCGCGCCCCCGACCCCCGCAGCCCACCGCCAGCCCACCCGCCGCCACCATCGAAACCCTAACCCTAACCCGCCGCCGGACGCCGACCATGGCCACGCCCGCCATGGCCATTGCCCGCCGCCGGACGCGCCTCGCCGGAGTTGCCCGCCGCCGTCACGCGTCCCGAGGTAGCCGTCGGTTTTACCTCAAAAACCGTTCGGTTTTTATTCGAAAACCGAGATGCATTTTTTTTATTTTTTAGATCAGTTTTGTTTTTTTTTCGTTTTTGTCTTTTTATGACGTCATTCAGACGCTCGCTTTTAACGAACGGTTTTCGCTGCTTAGCCACGTATAGCGAACGTTCGTTCGTTAGCCTGTTCGTCCGATTTCTTTTTCTCGGATTTTTCCGCGATTATTTCTGATCGTGGTTTCTGATCCGATTTTTGTTCTAGTATAACTTTTTGCTCGTTTATCGGAATCAGGTGATTCAAGCGCCTAGAGTTTCGTCTCGAAATTCTATTTCCTTTTAACCAACTCAAACAAGTTTTTGCTACTGTAAAATTTGACTTAGGTCCAGATTAGTAAGAAGAAGCTTATTTCTTCCTCCGTTTGATTTTTGTTGCTTCGTTTGATTTGATTCTTTTTGCAAACCGGAGTTCTTAAGTTGAACTTTCTGGTTAGATCTTTTATTTGAGTTTTACCTGTGTAATAGATGAGTGCTTATTGTATGCTTGTTTGTTTACGATAGAGTACCCGGAGTGCGCCGCTTGCTACTACGAGTCTCTATGTTTCACGGATCATCAGCAAGGCAAGTAACACTTTGATCATACCTCTTTACTACTCAGTTTTATTTCATTAGATCAATCCTCAAACAATTGCATGGTTAGTATGTGATTAATATGTGGATTTTGGGAAGTAGATGAGGTAGTACCTATTACCTGTTTTATTACCAAACCTTTGGGAGTTACTTCTACGTTTGCTTATATTGCTATGCTATGCTAGTAGACGTGGATTGGGTGAGTGTATTCATGACAGATGTGAGATTGTTAATTAATGGTTTATTTAAGATGGCAACTTAAATTCATATCTGGGTGGATTGAGGCAGCTGGGAAACCCAATGTTGCCTGTATTTTTGGAAATCCCGGGGTACCGTGTGATTTTCCTATGGACCGCCATCCAGGCTCAAAGGGATCATGAGATTATTTATGCTAGAAACTTCCGTGTGCAGCCACATACCAATATGGGCTCTGGCATAGTTGAGTAAGTTGTGTGACCTCTTACGGTGGTAGACTAGCAGATGTAGGGGATGTAGGTGGTATGGTCTACCCATCGTAAGGTGCTAACGCTTCTGAAAGATTGTGTCTCGGTCATCCGTTTCTCAAATATCATGTAGTGCGAGAAATCCAACGGAGAAGATCGAGTCTTGTGGGGAAAAGTGCGCAAACCTCTACAGAGTGTACAAACTAATCATGGTTAGCCGTGTCCCCGCTTATGGACGTTTTGAGTATCTAGTACCTGGATTTTCATGTGAATCTCATCATGTTACTTAATTTAATCTTGTTGGGTTAATAATGATGCTTAATTGGGATTGAGTTGGGTGGACCTTCTCAATGTTTAACAACAACCATGATAGTTAAATAAAATTTATTCTTTTGCAGTAGGGAAAAATTGGCTTTATGCAAAACTGTAACCATAGAGCTTTCCACCAGCCATATATGCATGTAGTGATAGCATTATTTTGTTCATTACTCTTCATGTGTTACATTGCCAACATATTCCATGTGCTGACCCGTTTTCGGGCTGCAACGTTCATGTTGCAGACTTTTCAGACGACGAGTAAGGTGCCTTAGGTCGTGGTCTTATACTCAATAATGCCGTTGGAGTTGATGGACTCGCTTATCTTCCAAGTCTTCCGATGTTATCGTTATTAGATGGCTTTAAGCCATATTTATTGTAAAAAAATCTCTTTTGATACATTCGATGCAATAAGTGTGTGATTGCTACTCTGTTATAAATCCTTCAAGTACTGTGCGTGTCAGCATTACCGATCCAGGGATGGCACTGATGCATAGAGATCAGACTGTTTGAGGTCTGGTCGCTACACTCGGATTGGAAAAAATAGACGTTATGATGGTAAGAAAAATATTAGGATTTTAGTGAGTGAATGACTACAAACATTATAAGATCTTAATGAGATGCTTGACATGACCGGAACAGCTAACTAGACGTGTATCATGAGTACCGTGCTCAAATGTTTTACTCATGCTTCCATGGATCTTGGTTAAGACTAAAGTTCGTTTGAACTATGAACGTGTTTTGCAGATCTATTCGTCACTAAATTTGTATACAGGTTAATTTCTTCTCCCGTTGCAACGCACGACATATTTGCTTTAGTAAATATATATATGTATGTTGTTCTTTGCTCTGCTTGGGGCAATTTTGTTCAGAGTGATATGATTTGGATCAGTTATGTGATGTTTTTGTTATGCTTTTTCTGCTCCTACTCAAGAAAGAAATTATTAGATATTTTGTACTGTTTATTGGTACGGGCACTGATCATATTTATTACCGTGTGTGCTGGCTAGAAATCATAGGGTGATGCCTGGTGTATTCTTGTGTTTTCATCGGAAAAACATGGATGGAGGGTCAGACTCCAGTTCATCGCGACTCCATTAACGGAGTTTGACCGCTCTGAAAAAGGTGATGCTCTGTATGGTAAGTTTCTTTATGCTTGTGTGTGTTTTTATTGATGAGTTTTGCATAAGAGGTGTCTGTTTATGCATATTCAGTTGTTCAAAATGGTATGTCATTTGTGCTAGGTTAATCATCTAGGCAAAGTAATACTTGATCATAAGGTAATAAAGTTAGTACTTCTATGTAAAGTTATTGAGCTTTGTCAAATAGATGTCAGTTTTTTGCTGGTAGTCAGTTATGTAGCTGCTCTGCAATGACCTTTTGAACTCAATATGGCGTCGGTCAAATATACAAGGACACGAAACAAATCCGAATGATAGTAGCAAGCTGTTAAATTCAGATATTTCTCTGATTTATTGCTTTCATTTTGTGGAACCTAGCTTGTGAAAACATGATGTGTTCTTACTTGAGCGCCTCGTGTGGTTTTAGCAATGAAGTTGGCTCTTGCTCTCGAAAAGATGGTGAACAAGAAGCTGCCCAACCTGCGCACGGTAAGTTTCTCCTTCATGCCTATTTATACAAGGAAGTAATTTCAAAGATATTTGTGTGCGTGTTCGACCCACTGAATTCCTTATTGATTTATCCAAACCTGTACATGCAATGCTGCGTCAAACCATATCTAACATGTGCATCCCAAATTTAACAGGTGCAAAGATCCTCAGCTGAGCGTCTTTGTTGAGGGTCAATTTCTTTAGGAGCAGGTAAAACCGTCTTGATACAGAGATATCTGCCATACATGCACCATTGTCTGAAAAATGATTTACTTAATTGTGTGCTTTGCTGACTGAATAACTACCGCCGAATTCTTTCAAAAGGTTGAAGCTGTGAAGAAGATAATTAGATAACCAAGTGCGTGTGATGAGAATCGGCAAAGAGCACAGTTAGGTTGTACTCTATGAGCCTGTGCGGTGCCCACTGGATCGGTACCTGCGGTGCACTGGCAGCCGACGAGGCCTGTGCTGGATGGCAGTGGAGGTTGGGCTTGCCGCCGGCGAGGGCAGTCACGCGATGGGACAGTGGATGGGGAAGAAGAGATTGTTGCCACTGATGTCAATGTGTGTGTGTGTGTGTGTGTGTGTGTGTGTGTGTGTGTGTGTGTATGCTACTGCTGCAAAAGTATGTGTCTGTACTGCTGCTCCTAATTAAAGGACAATGCTTATATTCTCCTCTATCAGACTCTAAATTCGTTGGCAACAACAATTATTACATCTGCTTGCTAGATTTGATGGAAATCGAGCTAGGAGATGGAGTACTTTGCTAGGTCTGTTTGCCTATTAATCATTTTTTGATTTTATTTTTCATTAATCTGTTCTTCAGCAATTTTGTGCTCCTCAATTTGATATGTTCTTCAACAATTTGCAAAAGCATGTCCTGTTCCAGAAGGTTGTTCTTGAATGCAATTGTTTTTTGTTGGTGCAGGTAAGTGAATCCTAGGTTGAGTTCCATATTCGTAGCCTTTGTGGTGTGGTTGATACACGATCCTGTAATGCATTTTGTGACTGTTGCTTCTTTCAGCTCTTTCAATTGCTTAGCAGCACAAAGCATCCATGCCAATGTTTTATTTACTTCCTGATTCTCATAACAAGTTCTGCAAGAAAGAAACAAGGAGACCACAGTGAAGATCAGGCTTACAATCTAGCGCTCTTAACTGAAGCAAAGTGTCTGACCTTTTGGGCATCACCAGGCCAAATGCAGCTTCGACGGAAAGCGTACGATATTTTTGTCTAGCACTAGAATTCAGAGCATTAACCAAAATCATTATATAGTAGATAACTGATACTCCCCAAATCATGTGCACACATATCACGTTACTTCCTTACATACCTGTGGCATTAGTAGAGAGTTGACATCAGTAGAGAGTTGATATTCCCCAAAATCATTGAAATTCAAACTACATGTTTTTGGATAGTTGAATTCCTTACATAAACTATTAGCTTCTTATTCCCATTTCATTTTAGGTGACTCTCCCGTTGCAATGCACGGGCATTTTTCATCTACACGGAAGACAAAGGAATCTTGGGCGGACAATGCAGCAGGGTGTTCACTAAAGACCATGCTTTGTCGGGAAAAAAAGTAAAGCCCATTCTGTCAAGCAGACGGGCATGCGTTTTTTTCCTGCCGTTGCAACGCACGGGCATGTTTCCTAGTATTTCATAACATAACTAAAGTTTAGAAAATACTTCCTCTGTTCCTAAATATTTGTCTTTCTAGAGATTTCAAATGAACTACCACATGCAGATGTATATAGACATATTTTAGAGTGTAGATTCACTCATTTTGCTCCGTATGTAGTCACTGTTGAAATATCTAGAAAGACAAATATTTAGGAACAAAGGGAATACAAGGTAATTTTTTTACATCGGCTAAATAGTAGAACAAACAAAAGTTTTTTTTTCTGAGAAAATACACCTTTGCATTGAAAAGGTAAAAGTTCAGTTACAATCCCTTGAGGACGTTCGTTTTACACTACAATCAGTGCACATCCCAAGATGGGGGCAGCACTGTTGGCCCAGATCCGACGCCGATTACTTTCCGGCGACGACGATGACCGACGACGAACGACAACGAAGAACGAAGCTTGCTGACGAACTCGATGAATTGCTTTTACGCCGAGCTGCAACCGTGGTGGAAAGCTAGTCTCCAATATGCAATATGCACGTACACAACAGCCACCACGATCCTTCTTAGCTAGATCGATTCCGGCCCGAAACACACGTACATACACGCACGATTGGATTGCCACAGGGGCGTATCGCTCCTGATTCTTTATTGCTTTTCACTGTTCAAGTTTACAAGGCTGGTTGCATGTATATAAATAGTACTAGTAGCTACCTAGACCAATACTACTCGGAGCCAACTCCAGCGCTACTCGGATACGTACATGGACTACAAACTTGGACACGTCAATATTGGGAGGCTGTGTTAATGTTTAATTCCAACAAGCACAACTCTGAGCCCAGGAGCCCCAGCCTTTGCCCAGAAGCAGGATTCGTCCTTGATACTATCAACTAGCGCATCAATCAAAGGCCTCGCATTCTCGAAGAAGTAGTCATTTATATGCTTCCAGATCATCCAGGGCACGAGCAGCGCGACGGATTGCAGGGCTTTGCGTTGCAGCGGCGGCGTGTATTCCTTGGCTCACAGCCACCAGTCCATGAGGGCAGGTTCATGGTTTGGCGCCGGAGCCGGAATGCGCAGCCAAGCCAGGATTTTGTGCCAAGCAAAGGGGCGGTCCAGCAGCAAGTGCCACTTGGAGTCAAAAGCAATACTTCTTCAACAGCAGGGACGCACACGGGCTCGCAAGCGACAACAGCGGCCGAGCTCAGGCTCACGAGCGGCAGCAGCAGGGCCGCGCACGGGCTCATGAATGGCAGCAGCAGGTCTGCGCCGCCATCTCCTAGCGTTGCGGTGAGGTGCAGCGTGTCAGGACCTCAGCCTGAAGATAACTGAAGAACATAACACTTCTACTGTAGTGCTTCTATTGCTGTTGTCGGATTCAATGCCAACCCCTCGATCGGCATCCACCGGCTGTCGACGCTTCATGCCACTTCGTAACGGATCGCCACTCCAAGCCGCTGATCGGCCATCCGATGACTAGCGAGTCCCCTAGTGTCACTGCATGTTAGCTTTTCTGACAAAGCACATGTATCTTTGCTGCTTTTCTTACTTTCTAGCAACTTCTCCTGGCTATTAAAGCCCCATTTGGGATCGGTGTGATCCATATCTTGTAATAGGGGTGTACCCCAAGCCGCCGTGTTCCGGCTGGCGATGAACCCTAGCCACTGTAGCTTGAATCTTGAGCAATTCAACCTCCCAAAGTGGACTACTTTTCTCTGTTCTGCGTTCTAATTCGACAGATCCGTACCTAGGACCTATCAATTGGTATCAAGAGCCTGCAATCATTGCCAAACGGCGGCGATTTGACCTATGCAAGGTCCGGCGGCGGCATTCTTCCGGTGGCGTCTCGGTAGCGGTAGATGTTCGGGTGCAAGAATCGGCCAGGGAGTGGTTTCTGAAGAGCCTTTCTTCAGTATAAAATCCCACTCACCCTACCCTTCTCGTGCACCATCCGGCGGCGGGTGAGCTGAGGGAACGATAGGCTGGTTGCCGGCAACGGTGGTAGAATCCCCCCTATTCCTCCCTCGGCTTGGAATTCAGCAGCAAGCAGAACTATGCTCTGTAGCTCATCAGTCTTCTGTTGAAGTCATGACAAACAACACAGATTCGGAGGCAACCGGTGAGCTGGATCTCGAACCTTTGCAGCTGGACATCAGGAACTTGCAACAGCAAAGAGAGGAGGATAAGAGAGAGTTCCAAGACTTTTGTGCATCAGCCACTAGAAACTTCGATTGCATTCAGAAGAATTTCGACAAAAAACAAGAGAATTTCAGGAAACATTTTGCAAGAACTATACCTGAAACTGAAGATGTGCAGAACAGTGACCCTGGCCAAGCAAGCGCTGTCACCACGGCTCCACGGTCAGAAACTCCTCATCCCTTCCCCTAGTACAGTGGACAGGCCACAACCAGCTCCTCATGGATCAGCCACCTTGCAGGACCATCAAGGAAAAGAGCTAAATCTGGATTGAACTCCCAAGGCCCCTTACAGACACCTCAATCATGCTGCAAATCGTCAAGAAACTGGAGCACAACAAGCACAGCAAGTTCATCAAATCCAAGACTTTCCTGATGAAACACACTGGGAAAATTTTCAGAACGGAGGAAAAAATGAATAGCATCACACTGAAGTTTGCATGCACTTAACATTCAGTGTAGAATCTATACCATATCAAAGAAACTTGTACAATCTGTATCGCTTAACATGCAAAACCTAGTCCAATTGGAAGCACTTCACTTTCAAAATCTGAAGCAATCAGAGAAGGTCATGACATTGAAAGTCTGAAAACTATCAAGTCTGGGTGTGTTTTGCACTCAATCAATCCTGTGCTTCGGATGTAGAATGAGTGGCAGATATGGTAGGCTAAGGCGCTGTGCCTTTGCTCTTCCCTCTGATGGCTTGGGCCTTGGACAATTACAGCAGAAAATGTGTGGTGCGCCCCCACATGAGTGTCTGCGTCTGGATGTACCATGGATATCAATATCTGCTGGAGGAGTGCTTCTGGAAACACATGCTAAGAAGAAGAGTTAGATTAAAAACTCAGCAAAAAATGGCAGAAGTAGCCAACTGATCACAGAGTAGAATTCTGCAAACGATGAACAGCATGCATAGAAGGCAAATTCTCCAATGTAATTGCCATCACGTCATAGAGTGGCCGCACATCTTTAACCTATAAGAAGTTCCAAAAGAAATAACAAAAGTGAAGAAAATGTATGTATATAACTATATACTGGTGTAACTCTTCAGCGTCAAAGCTCTCGCAGTTGCAAATTTCTAAGAAAGATGCACTAAAAACATCCATGATAGTTAACAAATATTAGCATGTAAGGTATAGTGCAGGACATACTCCTCTTACGACTTCAACAAGACAGCCCTCCAGGAAATTTTGAAGAGACTCATTCAAGCTCAGCTCTTCAACACTGGCTGACTCCACGGCCTCTAGTGTCTTCCTCAAGTGAATTCACAAGTCACCTGCTACTGCAAGTTCAGGAGCAACTCCTCGTGACCGCAGCTGTCGTGCCAAAGATGTCGCTGTCTGAATAATATCAAATTTAGTGTTCTTGAGGACAATGCAAAATATTCTTGTAGTCCAGATTACGGATGACAGCAGTCAAAATCAATTGTTCGTTGCCTATGAGAAACAAATGTATTAGCACTTTAGCAGACAAGGAAACCCCTTAAATATAGTGCACTGTGGACTGCAAATGTATTCCGTTAGAAATATGGGTCACGACCTACCGAGAAACGAGCAATCACAGCAATATAAGAAGACTTATAATGCATTCAACAATTGAAAACGCCAAACATAGTGTTTGCTCAAAGATAACTAAATAGATTGGAAGAATGGAGCAGCAAGGAAATTGTCTGACACTTTCTCTATTACTAGAAAGGAAAGGATCTTCATAGCATGCCATGTAATTAGAAGAATAAATAGAATGCTCATACTATATAGCATAACATGACCACCGTCTTTTTACTATTTTGATAATTCAGAATTCAAAATCTTCTAGGGAACGAAAATTTACCTGAACTCTTCTCTAGATAAGACATATCAGACAAGACAAGCAAAGCTAATCCATGCTGAGGAGCCCATTGTTTCTTCATATCAAAGTAAGAAAACATTGGAATAAGGATGCACCACATAGTTGTACTCTCTTTGGCCAGTTCTGCAAGCTTCTCAACACAAATATGGGACCATACTTCTGGAGATTCACGCTCCTCCCTGAATGGCCACTCAAATGAATCATAATATGTTGGGTTCATCTGAGCTCGAATATTAAAAGAAACAGTATCAAACATGTCGCAAAATATAGGTTGGACGGTCATTCTCAAGGCCATTACTTCTGCTATGCTGAAGAGTCCCTTGCTGATCGCAGTCTAGTAGTTGTTGTGCCACTGAAATTCACATCATTACCTCCACCTAAACCAGCTCTTCCCTCACGCCTGACTACAGCCCCTGTGACTTGTGACCTGGCTGGCCTTGTGTGACAAGATTCAAAGGAAATGATAAAGCTGGAGCCAACATGAGCAACTATTATGTGGGATCTCCTTGATAATAACATCTGACATGAGCCCCTCAGGTGCACCCAATTCATGGCAGACCTACATCCTTGTGCTTTTCAGCAGTGAAATCAGACTCTGTTGCTCCCTGTTTGTCACGGGTCCTTTGCTCCAGCATATTCCTCTCAACATGAACACCATCCATGTCCTTGCCTGCTATCTGTTCATCGTTGATGCATTGCTCAGCCTCATTCTTCTGATCTTCCAAAGCAGTAGCAGTGGCATCACTGGATGTACCCCATTTATCGATGAGAACTTGCTCCATTACATAGCCACGTTCCTAATCACCCATGGTTAAATCGACAACACCTTCCTCCGCCACTTTGTGTTCCTCGACAGAATCATACATCATCCATGGTTAAATCGGCAACACCTTGCTCCAGCATCTGCTGATCACCCACCCACGGCATCACCATTCTCGATGGTTAACAAGTAACAAGTGGTGCATTGCTCCACTTCCTTTTCCTGATCCTCGACAGCAATGTCATCTGTCGTGGTGCGCAATATTTCAACGACACTTAGGCAGCAGCACCACCTGTTGACCATTGACAGCATTATCATCCATGGTCAATGACACCTTGCTCCACCACCTGCTGATCATCCACAAGGTCATCATGCATCATTCTCCATGGTTCCCAAGTAAGTCACGAGTGGCACACTGCTCCACTCCCTTGTCTTGATTGTCAACAACAATGGCATCGATGGCACTTAGCAGCAGCAGCAACACCTGGTTACCTTTGACAGCATTATCATCCATGGCTGCGACCCCTTGGTCAATGATCCTTGCCATGACCTCTCCAGGACGTCCTCGACCTGCAGCATGAGGATCTTGACGTCCAGCAGCTCGGACATCGTCTCCTTGATCGCCGACTTCTCAATGAGCTCCTTCTCGCACTCATACAGCACCTCGCTCAGGCCCATGTTGGAGCCCTTGATGGTGTCATCCATTGCGTTCTCCCTGCCGGACATCATCGAGGGTGAGCAGCGGTTCTTCAGTTATGGGTTCTCCCGACTTGAACAGGTCCCCTTCTCCTCCCAGGTCATACTCTGATATCAAGGACGCCTGCCCCATGTCTCCCTGTTTACTTTTACATCATGCAAGAAGTCAACTTAATAATTTAATCCTACCAGAATGACAAACACTTTCTGGCACTTAGAATGAATCAAGCTACTTAATTTCTGCAAGTATAATGAACTGAAGAACTGAACATGGACATAATAGGGCAATTGATTCATTCAGTAAAAAGGAAGAAGTGTGGAACCTCGGAGTAAAAATAAAAAGCCAAGTTGTGCTAGTCAAGTGTTTTGATGAGTGGGGAGTGGGGGAGACGTATAAACTATTTGATTCATAATAGGGCAATTGATTCATTCAGTAGACTATTGTCTTCTCGCCAATAATTATGACACCACCGAGTGGAGCTGGTACAGGTATTATAAAACCAGCTCCATTGTCTTAAGTTGTTCCGTGACCAAGGACCCTCAACAAAGGGGAACACTAAAATTTTATAGTGTACAGACCCTTGTGTTTCATGATTTGACGATTTGCATAGACAACTCTTCCCTAAGAGATGGATACTACAAAGCTAAAGCTATATAACGAGTGTGTGCTTCAAGCATTTGTAGATAGATATATGCCTCTGAATTTGACTACTTGACAATGTCAAGAAGCCTCCATACTGTACTGTCATGAACTTCCGAATACCGGCTTCTGAATTAATAGGAGTATTTGTTTAGATGGTAAATCGATTAAGTTAAACAATAGGACTTGAGGTGAATCATGTTTCAAACAGTTTTGAGCCACTAACTGAAAATGTTCAGGTTCTGAAGATGTCCAGGTTTGGACTTGTAGCTGTACTTTGCAATTTAGGACCATTAATCTACATATAATGTTGTCATTCAGTTTATTTCAGTTTTGATGGTGGATACATTTGACAGTGGACACATCTTTGACAGTAAACATATTGCTTACTCCAATTTATTTCAGTTGTAGATATACTCTTGTTCTTGCTCTTCCTCTTCTCCAATTTGCTTGTCTCTCTCCTGTTCATTTGCCATCTCCAACAGGAATGTGCACTTACGCAGCAGTAAAAGTAAAAAAACCAGTCCAAAAGAAGGGGATGAATGCACAAGAGGATTATTAAATCTAGATGCAATCCTTTGCATAAACCAAATAGCCATGACTGGACATGATCATGATCATGACACTAACTTGTCCTTGAGAATTGCTAGAGTTACAGTCAAATACAGTCAAACAAGAATGCAACAAGCAAATTCATTCACAAAGACAGAAAAGAGTAGTCATTTTGCTGAACTATTGCAGTTCAGTTAACCACTAGTGCAGCAGGACTATTCAGTGCATACTTAGAACACTAACTTACTGTACCCACAAGCTTAGTGAATTTTGATTTCAGTAGTTACTGCTTTTCAGAGACAAATTTGACACCGACTGGCTTAGTGAATTTCAGAGACAAACTTAGAACACTAACTTACTGTACCCACAAGTTTAGTGAATTTTGACAGTAGTAAAGATCAAAAACTTCAGACTTTACCCTATGCAGACTTGCAGAGCACTTGGGCACAAGGCCGATGAGCACGAGGAGGAGCTGTCGTCGTCGATGGGCCAGACCTGCAGAGCCACAATGTACTCCATGATTCAGTAACCTGGTTAACTGAACTGAAACTAAATGAAGTTTGGTGGACAACATAAGAGTTCATGAGAAGTTGACAACATCAGAACAAGAGGTGGGCTAATAAATTTAACAGTTTGCTTGGCCAACCAAATGTCAGCTTGTGCATCCTAGCATTTTAGTTACACAACATAATACCCAGACAGGAGTATGAAAACAGTAAAAGAGGCATCTGCTAGCAAAACCTAGGAAGAAAAATAAATTTCACAACAATGAGCAAAATTTGGTTGGGTACTCCAGTACTGCACAACAATGAGCAAATCTTATTGAATTTTGAGAATGTACTAATTTCAGAGTTCATGAGTGAATTTTGAGAAAGTGCAAATCTTACTGAAATGTTGGATTTGGATTGCCTATGTGTCCTGGATGTACTGATAATCATCTTGTTTAAAACTTAACAAGGTTAATGATTCAGAAATTCCAATGGTTCAGAACTTAAATGATTCAGAACATGATTTAGTAACAAGGTTCGGAACATAAATGTTGTCTCCAACTTAAATTCAGTAACAAGGGAGAGTAAAAACCTTTTGCTGCTGCTGGAGGAGAATGGAGGAGGGCGGTTGCTTGGGTGCAGGACGTGACCACACTCACGACGTTGGGCGTTGTTTCGTTAGCAGTTCATGGGAACTGAAGGCCAAGGGTGAACATCATATGCCTGTGAAGATCAGCAAGCAAGTGGTGTGGTGAAACTAATGGTGATGAAGTAGGGGATACATGCGTGCATGATGATGCAACGTTTTCAGCCTTTCAGTTTCCGAAGTTAAAGCAACTCAAAAAAAGGAAGTAACAGTGTTTTCAGTTAGGTAGTAGAGTGTTTTCGGTTCTTCATTTTCGGAAGTAAAAGTGCTTTCAGTTAGGTACTCGGATGAGCCGTCCATCATGTGACTGAATGCATAATGCGATTGGTTAATGATGATTAAGAACCCACAAGTTGCAGAAAAAGTTCAGAAGCAACAACCCACGGGATACATACAGAACTTTGCAAGTTGCAGCTGAAGAAGCCAGGCCACCCAATCAACTGCAACTGTTCTGCTGCATCACCGGACAGCAAAACAGTCACCAAATCTCCAGGCCCGTGAGCACACATGACACCATGTAGACTTGCAGAATACTCCATTTGTAAGTGTTAGACGTACAGTACTCAAATTTTCAGTTTTACTCAAATTTCAGTCAAGCATTACAGTTTGGGGACAGCTTGGGGACAGTTTTACTCAAATAGGCTAACCATATCTTGCTAGTTCATCTTCATCCTTTCCAAGCAAAACACAGGCACGACTTCTAAGCATAATAGGCATGTAGAAAATCTTAGGGAAGCACGACGGTTGAACATAGGTAATGGAGAACTTGTACTAATAGGCAAAAGACAGGAATTAAAACAATAGTACCTCAATGCCACCAAGATGCTCAAACTTACATGCGATCGATAAGCGGCAAACTTGCAGTGTGAGAGTCTCAGCGCTAAACTCTGAACGTATCGAGGGCACGCCGACACGTATTCCAGTGTACCTGTATCAAAGCAAACAATAGAGTGCATATAAGAGAACACTAGAAACACATAAAGGAAACAGTGTCTGCATATAATATAACTGGAAAGCAGCTTCATGCGTAAGCTAAATGCATGGGTCTTTTTTTTTAATTAAGCCCCCCCCCCCTCCTCCAATTTTCATTGCTGAAAACTGATAATACACAGTGACATACATTCAACTCAGTGACCACATCTCTTATCAGCCAACTACACCAACTCACACAAATTACAGCCAAACATGACTACCATCAGCGGCTTCTTAAACTAGACTACCATCAGTAACTTTGCAAAACTAATCATCACAGCCAGCAAGCATATAGAACAACAAAAGAAATCTGGGCACATGAAGGATAAAAGATCAAAATCCTTTTGTCTCTTGAACAACTTCATTTTCTTAGCCTTGCTATGTCATCCAGTGATCCTCGACACCACCGGAGCCCATCCTCTTCTCCTACTGAATATGTCCGCTGCCACTCAAAGCAACAGTCTTGCCCCTTTGGCTTGCGCCCCTCGTAGTTCTCGTTTCTGTAGCAATTTCCAAAACTCTAACCAGTGAGCTGACTGTGTAACTATACTCCATGGATCATAAGGATATATATTGTCAAAACATGCTCTATTACGCGTTTTCCAAATAGCCTAGAAGCAGCAGCTATGCCTACTGCCACCACACTTCTAGCTCTACAAGGGAAATTAAAAACCCAGTTACATAAATCATGTATTGAACTAGATCTCATCGTAATTCCCAGAGCACATTCTACTACTCCCCAAACATACCTTGCCAAAGAACAATGGATAAACAGATGATCTGCTGTTTCTTCAAAGACAACAAAATCTACACTTAGAGATCCAGACCAACCTCTTTTTAAAAGATTATCCTTAGTAAGAATGCTGTTCTTAAACATTAACCATAGAAAAACTTTAACTTTCAAAGGAATTCTAACAGACCATAATTTACTAAAGGGGCAGTCTACTTGAACTATTTTCAGCATGTTATACATGGATTTAACAGAAAACTCCCCTGAACTAGTTAGCTTCCATCTACATCAATCTCTACCATCACTTAACGGTACATCTTTACAGAAAACTATCAAGCAGAACCCCTCTAAGGCTCCTTCTAAATTTAATACTATCCCATCCAGAATTAAAGACAGTAGCTACTAGAATGTTAAAGCTAGTACTCACATTATATCGTCTAGGAAATCTTTCACATAAAGGCTTATGTCCTATCCGCTCATCTTCCCAAAATTTATGAATGTTACTACCACTCAACCCAGATATACACTGAACAAGAGCCTCAATGTCACTATCAGAGTTATCAGTATCAGTTTGTTCTATTTCTGAATCTGTCTCTAACATAGCCTTAGACCCAGAGCCCTCCAGCCCTGGATTCCCACTAGAAGAAAGTAAATCAGGCTTATCTTTACTAGCTACTACAAACATATCAACCCTAGCTTGTTATAATTTCTGAACAACATCAACAGAGCTATTAATTTCCTAATTTAACTCCCACTTTACCAGCTACATTCAGTAAAGTTTTGTGAGCATAATTTTGTGACCAGTAGCCTCTTCCTTCTCGTAAGTTTCTGAACAAGCCTCCTCTATCTTTGTATAACATCTCTTGGGTGTTATACCCTAATTTCCTTGCATAGGCATCAGCATCCATATCTTCCATCCCCTCCAGGTCCAGCTTGAAGTTGTCGATATCCCCCATCCCTTCCAACTGTCGTGGCAGTTTTTGTGTCCCAGACACACCATCCTGATGACTCTCAATATCCAGCATTTGGTTGGTTGTCTGAAAAAACATGGTGCACTTGTCTGAAACATATGGTTAGGGATTGCACTGAGTATTTGTTCTGCATATGGTTAGGGACTCGCTCTAAGCAACATGGTGCACTTGTCTGAAACATATGCTTGCTCTCTACCACAACGAATGCAGAACAAATACTCAGTGCGATCCCTAACCATATGACCAGCTTTTAAGCATCTACAACATCCGGTGCCAGAATTTGCTCCACTCCCCTCTGCAGCAACATCCTTTGCACGCCCAATTCCTCCCAATCAAGGAACAACTGTACCACTGGTTTGTTTTGACTGAACCTGCGAGACATCTCTTATCTTCTACGTATGTGACTATGTGCAGTATCAGAGGAATCAGACATCTGACCAGAACTATTGCTCCTCCCTCCCATACTCGAACCCTGATGTACACCCTGTGATCTATCTAACATTCTGCCTCAAGTCTGCACCCCTCGGTCCGATCGGCGCCCCCAAACGGAGTAGGAGGAAACTGAGCTTGGTTCTGCCATTCCGGGAGAAATGACACGCGTGTACCTCGAGGAAGGCGGGGAGGAGCGCCAACTTGTCGACGGGGCTGCGGCGCCAAGCGCGTCAGTCCGTCCCTCCACCTCGCCGCTGCGTCGGCAACGAGCAAACAAATTAGTCGATTACTCGGAATCGGGGTTCAAGGGAAAGGAGGGAGGGGTACCGTCCAGCTGCGGTGGCCGGAGCCAGCGACTTCCATGGCGATGCTGCTAGGCCTTTAAAGGGGCCCACGAGACGAGACGGAGGAGGCGGCGCGCCAACTCCGACCCGGAGCAGTGAGATTGGGATCAAACAAACAATCGCGCACCCCCGCCCTTTTTGTTTTCCTTTTTTCTTTTTTCTCTTTTCTTTTTCCTTTTTACTTTGAGAACTGATCACATATCTAAAATTCTAAAATAAACCTTCAGGTTAAAACATAGTTCTTAATTCATTTCACGAATTTGAAAGATGCTCGGGATTTCATAAAGTGTTCGTGAATTTTCAAAAAAAATGTTGCAAATTTCAAAAAAAATATTGATTCAAAAAATGCGGATTTGCAAAATGTTTTTTTGGTTTCAAATAAATCATGCTTTCAAAAAGTGTTTACATTTTCATAAAATCTTCATGATTTCAGAAAATGTCATGATTTAAAAAAGTGTTCACGAAATTAAAAGATGTTCGCAAAAATGAAAGAAAAAAGAAAAATGAAAGAAAAGAAAAGAGAAAACAGACATGAAAGAAAAATGAAAATGAAAACGGAAGTGAAAGTGAAAAAGAATGTTTTTAACTGTCACTCGAATATTATTCTTCCTTTTGCCAAGGTGGCAAGGTGAAGAGAAGCCTAAAAGTTTTTAACTCTGTGATAATCGCACTACAGTTTTCTATACATATCATCAGTTCATTATTGTAAAATATACTCACTTCGCCCATAAATATAAGAGCATTTTTGACACTACACCTGCGACAACAACAAGATTAGTTGCGGTAATATTATGCATCGATCAAATATTCTCGAGTTTGGTACCTGTATCATATCTGGCAACAACCAATGGAAATCGCACCCCCACATCTGGGGCGCAGCATTCACGGATTCACTTCGTATCCTTATCTTTACTGGAACATTGCCATCGCTCGCTTCCGCCTCCTTAACCTTGTTGCCGGTTCCACCTTCACGCGTAGTGCAACCATCTTCCAACCTAGTGTGTCTCCTTCCTCTCTCACCGCCCCCTAGCACAAGGGTCGACATGACGACATTGTCAACGACTTCTAGAGTTGCGGCCACTATACTTTGCTGAGTTTGTGTCGACGACTTCTCTAAGATTAGACTGAGGCCATACTTGGCCAAGGTAGGGCTCATATTTATGGGGAGAAAATGTGATTATCTATCACATCCTAGCATCTCTAGAACTAATCTAGAAAAGGGAGCTCCCTGGTTGAATCGAGTTTGGTTGCGATTTGAGACCCGGGTATCAAGTGTATTTGGCGTTTTGCGAACCGCCTTGTTCAATCTACTAGACAGGGGTAATACGGCATCACTCGGTCCATGAAAACTCAACAAAATAACAAGGAACAAAGCAAGACGCTACAAGGCAAGATGCACGTTTGCTTCTAGTTCTATGTTCAACACTGACCGAACTAGCCTGTTGTTAGCATCCAAACACGTCACTTAAGGACTTTTTGGCCCTGTGGAGTTTTTGCACTATTGTAAGTGTAGTGCTTTTACTCGACACATTTCAATATGTAAATGATTTATAGTTTAGCTTGCCCGATCATGCATTAACATATTCCAAATTATTTTTCACATTCCCGTATGGGTATTATTGGACCAGGCAAAAACCCTTTGAGATTCTTAGTAATCTTCCACATAAAATGAATTCAATATTCTTACTAAAAACCAATAATTTTAAATATAATTTGGGATTTGGCAAAATAATTTTCCATGTAAAATTAATTATGAAAACTATTTTTCGAAATTAAATTGATAAAGCATTTAATAAATATATAATTTCATGATTCAACATCTAATTCTAAACTTATTATTTATTAAATCATCTAAAATTTGAATAAGCACTTTGACTCGAAAAGAAAGAAAAGTCCCCCTTGCATGTTTCTTATATCCAAGAATGGATTGCTCAACTAGCTAGGTAACAAAATCAAAGGACCATCTCTCATTTCATCCCCTTCCCTTTTGAGCAAAGAAGGGTCTTGGAACACTCAGAACAGATTATATAGACCTTGCAATACATTTCACATCAAGACCCCAACAAAAGAAATTACGTAATATTACCAACTTCTAAAAAGATGACCCTATACATAAAAAGCAGTTGGATTTAGCACACATCATGATCGAATTCAACCACGACAATGTCGAGGACGAAAGCACTCAAGTTTTCATGATCTCCAACACTTCGCCTCCAACATCCAAGCTCACCCGTAAAGGAAGCCATGGATTCCGACTAAAACCCGATGTGCCTTCCGTTTGGCGTCCAACGCAGGAGGGATGAACAAGGCCACTCTTTGGCTAGAGAAATCGATGTTGTGATGGCGAATGTTGGTCGCCAACCTCTATCGCAGGTATCATTGCCCTACCGCGAGGACCATCGAGGATGAGCTCCAAACCTATTTGTACTATGCAACTTCTCACTCCCCTCATTTCCCTGTCCAGCCTCACGGTGTCCTCCATAGCAGAAGGTGAGCATAGGATTCTCCTGTAAATCCGGGAACGACAGAATCCCATAGCCCAACATAGAGGATAGCCCATGGAGAAGGCCTCGGATCCGCCTAACCCTGCTTCTTTGGTGGCCACCGCTCTAGCCACCATGACAACACCCGTGACAACATCAGGGATGAAAACCACTTGGGTCACTAAGCACCTTGCATCCAACATCCAAGCACACCGGGAAAGGAAGCCAAGGACTTTGAGCATACATGACCTACCTTTTGTTTTGCATCATGTCGTGGTTTTGTCACGTCAGATGTCCTAGTGTGAGGACTTAGTCGTGGAGCCATCGTAATGAGATTAGCTTAAAGGGGTTAGACCAGACAAAGGACACGGGGAGTTTATACTGGTTCCGCCCCTTGCGGTGAAGGTAAAAGCCTACGATCCAGTTCTGGTGGAATTGATGGGGTCTCGATGATCAGGGAGCGAATCCGCTTTACCTGGCTCTCGAGTTGTTGCTTCTTGTCCTCGAACCGCCTCCGGGTCGTCCCTTTATATACACAAGTTGACGCCCGGCGGTTTACAGAATCCCGACGCCGGCTCATACACGTTTCCGGCTCGGTTTCTATCTTCTCCTACCTTACAATACAAGTTACATATTACATGGCGGTTTATATCTACGGGCCCTAATCTGCCTTTGGGCCTTGGGCCTTTAAGCCTCTGTAGTAAAGCGCCATAATCTTTGTCTTCATGGGCTTCAATGCGCATGATTCCTTATGAGTATAACCCGGCCCCTCCTGGGCGGTTTATACTCAATAGTTATATCCCCAACATTAGGCCCAGATTGATTTGAACATGTTCATGTCAATCTTCAACACTTATGAAAATTTCTTCTTGAACATCTTCAGGTAAACCGCCATGCCATCATCTTTCTGGGAATTTGGTAAACCGCCATGACGTCATCTTCCAAGATTGTAATAAACCGCCATGACGTCACCTGCTTATTAAAACTGTATATCCTTCCCTTTTATTAATAAACTCCGAAAATCGAGGCGACAGTTCCATTTTTTGGGATCCTCGATTCCCGCGCCTGTCGCTTATCCCTTCGTCTTATAAATAGGGCCAAGGGTCCCTTTCCTTTTTTCCCTTGCCTCTTCATCTTTCTTCCTCCTCGCATCACCTCAGAGCTCGAGCAGCGCCGCCGCCGTCGATCTTCGCCTCTGCTCCAACAACGGCTGCTGCATCAACCTGATTTGACCAGAGAACTGCGGTGCACCTCCATTGTTCAGCAGTGCCAGTAAGTACTTCTCCTCTCGTGTAACAGATCTGCATTAGGGTTTCCGCCGTTCATCGGTGTTCTTCACCGTTCCTCTTTTTCCTCTCTTAGATCGCGTAGTTTGATCTAAACCTGATAGTGAAGGCGAGCTACAGTAGTTTAGCATCCCTTTCCAATCACAGAAGATACCTTTTTCTGCATAAGATCCCATCCGAGCATATGTGTTCTTCTGCTGTCGCGACTTTAGGTTTAAAATTGATCTCCTTTTTAGAACTGCGGCAGATCCAAAATTATAACACCAACCTGTAAAATCTGTTTGTGCAACACTTAGGAATTTTTCAGATCTGTATCTTCCACACCATTGTAGGCGGTTTAACCTTTAGAAAATGATAACCCGCCAGGTACCATTAGCCCTCACTTAAACCGCCAACTCAACCTCAGTGTAAAAAATCCGGTTTATCATGTATATATGTTTCAATTTCTTCTCCCTCTGTCTTTAGGCCGGTTTATCTGCACAGTCAGGAATCTTAAACCGGCTCTGATCCTCTTTTTCAGCTTGTCATTGAAATGGCCAAACAGTTCTATACTGAAGCACAACTGGACGAGTGTGTTGCAACTGGCGCTTTAGCCAGTAAAGAGACCATCCACTGGCGGGTCCCCGGTCCAGAAAATCCTCCTGAACCCAATGATGAAGAAGTTATTGTGTTTGCGGATCATCTGAATCGAGGTTTCAGCCCTCCCGGATCAAAATTCTTTCATGATGTGCTCGCCAGCTTCCAGATCCGCCCTCAAGACATTGGACCAAATTTTGTGTCCAATATTTGCAACTGGCAAGTATTTTGTGAGGTTTAAGAACCCACTGTTGAGCTATTCCGGGATTTCTTTTACTTCAACCGCCGGACTGAATTTACAGACGGTCCCATTACTGAACTTGGCGGCGTTTCAATCCAGAAGCGAAAGGATGTTGACTTCCCTCACGCCTAACATCATAGCCACCCCAAAGACTAGAATCATACTTGGTTTTATTGCCAAAACACAGTCTGGACGATGAAAATCCTCTGCCGGGTTATCGTCCACACCGGCTTACCAAAAATCATCCAGTTCCTCAACGACTGACCGCCAAAGAACAAGCAAAATATGCCCCTCAGCTATCAAAACTCAGAGCTTTTGTTGCAAATGGACTGACAGGCGTTAATTTTGTTTGATGTTGGGTTTCTTGGAGTGTCCTGCCCTTAAGCCGGCGCCCCGGTTTAATGTGTGAATATACAGGGGATCTGAAAGACCCTCAGCGTCATATCGACATCCAGCTTACTGATGATGAAGTCACCGAAGCTGTCAAGAAAATGCTTGATGAACCGGTGGCTGTATGCATCAGAGTAGGGCTTAATCCCTTCTATGCTTCCAACAAACCGCCAGCTGTAAGAATTTCCTCATTTTATCTTAATCCGTCCTTGTTAAATACTCTTTTATAACTCATTGTCTGTCTCTTCAGGACGATGATTCATTCTGGAAGAAGAAAACATAGGATAAACCGGTGAGAGCACCTCTCATCAAGACCAAAGCGACAAAGAGACCTGCAAAGAGGAAAACCGCCGAGGCCTCTGTGCTACCCAATGAAGAAGAATTTGATGATCCAGATTCAGAGGTAGAACTTGACTCTCTTGGTTCTTTTTTTATACACCTCATTGACAATGATTATTACCAGGATGATGCAGAGGCTAGCCATGCTGGTGAGGTAGAGGTAATCATTCTTTCTTCCAACTCAAATCCTGTGCCCTTACCAAAAATCCGTCGAACAATCCGGAAAGTAAAATTTTCATGCCCTCTTGCTTATTTGGAACTGCACTTTCTTTTGAAGACACAGCAGCATGAAAGTCGCCGCACAACTCGGCACAACGGCCAAGTGGTGACCTCCACCGGTTTACCGAACTCTTCGATTCGCAAAAGCCGCCAAGAGGTTTCTTATACTCCTGACATACTTTACCCTAAAGCGGGTTACTTCTGAAATCCTCTTAATCCGTCTGACTCAAATTGTCAGGGAACTTCCCATTCATCATCCGGCGAATCATCAGACTGCCTCCCCTCAAAACTGTTCCTGGAAAAGCATATTACACTTAACCTTTATGCCTTGTATGTTCTTTCATACTGACTTTTGTGCCTGTCCTTTCTAGTGCTAAAGCTCGACTTAACAAGAAGGCCAAGTTGAGTAACCCGACCGATGATAATCCGGCCACTGAAACGGAGAAGATCCCCGAAACTGAAGATCTAAATGCTGATGCCAACCTAGATGATCCGGCATCCCAGGTTCAAGATACTTTTGTTGAACCGGTAGAGGAAAATCCGATAAGCCAGTCTGACAATACGCCAAGCCCATCTGTTAACCCGCCAAGCCCAGCAAAAACGTCTGACAAACCGCCAAGCCCAGCCAAAACTACTGATGATGAAGTTGTTGTTACTGGCACGAGTTTTACTTCCCCTGGCAATCCTGTAGCTTTATCGAAGCATACCGCCAAAGAACAATTTTCTGTTGTATACAAGGGCAAGTGGAAAACAGATTTGTGGAGCTATGCTCATCTTAGCGCCCAAGACCTTCATTCTGGTTTTTTGAACCGCATGTACACAAGCCGCGACTATGAAGCCGGTTTAGTTGTCCTGATGAAGGAACGATATGAGGTAAATATGACTCCCTTTTGCATAAATATATTTTCTTATAACTGGTTTAAACTATCAACTCCAGTAGCCCCCAAGGGCCGGTTCATAATTTTGATGTGAACCCGGTCTTGTAATAGAATTGGTGTTTTAATTTTGCTGGTGTAGGCCCCATGGACCGGCTTATACCTTTAGAATGAACCGGTACATCTTTTATCATACTGCTTCCACAACTTGTGATTATGGTAACCCGTCTGAATCTAAGCGAATATGCATTATTATCCCCCAAGTGTCAAGTAGATAACTTGTTATGTGCTTGGGACTTAAATTGGCAGCTGATAAAAAGCAATCCGCATTAGCCCCTAAGTGCCAAACAGATAACTTGTTATGTGCTTGCGACTTGAAATATCAGTTGATAAAAGCAATCCGCATTAGCCCCCAATGTTGGGAAACATAGTAATTTCAAAAAATTTCCTACGAACACGCAAGACCATGGTGATGGCATAGCAACGAGAGGGGAGAGTGTCCGTCCACGTACCCTCGTAGACCTTAATACTCATTGGTCTGCATACATCAGTATGTATTATTTCCAATAAGTCAGTAGCTTGTTCCATTGTTCCGGAGAACGGAGTTTTAGTCATCCTGCCCAAAGGGCACGGTTCGCAAGCATCAAATGATTCATAGTCAAGTGATTCCAAAAGTCCATCAGCATGGATTTTTCTTCATGCGCTTTACACCAATATGACCTAAACGGCAGTGCCACAAATAAGTTGCACTATCATTATTAACTTTGCATCTTTTGGTTTCAATATTATGAATATGTGTATCACTATGATCGAGATCCAATGAACCATTTTCATTGGGTGTGTAACCATATAAGGTTTTATTCATGTAAATGTAACAACAATTTTATTCTCTTACTTAAATGAATAACCGTATTGCAATAAACATGATCAAATCATATTTATGCTAAACACCAAATAACACTTATTTAGGTTCCACACTAATCCCGAAAGTATAGGGAGTGAGCGATGATGATCATATCAATCTTGGAACTACTTCCAACACTCATCGTCACTTCCCCTTCAACTAGTTTCTGTTCATTCTGCAACTCCCGTTTCAAGTTACTACTCTTAGCAAATGAACCAGTATCAAATACCGAGGGGTTGCTACGAACACTAGTAAAATACACATCAATAATCTGTATATCAAATATACCTTTGTTCACTTTGCCATCCTTCTTATCCGCCAAATACTTGGGGTAGTTCCGTTTCTAGTGACCAGTTCCATTGCAGCAAAAGCACTTAGTCTCAGGCTTAGGTCCAGACTTGGGCTTCTTCACTCGAGCAGCAACTTGCTTGCCGTTCTTCTTGAAGTTCCCCTTCTTCCCTTTGCCCTTATCCTTGAAACTAGTGGTCTTGTCAATCATCAACACTTGATGCTCTTTTCTTGATTTCTACCTTCATCGATTTCAGCATCACGAAGAACTTGGGAATTACTTTTGTCATCCCTTGCATATTATAGTTCATCACGAAGTTCTACTAACTTGGTGATGGTGACTAGAGAATTCTGTCAATCACTATCTTATCTGGAAGATTAACTCCCACTTGATTCAAGCGATTGAAGTACCTGCATAATCTGAGCACATGCTCACTAGTTGAGCGATTCTCCTCCATCTTTTAGCTATAGAACTTTGTTGGAGACTTCATATCTCTCAACTCGGTATTTGCTTGAAATATTAACTTCAATTCCTGGAACATCTCATATGGTCCATGACGCTCAAAACGCCTTTGAAGTCCCGATTCTAAGCCGTTAAGCATGGTGCACTAAACTATCAAGTAGTCATCATATTGAGATAGCCAAACGCTCATAACGTATGCATCCGCTCCTGCAATAGGTCTGTCACCTAGCGGTGCATTAAGGACATAATTCTTCTGTGCAGCAATGAGGATAAACCTCAGATCACGGATCCAATCCGCATCATTGCTACTAACATTTTTCAATACAATTTTCTCTAGGAACACATAAAAACATAGGGAAGCAACAACGCGAGCTTATTGATCTACAACATAATTTGCAAAATACTACCAGGACTAAGTTCATGATAAATTAAAGTTCAATTAATCATATTACTTAAGAACTCCCACTTAGACAGACATCTCTCTAGTCATCTAAGTGATCACGTGATCCAAATCAACTAAACCATAACCGATCATCACGTGAGATGGAGTAGTTTTCAATGGTGAACATCACTATGTTGATCGATTCTACTATATGATTCACGCCGACCTTTCGGTCTCCGTGTTCGAGGCCATATCTGCATATGCTAGGCTCACAAGTATAACCTGAGTATTCTGGCGCGTGCAAAACTGGCTTGTACCCGTTGTAGATGGACGTAGAGCTTATCACACCCGATCATCACGTGGTGTCTTGGCACGATTTAACTTTGGCAACGGTGCATACTCAGGGAGAACACTACTTGATAATTTTTAGTGAGAGATCATCTTATAATGCTACCGTCAATCAAAGCAAGATAAGATGCATAAAGGATAAACATCACATGCAATCAATATAAGTGATATGATATGGCCATCATCATCTTGTGCTTGTGATCTCCATCTCAAGCACCGCCATGATCACCATCGCCACCGCGCCGACACCTTGATCTCCATCGTAGCATCGTTGTCGTCTCGCCAACTATTGCTTCTACGACTATCGCTACCGCTTAGTGATAAAGTAAAGCAATTACATGGCGCTTGCATTTCATACAATAAAGCGACAACCATATGGCTCCTGCCGATTGCCGATAACTCGGTTACAAAACATGATCATCTCATACAATAAAATATAGCATCACGTCTTGACCATATCACATCACAACATGCCCTGCAAAACAAGTTAGACGTCCTCTACTTTGTTGTTGCAAGTTTTACGTGGCTGCTACGGGCTGAGCAAGAACCGTTCTTCCCTACGCATCAAAACCACAACGATAGTTTGTCAAGTTGGTGCTGTTTTAACCTTCGCAAGGACCGGGCGTAGCCACACTCGGTTCAACTAAAGTGAGAGAGACAGACACCCGCCGGTCACCTTTAAGCAACTAGTGCTCGCAGCGGTGAAACCAGTCTCGCGTAAGCGTACGCGTAATGTCGGTCCGGGCCGCTTCATCTCACAATACCGCCGAACCAAAGTATGACATGCTGGTAAGCAGTATGACTTATATCGCCCACAACTCACTTGTGTTCTACTCGTGCATATGACATCAACGCATAAAACCTGGCTCGGATGCCACTGTTGGGAAACGTAGTAATTTCAAAAATTTTCTTACGAACACGCAAGACCATGGTGATGGCATAGCAACGAGAGGGGAGAGTGTCCGTCCACGCACTCGTGAGACCGAAAGCGAAGCGTTATATCAACGCGGTTGATGTAGTCGTGCGTCTTCACGATCCGACCGATCCAAGCACCGTTACTCCGGCACCTCCGAGTTCTTGGCACACGCTCAGCTCGATGATGATCCCGGGCTCCGATCCAGCAAAGCGTCGGGAGGAGTTCCACAAGACGACGGCGTGGTGACGATCTTGATGTTCTACCGTCGCAGGGCTTCGCCTAAGTACTGCTACAATATGACCGAGGTGGAATATGGTGGAGGGGGGCACCGCACACGGCTAAGGAACGATCACGAAGATCAACTTGTGTGTTCTAGGGTACCCCCCTGCCCCCGTATATAAAGGAGCAAGGGGGAGGGCCGGCCGCCCTAGGAGGCGCGCCAGGAGGGGGAGTCCTCCTCCTAGTAGGAGTAGGACTCCCTTTCCTAGTCCTACTAGGAAGAAGGAAGGGGAAGGAAAGAGAGGAGAGGAGAGGGAAGGGGGCCGCCCCTCCTTGTCCAATTCGGACTCCCCATGGGGGGGCGCCACCTCTTGGTGCAGCCCTCTCTCCCCTCTTGGCCCAATAAGGCCCATTACTTCCCCGGGGTTCCGTAACCCCTCCGGCACTCGGTTTTCTCCGGAAACTTCCGGAACCTTTCCGTGTCCGAATATAGCCGTCCAATATATCAATCTTTATGTCTCGACCATTTCGACACTCCTCGTCATGTCCGTGATCACATCCGGGACTCCGAACTCCTTCGGTACATCAAAATACATAAACCCATAATATAACCGTCATCGAAAAATTAAGAGAGCTAACCCTACTGTTCGAGAACAATGTAGACATTGCAGAGAAACGTCTCCGGTCAATAACCAAAAGCGTGACCTGGATGCCCATATTGGCTCCTACATATTCTGCGAAGATCTTTATCGGTCAGACCGCATAACAACATACATTGTTCCCTTTGTCATCGGTATGTTACTTGCCCGAGATTCGATCGTCGGTATCCAATACCTAGTTCAATCTAGCCATCGCAAGTCTCTTTACTCGTTCCGTAATACATCATCTCACAGCTAACTCATTAGCTGTAATGCTTGCAAGGCTTAGTGATGTGCATTACCGAGAGGGCCCAGAGATACCTCTCCGACAATCGGAGTGACAAATCCTAATCTCGAATACGCCAACCCAACATCTGCCTTTGGAGACACCTGTAGTACTCATTTATAATCACCCGATTACGTTGTGACGTTTGGTAGTACCCAAAGTGTTCCTCCGTAAACGGGAGTTGCATAATCTCATAGTTATAGGAACATGTATAAGTCATGGATAAAAGCAATAGCAACATACTAAACGATCGGGTGCTAAGCTAATGGAATGGGTCATGTCAATCAGATCATTCAACCAATGATGTGACCTTGTTAATCAAATGACAACTCCTTTGTCTATGGTTAGGAAACTTAACCATCTTTGATTAACAAGCTAGTCTAGTAGAGGCATACTAGTGACACTCTGTTTGTCTATGTATTCACACATGTATTATGTTTCCGGTTAATACATTTCTAGCATGAACAATAAACATTTATCATGATATAAGGAAATAAATAATAACTTTATTATTGCCTCTAGGGCATATTTCCTTCAGCCTCCCACTTGCACTAGAGTCAATAATCTAGATCACATCACCATGTGATTAACATCGATAGTTCACATCATCATGTGATTAACACCCATAGTTCACATCGCCATGTGACCAAGACCCAAAGGGTTTACTAGATTCAGTAATCTAGTTCACATCGCTATGTGATTAACACCCAAAGAGTACTAAGGTGTGATCATGTTTTGCTTGTGAGATAATTTTAGTCAGCGAATTACATCACATTCAGAGCCGTAAGTATTTTGCAAATCTCTATGTCTACAATGCTCTGCAAGGAGCTACTCTAGCTAATTGCTCCCACTTTCAATATGTATCTAGATCGAGACTTAGAGTCATCCAGATCGGTGTCAAAACTTGCATCGACGTAACCCTTTACGAACCTTTTGTCACTTCCATAATCGAGAAACATATCCTTATTCCACTAAGGATAAATTTTGACCGCTGTCCAAAGGATCTACTCCTAGATCACTATTGTACCTCCTTGCCAAACTCAGTGTAGGGTATACAATAAATCTGGTACACAGCATGGCATACTTTATAGAACCTATGGCCAAGGCATAGGGAATGACTTTCATTCTCTTTCTATCTTCTGCTGTGGTCGGGTTTTGAGTCTTACTCAATTTCACACCTTGTAACACAGGCAAGAACTCTTTCTTTGACTGTTCCATTTTGAACTACTTCAAAATCTTGTCAAGGTATGTACTCATTGAAAAAAAACTTATCAAGCGTCTTGATCTATCTCTATAGATCTTGATGCTCAATATGTAAGCAGCTTCACCGAGGCCTTTCTTTGAAAAAACTCCTTTCAAACACTCCGTTATGCTTTGCAGAATAATTCTACATTATTTCCGATCCACAATATGTCATTCACATATACTTATCGTAAATGTTGTAGTGCTCCCACTCACTTTCTAGTAAATACAGGCTTTACCGCAAGTCTGTATAAAACTATATGCTTTGATCAACCTATCAAAGCGTATATTCCAACTCCGAGATGCTTGCACCAGTCCATAGATGGATCACCGGAGCTTGCACATTTTGTTAGCTCCTTTAGGATTGACAAAACCTTCTGGTTGCATCATATACAACTCTTCTTTAATAAATCCATTAAAGAATGTAGTTTTGACATCCATTTGCCAGATTTCATAAAATGTGGCAATTGCTAACATGATTCGGACAGACTTAAGAATCGCTACATTTGAGAAAATCTCATTGTAGTCAACACCTTGAACTTGTCGAAAACCTTTTGTGACAAGTCGAGCTTTGTATATAGTAACACTACTATCAGCATCTGTCTTCCTCTTGAAGATCCATTTATTTAACTTGACTTGATGATCATCGAGCAAGTCAACCAAAGTCCACACTTTGTTCTCATATATGGATCCTATCTCAGATTTTATGGCCTCAAGCCATTTCATGAATCTGGGCTCATCATCGCTTCCTCATAGTTCGTAGGTTCATCATGGTCTAGTAACATGACTTCCGAACACGATTACCGTACCACTCACCGTGTGGATTTTGCTCGAAGACCTACGAGGTTCGGTAGTAACTTGATCTGAAGTTTCATGATCATCATCATTAACTTCCTCACTAATTGGTGTAGGAATCACTGGAATTGATTTCTATGATGAACTACTTTCCAATAAGGGAGAAGGTACAATTACCTCATCAAGTTCTACTTTCCTCCCACTCACTTCTTTCGAGAGAAACTTCTTCTCTAGAAAGGATCCATCTTAGCAACGAAAAACTTGCCTTCGGATCTGTGATAGAAGGTGTACCCAACAGTTACCTTTGGGTATTCTATGAAGACGCATTTCTCCGATTTGGGCTCGAGCTTATCAGGTGAAAACTTTTTCACATAAGCATCATAACTCCAAACTTTAAGAAACGACAGCTTAGGTTTACTGCTAAACCATAGTTCATACGGTGTCATCTCAACGGATTTAGATGGTGCCTTATTAAACGTGAATGCAGCTGTCTCTAATGCATAACCCCAAAACGATAGTGGTAAATCGGTAAGATACATCATAGATCGCACCATATCAAAATAAAGTACGGTTACGACGTTCGGACACAACATAACGTTGTGGTGTTCCAGGTGGCGTGAGCTGTGAAACTATTCCACATTGTTTTCATTGAAGACCAAACTCGTAACTCAAATCTCCACGATCAGATCGCAGAAACTTTATTTTCTTGTTGCGATGATTTTCCACTTCACTCTGAAATTCTTTGAACCTTTCAACTATTTCAGACTTATGTTTCATCAAGTAGATATACCCATATCTGCTCAAATCATCTGTGAAGGTCAGAAAATAATGATACCCGCCACGAGCCTTAATACTCATTGGTCTGCATACATCAGTATGTATTATTTCCAATAAGTCAGTAGCTTGTTCCATTGTTCCGGAGAACGGAGTTTTAGTCATCCTGCCCAAAAGGCACGGTTCGCAAGCATCAAATGATTCATAGTCAAGTGATTCCAAAAGTCCATCAGCATGGATTTTTCTTCATGCGCTTTACACCAATATGACCTAAACGGCAAGGCCACAAATAAGTTGCACTATCATTATTAACTTTGCATCTTTTGGTTTCAATATTATGAATATGTGTATCACTATGATCGAGATCCAATGAACCATTTTCATTGGGTGTGTAACCATATAAGGTTTTATTCATGTAAACAGAACAACAATTTTATTCTCTTACTTAAATGAATAACCGTATTGCAATAAACATGATCAAATCATATTTATGCTCAACACCAAATAACACTTATAGAGCAACTATATTCCGGCGCTCAACGGGTCATCTGCACAGCTTCACATAATAAACCACCCCCAACTTTAATCAAGGAAACGTTGGAGAAATTATCCATGATGCCTTCCCGGATTGAAGAATTGAAAAAATTAGCTGCTAGGGCCGGTGCTCTGACTGCATTGACCAGGGCCAAGGCCTGGATATCTGACCTTGATCCGGAAGACATTGGGAAGGGTTATCCAGGCCAAAAAGAGGACGGGTCAGAATTTGATAATGATGACCTTAGGGCTATAACAAGAGAAATGCGTCCACTGGCAAGCAAGTTGGTTGAAGACAGTGACTTGTCATTTTACCAGTCAATTTATGATGCCAATGGCAAGCGGATGAATGCCCCCACTTATGATGTGGAAAATCTGATCTCGCCAATCCGTAAGCATACTTACGCCCCTGATGTTGAACCATCCAACCTTATAAACGATGAAGCTGTCTTTCAAGCCTTAACAGGGATTGATTGGACAACTATTGACTTCCAGCCACTGGGTGGATAGGAGGAGGCTGAACCGGCGCAGGATGATCCACAGCCTTCAAGTCAACCCGGGGAAGAATCATGATCTGGGGGCCGGTTTATCTTCTGCACACTGTCATCTGTGTGACAACAGTTATTCTTTTGGGCCGTCAAAGCGCCTTGTAATAGGCTAGTTTAAACACTTGGTCTGCTATGCCATCGTGCATATTCAATTTGCCTTATACTGTTAATCCGTCGTGATAATGCTATATCTCCTTATTATCCTTAACATCTTTATGCAAGCCTGCTTCTGCACATAACAAACTTAAAATTGTCCTGGTGGTTCATCGTCGGACGGGTCATAACGCCCAATATAAAGCTAGGGTTTGTAACCTAGGCTGTGATATTAAAAATAATTGAATATGAAATACATCATACCTGTGACATTGAATCACTTTGTTGTTGTATCAACTTTGTTGTACTGAGGGTGATAACCCAAATCTTGAGTGTTTGTAACTCTCACCAGGCTTTGCTAGTTTATAATAAAGCGATACCGGGTTATAATAAACACCGGATGATCATATAGGCGACTTATAGTCAGCACCGGACCGGTTCAGCAAACACCGGTTTATCATATACTGACAACTTATAGTTGTAAGCCAAGCCGGCTCAATAGGCATCGATTTATTGTAAGATATTATAAACTTAATCAAAAGGAGAAAAAACTTGGCAAATAAAAGCATAAAAAGAACGTGCGAGGCTTTTCACGGGCTGCCATGCCCCAAATCGAGGCTTTTTATGGGCTGCCAGGCCACTGAGTTAGACCATTTCACAAAGCCTTTTAAGATGGTCCTCACTGTTGGAAATATGCCCTAGAGGCAATAATAAATTAGTTATTATTATATTTCCTTGTTCATGATAATCGTTTATTATCCATGCTATAATTGTATTGATAGGAAACTCAGATACATGTGTGGGTACATAGACAACACCATGTCCCTAGTAAGCCTCTAGTTGACTAGCTCGTTGATCAATAGATGGTTACGGTTTCCTGACCATGGACATTGGATGTCATTGATAATGGGATCACATCATTAGGAGAATGATGTGATGGACAAGATCCAATCCTAAGCCTAGCACAAAGATCGTAGTTCGTATGCTAAAGCTTTTCTAATGTCAAGTATCTTTTCCTTAGACCATGAGATTGTGCAACTCCGGATACCGTAGGAATGCTTTGGGTGTACCAAACGTCACAACGTAATCGGGTGACTATAAAGGTGCACTACAGGTATCTCCGAAAGTGTCTGTTGGGTTGGCACGAATCGAGATCGATTTGTCACTCCGTGTAAACGGAGAGGTATCTCTGGGCCCACTCGGTAGGACATCATCATAATGTGCACGATGTGACCAAGGGGTTGATCACGGGATGATGTGTTACGGAACGAGTAAAGAGAGTTGCCAGTAACGAGATTGAACAAGGTATCGGATACCGACGATCGAATCTCGGGCAAGTACAATACCGCTAGACAAAGGGAATTGTATACGGGATCGATTGAGTCCTTGACATCATGGTTCATCCGATGAGATCATCGTGGAACATGTGGGATCCAACATGGGTATCCAGATCCCGCTGTTGGTTATTGACCGGAGAACGTCTCGGTCATGTTCGCATGATTCCCGAACCCGTAGGGTCTACACACTTAAGGTTCGGTGGCGCTTAGGGTTATAAAGGAAGCTTGTATGTGGTTACCAAATGTTGTTCGGAGTCCCGGATGAGATCCCGGACGTCACGAGGAGTTCCGGAATGGTCCGGAGGTAAAGATTTATATATGGAAAGTTGTTGTTCGGGTTCCGGAAAAAGTTCGGGTTTTTCCGGTATTGTACCGGGAAGCTTCCAGAAGGTTCCGGAGGATTCCGGAGGGGTCCGGAGGTCCGGAAATTGTTCCACCACGTCCAATACAGTAGCATGGGCTGTAGTGGGGCGCCCTAGCCTTAATGGGCCAGGGGCACCAGCCCCCCAAGGCCCATGCGCATGGGAGGGGGGGAAACCCTAAGGGGGAGGGCCTCCACTTGACTTGGGAGGCACTCCTCCCCCTCTTGGCCGCCCCCCAAGTCCCATCTAGGGCTGGCCGCACCCCTTGGGGTGGGAAACCCTAAATGGGGCGCAGCCCCCCTTTCCCCCTATATATACTTGAGGTTTTGGGCTGCCCAACAGACACGAGAACTTCTCCTCTTGGTGCAGCCCTGCCTCTCCTCCTCCACTCCCTTGGTGCTTGGCGAAGCCCCGCGGGATTGCCACGCTCCTCCATCACCACCATGCCGTTGTGTTGCTGCTGGATGGAGTCTTCCTCAACCTCTCCCTCTCTCCTTGCTGGATCAAGGCGTGTGAGACGTCACCGGGCTGTACGTGTGTTGAACGCGGAGGTGCCGTCTGTTCGACACTAGGATCTCCGGTGATTTGAATCACGACGAGTACGACTCCTTCAACCCCGTTCACTTGAACGCTTCCGCTTAGCGATCTACAAGGGTATGTAGATGCACTCTCCTTCCCTCTTGTTGCTAGAATCTCCATAGATTGATCTTGGTGATGCGTAGAAAATTTTGAATTTCTGCTACGTTCCCCAACACTCACATTAACCAATCGCCGTTTTAACTTCAACAAGTTCAAGGTCTTTATAAGATTGACTGTCAAACGTTCGATAGGTCATACCAGGATTACCTGGACGGAGTGACTTACTTGATGAAGGCAGGTTACCCGGGGTTTTAGGTGAATATACCTGGCTTCCAAGCCGTGGCTTGATAGCCTATTGCAAGGTGTAGATTCTTTGTTCCTGTGGAAGCAAAGATCCCCCAAGCAACATTTTGAGCTGTGCTCAATGGACGCCTATGTTTGAGTTATGCTTGGCAATAAACTCTCTTTGGCTCCTCGTGTTATTGGGTATTAAGCCCCCAAGCTTATGTTTGAGCTATGCTCTTTCCTCCTTTTTTTGCAGCTTTATAAGCTCGATTAAACAGAAGTCCGCTTTATAAGCAGAAGCCCCCATGTAACCAAGAAGATATTAAAGACGAATGGCAGAGGCCCCACTTTAGCAAGGATGCCAGTTTATTATATTAATATATACATTGTCAAAAATATGTACATGATAGGAGCCTATGGCTTGGGTGTAGTAAGGCCGTAGATGAGCAATATTCCACGGCCGGCGGGTCTCCTCCTCCGACTTGCGTGAGTCTTTGTGCTCTCGAACATCGATGAGGTAGTAAGATTCGTTGTTCAGATTCTTGCTGACCACAAAGGGCCCTTCCCAAGGTGGGGATAACTTGTGCATATCGGTCTGATCTTGGATAAGCCGGAGCACTAAGTCGCCTTCTTGAAAAGTTCTGGTTTTAATCCGGCGGCTGTGATAACGCCGCAGGTCTTGCTGATAAATCGCCGAACGAGCCGTTGCTATGTCTCGTTTCTCGTCTAACAAGTCCAATGCATCTTGGCGTGCTCTTTCATTGTCCGCTTCGACATACGCTGCCACTCGAGGCGAGTCATGGCGAATATCACTTGGGAGTACTTCTTCCACCCCATAAACCATGAAGAAGGGTGTATAACCCGTAGATTGGGGGTGGTGTTAATGCTCCATAATACGGACGGCAACTCTTGCACCCAACAACCCAGTGTCGTCTGCAAAGGGACCATAAGCCGGGGCTTGATACCTTTTAGGACTTCTTGATTAGCCCTCTCAGCTTGACCATTAGACTGGGGGTGAGCCATTGATGACACATCAAGCCGGATGTGCTCACGTTGACAGAACTCTTCCATGGCACCTTGGAGAGATTCGTGTCATTATCTGTGATGATGCTATGTGGAAAACCAAAGCGGAAAATCACCTTCTTCATGAATTGAACCGACGTGGCTGCGTCACACTTGCTGACTGGCTCTGCTTCCACCCACTTGGTAAACTTATCAACCGCCACCAAAAGGTGGGTCTTCTTGTCCTTGGACCTCTTAAAGGGCCCAACCATATGAAGCCCCCCAGTTGCAAACGGCCAGGTGATTGGAATCATCTTGAACTCCTAGGCCGGAACGTGAGCTCGGCGTGAAAACTTCTGACAACCATCACACCTTTTGAAAAAGTCTTCAGCATCAGCATGAGCCGTCAGCCAATAGAAACCGTGACGAAAAGCCTTAGCCACAAGGGATTTTGAACCGGCATGATGACCACAATCCCCTTCGTGTATTTCACGCAAAATCTCACAGCCTTCTTCAGGAGAGACGCAACGCTGAAAAGCCCTCGAGACACTGCAGTGATCACTACTAGAAAAACCCCTACTAATGGCGCACCTATTATGGCTATTAATGGCGCACCATGTATAGCCCATGGTGCGCCATTAGTATCTGGTATACTAATGGCGCACCACCTCTGGATGCGCCATTAGTAATTTTTTTTTTCAAATTTTTTTTTCAAATTTTTTTCAGAATTTTTTTTTAATTTTTTCAGAGTTCTATCCAACCCCAGCAACAGCTCACTTCACAGGCACTTGTTGATATATCTAGCATATCAATCCTGTTATACCTTATTGATGTCTAGGACTTTGTTCATGTTCATGACTATGATGAAATTTTGAAAAATATTTCAAACTTCTCGATCATATTACGTATCATTTTTTGAAAAAAAAATCAAAAAAAAATTTAAAACCAATTATTTTAAAAAAAATTTGAATTTTTTTGCCGCTAGATCTTGAAAGCCCCGTAACTTTTTTTCTGTTAGGTTTTTGGGGATTTTGAAAATGTTTAACGGGGTTCCCCCAGTTAAATTTGGATGTAACTTTTCGAGTAGATGATTTTTCATATAAAAACTTTTTCATCCGAGTTAGTATGCAAAAGTTATGCCCATTTTTACAAATTCTCGAGATTTTGCAAATGAAGTCGAAATTAATATTTGCAAATTTTCCCAACAACTAGACCACATATCACATGGGAAACTTATTTTCTTTTATTTTTTGACATTTTCATCATTTTCTTTTATTTTTTTAAAACTGAAAAGCGATCCACAGGGGTGCATTCGTGGAAGGTGGCCAAGTCACTAAGGGCGCACCGTGGGAGTGGTGCGCCATTTGTAGTTCAACTACTAAGGGCGCACCACTCCCATGGTGCGCCATTAGTAACTTGGCCACCTTCCACCGGCGACGTACCGTGGAAGGTGGAAGGTGGCCAAGTTACTAATGGCACACCGTGGGGTGGTGCGCCATTAGTAGTTGTTCAACTACTAATGGCGCACCACTCGCATGCGCCATTAGTAGTTTTGAAAAATAATAATAAAAATGATATTTTTTGATTTTTTTTAAAAAAACTTAGTAATGGCGCACTTTCCATCAGTGCGCCAAAGATTAGTTAAAACTAGTAATGGCGCACCACTCCAAGGTGCGCCATTAGTAACAAAAAATTTCTTATGTTTTTTCCCAAACTACTAATGGCGCACCACACACCAGGTGCGCCATTAGTAATATATTACTAATGGCGCACCGAGACATGGTGCGCCATTAGAATATACTAATGGCGCACCACATCACAGGTGCGCCATTAGTAGCCATTCCATCTATAGCCCTTTTTGTAGTAGTGGATATAACTCACCATTGATAATAGTCATGGATTTGGACCGCCGAATTATCTGTCTGGCTAAAACTTCATCCTTTGGTAACTCGACCCGGTTCATATACGCCAAATATGGGACCGTCTAATCCAGGATGATGTGCAGCGCCGCCACCAACAGAGCCTCCGGATCAGGAACAGCCAAATCCTCCTCCGTGGGGAGCTTGACCGACGGGTTATGCAAAACGTCAAGAAAAACATTGGGCGGCACCGGTTTACGCTGGGAGCCCAAACGGCTTAAAGCGTCCGCCGCTTCATTCTTGCACCGATCAATGTGCTCAACCAGGTAACCCTTGAAATGACCAGCAATGATATCCACTTCGTGCCGATAAGCCGCCATGAGTGGATCCTTAGAATCCCAAGTACCAGAGACTTGTTGGGCCACTAAATCGGAGTCTCCAAATTAAGCAACGTACCCGGATTAAGTTCATCTCCTTAGCCATCCGAAGACCGTGGAGCAAGGCCTCATAATCAGCTGCATTATTAGTACAAGGAAACATCAAATGAAGAACATAACAAAATTTGTCACCTCGAGGGGAAGTAAGAACCACTCCAGCCCCCGAGCCCTCCAATTGTTTGGACCCGTCGAAGTGAATAGTCCAATATGTGTTATCCGGTTTATCCTCTGTCGCCTGCAACTCTGTCCAGTCATTGATAAAATCCACGAGCGCTTGGGACTTGATGGCCGTACGAGGCATGTATTTTAACCCGTGAGGACCAAGCTCAATAGCCCACTTAGCAACCCGGCCAGTCGCTTCCCTGTTCTGGATGATATCTCCCAAAGGAGCAGAACTAACCACAGTAATGGGATGGCCCTGAAAATATTGCTTAAGCTTCCGGATCGCCATGAAAACCCCATAAACAAGCTTCTGCCAATGTGGGTATATCTGCTTTGACTCAATAAGCACCTCACTGATGTAATAAACCGGTCATTGAACCGGATACTCCTTACCTGCCTCCTTGCGCTCCACCACTATGGCCACGCTGACGGCCCGGGCGTAAGCAGCCACATATAACAGCAACGGTTCTTTATCAATGGGGGCAGCAAGAACAGGCGGTTCGGCTAACTGCCTCTTCAAATCCTCAAACGCCGCATTAGCAACATCACTCCAGACAAAGTTGTCTGTCTTTTTCATCATCTGATACAGAGGGATGGCCTTCTCTCCCAACCTGCTGATAAACCGGCTTAGCGCTACAATACGACCCGCCAGACGTTGATACTCGCCAGTTTAGCCAGGGACGTAATAGCCTTAATCTTTTTCAGATTAGCTTCAATCCCTCTGTTAGATACCAGGAGGACCCAAGAGCTTGCCTGCCGGTACACCAAAGACACACTTGGCCAGGTTAAGCATCATCTTATAAACCCGAAGATTGTCAAAGGTCTCCTTCAAGTCATCTATCAATGTCACTTCCTTCCTAGATTTCACCACGATATCATCCACATAGGTATGAACGTTGCGCCCGATCTGATTATGAAGACAATTCTGCACACAACGCTGGGAAGTCGCCTGGGCACTCTTGAGCCCAAAAGGCATAGACACGTAGCAGAAGGCTCCAAAGGGAGTTATAAACATTGTCTTCTCCTGGTCCTTAACTGTAACATCCCAAAATTCTAAATTTTGGAATGTTATAAACAAATAGATAGTTTTGGCTGATTGTTTGATTGATTGACTGAAAGTGAGTGAATTCGAAACTTTTTGAAAGTTAAATGAGAGGGAATAAAAGGACTTTCCCAAACTTTCATTTTTGCTTTTATGATCTTGAGAATTCAAATTCTTTTCATCACAAAACCACGGAGAGAAGATGACATGACTTCTCCCATTTATTTAAATGACAAGGGGTGTTGAAAATATTTGAATTTCATTTGGAAAACATTTCCAATTCTGAAACTTTATGCAACTCAATGATTTTCACGAGAGAAGATAAAATGACTTCTTCAAAACATATGAAATATGAGTTGGGAGTTTCAAAGAATTAAATTCAAAGTTCCTTTGAATTATTTTTCAATTTGGAGTTATTTGAGTTTTATTCAAATTATTTTTCTCCAAAAATAAAATACATGGAAAATAGGGTAACATGATTCCCTACAACAGAAAATTAGAGAGAAATTAATTTGAAATCATTTTGGTATTTTTAAAATGATTTTCAGTGGATTTTATTAGGGCAGTAGCACTGTTTGTTTTATTTGAATTTTTATGTATTTTATTTGAATCTAGAATAATGTTCATCATGTAGGAAATCTTTTTTGAAAATTTTGATATATTATATGCCTATATAATATATTTATTTATTTGGTTTTATTATTTTTATTTGTCTCTATTAAAAAAATTAAAAAAAAAAGAGAGCGCAGCGCCTTGGGCCAAAGGCCCAAGCCGCCAAAGCCACCGGCCGGCCACAAGGCCAACGCCCACGCGCGCACGCACCAAGGGATGCAGGAAGCCGCTCCTTTTTCCTAATTCTAGTAGGACTCTTTTCCTACTTCGTTTATTCCGTATCTATTCCTAGATCTATTTCCTAGGATTCCTAATCCTAATCTATTTCTTGTCCCCTACCCCAAGCAAAACCCCTCCCCTCCCCAATATAAATCCCCACCCCCCCCCCCCCCCCCAACACCTCAAATCAACTCTCCTCTCCTCTCCTCCTCCGCAGCAGCAGCAGTGCCGCCCGCCGCCATAGCCCGCGCCGCCGCCGCCCTCGCCGCCGCCTCTCACCAGCGCCGCCGCCCCTCACCAGCCGCCGCCGCCACTTGCCGCCGCGCCGCCGCCCTACGCCGCCACCGGAGCCCCTCGCCTCTTGAGGTACTAGCCCAGCCGCGTCACGCTTTCTAGATCGGTTTCGTTCCGTTTTCTAGATCGGTTTTTCGTTTCGGTTTCCTTTCCGAAACCCTAGATCGGTTTTCTCGCCGGTTTTTCTTTCCGGTTTTGTTTAGCGAGCGTTCACTCGATAGATTTTTCTTTTTATTTTTAATTTCCGTCATGGATCTATCCGTAGTCCCTAATCTTCAAACGGCTATAACTTTTTACTCGTAAGTCGGAATCCAACGAAACCAACGCCCACTTCTTCGTTACGATCCCCTCTATCCAGTAATACAACTCAAACATGTTTTTGAAAGTTTTAAAATTTGAATTCAAACAGATTTGTATTTGAACTTCGTTTGATCATAACTTGAGTTTCTTAACTCCGATTTAGTTGATTCTTTTTGCAAATCGAAGCTCTTGACCTAAACTTTCTGATAAGGCCAAATACACATAGTTTTGGTACTGTTAGAAATTGTTTTATGCTGCAAGAGTTATCAGATTTGGTTTTGACGTTTTCGAATTGTTTCTTCGATCCTTCCGATCTTTTGAGTGATTGCTTATGTGTGGTTACTATTGCTTGATTACGATAGATTGACCGGAGTGTGACGAGTAGATCTATCAAGAGTTTTGAGTGCGAATCATCTTCATCAACTTTGCAGGCAAGTAACACTTTGATCATACCCTTCTCATACCCAGTTTTTATGCATTAGATCAAACCCTCAAACACTTGCATGTTTAGGATCTAATTAAATTGTGGGATGGGAAGTAGATTGAGGTAGTACCTATTACCTGTTTTATTTATGAAACCTTGGGAGTTACTTCTACGTTTGCTTATTATGCCATGCTATGCTAGTAGACGTGGATTGGGTGAGTGAATATCCATGGCAGATGTGAGATTGTTAATTAATGGTTTATCTAAGGTGGCAACCTAAACACACATCTGGGTGGATTGAGGCACCTGGTTTCTATCAGGACTTGCTCAGTATTTCTTCGGACCGCCACCCGTGCTCTAAGGGATCATAAGATTATTCAAACTGGAAACTTCCGTGTGCAGCCACAAGCCAATTATGGGCTCATGGCGTAGTTGACTAAGTTGTGCGAACTCCTACGGGTAGGCTAGCTGATGTAGGGGATGTAGGTTGGTATGGTCTACCCACATGTAAGGTGCTAGCGCTTCTGAAAGACTATGTCTCGGTCATCCGTTTCTCAAACACCATGTAGTCACGAGAACCAAGCGGAGGCGATCGAGTCTTGTGGGGAAAAGTGCGCAAACCTCTGCAGAGTGTATAAACTAATCATGATTAGCCGTGTCCCCGGTTATGGACGTTTTGAGTATCTGGTAATTGAATATCATGTGAATCTCATCATGTTACTTCTAATTAATATTGTTGGGTTTTAATGAGTACTTTTAATTGGGATTGAGGATGCTGTCAACCATTCTCAATGTTCAACAACCACCATGATAGTTAAATAAATTTATTCCATTGAAGTAGGGAAAAATTGGCTTTTCGCAAAAACTGTAACCATAGAGCTTTCCGCCAGCCATATATGCATGTAGTATAGCCTATTCTTTCATTACTCTCTATGTGTTACATCGCCAGCATATTCCATGTGCTGACCCGTTTTCGGGCTGCAACTTTTCATGTTGCAGAATTTTCAGACGACGAGTAAGTGATACGTTAGGGTTACGATTTCCTATACTCAACTTTGCCGTTGGTGTTGATGGGAATCCACAACCTTGTTGCTTCCTCTATATATTTGGATCGAGGTAATAGTATTTACGTTACTTTATACATGTGATTTACCTCTGTTATAAATCCTTCGAGTACTGTGTGTGTCAGCATACCGATCCAGGGATGACACGAAAGCACAGAGACTTGATCCATTCGGGTCGGGTCGCTACATTAACTGCCATCTTGATCTGATGATAACCCGAATAAGCATCAAGAAAACTCAAACGCTCACAACCCGCCATGGCATCAATTATTTGATTAATACGAGGGAGAGCAAAAGGATCAGCTAGACACGCCTTGTTCAAATCTGTGTAGTCCACACACATACGCCAAGTGTCGTTCTTCTTAAGTACCAGCACCAGGTTAGCCAACTACTCCGGATGAAAAACTTCAATAATGAACCCAGCCACCAAGAGCCGGGCGACCTCCTCACCAATGGCTTTGCACCTTTCTTCATTGAACCGGTGAAGAAACTGTCTGACCGGTTTAAACTTGGGATCGATATTAAGGGTGTGCTCAGCGAGTTCCCTCGGTACACCTGACATGTCAGAAGGCTTCCATGCAAAGATATCCCGATTCTCACGGATGAACTCGATGAGCGCGCTTTCCTATTTCAGATCCAGAATAGCACTGATGATGAACTGCTTGGACGAATCACCGGGCACAAAATCAACTAGCCTGGTCTCATTAGCCGATTTAAACTTCAAGGCCGGATCATGCTCCGTAGTTGGTTTTTTCAAAGAAGTCACATCGGCCGGATCAACATTGTCCTTGTAGAATTTCGACTCCTCTGTTGCACAAACCGACTCAGCATAGGCCGCATCACCTTCCTCACATTCCAAAGCGATCTTACAGCTTCCATACACTGTGATGGTCCCCTTATGACCCAGCATCTTGAGCTGCAGATAAACATAACAGGGCCTTGCCATGAACTTAGCATAAGCCGGCCGTCCAAACAGGGCATGGTACGGGCTTTTGATTTTCACCACTTCAAAAGTCAACGTCTCTGATCTCGAGTAATGATCATCTCCAAAAGCAACCTCCAGGGCTATCTTACCAACCGGATAAGCCGATTTACCAGGTACCACCCCATGGAAAACGGTGTTCGACGGCTTAAGATTCTTATCTGTTAACCCCATACGACGGAAGGTTTCATAATACAAGATGGTGATACTGCTCCCTCCATCCATGAGCACCTTAGTGAAGTTATAACCTCCAACCTGAGGTGCCACCACCAATGCCAGATGACCCGGATTATCAACCTGGGGAGGGTGATCCTCTCAGCTCCACACGATAGGTTGTTCAGACCAGCGCAAGTAACGGGGCACCGCCGGTTCAATGGAGTTCACTGCACTTTTATGAAGCTTCTGATCACGTTTGCACAGGCTAGTGGTGAAGACATGGTACTGCCCACAGGTTAACTGCTTCGGGTGACTCTGGTAACCTGATTGTTGCTGCTGCTGATCCCCTTGCTGATTATAACCACCCTGGTTGCTTTGATTGCCTTGATTGCCATGTCCACCCTGATTACCTTGGAATCCTGAACCGGAATTACCTCCGCCATATCCCGACCTGTAGGACCTAGGTCCTAAACCGCCAGACGGTCCATGATCATATCGGAAGAGATCTGAGTTTTTGAAATCCCGCATAATGTAACAATCCTTCCGGAGGTGCGTAGCTGGCTTCTCTTTCATTCCGTGCCTCGAGCAGGGCTGATTTAATACGCGCTCAAGGTTGCCACCTGATCCTCCACTCCGTGGGGGCGGTCTACCCGTACGACGCTGGCCATTGTCCTGCGCATTGGTGTTAGCCACAAAATCTGAATTAATATCCGCTTTACGCTTACCATTGTTACTGTGGCCCGCCTGGTTATGCTGCTGCCCTTTGGTGTTGCCGTTCTTCTTTCCCTTCCCCGGCTTTTTGTTGGGGAACGTAGCAGAAATTCAAAATTTTCCTACGTGTCACCAAGATCTATCTATGGAGAAACCAGCAACGAGGGGAAGGAGACTGCATCTACATACCCTTGTAGATTGCTAAGCGGAAGCGTTCAAGAGAACGGGGTTGAAGGAGTCGCATTGCCGTGATCCAAATCACCGGAGATCCTAGTGCCGAGCGGACGACACCTCCGCTGTTCAACACACGTACAGCCCGGTGACGTCTCCCATGCCTTGATCCAGCAAGGAGAGAGGGAGAGGTTGAGGAAGACTCCATCCAGCAGCAGCACAATGGCGTGGTGGTGGTGGAGGAGCGTGGCAATCCTGCAGGGCTTCGCCAAGCACCGCGAGAGAGGAGGAGTACTTGGGAGAGGGGAGGGCTGCGCCAGAACTTGGGTGCGGCTGCCCTCCCACCCCCCACCTATATATAGGGGCAAGGGAGAGGGGGCCCGGCCCCCTCAGATCCAATCTGAGGAGGGGGCGGCGGCCAAGGGGGGGAGGAGTGCATCCCAAGTCAAGTGGAGGCCCTCCCCTTAGGGTTTTCCCCCTCCCATGCGCATGGGCCTTGGGGGGGCTGGTTCCCCTGGCCCATTAAGGCTAGGGCGCCCCCCTACAGCCCATGCTGCTGTATTGGACGTGGTGGAACAATTTCCGGACCTCCGGACCCCTCCGGAATCCTCTGGAACCTTCTGGAAGCTTCCCGGTACAATACCGGAAAAACCCGAACTTTTCCCGGAACCCGAACAACAACTTTCCATATATAAATCTTCACCTCCGGACCATTCCGGAACTCCTCGTGACGTCCGGGATCTCCTCCGGGGAACAACATTCGGTAACCACATACAAACTTCCTTTATAACCCTAGCGTCATCGAACCTTAAGTGTGTAGACCCTACGGGTTCGGGAACCATGCAGACATGACCGAGATGTTCTCCGGTCAATAACCAACAGCGGGATCTGGATGAAGGAAATATGCCCTAGAGGCAATAATAAAGTTATTATTTATTTCCTCATATCATGATAAATGTTTATTATTCATGCTAGAATTGTATTAACCGGAAACATAATACATGTGTGAATACATAGACAAACATACAAATACTAGTATGCCTCTACTTGACTAGCTCATTAATCAAAGATGGTTATGTTTCCTAACCATAGACATGTGTTGTTATTTGATTAATGGGATCACATCATTAGGAGAATGATGTGATTGACATGACCCATTCCATTAGCTTAGCACTTGATCGTTTAGTATATTGCTATTGCTTTCTTCATGACCTATACATGTTCCTGTAACTATGAGATTATGCAACTCCCGTTTACCGGAGGTACACTCTGGGTACTACCAAACGTCACAACGTAATCGGGTGATTATAAAGGAGTACTACAGGTGTCTCCAAAGGTACATGTTGGGTTGGCATATTTCGAGATTAGGTTTTGTCACTCCGATTGTCGGAGAGGTATCTCTAGGCCTTCTCGGTAATACACATCACATAAGCCTTGCAAGCATTGCAACTAATAAGTTAGTTGTGAGATGATGTATTACGGAACGAGTAAAGAGACTTGCCAGTAACGAGATTGAACTAGGTATTGGATACCGACGATCAAATCTCGGGCAAGTAACATACCGATGACAAAGGGAACAACGTATGTCGTTATGCGGTTTGACCGATAAAGATCTTTGAAGAATATGTAGGAACCAATATGGGCATCCAGGTTCCGCTATTGGTTATTGACCGAGAATAGTTTTAGGTCATGTCTACATAGTTCTCGAACCCGTAGGGTCCGCACGCTTAACGTTACGATGACAGTTTATTATGAGTTTATAAGTATTCATGTACCGAAGTTTGTTCGGTGTCCCGGATGTGATCACAGACATGACGAGGAGTCTCGAAATGGTCGAGACATAAAGATTGATATATTGGAAGCCTGTGTTTGGACTTCGGAATAGTTCCGGGTGAAATCGGGGTTTTACCGGAACACCGGGGGGTTACCAGAACCCTCCCGGGGGTCAATGGGCCTTAATGGGCCATAAGGGAGAAGAGGAGGGCCGGCCAGGCAGGCGCGCACCCCTCCCCCTCTAGTCCGAATAGGACAAGGAGAGGGGGGGCGGCGCCCCCCTTCCTCTTCCCCCTCCCCCAAGTCCTAATCCAACTAGGAAAGGGGGGGGGAGTCCTACTCCCGGTGGGAGTAGGACTCCTCCGGCGCGCCTCCCCTAGGGCCGGCCGCACCCTGCCCTTGCTCCTTTATATCTGAGGCAGGGGCACCCCATGACACACAAGTTTTCTCTGGATCGTTCCTTAGCCGTGTGCGGTGCCCCCTCCACCATATTCCACTTCGGTCATATCGTCGCGAGCTTAGGTGAAGCCTGCGCCGGTAGAGTCATATCGTCATGAGCTTAGGCGAAGCCCTGCGCCGGTGGAGCATCATCATCGTCCCACGCCGTCGTCTGACGGAACTCATCCCCGACGCTTTGCTGGATCGGAGTCCGGGATCGCCATCGAGTTGAGCGTGTGCTGAACTCGGAGGTGCCGTGCGTTCGGTACTTGGATCGGTCGGATCGTGAAGGCGTTCGACTACATCAACCGCGTTGTTATAACGCTTCCGCCACGGTCTCACGAGTGCGTGGACATACACTCTCTCCTCTCGTTGCTATGCCATCACCATGATCTTGCGTGTGCGTAGGGAAATTTTTGAAATTACTACGTTCCCCAACAAAGTGGCATCCGAGCCTGGTTTTATGCGTTGATGTCATATGCACGAGTAGAACACAAGTGAGTTGTGGGCGATATAAGTCATACCGCTTACCGGCATGTCATACTTTGGTTCAGCGGTATTGTGAGATGAAGCGGCCGGACCGACATTACGCCAGACGCTTACGCGAGACTGGTTTCACCGCTTGAGCACTCGTTGCTTAAAGGTGACCGCGGGTGTCTGCTTTCTCTCACTTTAGTTGAACCGAGTGTGGCTACGCCCGGTCCTTGCGAAGGTTAAAACAGCACCAACTTGACAAACTATCGTTGTGGTTTTGATGCGTAGGTAAGAACGGTTCTTGCTCAGCCCGTACCAGCCACGTAAAACTTGCAACAACAAAGTAGAGGACGTCTAACTTGTTTTTGCAGGGCATGTTGTGATGTGATATGGTCAAGACGTGATGCTATATTTTATTGTATGAGATGATCATGTTTTGTAACCATGTTATCGGCAACTGGCAGGAGCCATATGGTTGTCGCTTTATTGTATGAAATGCAAAATCCATGTAATTGCTTTACTTTATCACTAAGCAGTAGCGATAGTCGTAGAAGCAATAGTTGGCGAAACGACAACGATGCAACGATGGAGATCAAGGTGTCGCGCCGGTGACAATGGTGATCATGACGGTGCTTCGGAGATGGAGATCACAAGCACAAGATGATGATGGCCATATCATATCACTTATATTGATTGCATGTGATGTTTATCCTTTATGCATCTTATCTTGCTTTGTTTGACGGTAGCATTATAAGATGATCTCTCACTAAAATTATCAAGAAGTGTTCTCCACGAGTATGCACCGTTGCGAAAGTTCTTCGTCTTTGAGACACCACGTGATGATCGGGTGTGATAGGCTCTACGTTCAAATACAACGGGTGCAAAACAGTTGCGCACGCGGAATACTCAGGTTAAACTTGACGAGCCTAGCATATAACAGATATGGCCTCGGAACACGGAGACCGAAGGTCGGCGTGAATCATATAGTAGATATGATCAACATAGTGATGTTCACCATTGAAAACTACTCCATCTCACGTGATGATCGGTTATGGTTTAGTTGATTTGGATCACGTAATCACTTAGATGACTAGAGAGATGTCTGTCTAAGTGGGAGTTTTTAATATGATTAATTTAACTTAAATTTATCATGAACTTAGTACCTGATAGTATTTTTGCTTGTCTATGTTTACTGTAGATAGATGGCTCGTCTTTGTTGTTCCGTTGAATTTTAATGCGTTCCTTGAGAAAGCAAAGTTGAAAGATGATGGTAGCAATTACACGGACTGGGTCCGTAACGAGGATTATCCTCATTGCTGCACGGAAGAATTACGCCCCTGGAAGCACCACTGGGTGCCAGGCCTTGCAGGAGCAACGCCGAGAAGTTGTGAGCGTCTGGCGAGCAAAGTCGATGACTACTCTATAGTTCAAGCAGCCATGCTTTACGGCTTAGAACCGGGTCTTCAACGACGTTTTGAACGTCATGGAGCATATGAGATGTTCCAAGAGTTGAAGTTAATATTTCAAGCAAATGCCCGGATTGAGATATATGAAGTCTCCAATAAGTTCTATAGCTGCAAGATGGAGGAGAATAGTTCTGTCAGTGAACATATACTCAAAATGTCTGGGTATAATAATCACTTGATTCTAGTGGGAGTTAATCTTCCTGATGATAGTGTCATTGATAGAATTCTCCAATCATCGCCACCAAGCTACAAGAGCTTCGTGATGAACTATAATATGCAAGGGATGACCAAGACAATTCCTGAGCTCTTACGCAATGCTAAAAGCATGGAGGTAGAAATCAAGAAAGAGCATCAAGTGTTGATGGTCAACAAGACCACTAGTTTCAAGAAAAAGGGCAAAGGGAAGAAGAAGGAACTTCAAAAAGAACAGCAAGAAAGTTGCTGCTCAAGAGAAGAAACCCAAGTCTGGACCTAAGCCCAAATCGAGTGTTTTTACTGCAAGCGGTGGACATCGAAGCGGAACTGCCCCAAGTATTTGGCGGATAAGAAGGATGGCAAGGTGAACAAAGGTATATGTGATATACATGTTATTGATGTGTACCTTACTAACACTCGCATGTAGTACCAGGTATTTGATACTGGTTCTGTTGCTAATATTTGCAACTCGAAACAGGAACTACGGATTAAGCGAAGATTGGCTAAGGACGAGGTGACGATGCGCGTGGGAAATAGTTCCAAAGTCGATGTGATCGCGGTCGGCACGCTACCTCTACATCTACCATCGGGATTAGTTTTAGACCTAAATAATTGTTATTTGGTGCCAGCGTTAAGCATGAACATTATATCTGGATCTTGTTTGATGCGAGACGGTTATTCATTTAAGTCGAGAGAATAATGGTTGTTCTATTTATATGAATAATATCTTTTATGGTCATGCACCCTTGAAGAGTGGTCTATTTTATTGAATCTCGATAGTAGTAATACACATATTCATAGTGTTGAAACCAAAAGATGCAGAGTTGATAATGATAATGCAACTTATTTGTGGCACTTGCCGTTTGGGTCATATCGGAGTAAAACGCATGAAGAAACTCCATACTGATGGGCTTTTGGAATCACTTGATTATGAATCACTTGGTACTTGCGAACCGTGCCTCATGGGCAAGATGACTAAAACGCCGTTCTCCGGAACTATGGAGCGAGCAACTGATTTGTTGGAAATCATACATACAGATGTTTGTGGTCCAATGAATGTTGAGGCACGCTGGCGGGTATCGTTATTTTCTCACCTTCACAGATGATTTGAGCAGATATGGGTATATCTACTTAATGAAACACAAATCTGAAACATTTGAAAAGTTCAAAGAATTTCAGAGTGAAGTGGAAAATCATCGTAACAAGAAAATAAAGTTTCTACGATCTGATCGTGGAGGAGAATATTTGAGTTACGAGTTTGGTTTACATTTGAAACAATGCGGAATAGTTTAGCAACTCACGCCACCGGAACACCACAACGAAATGGTGTGTCCGAGCGTCGTGTCGTGCTTTACTAGATATGGTGCGATCTATGATGTCTCTTACTGATTTACCGCTATCGTTTTGGGGTTATGCTTTAGAGACGGCCGCATTCACGTTAAATAGGGCACCATCAAAATCCGTTGAGATGACACCTCATGAACTGTGGTTTGGCAAGAAACCAAAGTTGTCGTTTCTTAAAGTTTGGGGCTGCGATGCTTATGTGAAGAAACTTCAACCAGATAAGTTCGAACCCAAATCGGAGAAATATGTCTTCATAGGATACCCAAAGGAGACTGTTGGGTACACCTTCTATCACAGATCTGAAGGCAAGATTTTCGTTGCTAAATTCGGATCCTTTCTAGAAAAGGAGTTTCTCTCGAAAGAAGTGAGTGGGAGGAGAGTAGAACTTGATGAGATAATCAGATTCGCTCCCTTATTGGAAAGTAGTTCATCACAAGAAACGGTTCCTGTGACAACTACACCAATTAGTGAGGAAACTAATAATATTGATCATGAAACTTCAGATCAAGTTTCTACTGAACTTCGTAGGTCAACCAGAGTAAGATTCGCACCAGAGTGGTACGGTAATCCTATTCTGGAAGTCATGTTACTTGACCATGGCGAACCTACAAACTATGAAGAAGCGATGGTGAGCCCAGATTCCGCAAAATGGCTGGAAGCCATGAAATCTGAGATGGGATCCATGTATGAGAACAAAGTATGGACTTTGGTTGACTTGCCCGATGATCGGCAAGCCATTGAGAATAAATGGATCTTTAAGAAGAAGACTGACGCTGATGGTAATGTAATTGTCTATAAAGCTCGACTTGTTGCGTAAAGGTTTTCGACAAGTTCAAGGGGTTGACTACAATGAGACTTTCTCACCCGTGGCGGCGCTTAAGTCTGTCCGAATCATGTTAGCAATTGCTGCATTTTATGATTATGAAATTTGGCAAATGGATGTAAAACTGCATTCTTGAATGGATTTCTAGAAGAAGAGTTGCACATGATGCAACCGTAAGGTTTTGTTGATCCAAAAGGTGCTAACAAAGTGTGCAAGCTCCAAATGATCAATTTATGGTCCGTGCAAGCCTCTCGGAGTTGGAATAAACGCTTTGATAGTGTGATCAAAGCATATGGTTTTATACAGATTTTTGGAGAAGCCTGTATTTACAAGAAAGTGAGTGGGAGCTCTGTAGCATTTCTGATATTATATGTGGACGACATATTATTAAGTCGAAATGATATAGAATTTCTGGATAGCATAAAAGGATACTTGAATAAAAGTTTTTCAATGAACGACCTCGGTGAAGCTGCTTACATATTGGGCATCAAGATCTATAGAGATAGATCAAGACGCTTAATTGGACTTTCAAAAAGCACATACCTTGATAAAGTTTTGAAAAGTTCAAAATGGATCGAGCAAAGAAAGGATTTTTACCGTGTTACAAGGTGTGAAATTGAGTCGACTCAATGCCCGACCACGCAGAAGATAGAGAGAAAATGAAAGATGTTCCCTATGCTTCAGCCATAGGCTCTATCATGTATGCAATGCTGTGTACCGGACACTGACGTATGCTTAGCAATAAGCTTGGCAGGAAGGTACCAAAGTAATCCAGAGTGGATCATCGGACAGCGGTCAAGAACATCCTGAAATACGAAAAGGACTAAGGATATGTTTCTCGTATATGGAGGTGACAAAGAGCTAGTCGTAAATGGTTACGTCGATGCAAGCTTTGACACTGATCCGGACGATTCTAAATCGCAAACCGGTGCGTGTTTTTATTAAACGGTGGAGCTGTCGGTTGGTGCAGTTCTAAACAAAGCGTCGTGGCGGGATCTACATGTGAAGCGGAGTACATAGCTGCTTGAAGCAGCAAATGAAGGAGTCTGGATGAAAGAGTTCATTTCCGATCTAGGTGTCATACCTAATGCATCGGGACCAATGAAGATCTTCTGTGACAATACTGGTGCAATTGCCTTGGCAAAGGAATCCAGATTTCACAAGAGGACCAAGCATATCAAGAGACGCTTCAATTCCATTCGGGACCAAGTCCAAGTGGGAGACATAGAGATTTGCAAGATACATACGGATCTGAATGTTGCGGACCCGTTGACTAAGCCTCTTCCACGAGCAAAACATGATCAACACCAAGACTCCATGGGTGTTAGAATCATTATGTGTAATCTAGATTATTGACTCTAGTGCAAGTGGGAGACTGAAGGAAATATGCCCTAGAGGCAATAATAAAGTTATTATTTATTTCCTCATATCATGATAAATGTTTATTATTCATGCTAGAATTGTATTAACCGGAAACATAATACATGTGTGAATACATAGACAAACATACAACAAGAGTATGCCTCTACTTGACTAGCTCATTAATCAAAGATGGTTATGTTTCCTAACCATAGACATGTGTTGTTATTTGATTAATGGGATCACATCATTAGGAGAATGATGTGATTGACATGACCCATTCCGTTAGCTTAGCACTTGATCGTTTAGTATATTGCTATTGCTTTCTTCATGACCTATACATGTTCCTGTAACTATGAGATTATGCAACTCCCTTTACCGGAGGAACACTTTGGGTACTACCAAACGTCACAACGTAACTGGGTGATTATAAAGGAGTACTACAGGTGTCTCCAAAGGTACATGTTGGGTTGGCGTATTTTGAGATTAGGTTTTGTCACTCCGATTGTCGGAGAGGTATCTCTAGGCCTTCTCGGTAATACACATCACATAAGCCTTGCAAGCATTGCAACTAATAAGTTAGTTGTGAGATGATGTATTACGGAACGAGTAAAGAGACGTGCCAGTAACGAGATTGAACTAGGTATTGGATACTGACGATCAAATCTCGGGCAAGTAACATACCGATGACAAAGGGAACAACGTATGTCGGTATGCGGTTTGGCCGATAAAGATCTTCGAAGAATATGTAGGAACCAATATGGGCATCCAAGTTCCGCTATTGGTTATTGACCGAGAATAGTTTTAGGTCATGTCTACATAGTTCTCGAACCCGTAGGGTCCGCACGCTTAACGTTACGATGACAGTTTATTATGAGTTTATAAGTATTGATGTACCAAGTTTGTTCGAGTCCCGGATGTGATCACGGACATGACGAGGAGTCTCGAAATGGTCGAGACATAAAGATTGATATATTGGAAGCCTGTGTTTGGACTTGAATAGTTCCGTGAAATCGGATTTTCTGGGAACACCGGGTTACCGGAACCCTCCCGGGGGGTCAATGGGCCTTAATGGGCCATAAGGGAGAAGAGGAGGGCCGGCCAGGGCAGGCCGCGCGCCCCTCCCCCCCTAGTCCGAATAGGACAAGGAGAGGGGGGGCGGCGCCCCCCTTCCTCTTCCCCCTCCCCCCAAGTCCTAATCCAACTAGGAAGGGGGGGGGAGTCCTACTCCCGGTGGGAGTAGGACTCCTCCGGCGCGCCTCCTCCTAGGGCTGGCCGCACCCCCCCTTGCTCCTTTATATACGGGGGCAGGGGGGCACCCCATGACACACAAGTTGATCTACGGATCGTTCCTTAGCCGTGTGCGGTGCCCCCTTCACCATATTCCACTTCGGTCATATCGTCGGAGCTTAGGTGAAGCCCTGCGCGGTAGAGTCATATCGTCAGCGGAGCTTAGGCGAAGCCCTGCGCCGGTGGAGCATCATCATCGTCACCACACCGTCGTCTTGTGGAACTCATCCCCGACGCTTTGCTGGATCGGAGTCCGGGATCGTCATCGAGCTGAGCGTGTCGAACTTCGGAGGTGTCATGCGTTCGGTACTTGGATCGGTCGCATCGTGAAGACGTTCGACTACATCAACCGCGTTGTTATAATGCTTCCGCTTACGGTCTACGAGGGTACGTGGACATACACTCTCCCCTCTCGTTGCTATGCCATCACCATGATCTTGCGTGTGCGTAGGAAATTTTTTGAAATTACTACGTTCCCCAACACTGGATACCCATGTTGGCTCCCACATGTTCCACGATGATCTCATCGGATGAACCACGATGTCAAGGACTCAATAGATCCCGTATACAATTCCCTTTGTCTAGCGGTATTGTACTTGCCGAGATTCGATCGTCGGTATGCCGATACCTTGTTCAATCTCGTTACCGGCAAGTCTCTTTACTCGTTCCGTAACACATCATCCCGCGATCAACTCTTTGATCACATTGTGCACATTATGATGATGTCCTACCGAGTGGGCCCAGAGATACCTCTCCGTCCACACGGAGTGACAAATCCAGTCTCGATTCGTGCCAACCCAACAGACACTTTCGGAGATACCATAGTGCACCTTTATAGCCACCCGATTACGTTGTGACGTTTGGTACACCCAAAGCATTCCTACGGTATCCGGAGTTGCACAATCTCATGGTCTAAGGAAATGATACTTGACATTAGAAAAGCTTTAGCATACGAACTACGATCTTTGTGCTAGGCTTAGGATTGGGTCTTGTCCATCACATCATTCTTCTAATGATGTGATCCCGTTATCAACGACATCCAATGTCCATGGTCAGGAAACCGTAACCATCTGTTGGTCAACGAGCTAGTTAACTAGAGGCTTACTAGGGACATGGTGTTGTCTATGTATCCACACATGTATCTGAGTTTCCTATCAATACAATTATAGCATGGATAATAAACGATTATCATGAACAAGGAAATATGATAATAACTTATTTATTATTGCCTCTAGGGCATATTTCCAACAGTCTCCCACTTGCACTAGAGTCAATAATCTAGTTCACACCGCCATGTGATTAACACTCACAGGTCACATCGCCATGTGACCAACATCCAAAGAGTTTACTAGTGTCACTAAACTAGTTCACATCATCATGTGATTAAGACTCAATGAGTTCTGGGGTTTGATCATGTTTTGCTTGTAAGAGAGGCTTTAGTCAACGGGTCTGCAACACTCAGATCCGTATGTACTTCGCAAATCTCTAGATCATATTGTAAATGCTGCTTCCACGCTCCACTTGGAGTTATTCCAAATGGTTGCTCCACTATATGTATCCGTTTTGCTACTCAGAGTCATTCGGATAGGTGTTAAAGCTTTCGTCGATGCAACTCTTTACGTCGAACTCTTTATCACCTCCATAACCGAGAAACATATCCTTATTCCTTTAAGGATAATTTTGACCGCTATCTGGTGATCTACTCCTTGATCACCTTTGTACCCTCTTGCCAGGTATGTAGCAAGGCACACATCAGGTGCGGTACTTAGCATAGCATACTGTAGAGCCTATGTCTGAAGCATAGGGGACGACCTTCGTCCTTTCTCTCTCTTCTGCCGTGGTCGAGCTTTATCTCTTAACTTCATACCTTACAACTCAGCCAAGAACTCCTTTGACTGATCCATCTTGAACACCTTCAAGATCATGTCAAGGTATGTGCTCATCTGAAAGTACCATTTAGCGTTTTGATCTATCCTCATAGATCTTGATGCTCAATGTTCAAGTAGCTTAATCCAGGTTTTCTATTGAAAACACCTTTCAAATAACCCTATATGCTTTCCAGAAATTCTACATCATTTCTGATCAACAATATGTCAACAACATATACTCATCAGAAATTCTATAGTGCTCCCACTCACTTCTTTGGAAATACAAGTTTCTCATGAACTTTGTATAAACCCAAAATCTTTGATCATCTCATCAAAGCGCACATTCCAACTCCGAGATGCTTACTCCAGTCCTTAGAAGGATCGGTGGAGCCAGCATACCTTTTAGCATCCTTAGGATCGACAAAACTTTTCTGATTGTATCACATACAACCTTTCCTTACGAAAACTGGTAAGGAAACTCGTCTTGACATCCATCTGCCAGATTTCATAAATGCAGCTAATGCTAACATGATTCCGACAGACTTAAGCATCGCTACAGATGAGAAAATCTCATCGTAGTCAACTCTTTGTACTTGTGAAAAACTCTTCGCCACAAGTCGAGCTTCATAGACGGTGACATTACCGTCCACGTCCGTCTTCTTCTTAAAGATCCATTTATCTCAATGGCTTGCCGATCATCGGGCAAGTCCACCAAAGTCCATGCTTTGTTCTGATACATGAATCCTATCTCGGATTTCATGGCTTCTAACCATTTTGTTCTCCATAGCTCGTAGGTTCATTGTTGTCTAGCAACATGACCTTCAAGACAGGATTACTGTACCACTCTGAAGTAGTACGCATCCTTGTCACCCTACGAGGTACGGTAGTGACTTGATCCGAAACTTCATGATCACTATCATAAGCTTCTACTTCAATTGGTGTAGGCACCACAGGAACAGCTTCACGTGCCCCTGCTACACACTAGTTGAAGTGACGGTTCAATAACCTCATCAAGTCTCCACCATGCTCCCACTCAACTTTCTGAGACAAACTTTTCTTGAGAAAGGACCCGATTCAAGAAACAATCCCTATTGCTTTCGGATCTGAATTAGGAGGTATACCCAACTGTTTTGGGTGTCCTATGAAGATGCATTTTTCCGCTTTGGTTTCGAGCTTATCAACCTGAAACTTTTTCACATAAGCGTTGCAGCCCCAAACTTTTAAGAAACGACAACTTAGGTTTCTCCAAACCATAGTTCAAACGGTGTCGTCTCAACGGAATTACATGGTGCCCTATTTTAAAGTGAATGCAGTTGTCTCTAATGCCTAACCCATGAACGATAGTGGTAATTCGATAAGAGACATCATGGTACGCACCATATCCAATAGGGTGCAACTATGATGTTCGGATACACCATCACACTATGGTGTTCCAGGCGGTATTAATTGTGAAACAATTTCCACAATGTCTTAATTATGTGCCAAAACTCGTAACTCAGATACTCATCTCTATGATCATATCATAGACATTTTATCCTCTTGTCACGATGATCTTCAACTTCACTCTGAAATTACTTGAACCATTCAATAATTCAGACTTGTGTTTCATCAAGTAAATATACTCAGATTCTACTCAAATCATCTGTGAAGTAAGAACATAACGATATCCATCAAGTGCCTCAAAGACTCATTGGACTGCACACATCAAAATGTATTACTTCCAACAAGTTGCTTTCTTGTTCCATTTTACTGAAAACGAGGCTTTCAGTCATCTTGCCGATGTGGTATGATTTGCATATCTCAAGTGATTCAAAATCAAGTGAGTCCAAACGGTCCATCTGCATGGAGTTTCTTCATGCGTATATACCAATAGACATGGTTCACATGTCTCAATCTTTTCAAAAACGACTGAGTCCAAAGATCCATCAACATGGAGTTTCTTCATGCGTTCTATACCAATATGACTTACATGGCAGTGCCACAAGTAAGTGGTACTATCATTACTATCTTATAACTTTTGGCATGAAAATGTGTATCACTACGATCGAGATTCAATCAACCATTCCTTTAGGTGCAAGACCAGTGAAGGTATTATTCAAATAAACAGAGTAACCATTATTCTCCTTAAATGAATAACCGTATTGCGATAGACATAATCCAATCATGTCTATGCTCAACGCAAGCACCAAATGACAATTATTCAGGTTTAATACTAATCTTGATGGTAGAGGGAGCGTGCGATGTTTGATCACATCAAACTTGGAAACACTTCCAACACATATCGTCAGCTCACCTTTAGCTAGTCTCCGTTTATTCCGTAGCTCTTTTATTTCGAAGTTACTAACACTTAGCAACCGAACCGTATCTTAATACCCTGGTGCTACTAGGAGTACTAGTAAAGTACAAATTAACATAATGTATATCCAATATACTTCTATCGACCTTGCCACCCTTCTCATCTACCAAGTATCTACGGTAATGCTGCTCCAAAGGCTGTTCCCCTTATTACGTAAGCACTTAGTCTCGGTTTGGGTTCAACCTTGGGTTTCTTCACTAGAGCAGCAGCTGATTTGCCGTTTCATGAAGTATCCCTTCTTGCCCTTGCCCTTCTTCAAACTAGTGGTTTCACCAACCATCAACAATTGATGCTCCTTCTTGATTTCTACTTTCACGGTGTCAAACATCGCGAATACCTCAAGGATCATCATATCTATCCCTGATATGTTATAGTTCATCACGAAGCTCTAGCAGCTTGGTGGCAATGACTTTGGAGAAACATCACTATCTCATCAGGAAGATCAACTCCCACTCAATTCAAGTGATTGTTGCACTCGGACAATCTGAGCACAAGCTCAACGATTGAGCTTTTCTCCCTTAATTTGCAGGCTAAGAAAATCATCGGAGGTCTCATACCTCTTGACGTGGGCATGAGCCTGAAATCCCAATTTCAGCCCTCGAAACATCTCACATGTTCCGCGACGTTTCGAAACGTCTTTGATGCCTCAACTCTAAACCGTTTAACTGAACTATCACGTAATTATCAAAACATGTATGTCCGACGTTCGCAACATCCACAAACGACGTTTGGGGTTGAGCTCACTGAGCGGTGCATTAAGGACATAAGCTTTCTACTGTCCGCATAATCGCTACTGTCAACTTTCAAGTATATTTTCTCTAGGAACATATCTAAACAGTGGAACTAAACCGCGAGCTTACGACATAATTTGCAAAGATCTTTTGACTATGTTCAGGATAATTAAGTTCATCTTATGAACTCCCACTCAGATAGACATTCCTCTAGTCATCTAAGTGATTACATGATCCGAGTCAACTAGGCCGTGTCCGATCATCACGTGAGATGGACTAGTCATCATCGGTGAACATCTTCATGTTGATCGTATCTACTATACGACTCATGCTCGACCTTTCGGTCTTGTGTTCCGAGGCCATGTCTGTACATGCTAGGCTCGTCAAGTCAACCTAAGTGTTTCGCGTGTGTAAATCTGGCTTACACCCGTTGTATGTGAACATAAGAATCTATCACACCCGATCATCACACGGTGCTTCGAAAAGACGAACTTTCGCAACGGTGCACAGTTAGGGGGAACACTTTTTTGAAATTTTAATGAGGGATCATCTTATTTACTACCGTCGTTCTAAGCAAATAAGATGCATAAACATGATAAACATCACATGCAATCAAATAGTGACATGATATGGCCAATATCATATAGCTCCTTTGATCTCCATCTTCGGGGCTCCATGATCATCATCGTCCAAGCATGACACCATGATCTCCATCATCATGATCTCCATCATCGTGTCTCCATGAAGTTGTCTCGCCAACTTATTACTTCTACTACTATGGCTACCGTTAGCAATAAAGTAAAGTAATTACAAGGCGTTCTTCAATACCACGCAGGTCATACAATAAATAAAGACAACTCCTATGGCTCCTGCGGTTGTCATACTCATCAACATGCAAGTCGTGATTCATATTACAAGAACATGATCAATCTCATACATCAAATATCATTAATCACAATCATCTAGGCCATATCAAATCACATTGCAAACCCAGCAAAAACAAGTTAGACGTCCTCTAATTGTTGTTTGCATGTTTTACGTGGCTGCTATGGGTTTCTAGCAAGAACGTTTCTTACCTACGCAAAAACCACAACGTGATATGTCAATTGCTATTTACCCTTCATAAGGACCCTTTTCATCGAATCCGATCCTACTAAAGTGGGAGAGATCGGCACCCGCTAGCCACCTTATGCACCAAGTGCATGTCGGCCGGTGGAACCTGTCTCACGTAAGAGTACGTGTAAGGTCGGTCCGGCCGCTTCATCCCACAATACCGTCGAAACAAGATTGGACTAGTAACGGTAAGCATATTGAACAAAATCAACGCCCACAACTACTTTGTGTTCTACTCGTGCAAAGAATCTACGCAATAGACCTAGCTCATGATGCCATCGTTGGGGAACGAAAGAAATTCAAAATTTTCCCTCGTGTCACCAAGATCTATCTATGGAGAAACCAGCAACGAGGGGAAGGAGAGTGCATCTACATACCCTTGTAGATCGCTAAGCGGAAGCGTTCAAGAGAACGGGGTTGAAGGAGTCGTGCTGTCGTGATCCAAATCACCGGAGATCCTAGTGCCGAACGGACGGCACCTCCGCGTTCAACACACGTACAGCCCGGTGACGTCTCCCATGCCTTGATCCAGCAAGGAGAGAGGGAGAGGTAGAGGAAGACTCCATCCAGCAGCAGCACAATGGCGTGGTGGTGGAGGAGGAGCGTGGAAATCCTGCAGGGCTTCGCCAAGCACCGCGAGAGAGGAGGAGTACTTGGGAGAGGGGAGGGCTGCGCCAGAACTTGGGTGCGGCTGCCCTCCCACCCCCCACATATATATAGGGGCAAGGGAGAGGCCCGCCCCTCAGATCCAATCTGAGGAGGGGCGGCCAAGGGGTGAGGAGTGCCTCCCAAGTCAAGTGGAGGCCCTCCCTTAGGGTTTTCCCTCTCCCATGCGCATGGGCCTTGGGGGGGCTGGTTCCCCTGGCCCATTAAGGCTAGGGCGCCCCCCTACAGCCCATGCTGCTGTATTGGACGTGGTGGAACAATTTCCGGACCTCCGGACCCCTCCGGAACCTTCTGGAAGCTTCCCGGTACAATACCGAAAAAAACCGAACTTTTCCTAACCCGAACAACAACTTTCCATATATAAATCTTTACCTCCAGACCATTCCGGAACTCCTCGTGACGTCCGGGATCTCATCCGGGACTCAACAACATTCGTAACCACATACAAACTTCCTTTATAACCCTAGCGTCATCGAACCTTAAGTGTGTAGACCCTACGGGTTCGGGAACCATGCAGACATGACCGAGATGTTCTTCGGTCAATAACCAACAGCGGGATCTGGATGAAGGAAATATGCCCTAGAGGCAATAATAAAGTTATTATTTACTTCCTCATATCATGATAAATGTTTATTATTCATGCTAGAATTGTATTAACCGGAAACATAATACATGTGTGAATACATAGACAAACATACAGTCACTAGTATGCCTCTACTTGACTAGCTCATTAATCAAAGATGGTTATGTTTCCTAACCATAGACATGTGTTGTTATTTGATTAATGGGATCACATCATTAGGAGAATGATGTGATTGACATGACCCATTCCATTAGCTTAGCACTTGATCGTTTAGTATATTGCTATTGCTTTCTTCATGACCTATACATGTTCCTGTAACTATGAGATTATGCAACTCCCGTTTACCGCAGGAACACTTTGGGTACTACCAAACGTCACAACGTAACTGGGTGATTATAAAGGAGTACTACAGGTGTCTCCAAAGGTACATGTTGGGTTGGCGTATTTCGAGATTAGGTTTTGTCACTCCGATTGTCGGAGAGGTATATATATGACTTATCAGGAATACACATCACATAAGCCTTGCTAGCATTGCAACTAATAATTTAGTTGTGAGATGATGTATTACGGAACGAGTAAAGAGACTTGCCGATGCTTGAGATTGAACTAGGTATTGGATACCGACGATCAAATCTCGGGCAAGTAACATACCGATGACAAAGGGAACAACGTATGTCGTTATGCGGTTTGACCGATAAAGATCTTTGAAGAATATGTAGGAACCAATATGGGCATCCAGGTTCCGCTATTGGTTATTGACCGAGAATAGTTTTAGGTCATGTCTACATAGTTCTCGAACCCGTAGGGTCCGCACGCTTAACATTACGATGACAGTTTATTATGAGTTTATAAGTATTGATGTACCGAAGTTTGTTCGGAGTCCCGGATGTGATCACGGACATGACGAGGAGTCTCGAAATGGTCGAGACATAAAGATTGATATATTGGAAGCCTGTGTTTGGACTTCGGAATAGTTCCGGGTGAAATCGAGATTTTACCGGAACACCGGGGGGTTACCAGAACCCTCCCGGGGGTCAATGGGCCTTAATGGGCCATAAGGGAGAAGAGGAGGGCCGGCCAGGCAGGTCACAGACCCCCTCCCCTAGTCCGAATAGGACAAGGTGTGGGGGGGCGGCGCCCCCCTTCCTCTTCCCCCTCCCCCCCCAAGTCCTAATCCAACTAGGAAAGGGGGGGAGTCCTACTCCCGGTGGGAGTAGGACTTCTCTAGGCGCGCCCCCCTTGGGCTGGCCGCACCCCCCCTTGCTCCTTTATATACGGGGGCAGGGGGCACCCCAGGACACACAAGTTGATCTACGGATCGTTCCTTAGCCGTGTGCGGTGCCCCCCTCCACCATATTCCACTTTGGTCATTTCGTCTCGGAGCTTAGGTGAAGCCTTGCGCCGGTAGAGTCATATCGTCGCGGAGCTTATGCGAAGCCCTGCGCCGGTGGAGCATCATCATCGCCACCACGCCACGTTGTCTTGTGGAACTCATCCCCGACGCTTTGCTGGATCGGAGTCCGGGATCATCATCGAGCTGAGCGTGTCTTTGAACTTCGGAGGTGCCGTGCGTTCGGTACTTGGATCGGTCGGATCGTGAAGACGTTCGACTACATCAACCGCGTTGTTATAACGCTTCCGCTTCACGGTCTCACGAGGTGCGTGGACATACACTCTCCCTCTCGTTGTTATGCCATCACCATGATCTTGCGTGTGCGTAGGAATTTTTTGAAATTACTACGTTCCCCAACAAAGGGCATCCGAGCCTGGTTTTATGCGTTGATGTCATATGCACGAGTAGAACACAAGTGAGTTGTGGGCGATATAAGTCATACTGCTTACCAGCATGTCATACTTTGGTTCAGCGGTATTGTGAGATGAAGCGGCCCGGACCGACATTACGCGTACGCTTACGCGAGACTGGTTTCACCGCTTCGAGCACTCGTTGCTTAAAGGTGACTGGCGGGTGTCTGTCTCTCTCAGTTTAGTTGAACCGAGTGTGGCTACGCCCGGTCCTTGCGAAGGTTAAAACAGCACCAACTTGACAAACTATCGTTGTGGTTTTGATGCGTAGGTAAGAACGGTTCTTGCTCAGCCCGTACCAGCCACGTAAAACTTGCAACAACAAAGTAGAGGACGCCTAACTTGTTTTTGCAGGGCATGTTGTGATGTGATATGGTCAAGACGTGATGCTATATTTATTGTATGAGATGATCATGTTTTGTAACCGAAGTTATCGGCAACTAGCAGGAGCCATATGGTTGTCGCTTTATTGTATGAAATGCAAAATCCATGTAATTGCTTTACTTTATCACTAAGCGATGGCGATAGTCGTAGAAGCAATAGTTGGCGAGACGACAACGATGCTACGATGGAGATCAAGGTGTCGCGCGGTGACAACGGTGATCATGACGGTGCTTCGGAGATGGAGATCACAAGCACAAGATGATGATGGCCATATCATATCACTTATATTGATTGCATGTGATGTTTATCTTTTATGCATCTTATCTTGCTTTGTTTGGACGGTAGCATTATAAGATGATCTCTCACTAAAATTATCAAGAAGTGTTCTCCACAGTATGCACCGTTCGCGAAAGTTCTTCGTCTTTGAGACACCACGTGATGATCGGGTGTGATAGGCTCTACGTTCAAATACAACGGGTGCAAAACAGTTGCACGCGAATACTCAGGTTAAACTTGACGAGCCTAGCATATAACAGATATGGCCTCCGAACACGGAGACCGAAAGGTCGAGCGTGAATCATATAGTAGATATGATCAACATAGTGATGTTCACCATTGAAAACTACTCCATCTCACGTGATGATCGGTTATGGTTTAGTTGATTTGGATCACGTAATCACTTAGATGACTAGAGAGATGTCTGCCTAAGTGGGAGTTTTTAATATGATTAATTTAACTTAAATTTATCATGAACTTAGTACCTGATAGTATTTTTTGCTTGTCTATGTTTCTTGTAGATAGATGGCTCGTCTTTGTTGTTCCGTTGAATTTTAATGTGTTCCTTGAGAAAGCAAAGTTGAAAGATGATGGTAGCAATTACACGGACTGGGTCCGTAACTTGAGGATTATCCTCATTGCTGCACGTAAGAATTACGTCCCGAAGCACCACTGGGTGCCAGCCTGCTGCCAGGAGCAACGCCGAAGTTGTGAACGTCTGGCGAGCAAAGTCGATGACTACTCTATAGTTCGATTATTGCCATGCTTTACGGCTTAGAACCGGGTCTTCAACGACGTTTTGAACGTCATGGAGCATATGAGATGTTCCAAGAGTTGAAGTTAATATTTCAAGCAAATGCCCGGATTGAGATATATGAAGTCTCCAATAAATTCTATAGCTGCAAGATGGAGGAGAATAGTTACATCAGGAACATATACTCAAAATGTCCGGGTATAATAATCACTTGATTCAACTGGAGTTAATCTTCCGGATGATAGTGTCATTGACAGAATTCTCCAATCACTGCCACCAAGCTACAAGAGCTTCGTGATGAACTATAATATGCAAGGGATGACCAAGACAATTCCTGAGCTCTTCGCAATGCTAAAAGCCGCAGAGGTAGAAATCAAGAAAGAGCATCAAGTGTTGATGGTCAACAAGACCACTAGTTTCAAGAAAAAGGGCAAAGGGAAGAAGAAGGGGAACTTCAAAAAGAACAGCAAGAAAGTTGCTGCTCAAGAGAAGAAACCCAAGTCTGGACCTAAGCCCTGAAATCGAGTGTTTTTACCGCAAGCGGTCGACACCGGAAGCGGAACTGCCCCAAGTATTTGGCGGATAAGAAGGATGGCAAGGTGAACAAAGGTATATGTGATATACATGTTATTGATGTGTACCTTACTAACACTCGCAGTAGTACACAGGTATTTGATACTGGTTACATTGCTAATATTTGCAACTCAAAGCAGGAACTACGGATTGCGAAGATTGGCTAAGGGCGAGGTGACGATGCGCGTGGGAAATAGTTCCAAAGTCGATGTGATCGCGGTCGGCACGCTACCTCTACATCTACCATCGGGATTAGTTTTAGACCTAAATAATTGTTATTTGGTGCCGCCGTTAAGCATGAACATTATATCTGGATCTTGTTTGATGCGAGACGGTTATTCATTTAAGTCGAGAATAATGGTTGTTCTATTTATATGAATAATATCTTTTATGGTCATGCACCCTTGAAGAGTGGTCTATTTTTATTGAATCTCGATAGTAGTAATACACATATTCATAGTGTTGAAACCAAAAGATGCAGAGTTGATAATGATAATGCAACTTATTTGTGGCACTGCCATTTGGGTCATATCGGAGTAAAACGCATGAAGAAACTCCATACTGATGGGCTTTTGGAATCACTTGATTATGAATCACTTGGTACTTGCGAACCGTGCCTCATGGGCAAGATGACTAAAACGCCGTTCTCCGGAACTATGGAGCGAGCAACTGATTTGTTGGAAATCATACATACAGATGTTTGTGGTCCAATGAATGTTGAGGCACGCGGCGGGTATCGTTATTTTCTCACCTTCACAGATGATTTGAGCAGATATGGGTATATCTACTTAATGAAACACAAATCTGAAACATTTGAAAAGTTCAAAGAATTTCAGAGTGAAGTGGAAAATCATCGTAACAAGAAAATAAAGTTTCTACGATCTGATCGTGGAGGAGAATATTTGAGTTACGAGTTTGGTTTACATTTGAAACAATGCGGAATAGTTTAGCAACTCACGCCACCGGAACACCACAACGAAATGGTGTGTCCGAACGTCGTATCGTACTTTACTAGATATGGTGCGATCTATGATGTCTCTTACTGATTTACCGCTATCGTTTTGGGGTTATGCTTTAGAGACGGCCGCATTCACGTTAAATAGGGCACCATCAAAATCTGTTGAGACGACACCTCATGAACTGTGGTTTGGCAAGAAACCAAAGTTGTCGCTTTCTTAAAGTTTGGGGCTGCGATGCTTATGTGAAGAAACTTCAACCAGATAAGTTCGAACCCAAATCGGAGAAATATGTCTTCATAGGATACCCAAAGGAGACTGTTGGGTACACCTTCTATCACAGATCTGAAGGCAAGATTTTCGTTGCTAAATTCGGATCCTTTCTAGAAAAGGAGTTTCTCTCGAAAGAAGTGAGTGGGAGGAAAGTAGAACTTGATGAGATAATCAGATCTGCTCCCTTATTGGAAAGTAGTTCATCACAAGAAAGCGGTTCTGTGACAACTACACCAATTAGTGAGGAAACTAATGATATTGATCATGAAACTTTAGATCAAGTTTCTACTAAACTTAGAGGTCAACTAGTAAGATTCGCACCGAGTGGTACGGTAATCCTATTCGGAAGTCATGTTACTTGACCATGGCGAACCTACAAACTATGAAGAAGCGATGGTGAGCCCAGATTCCATAAAATGGTTGGAAGCCATGAAATCTGAGATGGGATCCATGTATGAGAACAAAGTATGGACTTTGGTTGACTTGCCCGATGATCGGCAAGCCATTGAGAATAAATGGATCTTTAAGAAGAAGACTGACGCTGATGGTAATGTAACTGTCTATAAAGCTCGACTTGTTGCGAAAGGTTTTCAACAAGTTCAAGGGGTTGACTACGATGAGACTTTCTCACCCGTAGTGATGCTTAAGTCTGTCCGAATCATGTTAGCAATTGCTGCATTTTATGATTATGAAATTTGGCAAATGGATGTAAAAACTGCATTCTTGAATGGATTTCTAGAAGAAGAGTTGTATATGATGCAACCAGAAGGTTTTGTTGATCCAAAAGGTGCTAACAAAGTGTGCAAGCTCCAGCGATCAATTTATGGTCCGTGCAAGCCTCTCGGAGTTGGAATAAACGCTTTGATAGTGTGATCAAAGCATATGGTTTTATACAGACTTTTGGAGAAGCCTGTATTTACAAGAAAGTGAGTGGGAGCTCAGTAGCATTTTCTGATATTATATGTGGACGACATATTATTAATTGGAAATGATATAGAATTTCTGGATAGCATAAAAGGATACTTGAATAAAAGTTTTTCAATGAAAGACCTCGGTGAAGCTGCTTACATATTGAGCATCAAGATCTATAGAGATAGATCAAGACGCTTAATTGGACTTTCACAAAGCACATACCTTGATAAAGTTTTGAAAAGTTCAAAATGGATCGAGCAAAGAAAGGATTTTTACGTGTTACAAGGTGTGGAATTGAGTCGACTCAATGCCCGACCACAGCAGAAGATAGAGAGAAAATGAAAGATGTTCCTATGCTTCAGCCATAGGCTCTATCATGTATGCAATGCTGTGTACCAGACCGACGTATGCTTAGCAATAAGCTTGGCAGGAAGGTACCAAAGTAATCCAGAGTGGATCATCGGACAGCGGTCAAGAACATCCTGAAATACGAAAAGGACTAAGGATATGTTTCTCGTATATGGAGGTGACAAAGAGCTAGTCGTAAATGGTTACGTCGATGCAAGCTTTGACACCGATCCGGACGATTCTAAATCGCAAACCGGTACGTGTTTTTATTAAACGGTGGAGCTGTCAGTTGGTGCAGTTCTAAACAAAGCGTCGTGGCGGGATCTACATGTGAAGCGGAGTACATAGCTGCTTCGGAAGCAGCAAATGAAGGAGTCTGGATGAAAGAGTTCATTTCCGATCTAGGTGTCATACCTAATGCATAGGGACCAATGAAGATCTTCTGTGACAATACTGGTGCAATTGCCTTGGCAAAGGAATCCAGATTTCACAAGAGGACCAAGCATATCAAGAGACGCTTCAATTCCATTCGGGACCAAGTCCAAGTGGGAGACATAGAGATTTGCAAGATACATACGGATCTGAATGTTGCGCACCCGTTGACTAAGCCTCTTCCACGAGCAAAACATGATCGACACCAAGACTCCATGGGTGTTAGAATCATTCTTGTGTAATCTAGATTATTGACTCTAGTGCAAGTGGGAGACTGAAGGAAATATGCCCTAGAGGAAATAATAAAGTTATTATTTATTTCCTCATATCATGATAAATGTTTATTATTCATGCTAGAATTGTATTAACCGGAAACATAATACATGTGTGAATACATAGACAAACATACAGTCAGTAGTATGCCTCTACTTGACTAGCTCATTAATCAAAGATGGTTATGTTTCCTAACCATAGACATGTGTTGTTATTTGATTAATGGGATCACATCATTAGGAGAATGATGTGATTGACATGACCCATTCCGTTAGCTTAGCACTTGATCGCTTAGTATATTGCTATTGCTTTCTTCATGACCTATACATGTTCCCTGTAACTATGAGATTATGCAACTCCGTTTACTGAGGAACACTTTGGGTACTACCAAACGTCACAACGTAATCGGGTGATTATAAAGGAGTACTCAGTGTCTCCAAAGGTACATGTTGGGTTGGCGTATTTCGAGATTAGGTTTTGTCACTCCGATTGTCGGAGAGGTATCTCTAGGCCTTCTCGGTAATACACATCACATAAGCCTTGCAACTAATAAGTTAGTTGTGAGATGATGTATTACGGAACGAGTAAAGAGACTTGCCAGTAACGAGATTGAACTAGGTATTGGATACTGACGATCAAATCTCGGGCAAGTAACATACCGATGACAAAGGGAACAACGTATGTCGATATGCGGTTTGGCCGATAAAGATCTTCGAAGAATATGTAGGAACCAATATGGGCATCCAGGTTCCGCTATTGGTTATTGACCGAGAATAGTTTTAGGTCATGTCTACATAGTTCTCGAACCCGTAGGGTCCGCACGCTTAACGTTACGATGACAGTTTATTATGAGTTTATAAGTATTGATGTAAAGTTTGTTTGGAGTCCCGGATGTGATCACGGACATGACAAGGAGTCTCGAAATGGTCGAGACATAAAGATTGATATATTAGAAGCCTGTGTTTGGACTTCTGAATAGTTCCGGGTGAAATCGGGATTTTACCGGAACACCGGGGGGTTACCGGAACCCTCCCGGGGGTCAATGGGCCTTAATGGGCCATAAGGGAGAAGAGGAGGGCCGGCCAGGGCAGGCCGCGCGCCCCGTCCCCCCCTAGTCCGAATAGGACAAGGAGAGGCGGCGCCTCTTCCTCTTCCCCTCCCCAAGTCCTAATCCAACTAGGAAGGGAGTCCTACTCCGGTGGGAGTAGGACTCCTCGATCGCCTCCTCCTAGGGCTGGCCGCACCCCCTTGCTCCTTTATATCTGGGGCAGGGGGGCACCCCATGACACACAAGTTGATCTACGGATCGTTCCTTAGCCGTGTGCGGTGCCCCCCTCCACCATATTCCACTTCGGTCATATCGTCGCGGAGCTTAGGTGAAGCCCTGCGCCGGTAGAGTCATATCGTCGCGGAGCTTAGGTGAAGCCCTGCGCCCGTGGAGCATCATCATCGTCACCACACCGTCGTGCTGACGGAACTCATCCCCGACGCTTTGCTGGATCGGAGTCCGGGGATCGTCATCGAGCTGAACGTGTGCTGAACTCGGAGGTGTCATGCGTTCGGTACTTGGATCGGTCGCATCGTGAAGACGTTCGACTACATCAACCGCGTTGTTATAATGCTTCCGCTTACGGTCTACGAGGGTACATGGACATACACTCTCCCCTCTTGTTGCTATGCCATCACCATGATCTTGCGTGTGCGTAGGAAATTTTTTGAAATTACTACGTTCCCCAACACTGGATACCCATGTTGGCTCCCACATGTTCCACGATGATCTCATCGGATGAACCACGATGTCAAGGACTCAATAGATCCCGTATACAATTCCCTTTGTCTAGCGGTATTGTACTTGCCCGAGATTCGATCGTCGGTATGCCGATACCTTGTTCAATCTCGTTACCGGCAAGTCTCTTTACTCGTTCCGTAACACATCATCCCGCGATCAACTCTTTGATCACATTGTGCACATTATGATGATGTCCTACCGAGTGGGCCCAGAGATACCTCTCCGTCTGCGGAGTGACAAATCCAGTCTCGATTCGTGCCAACCCAATGCACACTTTCGGAGATACCGTAGTGCACCTTTATAGCCACCTAGTTACGTTGTGACGTTTGGTACACCCAAAGCATTCCCTACGGTATCCGGAGTTGCACAATCTCATGGTCTAAGGAAATGATACTTGACATTAGAAAAGCTTTAGCATACGAACTACGATCTTTGTGCTAGGCTTAGGATTGGGTCTTGTCCATCACATCATTCTTCTAATGATGTGATCCCGTTATCAACGACATCCAATGTCCATGGTCAGGAAACCGTAACCATCTGTTGGTCAACGAGCTAGTTAACTAGAGGCTTACTAGGGACATGGTGTTGTCTATGTATCCACACATGTATCCGAGTTTCCTATCAATACAATTATAGCATGGATAATAAACGATTATCATGAACAAGGAAATATGATAATAACTTATTTATTATTGCCTCTAGGGCATATTTCCAAAAGTCTCCCACTTGCACTAGAGTCAATAATCTAGTTCACATCGCCATGTGATTAACACTCACAGGTCACATCGCCATGTGACCAACATCCAAAGAGTTTACTAGTGTCACTAAACTAGTTCACATCATCATGTGATTAAGACTCAATGAGTTACGGGGTTTGATCATGTTTTGCTTGTAAGAGAGGCTTTAGTCAATCGGGTCTGCAACACTCGTGATCCGTATGTACTTCATAAAATCTCTAGATCATATTGTAAATGCTGCTTCCACGCTCCACTTGGAGTTATTCCAAATGGTTGCTCCACTATATGTATCCGTTTTGCTACTCAGAGTCATTCGGATAGGTGTTAAAGCTTTCGTCGATGCAACTCTTTACGTCGAACTCTTTATCACCTCCATAACCGAGAAACATATCTTTATTCCTTTAAGGATAATTTTGACCGCTATCTGGTGATCTACTCCTTGATCACCTTTGTACCCTCTTGCCAGGTATGTAGCAAGGCACACATCAGGTGCGGTACTTAGCATAGCATCTTGTAGAGCCTATGTTCGAAGCAAAGCGGACAACCTTCGACCTTTCCCTCTCCACTGCCGTGGTCGAGCTTTATCTCTTAACTTCATACCTTACAACTCAGCCAAGAACTCCTTTGACTGATCCATCTTGAACACCTTCAAGATCATGTCAAGGTATGTGCTCATCTGAAAGTACCATTTAGCGTTTTTTGATCTATCCTCATAGATCTTGATGCTCAATGTTCAAGTAGCTTAATCCAGGTTTTCTATTGAAAAACACCTTTCAAATAACCCTATATGCTTTCCAGAAATTCTACATCATTTCTGATCAACAATATGTCAACAACATATACTCATCTGAAATTCCATAGTGCTCCCACTCACTTCTTTGGAAATACAAGTTTCTCATGAACTTTGTATAAACCCAAAATCTTTGATCATCTCATCAAAGCGCACATTCCAACTCCGAGATGCTTACTCCAGTCCTTAGAAGGATCGGTGGAGCCAGCATACCTTTTAGCATCCTTAGGATCGACAAAACTTTTCTGATTGTATCACATACAACCTTTCCTTACGAAAACTGGTAAGGAAACTCGTCTTGACATCCATCTGCCAGATTTCATAAATGCAGCTAATGCTAACATGATTCCGACAGACTTAAGCATCGCTACAGATGAGAAAATCTCATCGTAGTCAACTCTTTGTACTTGTGAAAAACTCTTCGCCACAAGTCGAGCTTCATAGACGGTGACATTACCGTCCACGTCCGTCTTCTTCTTAAAGATCCATTTATCTCAATGGCTTGCCGATCATCGGGCAAGTCCACTAAAGTCCATGCTTTGTTCTGATACATGAATCCTATCTCGGATTTCATGGCTTCTAACCATTTTGTTCTCCATAGCTCGTAGGTTCATTGTTTTCTAGCAACATGACCTTCAAGACAGGATTACTGTACCACTCTGAAGTAGTACGCATCCTTGTCACCCTACGAGGTACGGTAGTGACTTGATCCGAAACTTCATGATCACTATCATAAGCTTCTACTTCAATTGGTGTAGGCACCACAGGAACAGCTTCCTGTGCCCTGCTACACACTAGTTGAAGTGACGGTTCAATAACCTCATCAAGTCTCCACCATGCTCCCACTCAACTTTCCGAGACAAACTTTTCTCGAGAAAGGACCCGATTCAAGAAACAATCCCTATTGCTTTCGGATCTGAATTAGGAGGTATACCCAACTGTTTTGGGTGTCCTATGAAGATGCATTTTATCCGCTTTGGGTTCGAGCTTATCAACCTGAAACTTTTTCACATAAGCGTTGCAGCCCCAAACTTTTAAGAAACGAGAACTTAGGTTTCTCCAAACCATAGTTCAAACGGTGTCGTCTCAACGGAATTACATGGTGCCCTATTTTAAAGTGAATGCAGTTGTCTCTAATGCCTAACCCATGAACGATAGTGGTAATTCGATAAGAGACATCATGGTACGCACCATATCCAATAGGGTGCAACTATGATGTTCGGATACACCATCACACTATGGTGTTCCAGCGGTATTAATTGTGAAACAATTTCCACAATGTCTTAATTATGTGCCAAAACTCATAACTCTGATACTCATCTCTATGATCATATCATAGACATTTTATCCTCTTGTCACGATGATCTTCAACTTCACTCTGAAATTACTTGAACCATTCAATATTTCAGACTTGTGTTTGATCAAGTAAATATACTCGATATCTACTCAAATCATCCGTGAAGTAAGAACATAACGATATCCATCACGTGCCTCAAAGACTCATTGGACTGCACACATCAAAATGTATTACTTCCAACAAGTTGCTTTCTTGTTCCATTTCTTTGAAAAGCGAGGCTTTCAGTCATCTTGCCGATGTGGTATGATTTGCATGTCTCAAGTGATTCAAAATCAACTGAGTCCAAACGGTCCATCTGCATGGAGTTTCTTCATGCGTATATACCAATAGACATGGTTCACATGTCTCAATCTTTTCAAAAACGACCGAGTCCAAAGATCCATCAACATGGAGTTTCTTCATGCGTTCTATACCAATATGACTTACATGGCGATTGCCACAAGTAAGTGGTACTATCATTACTATCTTATATCTTTTGGCATGAAAATGTGTATCACTACGATCGAGATTCAATCAACCATTCCTTTAGGTGCAAGACCCTTGAAGGTATTATTCAAATAAACAGAGTAACCATTATTCTCCTTAAATGAATAACCGTATTGCGATAGACATAATCCAATCATGTCTATGCTCAACGCAAGCACCAAATGACAATTATTCAGGTTTAATACTAATCTTGATGGTAGAGGGAGCGTGCGATGTTTGATCATATCAAACTTGGAAACACTTCCAACACATATCGTCAGCTCACCTTTAGCTAGTCTCCGTTTATTCCGTAGCTCTTTTATTTCGAGTTACTAACACTTAGCAACCGAACCGGTATCTTAATACCCTGGTGCTACTAGGAGTACTAGTAAAGTACAAATTAACATAATGTATATCCAATATACTTCTATCGACCTTGCCACCCTTCTCATCTACCAAGTATCTACGGTAATGCTGCTCCAGTGGCTGTTCCCCTTATTACAGAAGCACTTAGTCTCGGGTTTGGGTTCAACCTTGGGTTTCTTCACTAGAGCAGCAGCTGATTTGCCGTTTCATGAAGTATCCCTTCTTGCCCTTGCCCTTCTTCAAACTAGTGGTTTCACCAACCATCAACAATTGATGCTCCTTCTTGATTTCTACTTTCACGATTGTCAAACATCGCGAATACCTCAAGGATCATCATATCTATCCCTCGATATGTTATAGTTCATCACGAAGCTCTAGCAGCTTGGTGGCAATGACTTTGGAGAAACATCACTATCTCATCCGGAAGATCAACTCCCACTCGATTCAAGTGATTGTTGCACTCGGACAATCTGAGCACAAGCTCAACGATTGAGCTTTTCTCCCTTAATTTGCAGGCTAAGAAAATCATCGGAGGTCTCATACCTCTTGGCGTGGGCATGAGCCTGAAATCCCAATTTCAGCCCTCGAAACATCTCACATGTTCATGACGTTTGAAACGTCTTTGATGCCTCAACTCTAAACCGTTTAACCGAACTATCACGTAATTATCAAAAGCGTGTATGTCCGACGTTACGCAACATCCACAAACGACGCGTTTGGGGTTGAGCTCACGAGCGGTGCATTAAGGACATAAGCTTTCTCTGTCCGCATAATCGCCATCATCAACTTTCAAGTATATTTTCTCTAGGAACATATCTAAACAGTGGAACTAAACCGCGAGCTTATGACATAATTTGCAAAGATCTTTTGACTATGTTCAGGATAATTAAGTTCATCTTATGAACTCCCACTCAGATAGACATTCCTCTAGTCATCTAAGTGATTACATGATCCGAGTCAACTAGGCCGTGTCCGATCATCACGTGAGATGGACTAGTCATCATCGATGAACATCTTCATGTTGATCGTATCTACTATACGACTCATGCTCGACCTTTCGGTCTTGTGTTCCGAGGCCATGTCCGTACATGCTAGGCTCGTCAAGTCAACCTAAGTGTTTGGCGTGTGTAAATCTGGCTTACACCCGTTGTATGTGAACATAAGAATCTATCACACCCGATCATCACACGGTGCTTGAAGCAGCGAACTTTCATAGCAATTGCACAGTTAGGGGAACACTTTTTGAAATTTTAATGAGGGATCATCTTATTTACTACCGTCGTTCTAAGCAAATAAGATGCATAAACATGATAAACATCACATGCAATCAAATAGTGACATGATATGGCCAATATCATATTGCTCCTTTTGATCTCCATCTTTGGGGCTCCATGATCATCATCGTCCGACATGACACCATGATCTCCATCATCATGATCTCCATCATCGTGTCTCCATGAAGTTGTCTCGCCAACTTATTACTTCTACTACTATGGCTACCGGTTAGCAATAAAGTAAAGTAATTACAAGGCGTTCTTCAATACCACGCAGGTCATACAATAAATAAAGACAACTCCTATGGCTCCTGCCGGTTGTCATACTCATCAACATGCAAGTCGTGATTCATATTACAAGAACATGATCAATCTCATACATCACATATCATTCATCACATTCTTCTTGGCCATATCACATCACATAGCATACCCTGCAAAAACAAGTTAGTCGTCCTCTAATTGTTGTTTGCATGTTTTACGTGGCTGCTATGGGTTTCTAGCAAGAACGTTTCTTACCTACGCAAAACCACAACGTGATATGTCAATTGCTATTTACCCTTCATAAGGACCCTTTTCATCGAATCCGATCCTACTAAAGTGGGAGAGGCGGCACCCGCTAGCCACCTTATGCACCAAGTGCATGTCGATCAGTGGAACTTTGTCTCACGTGGAAATGCGTGTAAGGTCGGTCCGGGCCGCTTCATCCCACAATACCGTCGAAACAAGATTGGACTAGTAACGGTAAGCATATTGAACAAAATCAACGCCCACAACTACTTTGTGTTCTACTCGTGCAAAGAATCTACGCAATAGACCTAGCTCATGATGCCCTTTGTTGGGGAACGTGGCAGAAATTCAAAATTTTCCTCGTGTCACCAAGATCTATCTATGGAGAAACCAGCAGCGAGGGAAGGAGAGTGCATCTACATACCCTTGTAGATCGCTAAGCAGGCGTTCAAGAGAACGGGGTTGAAGGAGTCGTGACTCGTCGTGATCCAAATCACCGGAGATCCTAGTGCCGAGCAGACGGCACCTCCGCGTTCAACACACGTACAGCCCGGTGACGTCTCCCATGCCTTGATCCAGCAAGGAGAGAGGGAGAGGTAGAGGAAGACTCCATCCAGCAGCAGCACAATGGCGTGGTGGTGGAGGAGGAGCGTGGAAATCCTGCAGGCTTCGCCAAGCACCGCGAGAGGAGGAGTACTTGGGAGAGGGAGGGCTGCGCCAGAACTTGGGTGCGGCTGCCCTCCCACCCCCCACATATATATAGGGGCAAGGGAGAGGGGGCCCGGCCCCCTCAGATCCAATCTGAGGAGGGGGCGGCGGCCAAGGGGGTGAGGAGTGCCTCCCAAGTCAAGTGGAGGCCCTCCCCCTTAGGGTTTTCCCCCTCCCATGCGCATGGGCCTTGGGGGGGCTGGTTCCCCTGGCCCATTAAGGCTAGGGCGCCCCCCTACAGCCCATGCTGCTGTATTGGACGTGGTGGAACAATTTCCGGACCTCCGGACCCTCCGAATCCTCTGGAACCTTCGAAGCTTCCGGTACAATACCGAAAAAACCCGAACTTTTCCGGAACCCGAACAACAACTTTCCATATATAAATCTTTACCTCCAGACCATTCCGAACTCCTCGTGGCGTCAGGGATCTCATCCGGGACTCGAACAACATTCGGTAACCACATACAAACTTCCTTTATAACCCTAGCGTCATCGAACCTTAAGTGTGTAGACCCTACGGGTTCGGGAACCATGCAGACATGACCGAGATGTTCTTCGGTCAATAACCAACAGCGGGATCTGGATGAAGGAAATATGCCCTAGAGGCAATAATAAAGTTATTATTTACTTCCTCATATCATGATAAATGTTTATTATTCATGCTAGAATTGTATTAACCGGAAACATAATACATGTGTGAATACATAGACAAACATACGATCACTAGTATGCCTCTACTTGACTAGCTCATTAATCAAAGATGGTTATGTTTCCTAACCATAGACATGTGTTGTTATTTGATTAATGGGATCACATCATTAGGAGAATGATGTGATTGACATGACCCATTCCATTAGCTTAGCACTTGATCGCTTAGTATATTGCTATTGCTTTCTTCATGACCTATACATGTTCCTGTAACTATGAGATTATGCAACTCCGTTTACCGCAGGAACACTTTGGGTACTACCAAACGTCACAACGTAACTGGGTGATTATAAAGGAGTACTACAGGTGTCTCCAAAGGTACATGTTGGGTTGGCGTATTTGGAGATTAGGTTTTGTCACTCCAATTGTCGGAGAGGTATCTCTAGGCCTTCTCGGTAATACACATCACATAAGCCTTGCAAGCATTGCAACTAATAAGTTAGTTGTGAGATGATGTATTACGGAACGAGTAAAGAGACTTGCCGATGTGAGATTGAACTAGGTATTGGATACCGACGATCAAATCTCGGGCAAGTAACATACCGATGACAAAGGGAACAACGATGTCGTTATGCGGTTTGACCGATAAAGATCTTTGAAGAATATGTAGGAACCAATATGGGCATCCAGGTTCCGCTATTGGTTATTGACCGAGAATAGTTTTAGGTCATGTCTACATAGTTCTCGAACTCCGTAGGGTCCGCACGCTTAACGCTACGATGACAGCTTTATTATGAGTTTATAAGTATTGATGTACCGAAGTTTGTTCGAGTCCCGGATGTGATCACGGACATGACGAGGAGTCTCGAAATGGTCGAGACATAAAGATTGATATATTGGAAGCCTGTGTTTGGACTTGAATAGTTCGGGTGAAATCGAGATTTTCTTGGGAACACCGGGGGGTTACCGGAACCCTCCCGGGGGGTCAATGGGCCTTAATGGGCCATAAGGGAGAAGAGGAGGGCCGGCCAGGGCAGGCCGCACGCCCCTCCCCCCCTAGTCCGAATAGGACAAGGAGAGGGGGGCGGCGCCCCCCTTCCTCTTCCCCCTCCCCCCAAGTCCTAATCCAACTAGGAAAGGGGGGGGAGTCCTACTCCGGTGGGAGTAGGACTTCTCGGCGCCTCCTCCTAGGGCTGGCCGCACCCCCTTGCTCCTTTATATACGGGGCAGGGGGCACCCCATGACACACAAGTTGATCTACGGATCGTTCCTTAGCCGTGCGGTGCCCCCTCCACCATATTCCACTTGGTCATATCGTCGCGAGCTTAGGTGAAGCCTTGCGCCGGTAGAGTCATATCGTCATGAGCTTAGGCGAAGCCCTGCGCCGGTGGAGCATCATCATCGTCACCACGCCACGTTGTCTGACGGAACTCATCCCGACGCTTTGCTGGATCGAGTCCGGGATCATCATCGAGCTGAACGTGTCTTGAACTCGGAGGTGCCGTGCGTTCGGTACTTGGATCGGTCGGATCGTGAAGACGTTCGACTACATCAACCGCGTTGTTATAACGCCTTCGCTTACGGTCTCACGAGGGTGCGTGGACATACACTCTCCCTCTCGTTGTTATGCCATCACCATGATCTTGCGTGTGCGTAGGAATTTTTTGAAATTACTACGTTCCCCAACAAAGGGCATCCGAGCCTGGTTTTATGCGTTGATGTCATATGCACGAGTAGAACACAAGTGAGTTGTGGGCGATATAAGTCATACTGCTTACCAGCATGTCATACTTTGGTTCAGCGGTATTGTGAGATGAAGCGGCCGGACCGACATTACGCGTGACAGCTTCTGCGAGACTGGTTTCACCGCTTGAGCACTCGTTGCTTAAAGGTGACTGGCGGGTGTCTGCTTCTCTCACTTTAGTTGAACCGAGTGTGGCTACGCCCCGGTCCTTGCGAAGGTTAAAACAGCACCAACTTGACAAACTATCGTTGTGGTTTTGATGCGTAGGTAAGAACGGTTCTTGCTCAGCCCGTAGCAGCCACGTAAAACTTGCAAGAACAAAGTAGAGGACGTCTAACTTGTTTTGCAGGGCATGTTGTGATGTGATATGGTCAAGACGTGATGCTATATTTATTGTATGAGATGATCATGTTTTGTAACCGAAGTTATCGGCAATCGCGGGAGCCATATGGTTGTCGCTTTTATTGTATGAAATGCAAAATCCATGTAATTGCTTTACTTTATCACTAAGCAGTAGCGATAGTCGTAGAAGCAATAGTTGGCGAAACGACAACGATGCAACGATGGAGATCAAGGTGTCGCGCGGTGACAATGGTGATCATGACGGTGCTTGAGATGGAGATCACAAGCACAAGATGATGATGGCCATATCATATCACTTATATTGATTGCATGTGATGTTTATCCTTTATGCATCTTATCTTGCTTTGTTTGACGGTAGCATTATAAGATGATCTCTCACTAAAATTATCAAGAAGTGTTCTCCACAGTATGCACCGTTGCGAAAGTTCTTCGTACGAGACACCACGTGATGATCGGGTGTGATAGGCTCTACGTTCAAATACAACGGGTGCAAAACAGTTGCGCCGCGGAATACTCGAGTTAAACTTGACGAGCCTAGCATATAATGTATATGGCCTCGGAACACGGAGACCGAAGGTCGAAAGCGTGAATCATATAGTAGATATGATCAACATAGTGATGTTCACCATTGAAAACTACTCCATCTCACGTGATGATCGGTTATGGTTTAGTTGATTTGGATCACGTAATCACTTAGATGACTAGAGAGATGTCTGTCTAAGTGGGAGTTTTTAATATGATTAATTTAACTTAAATTTATCATGAACTTAGTACCTGATAGTATTTTTTGCTTGTCTATGTTTACTGTAGATAGATGGCTCGTGCTGTTGTTCCGTTGAATTTTAATGCGTTCCTTGAGAAAGCAAAGTTGAAAGATGATGGTAGCAATTACACGGACTGGGTCCGTAACTTGAGGATTATCCTCATTGCTGCACAAAAAAATTACGTCACTGGAAGCACCACCGGGTGCCGTGCCTGCCGCAGAGCAACGCCGAAGTTGTGAACGTCTGGCGAGCAAAGTCGATGACTACTCTATAGTTCGATGTGCCATGCTTTACGGCTTAGAACCGGGTCTTCAACGACGTTTTGAACGTCATGGAGCATATGAGATGTTCCAAGAGTTGAAGTTAATATTTCAAGCAAATGCCCGGATTGAGATATATGAAGTCTCCAATAAGTTCTATAGCTGCAAGATGGAGGAGAATAGTTACAAGGAACATATACTCAAAATGTCTGGGTATAATAATCACTTGATTCAACTGGGAGTTAATCTTCCGGATGATAGTGTCATTGATGTAATTCTCCAATCACTGCCACCAAGCTACAAGAGCTTCGTGATGAACTATAATATGCAAGGGATGACCAAGACAATTCTGAGCTCTTCGCAATGCTAAAAGTCAGCGGAGGTAGAAATCAAGAAAGAGCATCAAGTGTTGATGGTCAACAAGACCACTAGTTTCAAGAAAAGGGCAAAGGGAAGAAGAAGGGGAACTTCAAAAGAACAGCAAGAAAGTTGCTGCTCAAGAGAAGAAACCCAAGTCTGGACCTAAGCCCAAATCGAGTGTTTTTACCGCAAGCAGACCGACACCGAAGCGGAACTGCCCCAAGTATTTGGCGGATAAGAAGGATGGCAAGGTGAACAAAGGTATATGTGATATACATGTTATTGATGTGTACCTTACTAACACTTTCAGATAGTACCGGTATTTGATACTGGTTACATTGCTAATATTTGCAACTCGAAGCAGGAACTACGGATTGCGAAGATTGGCTAAGGACGAGGTGACGATGCGCGTGGGAAATAGTTCCAAAGTCGATGTGATCGCGGTCGGCACGCTACCTCTACATCTACCATCGGGATTAGTTTTAGACCTAAATAATTGTTATTTGGTGCCAGCGTTAAGCATGAACATTATATCTGGATCTTGTTTGATGCGAGACGGTTATTCATTTAAGTCGAGAATAATGGTTGTTCTATTTATATGAATAATATCTTTTATGGTCATGCACCCTTGAAGAGTGGTCTATTTTTATTGAATCTCGATAGTAGTAATACACATATTCATAGTGTTGAAACCAAAAGATGCAGAGTTGATAATGATAATGCAACTTATTTGTGGCACCGCCGTTCGGGTCATATCGGAGTAAACGCATGAAGAAACTCCATCTTGATGGGCTTTTGGAATCACTTGATTATGAATCACTTGGTACTTGCGAACCGTGCCTCATGGGCAAGATGACTAAAACGCCGTTCTCCGGAACTATGGAGCGAGCAACTGATTTGTTGGAAATCATACATACAGATGTTTGTGGTCCAATGAATGTTGAGGCACGCCAAGCGGTATCGTTATTTTCTCACCTTCACAGATGATTTGAGCAGATATGGGTATATCTACTTAATGAAACACAAATCTGAAACATTTGAAAAGTTCAAAGAATTTCAGAGTGAAGTGGAAAATCATCGTAACAAGAAAATAAAGTTTCTACGATCTGATCGTGGAGGAGAATATTTGAGTTACGAGTTTGGTTTACATTTGAAACAATGCGGAATAGTTTAGCAACTCACGCCACCGGAACACCACAACGAAATGGTGTGTCCGAACGTCAGTGTCGTACTTTACTAGATATGGTGCGATCTATGATGTCTCTTACTGATTTACCGCTATCGTTTTGGGGTTATGCTTTAGAGACGGCCGCATTCACGTTAAATAGGGCACCATCAAAATCCGTTGAGACGACACCTCATGAACTGTGGTTTGGCAAGAAACCAAAGTTGTCGTTTCTTAAAGTTTGGGGCTGCGATGCTTATGTGAAGAAACTTCAACCAGATAAGTTCGAACCCAAATCGGAGAAATATGTCTTCATAGGATACCCAAAGGAGACTGTTGGGTACACCTTCTATCACAGATCTGAAGGCAAGATTTTCGTTGCTAAATTCGGATCCTTTCTAGAAAAGGAGTTTCTCTCGAAAGAAGTGAGTGGGAGGAAAGTAGAACTTGATGAGATAATCAGATCTGCTCCCTTATTGGAAAGTAGTTCATCACAAGAAACGGTTCCTGTGACAACTACACCAATTAGTGAGGAAACTAATGATATTGATCATGAAACTTTAGATCAAGTTTCTACTGAACTTCGTAGGTCAACCAGAGTAAGATTCGCACCAGAGTGGTACGGTAATCCTATTCTGGAAGTCATGTTACTTGACCATGGCGAACCTACAAACTATGAAGAAGCGATGGTGAGCCCAGATTCCATAAAATGGCTGGAAGCCATGAAATCTGAGATGGGATCCATGTATGAGAACAAAGTATGGACTTTGGTTGACTTGCCCGATGATCGGCAAGCCATTGAGAATAAATGGATCTTTAAGAAGAAGACTGACGATGGTAATGTAACTGTCTATAAAGCTCGACTTGTTGCGAAAGGTTTTCAACAAGTTCAAGGGGTTGACTACGATGAGACTTTCTCACCCGTGGCGATGCTTAAGTCTGTCCGAATCATGTTAGCAATTGCTGCATTTTATGATTATGAAATTTGGCAAATGGATGTCAAAACTGCATTCTTGAATGGATTTCTAGAAGAAGAGTTGTATATGATGCAACCAGAAGGTTTTGTTGATCCAAAAGGTGCTAACAAAGTGTGCAAGCTCCAGCGATCAATTTATAGTCTGGTGCAAGCCTCTCGGAGTTGGAATAAACGCTTTGATAGTGTGATCAAAGCATATGGTTTTATACAGACTTTTGGAGAAGCCTGTATTTACAAGAAAGTGAGTGGGAGCTCTGTAGCATTTCTGATATTATATGTGGACGACATATTATTAATTGGAAATGATATAGAATTTCTGGATAGCATAAAAGGATACTTGAATAAAAGTTTTCAATGAAAGACCTCGGTGAAGCTGCTTACATATTGAGCATCAAGATCTATAGAGATAGATCAAGACGCTTAATTGGACTTTCACAAAGCACATACCTTGATAAAGTTTTGAAAAAGTTCAAAATGGATCGTGCAAAGAAAGGATTTTTACGTGTTACAAGGTGTGAAATTGAGTCGACTCAATGCCCGACCACAGCAGAAGATAGAGAGAAAATGAAAGATGTTCCTATGCTTCAGCCATAGGCTCTATCATGTATGCAATGCTGTGTACCAGACTGACGATGCTTAGCAATAAGCTTGGCAGGAAGGTACCAAAGTAATCCAGAGTGGATCATCGGACAGCGGTCAAGAACATCCTGAAATACCTGAAAAGGACTAAGGATATGTTTCTCGTATATGGAGGTGACAAAGAGCTAGTCGTAAACGGTTACGTCGACGCAAGGGTTGACACGGAACCGGACGATTCTAAATAACAAACCCGGTACGTGTTTTTATTAAACGGTGGAGCTGTCGGTTGGTGCGATTCTAAACAAAGCGTCGTGGCGGGATCTACATGTGAAGCGGAGTACATAGCTGCTTCGAAGCAGCAAATGAAGGAGTCTGGATGAAAGAGTTCATTTCCGATCTAGGTGTCATACCTAATGCATAGGGACCAATGAAGATCTTCTGTGACAATCTTGGTGCAATTGCCTTGGCAAAGGAATCCAGATTTCACAAGAGGACCAAGCATATCAAGAGACGCTTCAATTCCATTCGGACCAAGTCCAAGTGGGAGACATAGAGATTTGCAAGATACATACGGATCTGAATGTTGCGGACCCGTTGACTAAGCCTCTTCCACGAGCAAAACATGATCGACACCAAGACTCCATGGGTGTTAGAATCATTACATGTAATCTAGATTATTGACTGTAGTGCAAGTGGGGGACTGAAGGAAATATGCCCTAGAGGAAATAATAAAGTTATTATTTATTTCCTCATATCATGATAAATGTTTATTATTCATGCTAGAATTGTATTAACCGGAAACATAATACATGTGTGGATACATAGACAAACATACTGTCGAGAGTATGCCTCTACTTGACTAGCTCATTAATCAAAGATGGTTATGTTTCCTAACCATAGACATGTGTTGTTATTTGATTAATGGGATCACATCATTAGGAGAATGATGTGATTGACATGACCCATTCCGTTAGCTTAGCACTTGATCGTTTAGTATATTGCTATTGCTTTCTTCATGACCTATACATGTTCCTGTAACTATGAGATTATGCAACTCCCGTTTACTGGAGGAACACTTTGGGTGCTACCAAACGTCACAACGTGACTGGGTGATTATAAAGGAGTACTACAGGTGTCTCCAAAGGTACATGTTGGGTTGGCGTATTTCGAGATTAGGTTTTGTCACTCCGATTGTCGGAGAGGTATCTCTAGGCCTTCTCGGTAATACACATCACATAAGCCTTGCAACTAATAAGTTAGTTGTGAGATGATGTATTACGGAACGAGTAAAGAGACTTGCCAAGAATTTAGATTGAACTAGGTATTGGATCGACGATCAAATCTCGGGCAAGTAACATACCGATGACAAAGGGAACAACGATGTCGTTATGCGGTTTGACCGATAAAGATCTTCGAAGAATATGTAGGAACCAATATGGGCATCCAGGTTCCGCTATTGGTTATTGACCGAGAATAGTTTTAGGTCATGTCTACATAGTTCTCGAACCCGTAGGGTCCGCACGCTTAACGTTACGATGACAGTTTATTATGAGTTTATAAGTATTGATGTACCGAAGTTTGTTTGGAGTCCCGGATGTGATCACGGACATGACAAGGAGTCTCGAAATGGTCGAGACATAAAGATTGATATATTAGAAGCCTGTGTTTGGACTTCTGAATAGTTCCGGGTGAAATCGATTTTAGGAACACCGAGGTTACGGAACCCTCCTGGGGTCAATGGGCCTTAATGGGCCATAAGGGAGAAGAGGAGGGCCGGCCAGGGGCAGGCCTGCCCGTCCCCTAGTCCGAATAGGACAAGGAGAGGCGGCGCCTTCCTCTTCCCCTCCCCCAAGTCCTAATCCAACTAGGAAAGGGGAGTCCTACTCGGTGGGAGTAGGACTCCTCCGCGCCTCCTCCTCCTAGGGCTGGCCGCACCCCCTTGCTCCTTTATATCTGAGGCAGGGGGCACCCCATGACACACAAGTTGATCTGGATCGTTCCTTAGCCGTGCGGTGCCCCCTCCACCATATTCCACTTCGGTCATATCGTCATGAGCTTAGGTGAAGCCCTGCGCCGGTAGAGTCATATCGTCATGAGCTTAGGTGAAGCCCTGCGCCGTGGAGCATCATCATCGCCACCACACCGTCAGGCCGACGAACTCATCCCCGACGCTTTGCTGGATCGGAGTCCGGGATCGCCATCGAGCTGAACGTGTCAACTCGGAGGTGTCATGCGTTCGGTACTTGGATCGGTCGCATCGTGAAGACGTTCGACTACATCAACCGCGTTGTTATAATGCTTCCGCTTACGGTCTACGAGGGTACATGGACATACACTCTCCCCTCTTGTTGCTATGCCATCACCATGATCTTGCGTGTGCGTAGGAAATTTTTTGAAATTACTACGTTCCCCAACACTGGATACCCATGTTGGCTCCCACATGTTCCACGATGATCTCATCGGATGAACCACGATGTCAAGGACTCAATAGATCCCGTATACAATTCCCTTTGTCTAGCGGTATTGTACTTGCCCGAGATTCGATCGTCGGTATGCCGATACCTTGTTCAATCTCGTTACGGCAAGTCTCTTTACTCGTTCGTAACACATCATCCCGCGATCAACTCTTTGATCACATTGTGCACATTATGATGATGTCCTACCGAGTGGGCCCAGAGATACCTCTCCGTCACACGGAGTGACAAATCCAGTCTCGATTCGTGCCAACCCAATGTACACTTTCGGAGATACCATAGTGCACCTTTATAGCCACCTAGTTACGTTGTGACGCTTTGGTACACCCAAAGCATTCCTACGGTATCCGGAGTTGCACAATCTCATGGTCTAAGGAAATGATACTTGACATTAGAAAAGCTTTAGCATACTTAACTACGATCTTTGTGTTAGGCTTAGGATTGGGTCTTGTCCATCACATCATTCTTCTAATGATGTGATCCCGTTATCAACGACATCCAATGTCCATGGTCAGGAAACCGTAACCATCTGTTGGTCAACGAGCTAGTTAACTAGAGGCTTACTAGGGACATGGTGTTGTCTATGTATCCACACATGTATCTGAGTTTCCTATCAATACAATTATAGCATGGATAATAAACGATTATCATGAACAAGGAAATATGATAATAACTTATTTATTATTGCCTCTAGGGCATATTTCCAAAAGTCTCCCACTTGCACTAGAGTCAATAATCTAGTTCACATCGCCATGTGATTAACACTCACATGTCACATCGCCATGTGACCAACATCCAAAGAGTTTACTAGTGTCACTAAACTAGTTCACATCATCATGTGATTAAGACTCAATGAGTTCTGGGGTTTGATCATGTTTTGCTTGTAAGAGAGGCTTTAGTCAACGGGTTCCGCAACACTCAGATCCGTATGTACTTCGCAAAATCTCTAGATCATATTGTAAATGCTGCTTCCACGCTCCACTTGGAGTTATTCCAAATGGTTGCTCCACTATATGTATCCGCTTTGCTACTCGTAGTCATTCGGATAGGTGTTAAAGCTTTCGTCGATGCAACTCTTTACGTTGAACTCTTTATCACCTCCATAACCGAGAAACATATCTTTATTCCTTTAAGGATAATTTTGACCGCTATCTGGTGATCTACTCCTTGATCACCTTTGTACCCTCTTGCCAGGTATGTAGCAAGGCACACATCGTGCGGTACTTAGCATAGCATACCGTAGAGCCTATGTCCGAAGCATAGGGACGACCTTCGCCCTTTCTCTCTCTCTGCCGTGGTTGAGCTTTATCTCTTAACTTCATACCTTACAACTCAGCCAAGAACTCCTTTGACTGATCCATCTTGAACACCTTCAAGATCATGTCATGTTATGTGCTCATTTTAAAGTACCATTTAGCGTTTTTGATCTTTCCTCATAGATCTTGATTCTCTATGTTCAAGTATCTTTATCCAGGTTTTCTATTGAAAACACCTTTCAAATAACCCTATATGCTTTCCAGAATTCTACATCATTTCTCGATCAACAATATGTCAACAACATATACTCATCGTAAATTCTATAGTGCTCCCACTCACTTCTTTGGAAATACAAGTTTCTCATGAACTTTGTATAAACCCAAAATCTTTGATCATCTCATCAAAGCGCACATTCCAACTCCGAGATGCTTACTCCAGTCCTTAGAAGGATCGGTGGAGCCAGCATACCTTTAGCATCCTTAGGATCGACAAAACTTTTCTGATTGTATCACATACAACCTTTCCTTACGCACCGGTAAGGAAACTCGTCTTGACATCCATCTGCCAGATTTCATAAATGCAGCTAATGCTAACATGATTCCGACAGACTTAAGCATCGCTACGATGAGAAAATCTCATCGTAGTCAACTCTTTGTACTTGTGAAAAACTCTTCGCCACAAGTCGAGCTTCATAGACGGTGACATTACCGTCCCACGTCCGCCTTCTTCTTAAAGATCCATTTATCTCAATGGCTTGCCGATCATCGGGCAAGTCCACTAAAGTCCATGCTTTGTTCTCGATACATGAATCCTATCTCGATTTCATGGCTTCTAACCATTTTGTTCTCCATAGCTCGTGGGTTCATTGTTGTCTAGCAACATGACCTTCAAGACAGGATTACTGTACCACTCAAGTAGTACGCATCCTTGTCACCCCACGAGGTACGGTAGTGACTTGATCCGAAACTTCATGATCACTATCATAAGCTTCTACTTCAATTGGTGTAGGCACCACAGAACAGCTTCCCTGCCCTGCTACACACTAGTTGAAGTGACGGTTCAATAACCTCATCAAGTCTCCACCATGCTCCCACTCAACTTTCTCGAGACAAACTTTTCTCGAGAAAGGACCCGATTCAAGAAACAATCCCTATTGCTTTCGGATCTGAATTAGGAGGTATACCCAACTGTTTTGGGTGTCCTATGAAGATGCATTTTATCCGCTTTGGGTTCGAGCTTATCAACCTGAAACTTTTTCACATAAGCGTTGCAGCCCCAAACTTTAAGAAACGACAATTTAGGTTTCTCCAAACCATAGTTCAAACGGTGTCGCCTCAACGGAATTACATGGTGCCCTATTTTAAAGTGAATGCAGTTGTCTCTAATGCCTAACCCATGAACGATAGTGGTAATTCGATAAGAGACATCATGGTACGCACCATATCCAATAGGGTGCAACTATGATGTTCGGATACACCATCACACTATGGTGTTCCAGGCGGTATTAATTGTGAAACAATTTCCACAATGTCTTAATTATGTGCCAAAACTCATAACTCAGATACTCATCTCTATGATCATATCATAGACATTTTATCCTCTTGTCACGATGATCTTCAACTTCACTCTGAAATTACTTGAACCATTCAATAATTCAGACTTGTGTTTCATCAAGTAAATATACTCAAGATCTACTCAAATCATCCGTGAAGTAAGAACATAACGATATCCATCAAGGCCTCAAAGCACTCATTGGACTGCACACATCAAAATGTATTACTTCCAACAAGTTGCTTTCTTGTTCCATTTTACTGAAAACGAGGCTTTCAAATATCTTGCCGATGTGGTATGATTTGCATGTCTCAAGTGATTCAAAATCAATCGAGTCCAAACGGTCCATCTGCATGGAGTTTCTTCATGCGTATATACCAATAGACATGGTTCACATGTCTCAATCTTTTCAAAAACGACCGAGTCCAAAGATCCATCAACATGGAGTTTCTTCATGCGTTCTATACCAATATGACTTACATGGCAGTGCCACAAGTAAGTGGTACTATCATTACTATCTTATATCTTTTGGCATGAAAATGTGTATCACTACGATCGAGATTCAATCAACCATTCCTTTAGGTGCAAGACCAATGAAGGTATTATTCAAATAAACAGAGTAACCATTATTCTCCTTAAATGAATAATCAGACAAGCGATAGACATAATCCAATCATGTCTATGCTCAACGCAAGCACCAAATGACAATTATTCAGGTTTAATACTAATCTTGATGGTAGAGGGAGCGTGCGATGTTTGATCACATCAAACTTGGAAACACTTCCAACACATATCGTCACTCACCTTTAGCTAGTCTCCGTTTATTCCGTAGCTCTTTTATTTCGAGTTACTAAAACTTAGCAACCGAACCGGTATCTTAATACCCTGGTGCTACTAGGAGTACTAGTAAAGTACAAATTAACATAATGTATATCCAATATACTTCTATCGACCTTGCCAGCCTTCTCATCTACCAAGTATCTACGGTAATGCTGCTCCAAAGGCTGTTCCCCTTATTACGTAAGCACTTAGTCTCGGGTTTGGGTTCAACCTTGGGTTTCTTCACTAGAGCAGCAGCTGATTTGCCGTTTCATGAAGTATCCCTTCTTGCCCTTGCCCTTCTTCAAACTAGTGGTTTCACCAACCATCAACAATTGATGCTCCTTCTTGATTTCTACTTTCACGGTGTCAAACATCGCGAATACCTCAAGGATCATCATATCTATCCCTGATATGTTATAGTTCATCACGAAGCTCTAGCAGCTTGGTGGCAATGACTTTGGAGAAACATCACTATCTCATCTGGAAGATCAACTCCCACTCGATTCAAGTGATTGTTGCACTCAGACAATCTGAGCACAAGCTCAACGATTGAGCTTTTCTCCCTTAATTTGCAGGCTAAGAAAATCATCGGAGGTCTCATACCTCTTGACGTGGGCATGAGCCTGAAATCCCAATTTCAGCCCTCGAAACATCTCACATGTTCCGCGACGTTTCGAAACGTCTTTGATGCCTCAACTCTAAACCGTTTAACTGAACTATCACGTAATTATCAAAACGTGTATGTCCGACGTTCGTAACATCCACAAACGACGTTTGGGGTTGAGCTCACTGAGCGGTGCATTAAGGACATAAGCTTTCTACTGTCCGCATAATCGCTACTGTCAACTTTCAAGTATATTTTCTCTAGGAACATATCTAAACAGTGGAACTAAAGCGTGAGCTTACGACATAATTTGCAAAGATCTTTTGACTATGTTCAGGATAATTAAGTTCATCTTATGAACTCCCACTCGAATAGACATCCCTCTAGTCATCTAAGTGATTACATGATCCGAGTCAACTAGGCCGTGTCCGATCATCACGTGAGACGGACTAGTTATCATCGGTGAACATCTTCATGTTGATCGTATCTACTATACGACTCATGCTCGACCTTTCGTCTCTTGTGTTCCGAGGCCATGTCTGTACATGCTAGGCTCGTCAAGTCAACCTATGTGTTTCGCGTGTGTAAATCTGGCTTACACCCGTTGTATGTGAACGTTAGAATCTATCACACCCGATCATCACGCCGGTGCTTGAAACGAACTTTCGCATACGGTGCACAGTTAGGGGAACACTTTCTTGAAATTTTAATGAGCGATCATCTTATTTACTACCGTCGTTCTAAGCAAATAAGATGCATAAACATGATAAACATCACATGCAATCAAATAGTGACATGATATGGCCAATATCATATTGCTCCTTTTGATCTCCATCTTTGGGGCTCCATGATCATCATCGTCCGGCATGACACCATGATCTCCATCATCATGATCTCCATCATCGTGTCTCCATGAAGTTGTCTCGCCAACTTATTACTTCTACTACTATGGCTACCGGTTAGCAATAAAGTAAAGTAATTACAAGGCGTTCTTCAATGACACGCAGGTCATACAATAAATAAAGACAACTCCTATGGCTCCTGCCGGTTGTCATACTCATCAACATGCAAGTCGTGATTCATATTACAAGAACATGATCAATCTCATACATCACATATCATTCATCACATTCTTCTTGGCCATATCACATCACATAGCATACCCTGCAAAAACAAGTTAGACGTCCTCTAATTGTTGTTTGCATGTTTTACGTGGCTGCTATGGGTTTCTAGCAAGAACGTTTCTTACCTACGCAAAAACCACAACGTGATATGCCAATTGCTATTTACCCTTCATAAGGACCCTTTTCATCGAATCCGATCCGACTAAAGTGGGAGAGATTGGCACCCGCTAGCCACCTTATGCAACAAGTGCATGTCAGTCGGTGGAACCTGTCTCACGTGGAAATGCGTGTAAGGTCGGTCCGGGCCGCTTCATCCCACAATATCGTCGAAACAAGATTGGACTAGTAAGGGTAAGCATATTGAACAAAATCAACGCCCACAACTACTTTGTGTTCTACTCGTGCAAAGAATCTACGCAATAGACCTAGCTCAGGATGCCACTGTTGGGGAACGTAGCAGAAATTCAAAATTTTCCTACGTGTCACCAAGATCTATCTATGGAGAAACCAGCAACGAGGGGAAGGAGAGTGCATCTACATACCCTTGTAGATCGCTAAGCGGAAGCGTTCAAGAGAACGGGGTTGAAGGAGTCGTACTAAATGCGTGATCCAAATCACCGGAGATCCTAGTGCCGAACGGACGGCACCTCCGCGTTCAACACACGTACAACCCGGTGACGTCTCCCATGCCTTGATCCAGCAAGGAGAGAGGGAGAGGTTGAGGAAGACTCCATCCAGCAGCAGCACAATGGCGTGGTGGTGGAGGAGAAGCGTGGAAATCCTGCAGGGCTTCGCCAAGCATCGCGAGGGAGGAGGAGTACTTGGGAGAGGGGAGGGCTGCACCAGAACTTGGGTGCGGCTGCCCTCCCACCCCCCACATATATATAGGGGCAAGGGAGAGGGGGGCCGGCCCCCTCAGATCCAATCTGAGGAGGGGGCGGCGGCCAAGGGGGGGAGGAGTGCCTCCCAAGTCAAGTGGAGGCCCTCCCCTTAGGGTTTTCCCTCCCATGCGCATGGGCCTTGGGGGCTGGTTCCCTGGCCCATTAAGGCTAGGGCGCCCCCTACAGCACATGCTGCTGTATTGGACATGGTGGAACAATTTCCGGACCTCCGCACCCTCCGAATCCTCCGAACCTTCTCGAAGCTTCCTGGTACAATACCGAAAACCCGAACTTTCCCGGAACCCGAACAACAACTTTCCATATATAAATCTTTACCTCCGGACCATTCTGGAACTCCTCGTGACATCCGGGATCTCATCCGGGACTCCGAACAACATTCGGTAACCACATACAAACTTCCTTTATAACCCTAGCGTCATCGAACCTTAAGTGTGTAGACCCTACGTGTTCGGGAACCATGCGCATACATGACCGAGACGTTCTCCGGTCAATAACCAACAGCGGGATCTGGATACCCATGTTGGCTCCCACATGTTCCACGATGATCTCATCGGATGAACCACGATGTCAAGGACTCAATAGATCCCGTGATACAATTCCCTTTGTCTAGCGGTATTGTACTTGCCCGAGATTCGATCGTCGGTATGCCGATACCTTGTTCAATCTCGTTACGGCAAGTCTCTTTACTGCTCCGTAACACATCATCCCGCGATCAACTCTTTGATCACATTGTGCACATTATGATGATGTCCTACCGAGTGGGCCCAGAGATACCTCTCCGTCACACGGAGTGACAAATCCTACCTCGATTCGTGCCAACCCAATGACACTTTCGGAGATACCAGAGTGCACCTTTATAGCCACCCGATTGCCAGGACGTTTGGTACACCCAAAGCATTCCTACGGTATCCGGGAGTTGCACAATCTCATGGTCTAAGGAAATGATACTTGACATTAGAAAAGCTTTAGCATACGAACTACGATCTTTGTGCTAGGCTTAGGATTGGTCTTGTCCATCACATCATTCTTCTAATGATGTGATCCAGTTATCAACGACATCCAATGTCCATGGTCAGGAAACCGTAACCATCTGTTGATCAACGAGCTAGTTAACTAGAGGCTTACTAGGGACATGGTGTTGTCTATGTATCCACACATGTATCTGAGTTTCCTATCAATACAATTTATAGCATGGATAATAAACGATTATCATGAACAAGGAAATATGATAATAACTTATTTATTATTGCCTCTAGGGCATATTTCCAACACTTTTCATCGTCAGACTCGGGGTCCTTGGTACTATCAGAATCGGCATACTTAACCAGAGCAGCCATAAGTGTTCCCATGTCATTGCAATGACGCTTGAGCCGTGCCAACTTCGGTTTCAAAGGCTTAAACCGGCAATTACCCTCCAATGTTATAACCGCCGAGTCAGCATTGATGCGGTCCGATGAATGCGAGATCTCTGAAACCCGGCGCGCCCAATGGGTTGTTGACTCGCCTTCTTCCTGGACGCAGACAGCTAAATCCACAATTGACATGGGTTGCTTGCACGTGTCCTTGAAGTTTGCTATAAACCGGGCTTTTAACTCGTCCCATGACCCAATGGAGTTAATCGGTAAACTTTTCAGCCAAGTGCGAGCCGTTCCGTCCAACATCATAGTGAAATACTTCCCACATGCCACTTCATCCACATCCAAAGATCTCCATAGCCATCTCATAACTTTCAACCCATGACTCAGGGGGTAAATCGGTGGTGTAATTAGGCACCTTAAGTGGGCCCTTGAAATCCTTGGGCAGCCGCACGTTACGCAAAGCCGAGGTGAGACAGGGCACTCCCCAAGAGCTGAAAGTAAGACCTCGTTCCACGGAAGTCGCCGACGAACCGGAGTGAGCCGACGGTCTTGTGCTGCTAACTCGGCTTCTCGACGCCGCTCTACCGTTATCCACCACATCCACGAGCATTTGCACCGCCACGCTGGATTAGGCCTCGAGGGCGCCACGGTTTCGCAGCATCGCTTGACACGGCCGGTTCATCAATGTGTCTACTGTAACTCCGGCTCGGGCGTGGGGTTGAATGGATTCTGTCTCAAATATATGAATAAGCCTGCTGCTGAACCATAGCCGTTTGAAGAAGATCCCTAGCACGACGTGTTTCAACCGCCGCTGGGGACTCACCCTCCATTGGAATAGCTGCCAATCGTGACGCTGTAGCGATCATGCTATCCAAAGGGGTGGAGAAGTGACCCGGCAGCACCGGTACATACTGCGGCGGGTCATGGGTCCGTCACCCGTGGCTGATCTGGTGCTCCTGTCCCTGGTGCTTCAATCCGGTTTACTGCTGCCGGATTACTAGTTCCCGCTCCTGGCGTGTCGAAGAGATTCATTGCTTCATAAACCGGTGGCAGTCAAGACCGATGCCTTTTTCGCAAAGACGCCGCTTGAAGCGTTCTAATCCAGCATGAGCCGGTAATTTTCTGCCCGAATCCATTGTGCATGTGCATCTAAAGCGGCCCGCTCTTCAGCCATCCTGGTTTGCTCAGCTACCAAGTCCTCCTTAGCCTGAGCTATCGGATCTCGTAGCTTTGCAACCCCCACGTTATGCTGATCTTCAGTATCCGTGGTAACCCCTGCAGTCAGTAGAGTCATCCAGGCGTCCAGTAAACCGGACAAGATTTGGGCCGGCCGGCGCGCGGGGCCTCCTGCCCCAGCTGCTGATCCGGAAATCACCGCTACCGCAGCTGAAGATTGCAACGTGGGCTGCGTACCGGCCATGAAGATCGCAACCCGGTTCGGCGGTTCAAGGGGGTCCGAAATATTGTCGCCATCGGAACAGCCCCCAAACCGGTCATCTTGCAGTTGGTACAGTGACTCGGTCTCACCGGTGGACAACTCGCCATCTGAATAAACGACTGTCTCACCATCGACAATGTTCAGTTCGCACCATTGATGAATGCTACGAACGCATGCTTCATGGCGGGCTGATCCCGGGCAGGACTTGCACGCTGAGCCGTCTCGATGAGGTCGGTGCAGATGTCCGACTCAGGGCCCGGTTTGCCGATCTTGCCTATGAAGACGTGAATTCCTCCAAAGGGGACCCGGTACCAGACTCGATTGAGCCGCATCGGGGCCCCGCCCACGTGTCGATGTAGAGCTTGCCGCGATGACTCTTGGTCATCCGGCCCACGGCGTATCCCTTGAGTCCTTCGAAGTTGCCCTTTAAAAACTCGAAACCATCGTGCGATAGCCCCATGGTGGGGGCCAACTGTCGTGGTTTTGTCACGGCAGATGTCCTAGTGTGAGGACTTAGTCATGGAGCCATCGTAACGAGATTAGCTTAAAGGGGTTAGACCGGACAAAGGACACGGGGAGTTTATACTGGTTTCGCCCCTTGCGGTGAAGGTAAAAGCCTACGACCAGTTGTGGTGGAATTGATGGGGTCTCGATGATCAGGGAGCGAATCCGCTTTACCTGGCTCTCGAGTTGTTGTTTCTTGTCCCTGAACCGCCGTCGGGTCGTCCCTTTATATACACAGGTTGACGCCCGGCAGTTTACAGAATCCCGACGCCGGCTCATACACGTGTCCTGCTCGGTTTTTATCTTCCCCTACCTTACAATACAAGTTACATATTATATGGCAGTTTATATCTACGGGCCCTAATCTACCTTTGGGCCTTGGGCCTTTAAGCCTCTGTAGTAAAGCGCCATAATCTTTGTCTTCATGGGCTTCAATGCGCATGATTCCTTATGAGTATAACCCGGCCCCTCCTGGACGGTTTATACTCAATAGTTATATCCCCAACACATCCCATGAGTGAGTTGATGCAAGCCATGTACTAGAGAGGAAAGCCGGTTTTGTTTGAGCTCAAGCCTTTGGCCGTTTTGCAACGAAGGCCAGTGTACCTTGATGTAGCCCCCGAGGTTGTTTGAAGGATCTTGGGATGCAACACCTAAACCGGCCCAAACATTATGATGCAGCCCACGAGTCAGGTAAATAGGGAGCTTAATAACTTAATATATTTGGAAACTAGTAGCCATGGATGGAGCCACAATACAAAATGGGTGCGCAACTTCTTTTTATGTAAAAAATGGGTGTACATCTTTAATTTTGTCTCTCTCCAAGAACATGTTAGATCATTCTAATTAATCGAGATAATACTAATCTTGAAATATGCATCCCATTTTTGTAATAAACCTGGTTCCGCCACCCCTGGTGGTCTAGTACTACATGAAAAACCGTGTGTCACACACAGAACTGTACGTGAAAAGATCTAGTCCCCCGGGAGGTTAAAACACAAGTGGTTAGGGTTAGCCAGGCGAACAGGAGGCAGTGGGTCCCTTTGTCGCTGCCGACGCCACCGCTAGTTTCCTCTTCCTTCGATGGCTGCTCCGGCGGTGGGAGGAAGGGGGAATCTCATATCTATGCGTCGGGTGTGTTCTCGGTAGGGTTGGGGCTGAGAAAGTCGTTGTCGAGGCCGTCACGGTGGCGACGCGCCTGGATAGATTTGCCCGGGCTCCGTTCACGATCGAGTGGGGCTCTCACCTCGTCTAGGAGTCAGCAAGGTTGGGGATCCTCGGATCGTGTAGAGATCGTGGGCTATGGTGTGTGGAGGTCGACCGACACTGGGCGGGGTTGGTCCTCTGATGGGCGGTAGTTGTGTGGAGACGAAGATTCTTCTTCCTCCTTGTAAGTATGTTTTCCTATTGTTGTTCTTCCTACTTTGTGATGTTGCTGGATGGATTTTTTCTTTGTTCGGTAGTTGGCCCGGCCGCGGCATTGGAACCCGATCGTAGTTCTCTTCTTTCTGGAAGGGGCACATACAACGGTACTCAGAGCCATAAATGACGAAGGCCAGTGCAGGTGTGTTAGATGCACATGTGTGTCTTTGCGATGAAGGGGGGGGGGGGGGGTTACACCATGGTTGAAGATGATGACCTTATGTTAATAGATTCTTACGTTAGATTCTCCGTCTCGAAATACTTGTTATCAAAATGAATGAAACGGGATGTATCTAGATGTATATTAGTTCTAGATACATCCCTTTTTAACATGTTGGATGACAAGTATTTTCGTACGGAGGGAGTAGGAGTCTTCCCGCAAGGTTTAGGGACGCTGATACAAAGCTTTGGAGATCTTCATGTTTTATTGCTTGTCTTAGGGTACTTTATATTTTTCCGGTTCATTACGTATGTGTTAGGTGTGCTTATACGGGATAAAGACATTGTAGTATTATTCATGATTCGAATATAAGCATACTTTCCAAAAAAAAACATTCGAGACGGGTCGTATGAAATTTTTTTGCAAATCAACGCGTGCGCGGGGAAGCGCGTTCCGACCGTTGGCACACGCGGAGCTCGAGGCACCAAAGCAAGTGTCCGTTGGTTCGTCGTGGCCCCTCTCCTCTCTCTTCCACAAGGTTGGCTTCGTGGAATCTCGCCTTGGCGGGAGGTTATTTTCTTTTCCCGCCTCCCCACCGTTGGACGTCTCAAGCGTGGCTGGCTACGTGAAGGGTCTGGTCGTCCAGGCCTGCAGTGCAGTGCAGTGAAGAGGCATGCTCATATGAGCATGACCAGACGTGCCAGCCAACGGTGCTCGCCTCGACCGGCGTGAGCACGCCGTCTCTTGCCTGTGACCTCCCCAGTCCAGATGTGTATTTTATCGTTTCAGCTCTTTTGACATGCATATTTTATGTCTCGGCACTACTACTCCTACTCCTACGACCAGTCTGGCTCGAGGTCATCTCGCCTGACAGCCACCGGCATGCCCAAAGCCAGTACTACACACAAAAAAGATCTCGGATAGTGGTCTGAGTTGTTTTGCAATTCTCACCTAGCGCGACATGTACATGTGCAAAGCGTCTTATGCCCAACTCTACCAGATCTCATATTCCGTGTTACAGACGAGTAAAATTTTGTCACCTATCCGATCCCCTAAACCGAATAGAGTAGGATAATTTTGACTCTGCCTCCTATCTTTCTAGAAGAAAAAAAAATTGAACCGAGTTTAATTGCAATCAATTAGAAGAATAAAGAAGAATTGCTGCATTTCGTAACTGATTTTTTCTCTTTTTATTTCGTTTCTCCGGCGCCTGTATTTACTCGGTCGCTACCGCTTGGAAGAAAAAAGCATCCTCCCCCGTTGCCTCATCCACACCACTCCCACGCCACATTTACGCTAGTGCCATCCTCCCCGCACTTCCCGGTCACCACCCGCCACTGCGGACACTCCGTAGACCCTGCTGCGGTCCTCGCCCATCAGGAGTTGAGTCTCTCTTGCGCCGCCACTGGCACATAATAGACAGATCTATGGCCGCCGCTGCCGCCGTGGGATTTGTCGCATCCGGTCGCCGGCGACGGCGCCTTTGTCATGGATTGGTTGGGTACCAAACTGCACAACCCCGACAACACATCTTGTGTCGCATGCAGGTATGGCCTCTTACTCTAGCCGCTCGGATCCTACTCGTCGGCGGTTCGTCCACAAAGACATGTTCGGCCGTCGGCCTAGCTCGGCACTGGCCAAACAACTCATCGGCTCCCCATTAACAGTCATAAAGTGCGACGACTTCCCGTGGCAGGTGGTGCGCGGAGTTTCGATGTGTGTTCTTCAAATGCAAAAAAAATAGGGTAAGTGCGAGTTTTGATTCGGTTGTTCATCGGATTCAGTGCAATTTGTAGCTCACTGTTTGCTCAAAATTGTGTGTAGCATGGATGCAAGTTTTAATATTGAAAAGAAGATTAAATCGATAAATTTGATATATGTTCGTGCACACTCTGCTAGAGTAGAGACTAGAGATGAGATTAGATGCGACGCAATATCGAATTCGTTGGAACCGGAGAAGAAAGCAGTGTGCAAGCTCGAGAAGCCAATATAGAGAATCAACAATGAAGAGATAGAGAAAATATTAATCCAACTAGTACGAACAGTTATGAAAGTTGAATAACAATTAAAGTGTCTAATTGTGGTTCAAAATGTGTTCAGTTAAATAAAGAAGTAATGGAAAATATTTTGATGGCCGAAAATGAAATGCAAATGCAAAAGTTTACCCAGTTACATTTAGTCATCGGTTATATCCGGCCAAAACTTAGTGAAGTAAATATACTTCACTAAGGTTTACTCAGCCGGATCCTGCTCTATTTTTTCGTGATCGGTTAGACTTGGCCTTAGAGCATCTACAAGCAAATTAGGCAAATCTGACACCTTAAAACATCCCTCGGATCCTCCGAGTGCAACCTCTAACAGTGGCAGATTCATAAAAAGTCCTACCGGACAGCCACGCTTATCATAACTAGACCCAAAAATTCATGCAAATCCATGGACATCAATCATATCAATTATTAGCACAAATTCATCACAATTGAACAATGCAAGAAAGCAGCCAAAATAAAATTCAACATCTGAATCACAGCTGACTAACATGATGAATCACTCTGTGCCGCGTGTTCTCTCACGGCCGTCATCCATGTCACATCCGTTGTTCCGGTCGTAGCTCTTGATCTTCTTTTTTTTTCCCTCAAGCTACTTCTTGCCTTATGCATCCGAAAGACTTGTGTCCGCCAACATTATTCTCAAAACCTCGGTGTCTTGAGCAAGCTGAAACATCTCCTTCTAAGGCTTTGTTGATCCAAAAGTCCGGGCTTTCTCGAGCCCGCATTTGACACACGACTCTTCGTTCTCCAACTCTTCCTTCGCCCTCTAGATCCGCAACTTGTGTCTCCTGGTCCCAATACATCCTCTCTTTTTGCTCATCCAAAATGAGTTTGTGCCTCTTCTCTTTCTTCACCTTCCCTGTGGAAAAAATGTCAGTCCATGAGGTGGGCATTTTGGTAGCCGTAGCGTCACGGGCGGCCCTCCACTTCTCCCACTTACTTTCCATCACTTGTTGATCATTCATTAGCTCGGTGGCTCGGACATCTCTTCATCATCAAATCCAATGGATTGCTGCGAGCTTGAGCCACCATTTTGGTTTGCAGTTTAGTTTCATCCAACAATGGCTAAAACCGAATGTTTTTTCTCTGTGTTGTTGATATAAAGTGGCCGCCAACACCATCTATCAAACCATAAATAAATCATGAGAACGCGGCATAAAAACTAGCAATGGAAATCATGACAAGGCGAAGCAATCCAACTTACGTGACTTGCGACTCCTAAATTATCCAGGATTTTCTTCCATGTCACTTGTAATTGTGGTGGGTGTAGTTGCCGACCTCTTGGTCTAGTGTTGTGTGCCGCGAGGCGTCGTAGTATCAGTCATCTTGGTTTTTCTTTTGTGTCACGAATAAATCCTCATGGTGTATTCTAGAAAAGAAGTATTTTAAAAATAATATTAGGCCAACTCCACCGCGCGACCCTATCATGTCCGCCCCCGTCCGTTTGGGGTAAAAGGGACAAAGAGACGGCCCAACGCGCGGGTGCAAACGGACTTTTGTCCGCTTTGTGTCCGCTTTCGACCCATCTGCGGCCCAAGTTTGCGCCGCTTTTGGGGTAAAACGGACACCACGCGGATGCGCGGGTCGTCTGCGCGTGTCCTCCCCTGGCCCGCCCGTCGGTGGCACAGGACGGGCCTTTTTCTATCCGCCCCCCTCCCTCCCTCCAGCCGCATCCACTCCACTCTTCCCCTCTCTTCCCCTCGCCGCCGCCGGCCGCCCGTTGCCATTGCAGCCGTGCTGTGACGCCCCTGATTCAATCGTACACTAATCATGCACGCAAATGTGTACGATCAAGATCAGGGACTCACGGGAAGATATCACAACACAACTCTAAAACATAAATAAGTCATACCAGCATCATAATACAAGCCGTGGGCCTCGAGGGCTTGAATACAAGTGCTCGATCATAGACGAGTCAGCGGAAGCAACAATATCTGAGTACAGACATAAGTTAAACAAGTTTGCCTTAAGAAGGCTAGCACAAACTGGGATACAATCGAAAGAGGCGCAGGCCTCCTGCCTGGGATCCTCCTAACTACTCCTGGTCGTCGTCAGCAGGCAGCACGTAGTAGTAGGCACCTCCAGTGTAGTAGGAGTCGTCGTCGACGGTGGCGTCTGGCTCCAGGGCTCCATCGTCTGGTCGCAGCAATCGGGTAAAGAAAGGGGGAAAAAAGGGGGAACAAGGCAACCGTGAGTACTCATCCAAAGTACTCGCAAGCAAGGAGCTACACTACATATGCATGGATATATGTGTAAAGGGCCATATCAAGGATCGGACTGCAGAATGCCGTAATAAGAGGGGATATCTAATCCTGTCGAAGACTACGCTTCTGCAGCCTCCGCTTTGCAAAGACGTAGAAGAGAGTAGACTGAAGTCCTCCAAGTAGCATCGCATAGCATAATCCTACCCGGCGATCCCCTCCTCGTAACCCTGATAGAGAGCGACCACCGGGTTGTATCTGGCACTTGGAAGGGTGTGTTTTATTAAGTATCCGGTTCTAGTTGTCATAAGGTCAAGGTACAACTCCAAGTCGTCCTGCTATCAAGATCACGGCTATTCGAATAGATTAACTTCCCTGCGGTGCACCACATAACCCAACACGCTTGATCCCATTTGGCCGGACACACTTTTTCGGGTCATGCCCGCCGCGGAAGATCAACACGCCGCAGCCCCACCTAGGCACAACAGAGAGGCCAGCACGCCGGTTCAAACCTAAGCGCACAGTGGTGGGCCCATCGCCTTAGCACACCTGCACGCTATGAACGCGGCCGAAGCGTAACTAGCCCCTTAATACAAGAGCAGGCTTATGCGTTCCAATCCGGCCGCCGCCGCCGCAAGGCCACGAAGTGCTTCAGCTGATACCACGACGTCGAAAGTGCCCATAATCGCTCCCACGTAGTTGGTTAGTGCGCATGCACCAAATGGCCAGACTCAGATCAAATACCAAGAACTCGTTAAGCGTGTTAAGTATCTGCGAACGCCGAACAGGGCCAGGCCCACCTCTCTCCTAGGCGGTCTCAACCTGCCCTGTCGCTCCGCCTCAAAGATCCACTTGCGGGTGCTCCACAAGCCGACCCGACTTTAGTCACCACATGTATCATGTATATAGTATATAGTATATACCCGTGATCACCTCCCGAGTGATCACGACCCGATAGTATAGCACGGCAGACGGACAAGAATGTATGGCCACAGATGGAATACTAGCATCCTATACTAAGCATTTAGGATTGCAGGTAAAGGTAACAACAGTAGTAGCAAGGACAGGCTATGCATCAGGATAGGTATAATGTAGCAGTAACATGCTACACTACTCTAATGCAAGCAGTATAGAGTAGAATAGGCGATATCTGGTGATCAAGGGGGGGGGGCTTGCCTGGTTGCTCTGGCAAGAGAGAGGGGTCGTCAACTCCGTAGTCGAACTGGGCAGCAGCAGCGTCGGTCTCGGTGTCTAGCGGAAGAAGAGGGGGAAGAAACAATGAATATTTAAGCAAACAGGTGCATGACGATGCATGACAAAGCAAAGCGTGATGCTAGGTGTGCCCTAACGCGGTATGAGGTGATACCGACGAAGGGGGGAAGCATCCGGGAAAGTATCCCCGGGGTTCCGCGTTTTCGGGCAGAGGAGCCGGAGGGGGAAAGTTGCGAGTTTGATATGTTAGGGGTGTGTGGTGGATGAACGGCTTGTGTATCCGGGTTCGTCTCGTCGTTTTGAGCAACTTTCATGTACAAAGTATTTTTCATCCGAGTTACGGATTAATTTATATTAATTTTTCAAAGTTTTTAATTATTTTTGGAATTAACAGAATTAATTAATTGGAAATGCCATTATGATGTCAGCATGACATCAGGGTGATGTCAGCAGTCAACAGAGAGTTGACTTGGTCAAACTGACGCGTGGGTCCCGGTTGTCATTGACTTAGGTTAATAAAACATGATTAGTTAGTTTAAAAGTGATTAGGTTAATTTAACAGACCTAATTAAGTTAACTAATTAAGTAATTAATTAATTATTATTATTTTAATATATATATTATATATATATTTTTTCTAAACCGTTCTGGGGCTAGGCCCCACATGTCATTGGCCCGATGGCCATAGTGGAATTCAGTCGCGGGCACCGCTACAAAGGCCATGATTCTGGCTGGGGTGCCCGACCCGACGAGGGCACGGGCACGGAGGGGCAGGCGCCGGAGATGGCACCGGCGAGGCCATATCGGAGCAGCACCGGGGCTAGGCAGCGCAGGCTGGAGGGGAGGGGTGGCGCGACCGGGCCGGTGCGGGGCAGCACGGCGATGCGGGACCCGAACGGCGCGGACGCTGGTGAACGGCGCCCGCAGTGGAGCAGCAGCAGCAGCAGGGCTGCACGGCAGGGGGAAGAGCGGCGGCAGGGGCGGCCAACGTGCCGCCATGGCGTAAGCGCACGGGAGGCGTCGGGGCGAGGCCACGCGCGGTGGCGCGGCCAAGCGAGGGAGGAAGGAGAGGAAGGGGCGTGACGGCGGCGGGCAAAGGCTGCCGCGGGTGGACGGGAGCTCGGGCGAGGCTGGCGAGGCCAGCAGAGAGCAGGGGGCGCGAGGGCGGCCAGCGCGGGCGCGCTGCCGACGTGGTGAGCGCGGGCGAGGAGAGAGAAGAGGCCGGGCCTCACCATGGGTCGAGGGGTTCGAGGCAGTGGGCTCGGTGGAGGTCGGGGAGGGCCGTTGTGGAGGGGGACGGGGACGGCGTCGACGAGGAGGAGGCAGGCCGGCGATGGAGCGCTCCGGCGAGGACGAGCTCCGGGCGCGTCAGGCGTGCGGCGAGGGGCGCCGTTGCCCTGGGTGGCTGGTCGGGGAGGATGAGAGGACGGGCGGCGCTGTGGTGGCGGCGGGCGGTCCCGGCGTAGGAGTGGTCAAGGCGTGGGGACGTTGATCGATCTCGATCCAGATCGGATCGGGAGGGGGGGAAGTGGCGACGTGGGGAGCAAGTGGGAGCGAGTGGGGAGGGGGTTAGGGTTTCGGTGCCCCCTGGAGGGGTTATTGGCCTGGGTCTGGGCCGGCCTGGTGGCCAGCTGGGCCGGTTGGCCCATCGGGTGGGGGAGGGTTCTCCTTTTCTCTTTTCCTTTTTTTTTGTTTGCTTTAGTTTTACTTTTTGTTATTTTTCTTTTCTGTTTTATTTTAGTTACACATTAATTTTAGTTTAGTAAAATATGACTATAGCCCCTAAAATAACGTTTCAGAACAATCCACTACTGTAATAAGTTTTGGCCCGATATAAAATAGTTTAGTATTTTATAAAATACCAAAGGCGTTTAAATAGTGGTTTTTGCTACTGTTTAAATCATTTTAGAGTATTTAAACATTTTATAAAAGTGTGGTTTCTCCAACATAATTACCTATGCATTAGGCGGATCACTCCGAACATTTTAGTTTTAATATTTGAAAACTTTTATTGTTTGATTGATTTTGAATTTGAATTTGAATCGGTTTCGAACTAACACGAGGTTAGCAACAGTAACCGAGGTGACGTGGCATCGTTAACGCGATTACTGTAGCCTAATTATCCGGCGTCACATCGCAACTCGGACGCTGGCTGTTTAGCCCTTCCTCTCGTCGCCGCCGAGCTACCCAAGCACGGTCACCTTGTTTGCGCACCCGCCGGATTTGGGGCGGATCCGTCGGTCTTGAGCTCGCCGGCTGTGGGAGGCCGGGCCGCCATGGACTGGCCGGGCACCTCGCCGGAAGGCCCTGGCAGGGCTGCAAGGCCACATGCAGGCAGTGGCTCGCCCTCTAACCGCTCGGATCTGCACCGTCGGTGGTCCGCCGGCAGTTACGCGAATGGCGGCCGGCTGGGCTCGGTGCTTGCCCAAAAGCTCGTCGGCGCACTGTTGCCCCTCATCAAGTGCGATCACTGCCCAAGGGTGGTCGTGGCGCCAGGTTCACAACGCCGGAGCATCCCGGATGGGTGTACATCAAGTGCTTAAACGATGGGGTATATGCTCTTTTAGCTTCGGTTTGTGCTCTTGGATTAGACTAGTGGTGCTAACTTGAAGTTTTATTGTGTAGAACGGATGCAAGTTTTGGTATTGGGAAGAAGAGTACATCGATATGTTGATAGAGCGAAATGTAGTGCATGTTCGTGCACTTTTAGCTAGCCTAGAGGCTTTAGATGAGACAAGTACACTTGTTGCTAGATTAGAGGCTAGGCACGATACTACGTGTGAAGAAGCAACAAGGCACGATACTACGTGTGAGGAAGCAACGTCGGCTTCTGGCTTGAAGAAGAAAGGAGGATGCAACGTTGTGCCTCCTCCACAGATCAACAATGAGTGCATCGAGAAGGCCCTAACCCAACTCAAGGGAGCAGTTATGAAAGTTGGGTATCTTCTCAAATGTATTCTTGTGGTTCTTGTTTTCTTTGGCCTTGCTTTACTATTTAAAATGTGATGATGTATTGTCATGTACCAAAAATGAATGATAAAATAAGTTTAAGGACTTGCAAAGAAATATACGCGGATAGGATGGGGCAAATGGATGCGGCCGCGCGCTGGACGCACGGCGAGCGCATCCCAGGACAGGCCCGGACACGACCCCAAATCCCTAACCAAACGTACAGAAACCGGACAAAACAGACGTCCGTTTGGGGTCGCGCGCGGTGGAGTTGGCCTTAGTGTAACAAATGTCTGCATGGTGATCGGGTTGAAGCCGAGATCAAATTACACAACTCCAAATCACTCTCCAAGACTCCAAGTCATATTGCTAGTACTCCTCGAGCGCCGCGCCATGGGATGAGCAGCGACAGTGGTACTCTCCAAGACTCCAAGTCATATTGCTAGTACTCCTCAGAGCATCTCTAGTGGAACGTGTAAATTTGGACGTGTATATCTCCATATACACGTCCATATACACCTTGCTAAATTATACACCTCCCAGTTTTTCAGTGGAACGTGTAAATTTGGACGTGTATATTCCAATGGCTATATTTTCAAACGGCTATATTTCCAACGGCCATATTTCCGATCTATATAAACCACTCCTACCACCTCTTCCAGCACACTTCTCTTCTCACCTAGATTTTCTATCGCTTCTCACGCAACACAATGAACACATCCACTTGGGACATGAGTTCTTCGTCATCTTCATCTGGCGACGATGAACTCATACTTGCAGCATTCACGAGCACGAGGAGGAAGAGAGGAAGAACGCTCGACGCCATGGCGGTTCCAAGCATGGACGTCAGTCAATCGATCGAGGAAGAGATGCCGGATTTCTTCTTCTATGGGATGACTACTTCAAAGAAGTTCCTCGCTTTCCCGAACATTTGTTTCGACGAAGGTTCGTAATTAGTACACTTCTCTACTTTGGTCCTTTTTTCATTTCCCTGTCTCATTTAATTTTTATGCACAGATTTAGGATGTCGCGTACTTTGTTCAACCGCATAGCTGATGGTATACTTGAGCATGACTATGATGATTATTTTACACAAAAAAGAAGTGCTTCTGGAGCTCTTGGGTTACATCCTTTGCAAAGATGACCATGGCGATGCGGATACTAACATATGGAATAGCAGGTGATTATGTTGATGAGTACATCCGGTCCGCTGAGTCTACTAATTTAGAGTCTTGCAAGAAATTTGTGATCAAAATTTGTGAAGTTTTTGGGGAAAAGTACCTGAGATCTCCAAATGAAGAAGACATTGCTAGGTTACTTGAAATAGGGGAGGAAAGAGGATTTCCCGGTATGTTAGGGAGCATAGATTGCATGCACTGGGGGTGGAAAAATTGCCCCAAAAAATGGCATGGCATGTTTAAAGGCCATGTGAGCGAGCCCACTATGATTTTGGAAGCAGTTGCTTCACAAGATCTTTGGATTTGGCATGCTTATTTTGGTTTACCAGGGTCTCTGAATGATATAAATGTTCTTCAACGTTCTCCTGTTTTTACAAAGCTAGCCGAAGGCCAAACTCCTCCAGTGAATTATAGCATCAATGGCCATCAAGACACAATGGGGTATTACCTTGCAGATGGTATCTATCCACGGTGGGCAACATTTGTGAAGAGCATTTCAGCTCCAACTAGCAGAAAGCAAAAACTTTTGCCAAGAAGCAAGAGGGGCTAGGAAAGATGTGGAACGAGCCTTTGGAGTTCTGCAATCCCGTTTTGCCATTGTTCGTGGACCTGCTAAAGGATGGAAACGTAAAGAAATCACTGATGTCATGAAAGCTTGTGTCATAATGCACAATATGATAGTTGAAGAGGAGCGACAAACTGGTCGGCAAAGCTGCACTTTTGAGGCAATGGGAGAAAGAGTCACAGTCTCTCGTACTCATGCGGAAGAACTGAGCTCTTTTATTCAGATGACTAATCGGATTAGAAATTTCGATGAACATGATCAGCTTAAACTTGATCTAATTGACCATGTCCGCAAAAGTTTGGAAACGAGTGATGTAATCCATGTCTTTGTAATGCAGCTATCAATAAAAATATTTATGCAATGAGTGATGTAATCCATGTCCTCAACTAGCGTAAAGCAATAAATAGTTCTTACAACTACAACATATAGCTCACATTACCCTAGGCCATGAAAGCAAGGATCTCCTTCTGCTTAGCTAGGTAGAACTGCTTTTGAACATCAGTCATACCACTTGTGTCGATGAGCATGACCCTCTCATCTAATTCAAACTGTCTCCGTGCATCCTCCCTCTCGTTTCGTGCATCCTCATTCTTTTTGAGTGCAATCTCCTCTTTTCGCAATTCCAATTGCTGTGCGTAGCAAGCATTTCTTGCCGCCTCTTTGATCTCATCCTTCTCTAGCTTTGCTGCCCACACAGTTTCTAATGACAGCCTGCAAGCACTGTCATCAGCTTTACCTCTCTTGTCCCTCTTCACACCATCAGGTCTTTTCTCATGTTCAAGAGCATCAGTGTGTATCGAGGTAGCATCAGTACGTACCGAGGATGCATCAGCAGGATCATTGGTGGCTGTGCCTGGACTTGCATCAATGGTCTTCTTTTGTTTCTTAAGAGAAGTTTCAACTTCTCTTGTCTGCCACTTTGGATACTTCGAAAACTCTACATAGCAATGCATCAGTGTGAAAGGCTTCTTTTTTTTAAGATCCATTTCCTTGAACAAAATGTGTGCATCGTTTGTCTGCACATATAAATATGTTGTTAAAATAAGCACAACACATATAGAATATTGCACATCACATATAGAATTACAAGAAAGGCGCATACCTTTTCTTGTATAGTCCTTCCGCTTTCTTGCCTATTTAAAATCTGCTGAAGGCAACCACAAAATTTAGAGGTCTCTCTGTTAATCGTTGTGTAACGGCAATTGATTGCATTAGCATTACGCTCCGCCATGATGATTCCTTGTGTGTGTTGTAGTACTCTGAAATTCTATCCCAATAAGCATCTCGGTTTTGATCTGTCCCAACAATATCCAAACTTGTATTTGCCCATGCTGCTATGAGAACCTTGTCCTCATCACTAGACCAATTTTTGCCTTTGTTGGATTTTCCTTTCTCTGTTATTGCAAAACGATGCTGAGTTGATGGAGTTGCCTGCTCTCCAATTGGACTATCCGGTTGTGTTTGTGTGTAACCAAAACCAAGGGTGTCCAAAAAGCTTTGGTCAGTATCCATCTGCAAGCAACCAATGCACAGCTATTTTAGACAACAAGAAGACATCTACTCCCTCCGTTCCCGAACAATGACTATATACGGAGCAAAATGAATGAATCCACACTCTAAAATATGTCTACATGCATCCGTTAATTAATCCACACCCAAACAATAACTATATATGGAGCAAATATGTGTAAATACATAGCACTACTACTCCCTAAAAAAACAGAGCACAGAATACTCTATATACTACACTCTGAGCACATCTCCTCCCGACCTCATCCATGCCCGCCGGCCTCCCCCCGCGAGCCCCCAGCCACTCTTCCCCACGCCGCCGGCCCCTCTCTCTCCCCACGCCGCCCCTCCCCTCTCTCTCCCCAGCCCCTCCCCATCCCCAGCCCCTCCCCATCCCGCTGCCCCCACGCTGCCAGCCGGGCCCAGCATGCTGCCCCCCAGCCCGCCCCTCAGGCCGCCGCCCTCTCTCTCCCCACGCCTCCCTCTCTCTCTCCCAGCCCTCCCCATCCCCAGCCCCTCCCCATCCCGCCGGCCCCTCTCTCTCCCCACGCCGCCCCTCCCCTCTCTCTCCCCAGCCCCTCCCCATCCCCAGCCCCTCCCCATCCCGCCGGCCCCCACAGCTGCCGCTGCCCCAATGTGCCGCCAGATCCGCCGACCCCCACGCGCCGCCCCCAAGTCCCGCACCTCCTCCTTCCTTCCTTCCTTCCTTCGAGCGGCTCGCCGGGATGGAGAAATTTACCTTCGAGCGGCTCGGGCCTCTGTTTGGGCTGACAGCGCTGGACGGCCTCCTCCTTCCTTCCTTCCTTTTCCCTCGAGTGGCTCGGGCATGCGCTGGACGGCAGCGTGGCGGCGTGGTTATTTGCACGCCGGGTAGCGTCGTGGCGAGGGCGTGGCTGTTTGGACGACCGTATGCACGTTCCGCTGGGATGAATTTTGAAGCCAGACTAGTCTATATTTGCTATACACTGCCATATAGAGGATCCACTGGAGATGCTCTCATGGTGTACTCCAAGTCATATGGCTGTTGAACCGAGACAGTGGTGCAGCGATAGGTCACGAGCGGAGTGGCGCCAGCGCCTGGGATTGTGTGTGCACGCGCCGTTGCCCTCCCCCACCCCGGCTAGCTGTCTGGAGTACACAGTATGGCGCACTACTACGCAGGAAAGCATTCGAAGCTAGCATCTGTGCGGCCATCGCGCGGGCTCTCCCCGTCTCGCGCCCCACTCGCGTCGCCACGGCTGTACATCGAGCTACCATGTACCTGAAATACATAAATGTGACCTATTTTTTTTTTCTTAAAGTGTGGAGCTTTACAACCGAGTATCCATGCGTCCTAATTTCGTCTCAGGACTAAGTCTTTTTTTTACGGGGTTCTCAGGATTAAGTCTAACCGTCTAAGTGTCTGACTGGGCGGTGACCAGGCAATGGCGTCATCGTTGGCGACGGATAAGTCCTACTCCCTCCGTTCCAAATTATCTGTCATGGTCACGACGAGTAATTTAGGACGGAGGGAGTACGTGTGTTGTCCTCATTCCAGCGATGCTGCTTGGTATTGGCCAAGGACGTGTGGAGCTTCAGTTAAGCCCATATTTTTGGTCCGTTTTTTGTCTTGGTCTGTTGGTTCTTCCCTCTGTGGTGAATTTCAGCTACACACGAGTCCGGCAAAGAAACTTGGGAGGGTTGTGTCCCCCTCCTTTGCTGGCCAGATTTGGGATTATCTTCTGCGGCCCTCGGTGCCAGCTTCTTTAGGGTGTCGATCTTTTCTAGATCTTGATCGCCAACGTCTTTTGGCCTATGTCATCAACTTTTGGAACACTGCCTTTTCAAGCTCATGGGTTACAACGAGGTTGGTTAACTGAGACAGAGGCCCAAAGACGGCACTGAGCTCTGCTCGCGAGGCGTCGGCGGTGGCTGTAAGGGGGGATACAATGCTGTTTTCTTTGAGGACTACCTATAATTTCTTATTCCTGTAAGGAAATTCTTGCAAGGGATGGTTTTATCTAATATATGGCCTTATGCTTTTCCACACAAAAAAAGTTTGTTGTCTACACAGTGTGGTGCAAATTCTTCGGTATTTTATTTGCTACGCATATTGTGGTCTCTAATCTGAATTCTTATAGTTTCATGTACCTGCAGGGTTTAAGAAGGCACCATGTCTGAGTCAGCGCAAACACTATACTTATGACTTCAATACTACACAACAATAAGTTCAATAAGTTAGAAGGCCATAGGCTTGGGGCACGCTTGGAGACCGACCACGAAGAAAGAACAACACTCCTCCAAGAAGGTATTTGACAACATGGCATCGCCGTCATCCAAATTAGGAGATACTCCCTCCGTTTTTTTAGTCTACATATAAGATTTGGTCGAAATCAAGCTTTGTAAAGTTTGACTAACTTGCAGCGGGGGTACAATTTCATACGAGAACCTGCAAAACGACTCAAATTAGCCCCTAAACTTGCTCTGTGAGAACAAATTGATACAATTTAGTCTGAAACTTGCCATATTGGACAGGAGGCACGCACCGGCCAGTCCGGTATTATGCATAAAGAGCTGGTAGTAGAAAACTTAAAAGCGACCCCTGAGGTTATGCAAAATATTACATTTGGACTACGACAACACAAACCCTTTCGTCTGTTCGGGTTCGCCTGCCTGTTCGTTTCTCATCGGCCGCTTTGGCTGTTCGTTTCTCGTCCGCGATGAGCGACGGTGCTGCCTGGTTGGTCGCCACCAACGAGATCGTCGCTTGATGGAGCCACGTCCCCGGGGCATTGGCGAGTTTCCACCTGATTATGGTATGCACACTCCTGCTATATTGGATGGTCCCCTATTTCGGACCTCTTATGGCTAGGTTTTGATCGTGTTTGTTCAGAGGTATTCGTTCTTGATCGGCCCACATAAACTAAAAACAGAAAATTAAAGACAAAAACTAAAAATTAACTTTAACAGAAACTCTAAACACAAAGATTAGGAATACTAAACTCCTCCCCGACAATGGCACTAGAAAAAGGACTTGATATCTACTTTTTATTGATCCGGTATTGGAACAGAAAAAAGTATCCCGCACATATTTTCCCAGAGGTGGCCCTGGGTTATCGAACCCACGAGAGGAAGATTCCCTTGAAGCGATGGTCTCTAGCAAGCTTTCGTCAAAGTGTCAAATCCATCTTTGACTAGATCAACAAGCAAATAGTGATTCAAACACTTATAATAAAGGGAAGTATTGGTATGAGGTCTTATGCTTGCAACCTTGTATTTGTGATGGGATCAAATATGATATTAGTTTCTGCGCTGCACTCGTCGAGATGTGCTTGCTACGGATCGAAGCGGAAATACCTTCGGTCAAACACGATCAAAACCCTAGCCATAAGAGGGCCGAAATAGGGGACCATCCAACATAGCAGAAGGAGTGTGCATACCATAATCCGGCGGAAATCGCCAATGCCCAAGGGACATGGGTCCATCAAGCGACGATCCCGTTGGCGGCGACCAACCAGGCAGCACCGTCGCTCGTCGCGGACAAGAAACGAACAGCCGAAGCGGCCGATGAGAAACAAACAGGCAGGCAAACACGAATAGACGAAGGGGTTTGTGTTGGGCTTCCAGTGCAAATGTAATATTTTGCATAACCTCAGGGGTCGTTTTAAAGTTTTCTACTACCAGCTCTCTCTGAGGACCGCGGTTTCGCTTATTGCTATACTTGAGAGCGTTTCTGCATAATATCAGACTTACCGGCGCGTGCCTCCTGTCCGACGTGGCAGGTTTCAGACTAAATTGTATCAATTTGTTCTCGCAGAGCAAGTTTAGGGGTTAATTTGAGTCGTTTTGCAAGTTCTTGTATGAAACTGTACCCACGCTGAAAGTTTGTGTACTAAAACTGTAATTAACTCTAAAAAATATCATCATTCACAATATAAAATCAATATTATCAGATGCATCATGCAATATTTTTTCATACTATATAATTTTAGTATTATAGATGTTCATGTTTTTTGATATAAATTTGCTCAAACTTTGTATAGTTTGACTTTGGCCAAATTTTATACGCGGAGTAAAAAAATACGAAGGGAGTACCTAAATCTGGAGTTTCTTCAGAGATCCCAAGAGAAGATGGAGGGTGGAAGTAGAACAATGCATGTGAGAAGGGCAATGACATTCACATGTGTCGCCATTGTTAGTGACGGCACGACTTGTATGGTGTTCCTGAATGACACAGTAAGAGCAACTCTAGCAGACCCTGCAAAACGCACGAAACTGTAAAATAACTGTCATTTTACAGTTTTAGGCGGAAAAAACGACCAGAATAGAACCCGTAAACCACCCCAACCCGTAAAAAAAATTAAGGGGCACCGCAAACATCCTGGACGAACCCGTGAAAATAAGGATTTCGGAGACGACCCGAAGACGATCTGTATACGTGAAAGATCGTTGGCGGGAGTCCAACTGCCAGCGGAAACTTCATGGCTCGCTCCCGTCCGCCCGTCCCCGGCCGCCGGCGTACGCCCCGGCAGCAGCGCCGGCCCTCACTACCGCGCCCGCCAGCCGTCCGCCCCGTCCGCCAAGCCCGTCTTTGGCCGCCGCGCCTGCCGGTCGTCCGCCGAGCCCGCCGGCCGTCCGCCGCGGCGGCCTGCAGTTCTCTCGACGAGGAGCTAGCTAGCCAGCCAGCCAAATCGATTCGAATGGATCAGCTAGCTAGCTAGCTAGTAGCTCAATGGATGCGCGTGTAGCTAGCGAATGGAGGAGTTCGACCGCCGCCCGCGCTGCCCCGACGGCCTTGGCCTCCGCCCGCGCGCTGCGGCCGTCTGCTGCTGCAGTCGGCACTGCTGCTTGTGCTGGCCCCGGCCCGGTCGCGCTCGCTGGCGAGCACGAGGAGATGGTCGCGAAGGCAGGACATGCACATGCCGAGAGGACGAAGGTCGAGATGGGAAGGGCGTGAGGAAGAAGATGGTATATTTAAAGAATATTCTTTTTTACGGGTTAATTATACGGGTTCTGTTCGGCCACAGCTAAAATAGACCCTCATAATCCGTTTTTCTCAGCCCGTAAAACACTTACGCGGGTCGTGATTTTGCGGGGTTTGCTAGAGTTGCTCTAACCATATGGACGACTCGAGAGCAGATTTTGGGAGGGGCGGGGGGAATCAAATCAGGTAGTATCTGAACTAAACTTGGGCATATGTATTCCCTCCACAAAAATCTGGGCATATGAAAAAAAAACAGGGCCAAAACGGCCCCATCTAAAATAAATAAACATTGCACTTTACATTGTTTTAATCATTATTTGGATATGGAAATATATCATCATTCCTACATTTCCATAAAAATCCTACCCGGAATTCATTCATAGTTTTGGGTCGAGCCATTGGGCATAAATCTAGAGCATGACCTCGGCTCGACAATCATGCTTCGGGTTCGAACCGAGCAGCATATGTCCAGTTTTGCTTTTAACAAACCTTAGCATAGGTAGAGCTCCTCGTGCAGCTTTAATTGCTCCGTTTTGTTTTAAGTATATTTTTTTTTTTACTTTCATTGTCTAAGGGCTCAGCTAATTAAACAAAATCATGTAGTAATGTTCTAGAAGGTTTTCTGGCGGGCCCTAAGATAGCACCAAGGTACGGCGCTAGTCCCTTTTTTTTGTTTATTTGCCCGGGGAGGGGGGGGGGGGGGGGTTGCGAGTCGTCGACCCCTTTTTCTGTTGCTCTGGAGGCGAGAGGGGACCGGAACCACGGTGATTTCACTTCGACGAATTGTTAGGTTAGGCCTAGTATTCCTTGGAGGCGTTGCATCCGACATGGGGTCAACATCGCATTTGAATAAGACGGCCCTGCTTCTCCCCCACCCGGTTATGCCTTGTACTACAATGGGAGGTGCTTAGAGAGATGCTTAGAAAAATAAACTGAGTTTTTATAAAAGCATCGATGCCTATTTCTACAGAAGAGACGCTTAGTTAAGCGTCTATCATGTACAAATAAACACCGGTGCTTAAGAAAAGCCTGGTTTATTTTTCTAAGCACTTCCCATTTACAAGGCCTTGTGCTCCGATCGGCAGCACTGGGAAGCAGTTGGCCCCTGTTTCCCGTTAGGTTTAAAATTTGACGATATTTGGTTGTGGTGGTCGGCGTTCATCGCCCTTTCGGGCAATGACTTTGGTGAGAATATTGTTGAAATATGAGATGGGCCTAGAGCCCATATGACAATTTCAGATTTAATCTCTAAGGGCCCATGTAGGTGGCATGACAAGGTGGTGGGAAGTTTAGTCCCACCTTGAAAGTGGAAGGAGAGTTGGAGTGGTTTATATGGGACTCTCTCCCTCATGCTATTGGAGCTTGAGAAGAGATGAGGCCCTCGCGCACTCCTCCTCCTCCGCTCGCCTCGCCACGACGCGCCGCTCGGATCCTGTACGGGAAGAGGGGCGATTAGGTTTTTGGGTAGCGATTACGCGACTGCTCGCTTCTGTTCATCTACGTCCGCACCACCTTCATCATCATCATGTCGACCGACGCCGAACGTGCCGCCGCTGAGAAGGCCGAGGCCGACAAGAAGGCCGCCGAGGATGCCGCGGCTGCTACCACCGCCACCGCCACCGCATGGCCGATTGGAGGGTATACATCGCTTATCCCTCTCGTGTTTCTTTCTGTTGTAGCAAGATTAGCGATATGTGTAGATGTTTCTACTATAAGCGTAGTACATGTTTTGTTAGATCGTAATCAGTATGTTATCAATGTTGTTCATGTCATGCTCATGATTTATTCATGGATTAATTTAATCGAAAAACTGCCTATTTTCTTATCATTCCAAAAACCTAATCTGTGTAGGAGTTTTTCGAATTCTGGTTTTGCTGCTGCACTGAAACCGTCACCGTTTACGGGGACGTACTTTAAGCGTTGGCAGACTAAAACCACCTTATGGCTCACGGCCATGAACGTGTTCTGGTCGCGGTGTGACTCACGAGAACGATCGCTCCTGAACAGGAGAAGGCGTTTAAGGAGGCCACCGTATGCCTCGGGCAGTTCTGAGCGTGATTGGAGATAAGCTGGTTGATGCATATTTACATGTACGGTCTGCCAAGGACTTGTGGGAGGCGCTCGAATCTAAGTTCGGGGCTGCCGAAGCAGGGAGCGAGATGTATATTATAGAGCGGAACACGGTATTATTCACGAGAGGACGCCTCCCTACTCACCCCAGTCAAACGGGGTTGCCGAGCGGAAAAACCGTACTCTAACTGATTTGGTTAACGCCATGTTAGATACGTCGGGTTTATCCAAGGCATGGTGGGGGGAAGCTATAATGACATCATGTCATGTCCTGAATAAAGTTCCGACAAAGGATAACGAGATCACTCCTTATGAAAAGTGGACCAAGAGAAGGACAACACTCTCGTACTTACGTACTTGGGGCTGCTTGGTGAAAGTTAATGTGCCGATCCCCAAAAAGCGTAAGCTTGGACCAAAGACTGTGGACTGTGTTAATTTGGGCTACGCTGTGAATAGTATTGGCTATAGATTTCTAGTAGTGAAATCTGAGGTACCTGACATGAAGGTCGCTATAATTATGGAGTCTAAAGACGCTACATTCTTTGAAGACATTTTCCCCATGAGAGATGTACAAAGCACTTCTAGACAGGAATCTGAAGAGACTCCTGAACCTGCCATTCCGATGGAATATTATAATCAAACACATGATGAAAATCCTGAGGAGGATAATGAGGAATCCCTTGGTAGGGGCAAGAGAAAAAGGACTGTAAAGACCTTTGGTGATGATTTCTTCATATACCTCATGGAGGATAATCTCACTTCTATTTCAGAAGCATATGCATCTCCGTGTCGACTCTTTGGAAGGATGCGGTTCAGAAGTAGATGGATTCCATCATGGCTAACGGGACTTGGGAGCTTACTGAACGTCCTTATGGTTGCAAACCATTGGGATGCAAGTGGGTGTTCAAGAAGAAGCTTAGGCCTGACGGTACAATAGAAAAGTACAAGGCTAGGTGAGGGAGTCCTGGATTAGGGGGTGTCCGGATGGCCGGACTACCATCATCAGCCGGACTCCAAGACTATGAAGATAGAAGATTGAAGACTTCCCCCCGTGTCCGGATGGGACTTTCCTTGGCATGGAAGGCAAGCTTGGCGATACGGATATGTAGATCTCCTACCATTGTAACCGACTCTATGTAACCCTAGCCCTCTCCGGTGTCTATATAAACCGGATGGCTTTAGTCCGTAGGACAACAATCACAACAACCCTTACGATCATACCATAGGCTAGCTTCTAGGGTTTAGCCTCCTTGATCTCGTGGTAGATCCACTCTTGTAAACATCCACAATATCAATATCAATCAAGCAGGACGTAGGGTTTTACCTCCATCAAGAGGGCCCAAACCTGGGTAAAACATCGTGTCCCTTGTCTCCTGTTACCATCCGCCTAGACGCACGCTCGGGACCCCCTACCGAGATCCGCCGGTTTGACACCGACATTGGTGCTTTCATTGAGAGTTCCTTCCGCGTCACACCGATAGGAAGGATGCCTCCTCCCGTCTTCAAGGACGGTATTTTCGCCAAAGGAGCCTTGGCCGCCGGCCAAACTATCCGGCTAGGTGGTTTTCTTATGACCGCCTGTCCGGCCATCGCTTCGACAACGACCTCTCAAGTCGTCAAAAGCAATTTTCACGTCAGCTCGGAATTCGCCGAGCGGCTGGATCCAATAGAGCTCTCGTCAGAACGAAGCTCTTGGATTGCATCACGCCACAGGGAGTCGCCATAGACTACGATCGATCGGGCTTAAAACCGATCCGAGAGAAATTAACTCTCCCAGTCACCCACCACGTTGCAGTGGTAGAGGAACAATGCGGCGACGCTTCTCCTGTATTGAAAACTAGTCATGTCCGGATCCCCGAACCCCCCATGCCGGATTCCCGCGGAGGGATGGGCTTCGATCAAACGCTGAACTTAAAGTCAGGCATCGGACCAGACTCGCTGGACAACATCCAGAAATCCAAGCTTCCAAAATTGGAAACTCCTCGGCCTTCGAGCCTTGAGATGGGTAGGGTTCCGGACTTAGTTCCACCCACCCGCCCAGACATATGCGATCTAACTCTAATACGGCAAGAGCCCGCCGAGACAGTACATCACTACTGGGCCAGATTCCTCCTGGTTATGGACAGGATAAAGGACTGCCGAGAGGAAAACGCAATCTCAGTCTTCTGCAATAATTGCATGGACAAGGGAATCCTAAACGCCATAAATCGCCGCGACATTACACGCTTTGCTGACTTGGAGACCATCGTATAAAAGTACTGTGCGATGGAGAGCGCCTGGAAAACCGAAAGTAAATTTTGGGACAATCCGGTCCCGAATACATCCCTAGTCCGGAACCAAAGGGTGCATCATTATCAAGCACCTGGGCTGAATACCAAAAAACCAAAACCCCCTAAAGGGTACGGAACCGTACTGGAGGGCTGGCTAAACGGACCCTGCAAAATTCATAGCGCAGAGGGTGCCACTCCAACTCATAGCCTTCGAGCATGTTGGATACTACGGCAGGTGGCCAAAAGTGGCGAAGAGCTTCTAGCTTCAGAATCCCAGCCCAGCAACACCAGTACGGTGTTAACAGTCTTCGAGACTTTCACATCCAATAACATACGAAAACGAAAACTCCGCAACCTTGCCGAAGTCTACCAAGTAGCAACAATAAATCCATGGAGCGACACGGCTATTACCTTCAATGCCGGATTTAACCTAAATTCGAACTGCTGGCACCAGCCGCATTGGTCCTCAGCCCAATAGTAGACGACTTTCGCCTTACTAAGGTACTCATGGATGGCGGCAGCGGACTAAACCTCATCTATGAGGAAACCCTCCGAAAAATGGAAATAGACTGGAACCGCATTGAGCGAAGCAGCACAACCTTTAGAGGAATAATCCCCAGCCGGGAAGCATGCTGCACAGGAAAAATCACGCTGGACGTAGTGTTCGGCTCACCGGACAATTACAGGTCCGAAGAGGTCACATTTCAAGTGGCTCCATTCAGCAGCGGATATCATGCTTTACTAGGACGAGAGGCATTCACAATTTTTCAAGCTATACCCCATTATGGGTACATGAAGCTTAAAATGCCCAGTCCCAACGGAATTATCACTCTCGCTAGTGATCCGAACATAGCACTCCGCGCCGAAAATAAGACAGCCGCACTAGCCCTCGAGGCACTATCCGAAGCCCTAGCGGCCGAGGAACTCACCGCGATGCGCTCCACGGTGAACAGGGACGATGTGATACTTGATAAAAGATCCAAGTCCACCTCTTTTAAACCAGCGGAAGAAATAGTCAAATGCCAGGTCCACCGAACGGACCCCACGAAGACGGCCTCCATCGGGGCACAATTGAACCCTGATGTAGACGCCGCACTGCGAGAATTCCTTCGGGAAAATTGGGACATTTTTGTTGGGGAACGTAGCAGAAATTCAAAATTTTCCTACGTGTCACCAAGATCTATCTATGAAGAAACCAGCAACGAGGGGAAGGAGAGTGTATCTACATACCCTTGTAGATCGCTAAGCGGAAGCGTTCAAGAGAACGGGGTTGAAGGAGTCGTACTGCCGTGATCCAAATCACCGGAGATCCTAGTGCCGAACGGACGGCACCTCCGCGTTCAACACACGTACAGCCCGGTGACGTCTCCCACGCCTTGATCCAGCAAGGAGAGAGGGAGAGGTTGAGGAAGACTCCCTCCAGCAGCAGCACAACGGCGTGGTGGTGGTGGAGGAGCGTGGCAATCCTGCAGGGCTTCGCCAAGCACCGCGGGAGAGGAGGAGGACTTGGGAGAGGGGGAGGGCTGCGCCAGAACTTGTGGTGCGGCTGCCCTCCCACCCCCCACATATTTATAGGGGCAAGGGAGAGGGGGGCCGGCCCCCTCAGATCCAATCTGAGGAGGGGGCGGCGGTTAGGGGGAGGAGTGCCTCCCAAGTCAAGTGGAGGCCCTCCCTTAGGGTTTTCCCTTCCCATGCGCATGGGCCTTGGGGGCTGGTGCCCCTGGCCCATTAAGGCTAGGGCGCCCCCTACAGCCCATGCTACTGTATTGGACGTGGTGGAACTATTTCCAGACCTCCGGACCCTCCGAATCCTCCGGAACCTTCGAAGCTTCCGGTACAATACCGAAAAAACCCGAACTTTTTCCTAACCCGAACAACAACTTTCCATATATAAATCTTTACCTCCGGACCATTCCGAACTCCTCGTGACGTCCGGGATCTCATCCGGACTCAAAACATTCGCAACCACATACAAACTTCCTTTATAACCCTAGCGCCATCGAACCTTAAGTGTAGACCCTACGGGTTCGGGAATCATGCGCATATGACCGAGACGTTCTCCGGTCAATAACCAACAGCGGGATCTGGATACCCATGTTGGCTCCCACATGTTCCACGATGATCTCATCGGATGAACCACGATGTCAAGGACTCAATCGATCCCGTATACAATTCCCTTTGTCTAGCGGTATTGTACTTGCCCGAGATTCGATCGTCGGTATCCCGATACCTTGTTCAATCTCGTTACCGGCAAGTCTCTTTACTCGTTCCGTAACACATCATCCCGTGATCAACCCCTTGGTCACATTGTGCACATTATGATGATGTCCTACCGAGTGGGCCTAGAGATACCTCTCCGTTAACCGGAGTAACAAATCCCAGTCTTGATTCGTGCCAACCCAACAGACACTTTCGGAGATACCTGTAATGCACCTTTATAGCCACCCAGTTACGTTGTGACATTTGGTACACCCAAAGCATTCCTACGGTATCCGGGAGTTGCACAATCTCATGGTCTAAGGAAAAGATACTTGACATTAGAAAAGCTTTAGCATAAGAACTACGATCTTTGTGCTAGGCTTAGGATTGGGTCTTGTACATCACATCATTCTGCTAATGATGTGATCCTGTTATCAACGACATCCAATGTCCATGGTCAGGAAACCGTAACCATCTATTGATCAACGAGCTAGTCAACTAGAGGCTTACTAGGGACATGGTGTTGTCTATGTATCCACACATGTATCTGAGTTTCCTATCAATACAATTATAGCATGGATAATAAACGATTATCATGAACTAGGAAATATAATAATAACTAATTTATCATTGCCTCTAGGGCATATTTCGAACAGTCTCCCACTTGCACTAGAGTCAATAATCTAGTTCACATCGCCATGTGATTAACACTCACAGGTCACATCGCCATGTGACTAACATCCAAAGAGTTTACTAGTGTCTCAGAACTAGTTCACATCATCATGTGATTAAGACTCAATGAGTTCTGAGGTTTGATCATGTTTTGCTTGTGAGAGAGGTTTTAGTCAACGGGTCTGAACCTTTCAGATTCGTGTGTGCTTTGCAAATTTCTAGGTCATATTGTAAACGCTTCTTCCACGCTCCACTTGGAGCTATTCCAAATGGTTGTTCCACTATACGTATCCTGTTTGCTACTTAGAGTCATTCGGTAGGTGTTAAAGCTTGCATCAACGTAACCCTTTACGCCGAACTCTTTATCACCTCCATAATCGAGAAACATATCCTTATTCCTCTAAGGATAATTTTGACCGCTATCTGGTGATCCACTCCTTGATCACCTTTGTACCCTCTTGCCAGATATGTAGCAAGGCACACATCAGGTGCGGTACACAGCATGGCATACCGTAGAGCCTACGTCTGAAGCATAGGGGACGACCTTCGTCCTTTCTCTCTTTTCTGCCGTGGTCGAGCTTTAAGTCTTAACTTCATACCTTACAACTCACGCAAGAACTCCTTCTTTGACTGATCCATCTTGAACACTTTCAAGATTATGTCAAGGTATGTGCTCATTTGAAAGTATTATTAAACATTTTGATCTATCTTATAGATCTTGATGCTTATTGTTCAAGTAGCCTAATCCAGATTTTCCATTGAAAAACACTTTTCAAACAACCCTATATGCTTTCTAGAAATTCTACATCATTTCTGATCATCAATATGTCAACAACATATACTCATCAGAAATTCTATAGTGCTCCCACTCACTTCTTTGGAAATACAAGTTTCTCATAAACTTCGTATAAACCCAAAATTTTTGATCATCTCATCCAAGAGCACATTCCAACTCCGAGATGCTTACTCTAGTCCTAAGAAAGGATCGCTGGAGCCAGCATACCTTTTAGCATCCTTAGGATCGACAAAACTTTCTGATTGCATCACATACAACCTTTCCTTACGAAAACTGGTAAGGAAACTCATTTTGACATCCATCTGCCAGATTTCATAAATGCAGCTTGTGCTAACATGATTCCGACGGACTTAAGCATCGCTACGGATGAGAAAATCTCATCGTAGTCAACTCCTTGAACTTGTGAAAAACTCTTCGCCACAAGTCGAACTTCATAGACGGTGATATTACCGTCCACGCCCGTCTTTTCCTTAAAGATCCATTCATCTCAATGGCTTGCCGCTCATCGGGCAAGTCCACCAAAGTCCATGCTTTGTCCTGATACATGGATCCTATCTCGGATTTCATGGCTTCTAACCATTTGTCGGAATTTGGGCCCACCATCGCTTCTCCATAGCTCGTAGGTTCATTGTTGTCTAGCAACATGACCTTCAAGATGTGATTGCGTACCACTCTGAAGTAGTACGCATCCTTGTCACCCTATGAGGTACGTTAGTGACTTGATCCGAAACTTCATGATCACTATCATAAGCTTCTACTTCAATTGGTGTAGGTGCCACGGGAACAACTTCCTGTTCCCTGCTACACACTAGTTGAAGTGACGGTTCAATAACCTCATGAAGTCTCCACCATCCTCCCACTCAACTTTTCGAGACAAACTTTTCCTCGAGAAAGGACTCGATTCAAGAAACAATCCCTATTGCTTTCGGATCTGAATTAGGAGGTATACCCAACTGTTTTGGGTGTCCAATGAAGATGCATTTTATCCGCTTTGGGTTCGAGCTTATCAACCTGAAACTTTTCACATAAGCGTCATAGCCCCAAACCTTTAAGAAATGACAGCTTAGGTTTCTCTAAACCATAGTTCATACGGTGTCATCTCAACGGAATTACGTGGTGCCCTATTTAAAGTGAATGTGGTTGTCTCTAATGCCTAACCCATAAACGATAGTGGTAATTCGATGAGAGACATCATGGTACGCACCATATCCAATAGGGTGCAACTATGATGTTCGGACACACCATCAAACTATGGTGTTCCAGGCGGTATTAATTGTGAAACAATTTCCACAATGTCTTAATTGTGTGCCAAAGCTCGCAACTCAGACATTCATCTCTATGATCACATCACAGACATTTTATCCTCTTGTCACGAAGATCTTTAACTTCACTCTGAAATTACTTGAACCTTTCAATAATTTTTTTTTGAAGAATCAGTGACAGTGGGAGAGGCTCCCACTGACTTTGTATTACTCACCACATAACAATTACAAGAGTGTTACAATGGGTTTTAGGCCCCCCGGGCCACATGGGGATCAAAAGCAAGACTAGTGATCCAAATTTACAATAAAATCAGAAAGAAAAGGATGAACCTTCTCAGGGCAGTTGTGAATCACCAAACCTAACAAATGTTTGAACCTAGCCAACCACGCGACGAACGAGTGCGGGATCCCCCTGAAATGTTGGTTGTTTCTTTCCATCCACAGGCTCCAAGCAGCAAGTAGGAAAATATCCATAAAGAGCGGCCGACGCCAGTCCTCTCTCCCGCCATGTAAGATGGCTAACCGATTGGTTCCTCCTGGCCAGGTCAGGCCAACCTTACTCCAACATTGTTGGGCAAAAGGGCACTCAAAGAAGAGATGTTCTACAGTCTCCTCGGGTGGGTTTTGGCAGAGCATGCAAGCGTAGTTGCCCCCTGCCACAAAGAAAGTGTCGCCTCTTCAAAGATGTTCCCGTATTCAAACGATCGACCAAAAGCAGCCATCCAAACATCTTAAACTTGATCGGGCATTTGGATTTCCATAGCCATCCAAAGGCCTCATCAGCTTTCACATGCCCGAAACAGTAGTTGTAGTATTTCTTTGATGAATATCGTCCTAGGTCACAGACCCAAACGTCAGACGAATCATGTTCTAGGCTGACATGCAGGGACCCTTGCTGGATTTCTCTAACCTCCTCCCTAGCCTGGACTGAAAGGGGTAGATTGAAGATCGTGGTCGGATCAGTGGTCCTGAGAACCTTGGCAATGGAGTCATCCTCATTCAAAGCAAAAGAGAAGGCTCGCGGATGCGTGTCCATCAAAGGGAGCCGATGTCGATAAACCAGACGTCTTTCCAAAAGCAGAGCTGCAACCATCTCCGGGGATGACTCTGGTGACCCCTCGGAAGGTTCCATTGAGCTGCATCACATCCTTCCACCAGAACGAACCCACAGGCTCAGTGGCGTGCGGTACCTTGTTCAGGTAATAGGCCTCCCATACTAGCTGAACCCAGGGCACATCCTCACGGTTGTAGAATTTGAACAAGTACTTTAGGAGGAGCGCGGCATTTTGCATTTTGATATCGATAACCCCAAGACTGCCACACCGTTTCGGTCGACAGACAAGCTCCCAGGCCGCAAGGGAATTGGCTTTGACCCCGTCATCAGAGTTTTTGGCCCAGAGGCAGTATCGACGTAGTTTGTCAAGATGCTCAACCACTTTAGGGTGTAGTTTGATCGTGCACATTGCATAAATTAGCATTGAGGTGATCATCGAATTCACCAAATACGCCTTTGGCCCCGATTTACATGAGTGCTACAGCAGTGGAAGTTTTCCTCTCAACAGAATGCACCAACGGCATGAGATCGAGAACGGTTGGCCTCGTCGTCCCCATGGGGAGACCAAGATAAGTGAACGGCAGGGTGCCAACGGAGCAGCCGAACACCCCTGCCAACCCGCCAGCATGCGGTTGGTCGACATTAATGGGTATGAGGGTGGATTTATGAAAGTTAATCTTGAGTCCTACCGAGGCCGCATAATCCTCCAAAATAAGTTTCATGCGGGCGGCCTGTAGGACACGCTTGCATAATCAGGATTGTGTCGTCAGCGTATTGCACCACTGGGAAATCACCTGCATTCTCACGAGGGATGGGGAGCTTCAGCAGACCTTGAGCGTAAGCGTCATTGATCGCAGCTTGGAGCAAATCGGCCGCGAGGACAAAGATCAATGGCGAAAGAGGATCACCCTGACGCACGCCACATCTGCATTTGAATTTCCGACCAGGAACACCATTTAAAAGGACCGACGAAACTCCCGAGCCAAAGATCGTTCCATCCAACCTAGCCACCTGTCATCAAAACCCATGTGTCTCATAATTTCCAACATGGGGGCATGTTCAATCGTATCAAAGGCCTTGGCGAAATCAAGCTTGAGCAGTATAACCTTTCAATAATTCAGACTTGTGTTTCATCAAGTAAATATACTCAACATCTACTCAAATCATTTGTGAAGTAAGAACATAACGATATTCACTGCATGCCTCAGCATTCATTGGACTGCACACATCAAAATGTATTACTTCCAACAAGTTGCTTTCTTGTTCCATTTCACTGAAAAACGAGGCTTTCAGTCATCTTGCCCACGTGGTATGATTTGCATGTCTCAAGTGATTCAAAATCAAGTGAGTCCAAACGGTCCATCTGCATGGAGCTTCTTCATGCGTATACACCAATAGACATGGTTCACATGTCTCAAACTTTTCAAAAATGAGCGAGTCCAAAGATCCATCAACATGGAGCTTCTTCATGCGTTTTATACCAATATGACTTACATGGCAGTGCCACAAGTAAGTAGTACTATCATTACTATCTTATATCTTTTGGCATGAAAATGTGTATCACTACGATCGAGATTCAATAAACCATTCCTTTAGGTGCAAGACCATTGAAGGTGTTATTCAAATAAATAGAGTAACCATTATTCTCCTTAAATGAATAACCATATTGCGATAGACATACTCCAATCCTGTCTATGCTCACCGCAAACACCAACTGACAATTAGTCTGGTTTAATACTACACTTGATGGTAGAGGGAGCGTGTGATGATTGATCACATCAAACTTGGAAACACTTCCAACACATATCGTCAGCTCACCTTTAGCTAGTCTCAACTTATTCCGTAGCTTTTATTTCGAGTTACTAACACTTAGCAACCGAACCGGTATCTAATACCCTGGTGCTACTAGGAGTACTAGTAAAGTACACATTAACATAACGTATATCCAATATACTTCTATCGACCTTGCCAGCCTTCTCATCTACCAAGTATCTAGGGTAGTTCTTCTTCAGTGTTCGTTCCCTCATTACAGAAGCACTTAGTCTCGGGTTTGGGTTCAACCTTCGGTTTCTTCACTAGAGCAGCAACTGTTTTGCCGTTTCATGAAGTATCCCTTGTTGCCCTTGCCCTTCTTGAAACTAGTGGTTTTACCAACCATCAACAATTGATGCTCCTTCTTGACTTCTACTTTCGCGGTGTCAAACATCGCGAACACTTCAAGGATCATCATATCTATCCTTGATATGTTATAGTTCATCACGAAGCTCTAGTAGCTTGGTGGCAATGACTTTGGAGAAACATCACTATCTCATCTGGAAGATCAACTCCCACTCGATTCAAGTGATTGTTGCACTCAGACAATCTGATCACAAGCTCAACGATTGAGCTTTTCTCCCTTAGTTTGCAGGCTAAGAAAATCGTCGGAGGTCTCATACCTCTTGACGTGGGCACGAGCCTGAAATCCCAATTTCAGCCCTTGAAACATCTCATATGTTCCGCGACGTTTCGAAAATGTCTTTGGTGCCTCAACTCTAAACCGTTTAACTGAACTATTACGTAGTTATCAAAACGTGTATGTCCGATGTTCGCAACATCCACAAACGACGTTTGGGGTTCAAAGACACCGAAGCGGTGCATTAAGGACATAAGCTTTCTACTGTCCGCACAATCGCTACTTTCAACTTTCAACTATATTTTCTCTAGGAACATATCTAAACAGTGGAACTAAAGTGCGAGCTTATGACATAATTTGCAAAAGGTCTTTTGACTATGTTCAGGATAATTAAGTTCATCTTATGAACTCCCACTCAGATAGACTTCCCTCTGGTCCTCTAAGTGATTACATGATCCGAGTCAACTAGACCGTGTCCGATCATCACGTGAGACGGACTAGTCATCATCGGTGAACATATTCATGTTGATCATATCTACTATACGACTCACGCTCGACCTTTCGGTCTCTGTGTTCCGAGGCCATGTCTGTACATGCTAGGCTCGTCAAGTTAACCCTAAGTGTTTCGCGTGTGTAAATCTGTCTTACACCCGTTGTATGTGAACGTAAGAATCCATCACACCCGATCATCACGTGGTGCTTAGAAGCGACGAACTTTAGCAACGGTGCAGTTAGGGAGAACACTTCTTGAAATTGTTGTAAGGGATCATCTTATTTACTACCGTCGTTCTTAAGTAAACAAGATGCATAAACATAATAAATATCACATGCAATTATATAGTAGTGACATGATATGGCCAATATCATTTTGCTCCTTTGATCTCCATCTTCGGGCTCCATGATCATCATCGTCACCGGCATGACACCATGATCTCCATCATCATGATCTCCATCATCGCTTTCTTCATGAAGTTGTCTCGCCAACTATTACTTCTACTACTATGGCTACCGGTTAGCAATAAAGTAAAGTAATTACATGGCGTTGTTTAATGACACGCAGGTCATACAATAAATAAAGACAACTCCTATGGCTCCTGCTGGTTTTCATACTCAACGACATGCAAGTCGTGATTCCTATTACAAGAACATGATCAATCTCATACATCACATATCATTCATCACATTCTTCTTGGCCATATCACATCACATAGCATACCCTGCAAAAACAAGTTAGACGTCCTCTAATTGTTGTTTGCATGTTTTACGTGGCTGCTATGGGTTTCTAGCAAGAACGTTTCTTACCTCACGCAAAACCACAACGTGATATGCTAATTGCTACTTACCCTTCATAAGGACCCTTTTCATCGAATCCGTTCCGACTAAAGTGGGAGAGATCGGCACCCGCTAGCCACCTTATGCACCAAGTGCATGTCACCGGTGGAACCTGTCTCACGTAAGAGTACGTGTAAGGTCGGTCCGGGACGCTACATCCCACAATACCGTCGAAACAAGATTGGACTAGTAACGGTAAGCATATTGATCATCATCAACACCCACAACTACTTTGTGTTCTACTGGTGCAAAGAATCTACGCAATAGACCTAGCTCATGATGCCATCATGGGGAACGAGCAGAAATTCAAAATTTTCCCACGTGTCACCAAGATCTATCTATGAAGAAACCAGCAACGAGGGAAGGAGAGTGCATCTACATACCCTTGTAGATCGCTAAGCGGAAGCGTTCAAGAGAACTGGGTTGAAGGAGTCGTGCTGTCGTGATCCAAATCACCGGAGATCCTAGTGCCGAATCGGACGGCACCTCCGCTGTTCAACACACGTGACAGCCCGGTGACGCCTCCCACGCCTTGATCCAGCAAGGAGAGAGGGAGAGGTTGAGGAAGACTCCGTCCAGTAGCAGCACAACGGCATGGTGGTGGTGGAGGAGCGTGGCAATCCTGCAGGGCTTCGCCAAGCACCGCGGGAGAGGAGGAGGACTTGGGAGAGGGGGAGGGCTGCGCCAGAACTTGTGGTGCGGCTGCCCTCCCACCCCCCACATATATATAGGGGCAAGGGAGAGGGGGGCCGGCCCCCTCAGATCCAATCTGAGGAGGGGGCGGCGGCCAAGGGGGGGAGGAGTGCCTCCCAAGTCAAGTGGAGGCCCTCCCCCTTAGGGTTTTCCTTCCCATGCGCATGGGCCTTGGGGGCTGGTGCCCCTGGCCCATTAAGGCTAGGGCGCCCCCTACAGCCCATGCTACTGTATTGGACGTGGTGGAACTATTTCCAGACCTCCGGACCCCTCCGAATCCTCCGGAACCTTCTGGAAGCTTCCCGGTACAATACCGAAAAACCCGAACTTTTTCCGGAACCCGAACAACAACTTTCCATATATAAATCTTTACCTCCGGACCATTCCGGAACTCCTCGTGACGTCCGGGATCTCATCCGGGACTCGAACAACATTCGCAACCACATACAAACTTCCTTTATAACCCTAGCGCCATCGAACCTTAAGTGTGTAGACCCTACGGGTTCGAATCATGCGCATATGACCGAGACGTTCTCCGGTCAATAACCAACAGCGGATCTGGATACCCATGTTGGCTCCCACATGTTCCACGATGATCTCATCGGATGAACCCACGATGTCAAGGACTCAATCGATCCCGTATACAATTCCCTTTGTCTAGCGGTATTGTACTTGCCCGAGATTCGATCGTCGGTATCCCGATACCTTGTTCAATCTCGTTACCGGCAAGTCTCTTTACTCGTTCCGTAACACATCATCCCGTGATCAACCCCTTGGTCACATTGTGCACATTATGATGATGTCCTACCGAGTGGGCCCAGAGATACCTCTCCGTCAACAGGAGTGACAAATCCCAGTCTCGATTCGCGTACAACCCAATGAACACTTTCGGAGATACCGTAATGCACCTTTATAGCCACCCGATTACGTTGTGACGCTTTGGTACACCCAAAGCATTCCTACGGTATCCGGAGTTGCACAATCTCATGGTCTAAGGAAAAGATACTTGACATTAGAAAAGCTTTAGCATACGAACTACGCATCTTTGTGCTAGGCTTAGGATTGGGTCTTGTCCATCACATCATTCTTCTAATGATGTGATCCCGTTATCAACGACATCCAATGTCCATGGTGATGAAACCGTAACCATCTGTTGATCAACGAGCTAGTCAACTAGAGGCTTACTAGAGACATGGTGTTGTCTATGTATCCACACATGTATCTGAGTTTCCTATCAATACAATTATAGCATGGATAATAAACGATTATCATGAACAAGGAAATATAATAATAACTAATTTATTATTGCCTCTAGGGCATATTTCCAACAATTTTTGCCTGGCACCCCTCGGATATGCCCGGAATCCCACGCAGATTGGTAGAACACAGCCTAAACATCCTAAAAGGATTCAAGCCAGTCAAACAGGCTCTTCGACGATTTTCCGAACCCAAAAGACAGGCAATGGGAGAAGAGCTAGCCAAACTATTGGAAGCCGGATTCATCGAGACATTAAGCACCGGATTGGCTAGCAAACTTGGTAATGGTACCAAAGAAGGACAAATCCTGGCGCCTATGTGTCGATTTCAAAGACCTAAATAAGGCCTGCCCAAAGGATCCCTTCCTCTCCCCGCATCGATCAAATCATCGATGCCACCGCAGGGACGATTCATTGTGCTTCCCGGACGCATACTCCGCTATCATCAAATCAAGATGGCAGAAGCGGATCAAGCCGCAACGGCATTCATTACTCCATATGGACCTTTCGCTTCAACACGATGCCCTTCGGACTTAAAAACGCCCGGCAACATATCGTACACATGATTCGTATACATGTCCGCTAACCAGATCGGCAAAACAAGAGAGGCATACGAGACGACGTGAGTCGTCAAAACTAAACACGTCGAAACTCTAGTAGACGACTTGAGGCTCACATTCGACAACCTCAGAGCATATGACATCAAGCTGAATCCGGAAAAATGCGTTTTCGGCGTACCAGCTGGAAAGCTGCTGGGCTTCATCGTATCCGGTAGAGGAATTGAAGCAAATCCAGCCAAGATCCGAGCTCTGTCACAGCTAGATATCCCAAAAGACCTCAAGCAAATACAAAAATTGACCGGATGCGTAGCGGCTCTAAGCCGCTTTATCTCCCGCCTAGGAGAAAAGGCATTACCCTCTATCGCCTCCTTAGGCGCACGAACACTTCGAGTGGACGGATGCTGCCACCGTCGGACTCGAAGAAATAAAGGCCATATTGGCAACAAATCCGGTCCTGGCTGCGCCCAACCTGGGCGAACCAATGTTGTTATACATCGCAGCTACACATCATGTTTTAAGCGCAGTACTCGTCGTCGAACGAGAAAAAGAAGGGCATAAATTCCCTCTTCAAAAACCAGTATACTACGTATCTATTGTGTTAACCCCCTGCAAGTCCCGTTACCCGCAATATCGTATGATAGCTTACTCTGTGTTCATGGCATCCCGGAAGCTCCGACACTACTTTCAAGAGTGTTCGATAACAGTGGCCTCTGAAGTACCACTTAACGACATTATAAACAACCGCGATGCGACGGGCAGGATTGCAAAATGGGCCATTGAGCTCTTACCATTCGATATATCTTACAAACCTCGGCGAGCTATAAAGTCACAAGTATTGGCTGACTTTGTCGCTGAATGGACCGGCCGAACTCCCTAAAGAATACGGCGATACTCCAATTGGATCATGCACTTGACGGCTCTAAAATGTTGGCGGACTAGGGGTCGGCGTCAGATTGACGTCCCGACCGGAGACACAGTCCAATACGTATTTCAGATAATGTACACGGACTCCAACAACGCAGCCGAATACTGAGGCCCTTTACATGGTCTCCGGATGGCAATCTCCATGGGCATTCAACGCCTAGAGGTGCGCGATTCAAACCTCGCAATATCCCAAATAAACGGAGACTTCGACGCCAAAGATCCGAAAACGGCAGCATATCGCAACGCTGTCCTAAAAATGTCAGCCCGGTTCGAAGGACTTGAATTCCATCACGTCACCCGGGATAATAACCAAGCGGCCGACGTACTGGCACGCATTGGCGCCAAGCGCGACGATGTCCCTCCTAATATCTTCCTGGAACGGCTCTTCAAGCCATCCGTATTATGGGAAGAGGAGTCCGGAGTTAACAAACCGGAACAAGCCGCGCCAACCGGCGTTTCAGCCGATGACATAACACCATCCGCCCACGACATAATGGCAGTAATTGCCCCGTGGACAGAACCATTCCTCGCCTACTTGCTTAGGCAGGAGCTTCCCGAAGACCAAAATGAGGCCTGCAGCATTGTCCGGCGGTCTAAAGCCTATAAGGTCTATGAGGGAGAACTTTATAAGAAAAGCACAACCGGAGTCCTTCAAAGGTGTATCTCCGAAGTGGAAGGGCGGAACCTCCTGGCTGAAATTCATGCCGGACTAGGCGGACACCACGCCCCAGCTCGGGCCCTTGTAGGAAAGGCATTCCGTGAGGATTTTATCGCCGACGGCCCGAAAGGTATGCACAGGACCTAGTCCAAAGATGCGCCGGTTGTCAACTCTTTGCTAATCAGAGCCATATGCCACCCACCGCCCTCAAAACTATACCCATTACCTGGCCGTTCATGTCCGGGGCTTGACATGGTTGGACCACTTAAAGGGGGAACCCACAAGCAAAGGTACCTATTGGTCATGGTGGATAAATTCACCAAATGGATAGAGGCCAAGCCAGTCAAAACGGCAGAGTCCGGACCAGTGATAGACTTTATATCCGGGGTGGTACACCGTTATGGTGTCCCCCACAGCATCATCACCGATAACGGCACGAACTTCACCGCCGACGATGTTAAATCATGGTGCAAAAATATGGGCATCAAGCTCGACTATGCTTCAGTCTATCATCCTCAAACCAACGGTCAAGTGGAACGAGCAAATGGTCTAATAATGAGCGGCATCAAACCCAGACTAGTGCGGTCCCTTATGAAATCTGACACGCACTGGGTAGAGGAGCTCAACTCTGTACTCTGGGGGCTGCGGACAACGCCTAACCGTACTACCGGATTCACACCATTTTTTATGGTATACGACGCATAATCAGTTTTGCCCTGCGACATCATTCATGACTCACCTCGAGTGCGCATGTACGAAGAAAGAGAAGCCGGGTTGGATCGGCAGGACAGCTTGGACACATTGGAGGAAGAGCGCGACGTTGCCAAAGCTCGTTCCGCATTCTATCAACAGCAGGCTCGAAGATACCAAAGTAGAGAAGTACGGGCCAAGACTTACAACGTTGGCGAACTAGTTCTACGCCTGTCGGACAAGAAAAAGGACAAGCTAAAGCCCAAATGGGAAGGCCCCTTCATCATCGACCAAGTCTTGACCGGCGGAGCGTACCGTCTACGAAATGCATCGGATAACCGACTCGAGCCGAATCCATGGAACGCAGCCCGCCTCCGACGATTCTATGCCTAGCGCCGGACTAAGAGTTCGTCCCTTTCCCCCGTCCAAATTTTTTTATTTTTCAGCTGCCTTTTGTTTCTCTTTTTCTTCTCAACCCTATTCACCAAGCCTTAAAAGGCCTACTTGCGCAACATTCGTGCACACTTGACGTGCTATCCGCACTCATTATACCTGGGGGCTTCTTTACCAGAAGCTTACTTATACGGGCTTCATGCCCAGCACATGTGTCAAGCCTCCACATGTACCGTTTATTCACCATTATATGCATCGATATGACTTAAGTTTTGGCCAAGCTGGGTTGCTGGCTCCCCGTGCTTACCCCTCGTTCCCGATTGTTCGGCTAGGAGGTAAAGGGAGCACCTCTGCGATTGCTACTGCCGGGTCAGCCGGATGTGTACCTCAGACTGGGTGAAGCCGAAAGCTAGCATTCTTAAGGGAATATTCGGTCGGTGACTTAAAAGATGATTTTTTATCCACTTATTTATCTGCCCCCAGATGTTTTCTGCTTTATTCGCAGTCCGGACATGCACTTTAGGGCAATGCCACCCCCAGCGGAAAGGAACCCTTAACGGAACTATTCTCCCTGGAAGATGTTTCTTACTAACCATGTAATATAACATAACTAGTTGGGCACTTGTCTGATAAAGCACTGATGACCCCTACGCCTGGTCTCCATGCATACCCCGGTTGTTTTATAGCCGAGAGGGTATTCGGACACACTCAGGACTCTAGGGTCCCGAGGTCGGGCGAAAAGGTCGGCAAAGACAAACGATCTACAATCCGGCTAGAAGGCATTTTGTATGTCATTTTACAATACATTGTCAAATCGACTGATTGTATTCTTCTTCAATCCCGTCTAACAGGCTGTCTAATTTACAGTCCTGTTGGGAAAATTTTGCGGCCAACTCAACTTGGCCGTATACTAAACTCACAGGGATCTCCTTCCCATCGGGCCCCACAGGTCCGACTTCGGCCATGTGGTTGGGATCCGCCCTCTTGTATCGCGTCTTTACCATGGCCCGGGCCTCCCTGGCACCTTGGCGGCAGGCCGAAATCTTCCATACATGGAAGCGCTGCCGCACTCCCTGCAGCTTCTCCGCAAGCTCCCCAAGACCCTCGGGTACGGAGAGGGCTGGCCATAACGCCTGGATGACGCCGCTCATAGCCTGCCGAACTCGTTCGATCAATTGCAACAATTCGGGAAGTTGATCACCCGTTGTTACGGGCATCTCCTCCGCAGGGCGACCTGTGAGCATACCTACAGATATATTACATCAAATCGACTTCCTCGCCGAACTCTTCTTTTCAAAGGAGCTCGCTCAAGCACTTACTATATATGCCGCGAAGCCGTTGATTCTCCTTAACGGAGCCCGGAGCTCAGCCCGAACGCCTTTCAGCTCTTCTCCAAGCTGGGCATGGGCATCCTGGAGCTTGTTCCTTTCATGCTGCACCTTATGCAGCACCCTCTCGCCGGCCTTTAGTTGGCGCAGGAGTTCTTGCCTGTCCGGATCTTGTCCGGCAGCACCTGCAATGTCGCTTTTTAGACTTGCGCAATTGCCAAACGCTACTTATCTTTCTAAAATAATGCGTTACCAGGAGAGGTCCTTGCATTTCCTCCTGCGCCAGAATATGCGGCCTCAAGTTGGGCCTTGCACTCTTGCAACTCCGGAGACAGTCGGGTATTCTTCTCGGTAAGATCCTGCAGTTCATATGATCCTTAAATCAGTTAATATAACTACTTTAAGTCTCGGGGGCTACTGGCATATACAACTATTAAATTCTCTCACCCGTATGTCTTTTACATACTGCTCCGTGGCTCTGGTGAAACTATCTTGAGCGGCACGAAGGTGCGCGTCCCCCGTGTTAAAGGCATTCAACGCCTCGGGGGAGAAGCACGCCACGAATATCGTTCGCGGCGCCTGTGATTCAGGGCACTCTCCACCTCGCACTTGGTGGCGATAGTCTGCCGGCATCCTCTGTCGGAGGAACGTCGGCTCGCGCTTTGCGCCGCCTCCCTTTCTCGACTAGGTGCGGAGCCCGGCCGGTAGAGGTTGGATTGACAACCTTCACGCCTACAACCGCGGACGCTTTTGTCCCTATAAAAGTCATGAGCACTCAAACGCTTCCTAGGAACGTTGCTCTAAATACTGAATTGTGAGCTATACCTTTGCGGCGACGTTTCAGTCCGCTCCGCGCTCCTCTTCCGCCTACTGGTCCGGACTGGCCCTTGTTGGTCAGCAACCGCAGGCTCGGCTTCTCGCCCTAGGGGCACCTCCTGCACAGTGCCGTCATATACGGTGGTCAGAAATAAGCAAGAAAGGAATGACGGTGTCTGGGCTTCGGCCGCAATCACCTGGGAAGCCGGATACAGTCCGGGATAGTCGGCCGTAATGACGACTAAGGCATTGTCCATGCTGGGCTGGTGGAACACCCCGTCGATTAGCTCCACCTTTATGTCCGGATCCTCTTCGGAGGCCGGATCCCGGGATCTCTCTGGATCCTCAGGCTGCGGAGCCGGACTCAGCATTCCCTCCACAGTCCGGCGCAGTTCCTGCGTCGAAATAAGAAAACAATGTAAGAAACTTAAGCTTGAAAAGGCACGGGTCGGACACGCTGAGTGTTCGCTTACCCAAGGCCGGGGATTGTTCATGGAAAACCCATTTAACGGGTTCGTCCGAAGGAAATCCTCCTTCTCCCCCTTATACAGGCCATGACGGGCGGCATCGTCCTCCTCGTTGAAGTCCCACATGGGGTGGCCCCTGTATTGTAGTGGCTGCACCCCCCGCGTAATGCATGTTTCCATGATTCCAATCATGGTCAACCCGGCATGGGCCAGTAACCTTATTCGGCCCATTAAATAATGGACGCTCTTGTCTTCCTCCAGTCGGGGGCTCCGCGGACGCCAACTGAGGCGTTTCTTCAGAGGAGCATTGCTGAACTCCGGGAGGCCGATCCGAACAGGGTCCGGCAGCGGAGCGTCTTCTATATAAAACCATTCCGAAGGCCAGTCTTCGGACGCCTTCTTAGGGGTACCGGATGGATATCCGGTCCCCAAGAATGCGCCATATTTCGGCACCGCCCACTTGATATATGGACCCCTCGTGAGAGCGGGGTACAAGGCAAAACAACCTCTTCCACAACGCGAAATGAGGCTCGATGCCCAGGAAAAGCTCGCAAAGAGCTACGTAACCCGCAATATGCAGGATCGAGGCGGGCGTGAGGTGATGGAGCTGGAGTCCGTAGAACTCCAGGAGCCCGCGGAGGAATGGATGTACAGAAATCCGAGCCCCTTATCGATAGGGGACGAAGCATACCCGCTCCCCTTTGTTGGGATTAGGGGTAACCTCCGCTTGCTTCCCACCTTTGAAGGTGGCGAGCCCGGCTCGAACCGGAACCATGAAGGCCGGAGGGAGATATCCCCCCATTTGGAGCTTTAGCAGCTCGTTGTGCGAAACAGAGCATCTCCTCCAATCTCCTGGCAAAGGGCTGGGAGCGCGAGAAGAGGAGCCGCGTTGATGGTCCATGATGGAATGGATTCTTGGTCGGAAGCGCTCCGATGAGTATTTGCGAGAGGAAGATGGTGATTTGGATCTGGATTCTTGCCTCCCTTATAGGCAGATCGTTCGCACAACTAGGGGGTAAAACATAAAAGACACCCTGGCTTTTCACATTCGCACGACGCGTGGAAGAAGACCATTATTGGGCGTGGAAGCCAAGACGCCGCAACATTGATGAGGAAGCCGGACACCGCTCGGTGTACATGGAACTTAAGGGAGAACCCGCCTTGCAACGCCGAAGACTACACGCATGCTGGACTTATCGTCATTGAAGCCTGGTTCGGGGGCTACTGAGGGAGTCCTGGATGTGTCCGGATGGCCGGACTACCATCATCAGCCGAACTCCAAGACTATGAAGATAGAAGATTTAAGACTTCCCCCCGTGTCCGGATGGGACTTTCCTTGGCGTGGAAGGCAAGCTTGGCGATACGGATATGTAGATCTCCTACCATTGTAACCGACTCTATGTAACCCTAGCCCTCTCCGGTGTCTATATAAACCGGATGGCTTTAGTCCGTAGGACAACAATCACAACAACCCTTACGATCATACCATAGGCTAGCTTCTAGGGTTTAGCCTCCTTGATCTCGTGGTAGATCCACTCTTGTAAACATCCACAATATCAATATCAATCAAGCAGGACGTAGGGTTTTACCTCCATCAAGAGGGCCCGAACCTGGGTAAAACATCGTGTCCCTTGTCTCCTGTTACCATCCGCCTAGACGCACAGTTCGGGACCCCCTACCCGAGATCCGCCGGTTTTGACACCGACACTAGGCTTGTGGCCAAGGGCTACGCCCAGAAAGAAGAAGAAGATTTCTTCGACACTTATTCACCTGTGGCCAGACTGACCACCATTCGAGTATTACTCTCGTTGGCGGCCTCGCATGGTCTTCTCATTCATCAGATGGATGTTAAGACGGCTTTCCTGAACGGAGAGCTAAAGGAGGAAATATATATGCAACAGCCGATGGCTTTGTGATGGATGGTCGTGAAGGAAAGGTGTGTAAGTTGGTGAAATCTTTGTATGGCTCGAGACAAGCGCCTAAGCAATGGCATGACAAGTTTAATGAAACGTTGACATCTGTTGGCTTTGTTGTTAATGAGGCCGACAAATGTGTGTACTATCGCTATGGTGGGGGCGAAGGAGTTATACCGTGTTTGTATGTTGATGACATATCGATATTTGGGACTAATCTCAAGTTGATCGAGGAGGTTAAGTCTTTCCGTCTCGTAACTTTGAGATGAAGGACCTTGGAGTGATCGATGTTATCTTGAACATCAATCTTTTGAGAGATGATGAGGGTGGGATTACACTTCGCAATCCCATTATGTTGAGAAGGTGTTGAGTCGTTTTGGATATTCGGACTGCAAACCATCTCAAACACCATATGATTCTAGTGTGCTGATTCGAAAATCAAAAGGCACAGCTATAGATCAATTGAGGTACTCTCAGTTGTTGGTTCACTCCAGATCTAGCGAGCTTAACTAGGCTCGACATCGCATTTGCTATTAGCAAACTGAGCCGATTTGTTTCGCACCGGGTGATGTACATTGGCGTGCTCTTGAGAGAGTTATGCGTTATCTGAAAGGTACTATGAACTATGGACTACACTATACCGGATACCCATCGATACTTGAAGGGTATAGTGATGCGAATTGGATCTCTGATGCTGATGAGATGAAGGCCACAACTGGGTATATGTTTACTCTTGGAGGTGGTGCTGTTTCCTGGAAGTCTTGCAAGCAAACGATCTTAACAAGATCGACAATGGAAGCAGAATTAACAGCATTAGACACATCGGGTGGCGAAGCGGAATGGCTTTGGGATCTGTTGATGGACTTGCCAGTGGTTGAGAAGCCGGTTCCTGCCATCCTTGTGAACTGCGACAATCAAACAGTTATTGTCAAGGTGAAGAGTTCAAAGGACAACATGAAGTCCAACAAACACATAAGAATGAGATTGAAAGCTGTCAGAAAATTGAGAAACTCCGGAGTGATAGCGTTGGATTATATCCAAACGGCTAAGAATCTGGCAGATCCCTTCACTAAAGGGCTATCACGTGTTGTGATAGATAGCGCATCAAGGGAGATGGATATGAGACCCATATGAGTTGCCATGGTAGTAACCCAACCTATGTGATCGGAGAGCCCATGAAGTAGGACCTGGGAAAACAAGCCAGTGGTGAACTGAGGAGAGTAATTTTACTAACCCACTCCGTTGGAGATGCAATACTTTCGGAAACTGTATGGAAGGATGACTACTGTCTTAATGTGTTCCAAGGCTTATATGCATAAGCAAGATGCTATCCTACAGAGCGATCTTTGGAGGAACACACCTATATGAGCCCGACTGCTGGTCATAGTCTATGAGATTGAGGTGATCTCTAGCAAGCTCATGAACAGGCCAGGAGTGTGACTAATATGCTCCACCCGAGGGGTCGGCCTTCGGCAGCCTCGTATCAGTGAGACTTGTGGTGAAACTTCTTGACGCCAAACTGACAATTCAAGGCATAGTCCATTGTTCAATTGTGAAGGAGTGTAACTACTTGGTCTAGGTGGAGCTCAACCTTAATCGGTCTCCACTGAGATGCTGGTATATTAAAACAGTGTTTGGAACAAAGGACAAACTGGGCCCCTGAGATCTGGTGGGGGATTGTTGAAATATGAGATGGGCCTAGAGCCCATATGACAATTTCAGATTTAATCTCTAAGGGCCCATGTAGGTGGCATAACAAGGTGGTGGGAAGTTTAGTCCCACCTTGGAAATGGAAGGAGAGTTGGAGTGGTTTATAAGGGACTCTCTCCCTCATGCTATTGGAGCTTGAGAAGAGATGAGGCCCTCGCGCACTCCTCCTCCTCCGCTCGCCTCGCCACGCCACGCCACGCCTCGTCACGACGCGCCGCGGGTTGCGGGATTGAGCCGAGCCGAGCTCACTCCTATGCGCTTCTTTTTGCCGGTCAGGAACGGAGAGTCTTTGACAGGTGGGGCCACGATCTGAGACGTCGGATCATGGGCTACCGACTTGGACGTGGGTTCAGCCCACGTCTCTCCACGCGCCGCCGCACATATATATGTGGGCGCCACAACCCTAGCCGCCACGAAAACATAACGCATCTCCGCCTCCACGCCCACGTTGTCGTTCCTCTGCTGCTGCTGCCGCCGGCGACTCCGTCCCGTTCACCGCGTACACGGTTGACGGGAGAGCAGGCCTCCGAAACCACGCCTCCGGATCCTGCATGTGAAGAGGCGATTAGGTTTTTGGTAGCGATTACGCCGATCGCCGCTTCGCTCATCTACGTCCGCACCACCTTCGTCATCATCATGTCGACCGACGCCGAACGTGCCGCCGCTGAGAAGGCCGAGGCCGACAAGAAGGCCGCCGAGGATGCCGCGGCTGCTACCACCGCCACCGCCACCGCATGGCCGATTGGAGGGTATACATCGCTTATCCCTCTCGTGTTTCTTTCTGTTGTAGCAGTACTAGCGATATGCGTAGATGTTTCTACTATATGCGTAGTACATGTTTTGTTAGATCGTAATCAGTATGTTATCAATGTTGTTCATGTCATGCTCATGATTTATTCATGGATTAATTTAATCGAAAAACTGTCTATTTTCTTATCAAATATAGTGTGTTTGCCGTTGTATGACGCGGGATGCGGATGGTATATCACATTGGCGTCTTCCTTCTCCGACCTCATTGGATGAACACGGTGGTGTCGGGTTCTGACAAGCTCGAGGATGATCGTTCAAACGACTCGTCGAGTGGCATGATCTGCGGCGGAGTTCTTTCAATGATAGCCGCTCTTGTCCATCCCCGGCGTTGCCGTGGCGACTGTGGAGCCCGTACGTGGATGCCTACCGGGTTGGATGGCACGAGGGTCTTTTTTTTCTTGGGGTCCCCTGTACACAGCTCCAGGCCTTTGTTTTCTTCTAGGGTGACCATGTGTGTACACCTTGTAATAAGTTTTGTTTTGAACTCTTTTTTTTTTTTTTTGCGGGGAAGTTGTGTTTTGAACTGTTGTAGTGTTTTTCTTTAGGGAAACTGGTGTAGTGTGTTGTGTGTTGGATGGATGAATATGCATGTGGTGATTCCGCTAAAAGAAAAGGTGGATTTGTTTTGGCGGTAATGTTTCCCGCCTCCTGCGCGGCTGGCTCGTTCATGCGAGGTCCAAAGAGAGACTCTCCTTCACATCAGTAGGTACTTTCTTTTGTTTTGTGCGTTTGCAAATTTGCATGCACGAGAGTGCAGTCTCCTACTCCTAACCTCTACTACTACCTCACATCGGGAGTACTAGCAGGCAGGCAGGCAGCAGCACATGCATTGCGCATCGACCAGGCGCTGGAGGCCAACGGGCAACGGGCAGAAAGAAAGAAAGAAGGAGCGGACCAGTGGTGGTATTTTTTAATTTATACGTACTCATTTATTAGTAATATAAAAATTATGAAAGCAGCAGCCATCGGTGCGTACGCTGCACCCTACGTATTATATATACTAACATGAAACACAAACGAAATAATATGGGATAGGAAAAAGTTTTCCCTTCAAAATATGGTAAGTCGTGCTAAACGATGCCTCAAAGGTCAGAAGAGTGAGATTTTCAGGCGCCAACGGTCGATCTCGCGGAGCGGAGCGGCTCGGCGCCTCGAATGGCCCTCTCCCCCGCCTACAAACAGGCCACGCTACAGTTGCACTTGTCCAAAAAAACAGGCTCACGCTACAGTGATAGTAATAAATGCCAGAGCATCTTTTTCAACCACTGTGCAATCAAACAGCGCTGACTGCCACGCTAGTAGTACGTACGTACTGCTTTTCTTTTTCTTTTTTGAGACAAGAGAGCGGAGAGAGAGCCTCCCACAAGAGGATTCCTCTCGTGCACGTCACATCTCATGTTAGGTACCCAGTACTATATTGACTCAATCACCATGAATTCGCTTAGGCCAACTCTACAGCGCGACCCTATTCTGTCCGTCCCTGTCCGTTTGGGGTAAAAAGGACAAAAAAGACGGCCCAGCGCGCGGCTTCAAATGGACAAATGTCCGGATTTCGTCCGTTTTCGACCCATCCCCGGCCTAAAGTTGCGCTCGTTTTGGGGTGAAACGGACGCGTGTGGACGGCCGCGACGCACGCCCTTGTCCCCCCCGTGGCCCGCCTGTCAGGGACACTACCAGTCCCTCCGCTCCCAACGCTTCACCCTTTCTTCCCGCCCCGCCCCGCCCCGCCGCCGGCGCCGCCCCTATTCTCCAGCCGCCTCCTCACCGCGCAGCCCCCCTGTCGTCCATACCAAACCACGTCTTGACATGGGCGCCACCATGCCCGCGCTTTCGCCGTAGTTTTGGTCGTCTACGGGGGAGGTTTGGTCGTCGCCGTCCTTGCCGGTGGCGGAGGGGACACGACTGCCAGCGACGGACCACGGAGGTCGAGGCAGATTACAAGGAGAGCTCCAGAGCGGCCAGTGGCCGGCCGGCAACCACCCCTGCTGCGTGAGGTGATCATCGCGGCCTCTTCGCCACCACGACCACAAGGTGTTCGACCTTTTGCCATCAAAGGTATGGACAGTGGAGACGAGTTTTTCTTTCATCACTTCCTTTGTTCATCGGACGATTCGTCGTCGGATGATGAAGATCTTGTGGTGGCTGCACTGGTCGTTCACGACCATATTCAACGGCAGCTTCCTCGGTACATGGGGTCACTCCCTGGCCGTGCTCCCAACCTGAACCGCAACAGGGAGAGAGGCCACGCCCTGCTCTATGTCGATTACTTTGCCAACACCCCGCTCTTCAAGCCGGATAAATTCCGTCGCCGTTTTCGTATGGCAAGGCATGTGTTCAATCGTATCCGAGAGGGAGTCGTTGCTCATGACCCATACTTCGAGTGCAAGACGGATGCCCTTGGCAAGCTTGGATTCTCCTCTTACCAGAAATGCATCACGGCCATCTGCATGCTTGCATGTGGTATTCCAGGCGATCTGGTGGACGAGTATGTGCGTATGAGTGAGACAACATGTCTGATGTCAATGTACAAGTTTTGCCAGGCTGTGATAGAGGTGTTTGGCCCAGAGTACTTGAGGCAGCCAACCGCCACTGACAGAGAGCTTGTTGGCGACCAACGCAGCTAGAGGTTTTCGGGCATGCTTGGCAGCATAGATTGTATGCATTGGGAGTGGAAGAACTGTCCATTTGCTTGGCAGGGCTAGTACAAGGGGCATGTTAACGGGTGCACTGTCATATTAGAAGCGGTGGCATCGCAAGATCTTTGGATATGGCATTCTTTCTTCGGTATGGCAGGTTCTCACAATGATATCAACGTGCTGCAGCGTTCTCCATTCTTCGCGAGGCTTGCAGAAGGCCACTCCCCACCTGTCAACTTTGAGATCAACGGCCATCAGTACAACAAGGGATACTATCTAGCAGATGGTATATATCCTCAGTGGTCAACTTTTGTGAAGACAATCTCGAACCCCCAAGGTGAGAAGAGAAAGAGATTTGCCCAAATGCAAGAGAGTGCTAGAAAGGATGTGGAACGTGCTTTTGGTGTGCTTCAATCCCGGTGGGGTATCGTTCGAAACCCTGCACTGTCATCGGATGAAAGAAAGCTTTGGGAGGTGATGACTGCTAGTGTGATCATGCACAACATGATCGTCGAGGACGAGCGTGACGAGAGTATCTTCGACCAAGGATTTGATTATAAAGGTGAAAATATTGAGCCCCTGCACCAAGACCCGGCCACATTTGAACAGTTTATCCAATTCCACCGTGAGATGCGTGATTGGCACACTCATTTGAATCTTCAAAATGACTTGGTTGAGCACGTCTGGGATCACATTGGCAACCAATAGATGTATTGGTTTATGTTCGTTGAAGACAATTTCGATTTGGTTGTAAAACTATTTTATTAGAGACAATTTCGATTGGGTTGTAAAACTATTTTTATTTTCAGACAATTAATATTTGGACGTGCAAACTAGTTTTCATATGAATATATGGGCATTTTTGGCCCTGACGGACAGGATGGGGCAAATGGATGCGGCCGCGCGCTGGGCGCACGGCCACCGCATCCCAGGACAGGCCCGGACACGACCCCAAATCCCTACCCAAACGGACAGAATCCGGACAAAACGGACGTCCGTTTGAGATCGCGCGGTGGAGTTGGCCTTACATCTCTCAAGTTACACGGAGGTAGAAGAAGATCAGAGGAGAGAGACGACGAGAAACCAGAGACGGGAGAGAGGGACGCTAGCCAGCCAAGCCAGGCCGAAGCCTTCCAATCCAAGCCGGGTCGCTCGTTTCCATCTCCACCCGTATATGTAGTCAATGCTTTCCATGGCTTCTCCGCAGGCCCATGGCCCAAGAGCGGCCCACTGTCCAGTCCAGGTAGTAGTTGTAGGGAAGGTTGCTGACAATCCCTCCCCCTTAAAATCCGGCTTGCCCTCAAGCCGGCCAAATGTGGAACCACCGGGATCCCAAAGCGTCCGTACAACACACTGAACCGAACTAAGAAGCTTCTCATCTAAGTTCCAGGTTAGTTGCAAGGCCTGAAGACTAAGCATATCATGAACCACCATCGGAATGAAAGCCATTGGGTGACTCGTACCATACCAATTATGCAATCCCGTGGAAAATACACACTGGTCGCTGTGGGCTTCATCTGTATGCACTGCAGATAGCACCAGAGCAATCTTCCATTTTATCAAGTGAACAAATTCAAACACCACTTGTACCTCACAGCCATTATAGAAGTCAAAGGCTAGAGCTTCTGAAAGGTTGCAGCTCATCAACTCAAGAGTAGAGCATTGGGCCATGATTTTCAGATATATGGCAGCGAACTCGACATGCATTTGAAATAATGTGCAACAAATCACAGCTGCTGAACACTTGAATATGAATCGCATTGAGATATTGTTGATAGCAGAACAGTCATAGCAAAGTGACCAAGCATCATTTACACTGTCCAGATTGTAGCGCCACCAAGCTGAAACAGAGCAAACTCTCTGACAATAGGAAACCCACGATTGATCCATTGCCTCCTTGGAACTGAACAGAGCAACAAAAGCAGCTTGCCATATCTGCAAATGTGCTAGAGTGGCATTATGAGAAAAGCCCACATATCGCACTGTGTCATGCAGTGCTCAACAAAATATGCCTCTATTTGTTTGAATCCTGTAGCAAACTTGGACCAAACAGCAACATCAACAATTCTATAGCAGACGACAATTGAGTTGGCTGGAAGGATTTCCTCACCCATGCTGGAAAGCAACAATTTCCTGAAAATCTCACCAGCATTTTCCCACTGAATTTGTTTTGAAGCATAAAAGGGAACCCCTACAGGAGTGCAAAACAGAAAGACATACTTCAGTAATGCATCACTGGTCGACCAAGCAATCGTCCATTGCGTCCATTGCGACAGAGAAAGTTGCACTGATTTTGGAAACAGTGGCTGGGCAAAACAATTAATTTTCCATTGGACATGCTGGAAACAACACTGATTATTCTAGTAATAGTCCGAGGTTGCTGTGCGAATGTTACCTCTGAAGGAACTGAGCGCCAGAATACTCAAGTACAATGGTGGTGGCCATGGATTTAGAACCTCAAGGTCATATATCACCCCAGCAGAATGACCGGATTTATAGAACCATGTCATTGCAGAGTATAACTCCATTCCATTGCAATAGAATGCAACCGAAGTAGAAGACAAGTTGTATGTAGCAGGAAAAGGTGTAATGTAAGGAGCACCGTGTGACAATGGTGCTGCAAGGAATGGTTGCATGTACTTGTTGGCAATGGTGTAGCATGTGAAATCAATCGACCTGGCAATTCCCAATTGGGGATATTTAGAACAGTACCAAGGAGCAGCAGGCAAGTTATCAGGTATGTACTTTATGTCTTCCATCAAGCAATTTGAACTGGCGTTCATAGGTGCAGCATCAAGTATCCTCAGTGTCAAGTGATCATCAGGTCGAGGAAAAAGTTCTAGTAACATTATACTAGCATCAGGCTCAAGAATCAACAACTGTTGTCTGACCAATTTCACAGCTCTCTCCTTGATTGGGTTAATTACCTGAATACTAACACTTGTTGATTTCAGTCCATCGGCACTGCCAGATAGTTGCAACATATGTGATTCCAGAGCAACAAGGTTAGTACTCCCTCCGTCCGAAAAAACTTGTCATCAAAATGGACAAAAAGGAGTGTACCTAGAACTAAAATACATCTAGATACATCCCCTTTTATTCATTTTGATGACAAGTATTTCCGGACGGAGGGAGTACTAATTAACAGCTCATCTCCAGGATCAAGACATGTATGTTGGATCATTAAAGGCCCTCCATGAACATCTTCGTTGACCAGATAATTGGAGTTGTAACAGGCTTGACCACATCTCAGATGGAAACCAAATAAGGCCCCCCAAAGAGCAACAGAGCAAAGGTAGAACTCATCTGGATATGAACGAAGACCACATTGCTGCTGAAAATCATCACCATCCAAATCCTCTTGGTCCAAAAATAGTCTTGCAGATACCTTCTCATCAGTTTCTCCATCTGATTGACTACTAACACTACCATTGTCCTCATCAGAATCAAGCCAGTCATTGAGTGCAGTTAAACTTGAACTTGGCAGAACACTAAACTCATGAAAATACCAACTGAGCTTGCTAGTCCCTGGATCCCAAGGCAGCCCTGAATTCACCAATAGATAACCACTGACAAGAGAAGTATTACCCATTTTTTTGGCTTGCCTTGTGGTGATGTCGAAGCTGCCGTTAATAGGAAACAACGTGAACACAGGCCATGGGGTCATGGCCATTGCCAGGGTCAACGCGGAGGGAACCGGCACCAACGTACACATACTCCAAAGGGTCGGGCATGCCACCAAGGGGCCATCCTTGTTGATGTTGTGGTCGAGTTCAGGTTCATGGGCGACGTTGTCGACGACCAGGGATGAACACTACTAGGGAAAAGGCTAGCAGCAGCGTGGGTTTTAGATGTATCAGTAGCACGGGTATAAGCGCTACTAATAAGGCGCTGCAGCTATTGCTTAGCAGCAGCGCGTGCCAGCCCGCGCTGCTGCTAGGGCAAATAGCTGCAGCGTTTGTTCATTACCACGCTGCTGCTAAGGTAACTACTTGTAGCGTGTTTTCTGCCCATCGCTACTAGTACATTTTTTTTATTTTTTTATTTTTATTGTATTTATGCGCCATCATACAAATATTGATACAATACTAGTTATGAGGTTTAAATCATTATGTCTATAACAGTGTGTCAAATGAAGGTGGATTAGGTTCAAGTGGAGGCAATATGTGGTGCATGTCAAAAGTATACTACTAATCCAAACTTGATCTAGTTTGGACTAGTAGTACTTTCGATGTGCACCACATGTTGCCTCCACTTGAATCTAATCCGCCAACACAAGATATTTAATCATCATCATGGTCATTACCACCAACAGTATTTATTTAATCACCACTAACACTAGCTAATAATCATCATCATAGTCATTACCACCAACACTAGCTATTTTATCATCATAGTAATAGTGTAGCACATCATCATCCTGAAACTCATTTCTAGCTAGCTAATCACTCCTGCTGCTCTCTCTTAGGTAAAACAACATAAAACATGTGTAGCTCTCCTCCTTGATCAAGTTGGAGCATGCAGATGAACCTGTCTCCTAATCGTGGAAAGCGTCTCTGTTTGCTGGCCCCTAGTACTTCTATGCGCTCCCCCAACACATATTTGGTCCAGTCTTGCACTATTAAGCATCTCTCGCTAATCTTGAATGCACTAGAGTAATCTGTAGGATATCTTGGCCGTAAGCTGATAATACTCATGGTACCTTTAGTCTCGATCCCATAAGGCACAACATTCATTGGGAGTCCCTGTTGAAGAACATCGTATGGTAACATACTTAGCAATGAAGTTTAGCTTCAAAAATAATGTATGGAAAAGATGCAATGAGGACAAATAGTAAAAATCTTACCATCCTTCCTAAATGGATGTGATTGTAGTTTATTACGAACACTATTGGTCGCACGTTTTCAGTACTAACATTTATAAATCCAGGAAGAAAATTTTCCTTGACAATATCAAGATCCTCAAGCCATGAAATATAATGACTTAGCTCCTCGCAGTTTAGTTCAGCCTCGGGACAGTAGTAGGTCCTGTCTACCAAGCGCTGGACATGTTTGCTTGCACCGAAATAAGTTGACAATACAAATTAGTTGTCAACTATTTTTGAATAAAAAATATCAAAGACATAAATATGGTTGAGAAACTTACATAATGGTATAATCGAGTATGCGTCGCACATCGACCCAGATGTCGGTATTACCTTCAATATCATCTTCCTGGACGAATATCAAAGGTGATAACCATATCAGGCTCAAATGCATAAGTCTTGCATAGTGCTCGTCATGTTTTGCATCCAAAATAGGTGTAGTCGTCTGAATTGTATAATTTTGCATGGAAAATATAACCATGCTCGGTCTTCAAATAAACTTTCTTTACCTCCGCAGATGACTGAAACCTATCTTATCCAATACAAAAACTCTTGAATGGCAGGGGATACGCTAGTAGAATAGTAAAAAAAATCAGTTCAAGCAAATGAAGCAGATGTCATGCTTAGCTACGAAAAAAGACTTGTCGTTATGACTTACTGTATCCACTTCGAAGTTCTCGTCCTGCTTGATGCTGAAGCGCCTATCATCATCTAGGAAGATTCCGTTGCACAAGCCGCGCTCGTCTTCGCAGTATTTGTAAATACCGAAATCCTTTTCGTCGTCAGACATTTCCTATGTTCATAGTTAAAACATTAATTGAAAATCTATCAAAGACAACTACCAGGATACTCAACACACAAATCCGGGGCACTCGATATTTCCTACATATTCTGGCACAAGTCATGCCAAAATTCACGGAAAAATCCGCATGACCTTTGCTAAAATAGGACATATCGGCGCCTGAAATTTGCCGAACGGAAATGAATCAACACTCCGCAAAACATAGGCCACTCGGAGTTGTAACATGCAAATATGACCGGCCACTTGGATATTGAGCAACACAAGATATACATTTCAAAATATCTTATAGGACTCAAATTAGCATGCATTCAATAAGCAAAAGTAAATCATCTCATGCGTCCCTATATCGTCGAATATTATCACTAATACATCACGAATAGTGTCATACATATAACATCACTAATACAACTAAAACCCTAGCACACGACGGGTATCGGCACGGGCGGTGGACACCCACGAGAAGGAACCATCACGGGATCATAGCTCCGGTGAGATCCTCGAGAACCTGCGGTATTGGAGAACGACTTGTGCTCCAACGCAAACAAGTAGCGACGGACGGCGCGTCCTCCTCATCGACACGGTGACGCACCACCTCCGCGGAGTCCTCAAGCCTCTGGATCGTCACTGGCCCACGCGACCGCCACCAAAGAAGGTTCGGGTCAACGACAGGTTGGCTCCTCACCAACCTGCGCCCCCCGGTAGGTAGAGCCTCCCAGTACCACCCAGTGAGCCTAGTCCCGGACATGGCCGATCTGGTCAGCAGGTGTAGATCCTCTGCCGACTCGGCAGCGAGGATCTTGGGATAGGCATCGCCCACGCCGAGGCGGGAAAAATTGCTTTAACTAAAAAATAGCAACAAGTTCTTACTAACTAGTACTATTAATTCAACTAGTTCTTACTAAAAATAAACTTACTATAAATAAAAGGGTTTTTATCACTTATGCCACCGGTTGTGTCTCACTACTCAATTTTGACTCTAGGAATTTCAACTGCTCAAAAATTCCATCACTTCGTTAGGTACATGCTCAAACATGCCAATTGGATACCATTATTGTGATCTCAAAACCTTCTGCTATGTTATAGTGACATAAATACCTATGAACCAACATGCCAGCTCTCTCTATCTCACTACAATAAAGTGTGGGGCCCACTTAATCCTAACAACGTTCTTATTTTCCTGTAAAATTATTCGCTTGGTTACTCCTGACAAGTAGGGATACACTTAGGAACTGACATATGGGTCTAGACTTATTTTTGTCATATAACATGGTCAACTCCATAAACCCAAACTTACTATCTTAAGGAAGAGCTGTATATGATGCAGCCGGAGGGTTTTGTCGATCCTAAGAATGCTGACAAAGTATGCAAGCTCCAGCGATCCATTTATGGGCTGGTGCAAGCATCTCGGAGTTGGAACATTCGCTTTGATGAGATGATCAAAGCGTTTGGGTTTAGTTTATGCAGACTTATGGAGAAGCCTGCGTTTACAAGAAAGTGAGTGGGAGCTTTGTAGCATTTCTCATATTATATGTAGATGACATACTTTTGATGGGAAATGATATAGAATTCTTGGATAGCATTAAGGCCTACTTGAATAAGTGTTTTTAAATGAAGGACCTTGGAGAAGCTGCTTATATATTAGGCATCAAGATCTATAGAGATAGATCGAGACGCCTCATAGGTCTTTCACAAAGCACATACCTTGATAAGATTTTGAAGAAGTTCAAAATGGATCAGTCCAAGAAAGGGTTCTTGCCTGTATTGCAAGGTGTGAGACTGAGCTCGGCTCAATGCCCGACCACGGCAAAAGATAAAGAAGAGATGAGTGTCATCCCCTATGCTTCAGCCATAGGATCTATTATGTATGCCATGCTGTGTACCAGACCTAATGTAAACCTTGCCGTAAGTTTGGTAGGAAGATACCAAAGTAATCCCGGCAAGGAACACTGGACAGCGGTCAAGAATATCCTAAAGTACCTGAAAAGGACAAAGGACATGTTTCTCGTTTATGGAGGTGACGAAGAGCTCGTCAGAAGGGTTACGCCGACGCCAGCTTGACACGCATCCGATGACTCTAAGTCACAAACCGGATACGTGTATATGTTGAATGGTGGAGCAGTAAGCTGGTGCAGCTGCAAGCAGAGCGTTATGGCGGGATCTACATGTGAAACGGAGTACATGGCAGCCTCGGAGGCAGCGCATGAAGCAATTTGGATGAAGGAGTTCATCACCGACCTAGGAGTCATACCCAATGCGTCGGGGCCGATCAAACTCTTCTCTGTGACAACACCGAGCTATTGCACTTGCCAAGGAGCCCAGGTTTCACAAGAAGACCGAGCACATCAAGCGTCGCTTCAACTCCATCCGTGAAAATGTTCGTGATGGAGACATAGAAATTTGTAAAGTGCATACGGATCTGAATGTCGCAGATCCGTTGACTAAACCTCTTCCGCGGGCAAGACATGATCAACACCAAAACTCTATGGGTGTTCGATTCATCACAATGTAACTAGATTATTGACTCTAGTGCAAGTGGGAGACTGTTGGAAATATGCCCTAGAGGCAATAATAAAAGCATTATTATTATATTTCCTTGTTCATGATAATTGTCTTTTATTCATGCTATAATTGTATTATCCGGAAATCGTAATACATGTGTGAATACATAGACCACAATACGTCCCTAGTGAGCCTCTAGTTGACTAGCTCGTTGGTCAACAGATAGTCATGGTTTCACGACTATGGACATTGGATGTCGTTGATATCGGATCACGTCATTAGGAGAATGACGTGATGGACAAGACCCAATCCTAAGCATAGCACAAGATCGTGTAGTTCGTTTTGCTAGAGCTTTCTCAATATCAAGTATCTATTCCTTAGACCATGAGATCGTGTAACTCCCGGATACCGTAGGAATGCTTTGGGTGTACCAAACGTCACAACGTAACTGGGTGACTATAAAGGTGCATTACAGGTATCTCTGAAAGTGTCTTTTGGGTTGACACGGATCGAGACAGGGATTTGTCACTCCGTATTACGGAGAGGTATCACTGGGCCCACTCGGTAGTGCATCATCATAATGAGCTCAAAGTGACCAAGTGTCTGGTCACGGGATCATGCATTACGGTACGAGTAAAGTGACTTGCCAAGAACGAGACTGAACGAGGTATTGGGATACCGACGATCGAAGTCTCGGGCAAGTAACATACCGTCGACAAAGGGAATAGTATACGGGGTTGATTGAATCCTCGACATCGTGGTTCATCCGATGATATCATCGAGGAGCATGTGGGAGCCAACATGGGTATCCAGATCCCGCTGTTGGTTATTGACCGAGAGCCGTCTCGGTCATGTCTGCATGTCTCCCGAACCCGTAGGGTCTACACACTTAAGGTTCGGTGACGCTAGGGTTATTAGGAAGACTTGTATGTGATTACCGAATGTTGTTTGGAGTCCCGGATGAGATCCCGAACGTCACGAGGAGTTCCGGAAGGGTCCGGAGGTAAAGATTTATATATGGGAAGTTGTTAAACGGACACCGGAAAAGTTTCGGTCATATCGGTATTGGACCGGGGCCACCGGAAAGGTTCCGGAGGACCACCGGGAGGGGCCACCCCTCCCGGGGGGCCACTTGGGCTGCGTGGGAAGGGGCCAGCCCCTGGTGGGCTGGGCGCACCCCCTCCCTTGGTCCCTTGCGCCTAGGTTTGAGGGGGGAACCCTAAAGGGGGCACCCCCCCTTGCTTGGGGGGCAAGCCCCCCTCCCCTTGGCCGCCGCCCCCCCTCTAGATGCATCTAGAGGGGTCGGCCCGCTTCTCCCTTTCCCCTATAAATAGAGGGGTGAGGGGAGGGCAGCGGTACCCAAGCCAAGGCGCAGCCCCTCCCCTCCCCAACACCTCTCCTCCTCCGTTGTGTGCTCGTGAAGCCACTGCCGAGATCTTGCTTCTCCACCATCATCACGCTGCCGTGCTGCCGGTGGAGTTGTCTTCCTCAACCTCTCCTTCCTCCTTGCTGGATCAAGACGGAGGAGACGCGTTGCACGTGCAGACGTGTGTTGAACGCGGAGGTGCTGTCCGTTCAACACTTGGTCATCGGTGATCCTAGTACGACTCCATCATCACCATCCCCTCGAAAGCTTCCGCACGCGATCTACAAGTGGTATGTAGATGCAAACTCACTCCCTTGACTCGTTGCTTAGATGAACTCATAGATGTATCTTGGTGAAACCGTAGGAAAAAATTTTAATTTTCTGCAACGTTCCCCAACAGTGGCATCATGAGCTAGGTTTATGCGTAGTTCTCTATTGCACGAGTAGAACACAATTTAGTTGTGGGCGTAGATCTTGTCAACTTGCTTGCCGCTACTAGTCTTATCTTTCTTCCGCGGTATTGTGGGATGAAGCGGCCCGGACCAACCTTACACGTACGCTTACGTGAGACCGGTTCCACCGAATAACATGCACTAGTTGCATAAGGTGCCCGGCGGTGTCTGTCTCTCCCACTTTAGTTGGAGCGGATTCGATGAAAAGGGTCCTTATGAAGGGTAAATAGAAGTTGACAAAATCACGTTGTGGTTATTCGTGAGGTAAGAAAACGTTCTTGCTAGAACCCAATTGCAGCCACGTAAAAGATGCAACAACAATTAGAAGACGCCTAACTTGTTTTTGCAGCAATTGTCATGTGATGTGATATGGCCAAGTTGTGATGAATGATGAATGACATATTGTGATGTATGAGATCATGTTCTTGTAATAGGAATCACGACTTGCATGTCGATGAGTATGACAACCGGCAGGAGCCATAGGAGTTGTCTTTATTTTGTATGACATGCGTGTCATTGAAGAAACGCCATGTAAATTACTTTACTTTATTGCTAAACGCGTTAGCCATAGAAGTAGAAGTAGTCGTTGGCGTGACAACTTCATGAAGACACGATGATGGAGATCATGATGATGGAGATCATGGTGTCATGCCGGTGACAAGATGATCATGGAGCCCTCAAGATGAAGATCAAAGGAGCTATATGATATTGGCCATATCATGTCACTACTTTATATAATTGCATGTGATGTTTATTATGTTTTATGCATCTTGTTTACTTAGAACGACGGTAGTAAATAAGATGATCCCTTACAACAATTTCAAGAAGTGTTCTCCCCTAACTGTACACCGTTGCTAAAGTTCGTCGTTTCGAAGCACCACGTGATGATCGGGTGTGATAGATCCTTACGTTCACATACAACGGGTGTAAGACAGTTTTACACATGCAAAACACTTAGGGTTAACTTGACGAGCCTAGCATGTACAGACATGGCCTCGGAACACGGAGACCGAAAGGTCGAACACGAGTCGTATAGAAGATACAGTCAACATGAGAATGTTCACCGACGATGACTAGTCCGTCTCACGTGATGATCGGACACGGCCTAGTCGACTCGGATCGTGTAACACTTAGATGACTGGAGGGATGTCAAATCTGAGTGGGAGTTCATTCAATAATTTGATTAAGATAAACTTAATTATCATGAACTTAGTCTAAAACTTTTTTGCAAAATATGTCTTGTAGATCAAATGGCCAACGCTCATGTCAACATGAACTTCAACGCTGCTCCTAGAGAAAACCAAGCTGAAAGATGATGGCAGCAACTATACGGACTGGGTCCGGAACCTGAGGATCATCCTCATAGCTGCCAAGAAGGCATATGTCCTAGAAGCACCGCTAGGTGACCCACCTGCTCTCCCAGCACTGCAAGACGATTTGAACGTTTGGCAGGCACGTACTGATGATTACTCCCTCGTTCAGTGCGGCATGCTTTACAGCTTAGAACCGGGGCTCCAAAAGCGTTTTGAGCAACACGGAGCATATGAGATGTTCGAAGAGCTGAAACTAGTTTTCCAAGCTCATGCCCGGGTCGAGATATGAAGTCTCCGACAAGTTCTACAGTTGTAAGATGGAGGAAAACAGTTCACAAGTGAGCACATACTCAAAATGTCTGGTTGCACAGCCGTGTCCCATTTGGAGATTAACCTCCTGACGAGGCGGTCATTGACAGAATCCTTCAACTCCCACCAAGCTACAAGAGCTTCGTGATGAACTACAACATGCAGGGGATGGTGAAGACCATTCTGAAGTATTTTTAATGCCGAAGTCAGCAGAGGTTGAAATCAAGAAAGAACATCAAGTGTTGATGGTCAATAAGACCACTAAGTTTAAGAAGGGCAAGGGTAAGAAGAACTTCAAGAAGGACGACAAGGAGGTTGCCGCTACCGGTAAGCCAGCTTGCCGGAAGAAGTCAAAGAATGGACCCAAACCCGAGACTGAGTGCTTTTATTGCAAGGGGAGGGGTCACTGGAAGCGGAACTGCCCCAAATACTTGGCGGACAAGAAGGCCGGCAACACCAAAAGTATATTTGATATACATGTAATTGATGTGTACCTTACCAGTACTAGGAGTAACTCCTGGGTATATGATACCGGTGCCGTTGCTCAAATTTGTAACTCACAGCAGGAGCTGCGGAATAAGCGGAGATCGGGCGGCGACGAGGTGACGATGCGCGTCGGGAATGGTTCCAGAGTCGATGTGATCGCCACGGCACGCTACCTCTACATTTACCTACGGGATTAGTTTTGAACCTTAATAATTGTTATTTGGTGCCAAGTTTGAGCATGAACATTGTTTCGGATCTCGTTTAATGCGAGATGGCTACTCATTTAAATCCGAGAATAATGGTTGTTCTATTTATATGAGAGATATGTTTTATGGTCATGCTCCAATGGTCAATGGTTTATTCTTAATGAATCTCGAGCGTAATATAACACATATTCATAGCGTGAATACCAAAAGATGTAAAGTTGATAACGATAGTCCCACTTACTTGTGGCACTGCCGCCTTGGTCACATTGGTGTCAAGCGCATGAAGAAGCTCCATGCTGATGGACTTTTGGAGTCTCTAGATTATGAATCATTTGACACATGCGAACCATGCCTCATGGGCAAGATGACCAAGACTCCGTTCTCCGGAACAATGGAGCGAGCAACCAACTTGTTGGAAATCATACATACCGATGTGTGCGGTCCGATGAGCGTTGAGGCTCATGGAGGATATCGTTATGTTCTCACTCTCACAGATGACTTGAGTAGATATGGGTATGTCTACTTGATGAAACACAAGTCTGAGACCTTTGAAAAGTTCAAGGAATTTCAGAATGAAGTAGAGAATCAACGTGACCGAAAGATAAAATTCTTACGATCAGATCGTGGAGGAGAATATTTAAGTCACGAATTTGGTACACACTTAAGAAAATGTGGAATCGCTTTCACAACTCACGCCTGGAACACCTCAGCGTAACGGTGTGTCCGAACGTTGTAATCGCACTCTATTGGATATGGTGTGATCTATGATGTCTCTTACCGATTTACCGCTATCATTTTGGGGATACGCTCTAGAGACAGCTACATTCACTTTAAATAGGGCACCGTCTAAATCCGTTGAGACGACACCGTATGAATTATGGTTTGGGAAGAAACCTAAGCTGTCGTTTCTAAAAGTTTGGGGATGCGATGCTTATGTCAAGAAACTTCAACCTGAAAAGCTCGAACCCAAGTCGGAGAAATGCGTCTTCATAGGATACCCTAAGGAAACCATTGGGTATACCTTCTACTTAAGATCCGAGGGCTTCTGGAAAAAGAGTTTCTCTTGAAAGAAGTAAGTGGGAGGAAAGTAGAACTCGATGAAGTACTACCTCTTGAACGGGAAAGTAGTGCAGCTCAGGAAAATGTTCCTGTAATGCCTACACCAACTGAAGAGGAAAATAATGATGATGATCAAGGTACTTTAGATCAAGTTGCTACTGAACTTCGTAGGTCCACTAGGACACGTTCCGCACCAGAGTGGTACGGCAACCCTGTCTTGGAAATCATGTTGTTAGACAACGGTGAACCTTCGAACTTTGAAGAAGCGATGGCGGGCCCAGATTCCAACAAATGGCTAGAAGCCATGAAATCCGAGATAGAATCCATGTATGAAAACAAAGTATGGACTTTGACTGACTTGCCCGATGATCGGCGACGATAGAAAACAAATGGATCTTTAAGAAGAAGAAGACGGACGGATGGTAATGTCACCATCTATAAAGCTCGACTTGTCGCTAAGGGTTATCGGCAAGTTCAAGGGATTGACTACGATGAGACTTTCTCCCGTAGCGAAGCTTAAGTCCGTCCGAATCATGTTAGCAATTGCCGCATACTATGATTATGAGATATGGCAGATGGACGTCAAAACAGCGTTCCTTAACGGTTATCTTAAGGAAGAGATGTATATGATGCAGCCGGAGGGTTTTGTCGATCCTAAGAATGCTGACAAAGTATGCAAGCTCCAGCGATCCATTTATGGGCTGGTGCAAGCATCTCGGAGTTGGAACATTCGCTTTGATGAGATGATCAAAGCGTTTGGGTTTATCTTGAGACTTATGGAGAAGCCTGCGTTTACAAGAAAGTGAGTCGGAGCTTTGTAGCATTTCTCATATTATATGTAGATGACATACTTTTGATGGGAAATGATATAGAATTCTTGGACAGCATTAAGGCCTACTTGAATAAGTGTTTTTCAATGAAGGACCTTGGAGAAGTTGCTTATATATTAGGCATCAAGATCTATAGAGATAGATCGAGACGCCTCATAGGTCTTTCACAAAGCACATACCTTGATAAGATTTTGAAGAAGTTCAAAATGGATCAGTCCAAGAAAGGGTTCTTGCCTGTATTGCAAGGTGTGAGATTGAGCTCGGCTCAATGCCCGACCACGGCAAAAGATAAAGAAGAGATGAGTGTCATCCCCTATGCTTCAGCCATAGGATCTATTATGTATGTCATGCTGTGTACCAGACCTGATGTAAACCTTGCCGTAAGTTTGGTAGGAAGATACCAAAGTAATCCCGGCAAGGAACACTGGACAACGGTCAAGAATATCCTAAAGTATCTGAAAAGGACAAAGGACATGTTTCTCGTTTATGGAGGTGATGAAGAGCTCGTCAGAAGGGTTACGTCGACGCCTTGACCGACACAGATCTGGATGACTCTAAGTCACAAACCGGATACGTGTATATGTTGAATGGTGGAGCGATGGTGGTGTAGCTGCAAGCAGAGCGTCGTGGCGGGATCTACATGTGAAGCGGAGTACATGGCAGCCTCGGAGGCAGCGCATGAAGCAATTTGGGTGAAGGAGTTCATCATCGACCTAGGAGTCATACCCAATGCGTCGGGGCCGATCAAACTCTTCTGTGACAACACTGGAGCTATTGCACTTGCCAAGGAGCCCAGGTTTCACAAGAAGACCAGGCACATCAAGCGTCGCTTCAACTCCATCCGTGAAAATGTTTAGGATGGAGACATAGAAATTTGTAAAGTGCATACGGATCTGAATGTCGCAGATCCGTTGACTAAACCTCTTCCGCGGGCAAGACATGATCAACACCAAAACTCTATGGGTGTTCGATTCATCACAATGTAACTAGATTATTGACTCTAGTGCAAGTGGGAGACTGTTGGAAATATGCCCTAGAGGCAATAATAAAAGCATTATTATTATATTTCCTTGTTCATGATAATTGTCTTTTATTCATGCTATAATTGTATTATCCGAAATCGTAATACATGTGTGAATACATAGACCACAATACGTCCCTAGTGAGCCTCTAGTTGACTAGCTCGTTGGTCAACGGATAGTCATGGTTTCTTGACTATGGACATTGGATGTCGTTGATACCGGGATCACGTCATTAGGAGAATGACGTGATGGACAAGACCCAATCCTAAGCATAGCACAAGATCGTGTAGTTCGTTTTGCTAGAGCTTTCTCAATGTCAAGTATCTATTCCTTAGACCATGAGATCGTGTAACTCTCGGATACCGTAGGGAATGCTTTGGGTGTACCAAACGTCACAACGTAATCGGGTGACTATAAAGGTGCATTACGGTATCTCTGAAAGTGTCTTTTGGGTTGACACGGATCGAGACAGGATTTGTCACTCCGTATTACGGAGAGGTATCATGGGCCCACTCGGTAGTGCATCATCATAATGAGCTCAAAGTGACCAAGTGTCCGGTCACGGGATCATGCATTACGGATGCAGTAAAGTGACTTGCCCGAACGACCGAACAGGTATTGGGATACCGACGATCGAGTCTCGGGCAAGTAACATACCGTCTGACAAAGGGAATAGTATACGGGGTTGCTTGAATCCTCGACATCGTGGTTCATCCGATGACATCATCGAGGAGCATGTGGGAGCCAACATGGGTATCCAGATCCTGCTGTTGGTTATTGACCTGAGAGCGTCTCGGTCATGTCTGCATGTCTCCCGAACCCGTAGGGTCTACACACTTAAGGTTCGGTGACGCTAGGGTTATTAGGAAGACTTGTATGTGATTACCGAATGTTGTTCGGAGTCCCCGATGAGATCCCGGACGTCACGAGGAGTTCCGGAAGGGTCCGGAGGTAAAGATTTATATACGGGAAGTTGTTAAACGGACACCGGAAAAGTTTCGGGTCATATCGGTATTGTACCGGGGCCACCGGAAAGGTTCCGGAGGACCACTGGAGGCCACCTCCCGGGTGCCACTTGGGCTGCGTGTGAAGGGGCCAGCGCCTGGTGGGCTGGGCGCACCCCTCCTTGGGCCCTTGCGCCTAGGGGTTGAGGGGAACCCTAAAGGCGCCCCTTGCTTGGGGGCAAGCCCCCTCCCCTTGGCCGCCGCCCCTCTAGATGCATCTAGAGGGGCCGCCCCTCTCCCTTTCCCTATAAATAGAGGGGTGAGGGAGGGCAGCGGTACCCAAGCCAAGGCGCAGCCCTCCCTCCCCAACACCTCTCCTCCGTTGTGTGCTCGGTGAAGCCCTGTCGGAGTACTGCTTCTCCACCATCATCACGCCGTCGTGCTGCCGGTGGAGCTGTCTTCCTCAACCTCTCCTTCCTCCTTGCTGGATCAAGACGGAGGAGACGTTGCCCGTACCGTACGTGTGTTGAACGCGGAGGTGATGTCCGTTCAGCACTTGGTCATCGGTGATCCGAGTACGACTCCATCATCACCATCCCCTCGAAAGCTTCCGCACGCGATCTACAAGTGGTATGTAGATGCAAACTCACTCCATTGACTCGTTGCTTAGATGAACTCATAGATGGATCTTGGTGAAACCGTAGGAAAAATTTTAATTTTCTGCAACGTTCCCCAACAGGCGTTGAATCTGGGGTCGGGGCGGCGTTGAGGTCGAGGGCGGGGGCGGCGTTGAGGTCGGGGGTCGAGGCGGCGTAGAGGGTGCGGAGAGCGCGCGGCGGCCGACGGGCGACGGCGGCGGCGAGAGTGGAGAGATTTGGGGGAAAGTGTGGCGTGGGGAAGGACGAACCCGGCCCGTGGTTAAGTCGGTAGCGATGCGCGTTAGAAAAGCGCTGCTGCTACATTAGCTACAAGCTGTCACGATACACGCCATCTGCTACTCCTTTCTCTTTTCCCTTTTTCATTTAGTTTCCTTCACATTTTATTTGTTTCCTTTCACCTTATTCTATTTCTTTCATTTTCAATTACCTTTCCATTTTCTTTCCATTTAATTTTATAACCTTTAGCAGCAACGAGTTTACATTAAAACGCGCTGCTACAAACAACATAGCGGTAGCGCGGTTCTTCATAGATCGCTACTACTATGTGTAGCTTATGGGCTAAGCCGTGGGAATTTTAGTAGTAATCATGTGTACAGCAAGACGCGCTGCTGCTATATCTTTATCTGCAGCGCGGTTACCTCAGGCGCGCTACTGCTAATTAGCACCAGCGTGCTTTCTTGACCCACGCTGCTGCTAAAGTTCTGTGTATAGGGTTTTCCCTAGTAGTGGAAGGTAGTGATCTGAACGAGGTGAGTGCCGACTCCTCGGGCTTGTCGCAACTTGGGCACCCAGTCGAACAGGTGGTGGGCATCGTAGCGGCGTCGGCTTCGAGCACCTTGTCACTCACACTGAGCTCTAGGACGACATTGTCGGCAGTCGTGGACGAAGTTGGTGTTGTAGGCGCGGCGAGCTCGGACGGAGTAGAGCTGATGGCGCCCATGGACGCCTTGAGTTGGAGGTCATCGGTGGATGTAGCAGGCGCCTCATCATGGCGCTCGCCATGACCAACGCTGCAGCCCACTCCGGTAGGGAGTGTCGTCAGATAAGTAATGGCGCGCCATCCGTCGTCATCCGGCAATGTGATGGTGGTGTAGACCCGGCGGGACAAGGTCGACGGCAAGGATGCAGCAGCCATCGTAGATAGCATGGCCATCCAGGCATCTCGAGCTTGGGCCGCCCTCCATCGAGACCGAAACTCGACGTAGCCTCCACGCCGTACATCCCATCCACTACCCGCCAGAAGCGCAGATGACAGACCCATCACCGGAGCGACGGAACAACTCGTGAATCGACTCGACGGTGACCGCCTGGCGAACGTCGTTGATTCGGGCGTGGAGAACGCCCTCGGGGTAGGCGAATTTCTGGCTTGGCATTCTGTCGAACAGGATGCAAGCGGAGGATGGAGAACAAAATTTGGTGGAATTTTTTTTGAGGAATTGGGAGGAGGATCGGACGGCTCTGATACCAATTGTTAGGTACCCAAGATTATATTGACTCAATCACCATGAATTCGCACATCTCTGGGTTACAGGAGGTAGAAGAAGATCAGAGGAGGGAGACGACTAGAAACCAGAGATGGGAGAGAGGGACGCTAGCCAGCCAAGCCAGGCCGAAGCCTTCCGATCCAAGCCGGGTCGCTCGTTTCCATCTCCATCCGTATATGTAGTCATTGCTTTCCATGGCTTCTCTGCGGGCCCATGGCCCAAGAGCGGCCCACTGTCCAGTCCAGGTAGTAGTTGTAGGGAAGGTTGCTGACATCTCATTCCTCGCACAAGAGTAAATCGCAACCACACAAAGGTTGGCCGCCGACCCCTCTCCTCAAATGCCCAAAATCTCATTGGAGTAGCACAAACCCTGCACAGTTATTATCATTTTCATGGTCAAGTTGCATCCAGTTGGACCAATCCAAAAGATAAGACAGAGAAGGAGCCCTTCTTTTTTCTTTCTTTTTTTACCTCGTTGGCAATTATCCAACTGACTTGGTGTTTGGATACTCTAACTTGGTTAGAGGTTAGAGTTAGATTCTAATCCTGAACTAACTCTAACCAAAGAGATATTTGGATGACAGGGTTAGATTGATAATAAATGCTCTTTTCTCAATCATTTGACTACTGTGGTTACCCGTCAGGTGAGCTGTGGAATGCAATCTTCTGTGACGATTTGCCATACGAGCCATGCGTGGCATAACCGAGTTTACTTGTTTCCCAACATCTGTCTGCTGGTAGTTTTATGCTGTTGAGATTTATCTTGGGATCTGAATATTGTCGTTGCATTATTGGAAAAATTGTGCTAATTTAGGTAACATTTTATGAATCTGCATGGACATATGAATTGCTAAAGACTCGGTGATTGGCCAGTGGAGCTTTTTATTGTCTTCTTAAATAGTATATATTTAAACTCCATTGACTGATATGAGGGTGATTTTGTTAAACTCTTGCTAATCCTGCTGAGCTACCAATACTGCTTCCTTGTTAGGTTAATAGCAGCAGGTCATGGACTTGTGCAAACTTATGGTTCATACTTGCAACAGCTTTTTAGTATGCCCACTGCTCGTCTACTAGTAGATGAATTATCTCAAGATTGTCAGGTGTATGAATATATGGATATTGCATAATTGGTAAATTATGCTAATTTACTTAACACACTGTAGATATGGATGTGCAGTCTATTTACCTGCAAGTGGTAATTTAGGGGTGATTTTATAAATTTGCATCTGCTGCTTGTTTACCTGTGGTAGATAATTTAATTTGATTGGTTAAGTAAAAGAGGCATGAACAGCTTATAAGAGATTTATCAGCTATGTGTTTATTTGTTAAGGTTGGCCAATGCAAGGCCAGATGAATATCTGAAAACTCGTGCTCAGCCAGTGGGGCTTGTTATATTCTGATTAAAGTGTATATCTTTGAACTCCATGTTGTACTGACATCTGAGTGTTCTAGTTGTACTCCTTCTTGCTAATCCTGCTTAGTGTGTGCAAAATATACTGCTTACTGGTCATGTTAATAGCATGAGGCCATTCACTTGTTCAGAATTAAATTTCATACTTGCTGTGAATGATTTTGTATCTTGAAGGTTGTAGTGTTCATTTGCCATCTGAATGATTTTGAATGAATGCTGGAATGTTCGTCTGATTTGACTGAGTTGATTTTGCTGTCTGTATCTAATTAATTTACTGAATGTTTGTTGGAGAATATTAGTTTCGATTTCCACATGCTTCTATTTCTGTTACAGAACCAAGTATCTACATCTTGGTAGAGAACCTACTTTTGTTTCTTCGTCTCACTTTGAAAATATATTTAGCTAGCTTAACTTGATTGGTTAGGTAATATAATGTGAACATCTTTTAATGGTATATAAATCTATGAGTGTGTCATTTGCTATTTTAAGTTCTATCTGTAGTTTTTATGTATTGACAGAAGATCTTGGTGTTGTCATTGTCTTGTTTTAAAGTGATGCCCTTTCATGTTCCCAAACATCCTTGCTGTTTATCATCATAAGATGAGCCGATATTTACTTGTGGGCAGTTTAGGCATTAAGCATACTAGTACTTCCAACAGTTTTTGCCCCCCTATTGATAATGTATTTTGAAGATTGTTGTACTTTGTCCTTTATTTCCTTTCTATCTTGATTACTTCCTCTTAACAAGAACGCTAGCTAAGCAAACTGAACTCTGTCAATATCTGGGTCTAATTGTGTTTTAGAATTTGTTGTTTAAATGGGGGTATTGTAGCATTGTACGTCTGTGTCTGATATTTTAATATGTTGAATAGAACTGTGTTGGTGTAGTCATTTTAGTTTAATAAAACCTTTTAAATCTCTAGTGTGCATTATTTAAATGCTGTTATTTGTTTTCTTGTTACTCCCCTTTCAGAGTAGTAGCTCTCCTTGGGTCTTTATGTATATCGTGGGTCAAACTGTTATTCATACGTAGGTTGTGCATCAAGCATAATACGTAGGTTGCTCCCATTCCTGGGATTCTGGGATTTAGTTGTACGTTGTCCTTGTATAACAATTTCCTTTGCTGAGATTCAAGGACAGAGGAATGTTCATATGATGATAGAACTCTGTTGGTGATTCATTTTTGTTTATTAGAACTCTATTTCATTTGTTGGGTGCAGTTTGAGAATGCTGTTCTCTGTTCTTCTTATGGACATTGTGCATGGTAGTGAAATATTCCTGGCTCGGTGAATATGTTAGGTCTACTACCTTTTAATGTGGATTGTTGTTTTGTGTGCATTTCAAACTATTTGCAAGTAATACCTCTTATACCTGTGAGCGATTGAGGATGAATTGGAGCATTCTATGTTATTTGTTCAACATGTACTTAGTCAACAGCAAGCATCCTGTTTGTTATTTGTACCTGATTATTCTGCTGGTTATTCATATTGTGCTTTGTGTAACTGTGTTATGTATACTTGTTTAGCTTGTGAATATAATTTTAATTTGTTGTCTCTTAACAGGTCCAGTGTGGGGGTTGGAGGATTGACGATCCGACCTTTTGGGATCAGCGGGCTGGGTATGACAAGCAGAGGGCCGAGGAAGAAATGAAGAAGAAGGACCGCGAAGAGCGTAATGCTGAAGAAGCAGCTGAGCGTTATCGCGCTAATCATCGCTTTGACCGTCTTGAGAGTGTGATGCTGAAGGGGTTCCAAGATGTTGTTAGCGAACTAAAGCCAGTGAAGATGGAGCTTGTTTACGTCAAGGAGTCGGCTGATGCAGAGCACCAAGAAGCAAGATGTTTCAGGAAGGCATTTGACGATGTGAGGAAGAGCGTGGACTTCCTGAAGAAGCGAGAGGAACTGAGGTCAGAAGCTGCTGCTACCGATAAGCTTTGGGTTTATCGCATGATGGAGCAGTCGGTGAGTAAGCTTCCATGGGGCTTGCCAGGCTATGTGAAGGGTGTTGGGATCTTGTGGGAAAACTTCTTCGCTGTGTACCCTTTTGCCGCCGGCACGTTCCTCTACGTGCGCTACTCCATTAACCCCTTGGTGTACCTAGAGCTGACGTACCTCTACAACGACGAGATGATTGAACCCTATCTGAAGAAGATAAAGCAGTTGCAGAAGAAGGCGGCGAACAAGCCTGGAGAAGAGGGGAACAACAAGCCGGAAGAAGACGATGACGAAGAGTAGAATGTGAAGCAGTTAGTTGCAAAAGGAGTCCGGAAGAAGAGTAGAGTAGCCAGATGCAGATGGTGGTTGGAGTTTTTATTAGTTATGGCACTAGAGATATATGCTGTAATAATTGCTGGGTTTGCGACCGATGGATTTGACATGACAAGAAATGGTTTCTCGCTTCGGAATGCCTTTTCTTTCTTTCTTTCTTGGTGGCTGCATTACTCTTGTAGTGTAGGCAGTAGAGTATTATACCTCTGTACCGAAATGCTCCCCGACTACAAGTGTCATTTCGGTACAATGTTGTCAAGATTTTTCTTTCAAATCGCCCAAAGTGTAGCGTAATTGTATGCAGGCTACGTGCTTCCATTCAGCTTCTTCATCAATCAATCAATCAAAACCAAAAAGAAGAGTAAGTAACTATGCTGTTATTACTTGTAATAATAAAGTTATAGGCGCATCATCTCTCCGACCAACCAACCGTGTATCATCATCATCAACGAAACTGAAACGCCGTGTTCGTGTTTGAATGGCGCAACAAAAACTCGTCAATTTATGCACCTACTCTCTGTGTCAGTCTCGTGCCCAAGGAACAATTGTATTGGTGCCCCTAGTTGGGTCACGCTCCTACTGATTTGCCCCTAATTTTTCAATAATTTGTCGACATCCTGCAGTCAACAAAAGATCACTAACTGGTGATGGAGCTGGCCAAACAAGTTAAGCACCAGAGTATATATATATATATATATATATATATGGGCAGACAACCAATGCACATGGAAAACAAACAAGAAAGACTTGCCCTGTAGTTTTCTTTGAAAAGGTGCTCATCTTCCATCTCAAAGACATCTCAAAGTAGCATCGTCGGAGTTGGGGAAGGAAGGCTCCTCTCCTCTCCTCTGGTTGTTCCGTAGTGCAGGCTATACACCGACCCTCAGGGAGCAGAGCACGGGTAGGTCATCAAGGACGCGCGCCAGTTGGCGTGCTCATCAAGGACGTTCGCCGGCGACGGCACCAGCAAGCAACCTCTGGCGTGCGCCTGCCAGCCAGCTCTTCAACGAAATGCCAAACACCACTCACCAGTCAGGTTTGAGCTGTGCCATGTCATCATTTACAGCAGGACCCACAGGTCAGGTTCCGCATCAAACGCTGCTTCTTGACACAATACCGGAGGGTTTTTGAAAGAAAGAAAAAACATGATGTTTTTTGATTTAGGGCCCACAAATCTTACAATTTACTCAAACTTGTCTCATGTTTGCCTAGATAGAAAGCCTGCATGTGAGGTTTCTTCAGATAAGAATATCACTCGCATTGTTTTGCCATGTGTGTTGACCCACATTGGATGACAGCAAAGTAAACTAGGAGTATATATATGCCTATATATATATGTTGTATTCTCTGTACCCTGCTTCTTGTGCTTGGATTTATTTGGAATATGCCTAGCCTCAATCACACCAAAACAAAAGTTCAATCCACAGCAAGCAAACAACGCCAGCTTCTTTACCAGGTTAACACAGTGCAACAAAACGCCATCAATCAATCAAAACCAAACAAAAAAAAGGTAAGTAAATCTGCTGTTATTATACTTGTAATAAAGTTAGGCGCATCATCTCTCCGACCAACCAACCGTATCATCATCATCAAAATTGAAACACCGTGTCTGCGGAATGGCGCAACAAAAAGAATTACCGCCCTCGCCAATTTATGCACGCACTCTCTGTGTCATGCCGACCCGAGGTGGCTTCGGGGGGCTCTTTGCTGATGGGGTCGCGCCGGCTTGGCTTTGTCAACAAATTCATGGAATGCTCAGTATCTTCTTCAGCTTCATCACAAGTTTCCAGTCGTCCATCGTCAAGTCATCCTGGTGGTCACCATAGTCAACAAAAAAGTCAATAACTGGTGGTGCTGGCCTGGAACAACCACGAGTGAATCAATGCACATGGAAAACAAACAAGAAAGAAAGGCTCGACTTGCCCTGTAGTTCTCCTTAAGAAGGTCGATGGACCGCCTTGTGATGTGGCTGACCAGCTCGTCCTCCATCTCAAAGTGCCTGCCAAAGCTCTTCTGCTGCTCATCAGAGTTGCTCCCAATGATCTGCTCACCACCCAAGAAACAACAACATATGTCAGACAAAACCACAAGTATAGACAGAACCGAGTAACACAGGGTAATACCGACCTTTATTGCCACCTTTTGCCCTTTTGTGGCTGTATCAACTTGCTTGTGGTTAATCTCAATGGAGGCAATCTTACCAATATCGATGAATTCTTTTGAGGGTATGCACAGAGGCGTCCCCACCTACCAGACAGGGAAAATTTAGATATTGAATACACATATTTTGAGAAAGACCACTCAATAATAATATTCAAGTCTTCAGACAATAAATTCTAATTTCCACTTTCTAGATTATGAGGTATTTGTTCATCTAGTTGGTTAATTCTTAACTAGCAAGTATTCTAGAAAAAAACAGCTTGAGAAAGACGTCAAAGACCAACTACCATGATGTATATGACAAAACGTAACATAACATTCATGTCTACGGACACATATTGATAGTTTCCACTTTCTAGATTATGAGTTACTTGTTCATCAGGTGGTTACTTCTTAACTATTGAGTATTCTAGAAAAACAGCTTGAGAAGGACGTCAAAGACCAAAAACTGCATGATGTATGAGAAAACATAACATAACATAACATTCATGTCTACGGACACATATGACAGTTTCTAATTTTCTAGATGGTGAGACTACTGGCATTTGTTCATCTAGGCCAGTTAAGAATGCTGGGTATAATAGAAAGTTAACTTCTCAGCTAAACAATCCAATAAACATGAGTTGAGAAAATATAAATTTTCACTGATCAGACAAAATACCTTGGCTATCCCTTCAAGGATATCGACACCCAAAACAATTGGATCCTTCTTGTTGAAGACACAGTTCGGCATGATCTTAAGAACACAGGGGAAAACAGCTTCTTCGGCGCTGTCCTTCTTCTTCTCTTCCCTTATGTTCTTAATGTATGCTGTGAATTGGTCAAAGAGGTGGTATATTATATCTGCCACAAAGATCTTCACGCCAGACTCTTCTGCAAGATCACGGGCATCAGGCATCACTTTGACATCAAACGCCAAGATAGTTGCATATTCCTTCTTCCTCTCAAGCATAACACTGGCCTTCATAACATCTTTCTTGTGCACTGGGCCTATGCTGAAATCACAGAAGGGGATATTCACAGCAGGGCTCTTCAAGAACTCAGTCAGAGCTTCCAATGACCCAAGCGTAGATGCTTGCACATAGACACCCTCGCCACTCTTATCGATCCGGTTCCTAACCCTTGACATCTCTTCCATTACAGCATCCTTCAGGTCCTCTATGTCTGCATCAGGTCGTACAGCATATAGAGCAGTCCCAGCAATTGCATGTTCGAGACCCTGACAGAGAACACTCGTTATTTTCCAGAAGTGTGCTGATATTTACACTCTGAAGTGCCAAAAAATTAATGAACCCACCTGAGCTGATATTTTAATTCCTTGTGCAGCTCTGATCTTCTTATGGTGAAGGTAGGTGCCCTGAAATTTTGTGTTTGAATGAATTATTAGTCAACTAAAACTTAAAAGGTAAACCAAAGGCTCAAATCATCTTAGTGCAAAAGAAAGCAATGAATGATACTCCCTCCGTCCGAAAATACTTGTCATCAAAATGAACAAAAAGGGATGTATCTAGAACTAAAATACATCTAGATACATCCCTTTTTATTCATTTTGATGACAAGTATTTCCGGACGGAGGGAGTAATATGCAAGTGTTTAAGTGTCTTGGTAAGGTGTGAGCATGGTGGTGTCTAAGATGAAGAAATGCAGATATAACTACTACCTTCCATTGAAATACGTTAATATAAAGAAGGGAAAAATTCATGCTGGTGAGTGGCAAGATTCAACCCAAAACTAACTTAGCGAAGGAAGAGAAGGCAGCAGGTGGAAAGTATTTAGGATATGTTTGGTTGCCCTTCACAATTTGTTCTGGCGGACAAATTGGTCAGCACTTGTGGCAAAAGTTGGCTTGAAACTGAGTCAATGACTAGTGGGGTGACTGACTAAGAAAGTGTGGCATGACACCTGTGACCGCATCCAAACACTCGCCACACGTGTCTGCCTAACATTTGGCAAAGTATGGCTGCAAACCAAACATGCCCTTAAGCTTTCTTGGTAGAGTTAGCATGACATTAATTAACTATTTTCATGTAGGCACAAAAATGACATGAGAACATAAATCTTTTCAACAAAGCATGCATAATATAAACCTCCCAGCATGTAAATGTTTTAATCAAAACAATCAATAGGTCCCCAGTCATCAAAGCACCAAAAGAGAATGAATCTTCAAGGTGGCAGCCTAGTTGAACAGCAATATATTGGATCTAAAATAAGAAATTAAACGAAGGTACAGTATAATAAGCCACACACCTTTACTCGAAGCTCCTTCATCGGGTGTGGTGTTAACAAAGCTCTGATGGTTGTCACAATGGGTCCCTAAATAGATATACAACGAGAACATAGTGAATCTTCATGTGCTGGTGATGTATTTGCTGCAGCAATTGCAATTACACGAAAAAGTGATTCTTACCTGCATGCCACACACGACTATTTGATCTCCTTCATGGAGCATACCATTGACCAGCACAACATCAACTGTAGTGCCATGACCTTCGATGACCTTGACTTCCAGGACAGTACACTGACACACAATAAGATAAGATCATAAGACTGCATTCTTCTACAACGGCAAGTATATTTGTGCACAGTACACTTAAACAGAAAAAGATAAGATCATACAAGTGCATTCTTCTACAGTGATGACGAGTAAACTCATATATGCACAGTACCTGGACTTCATCAACAAAAGTAAGCTTTTCTTCCATCGTCTTTTGTGCCCATTGCACCAACAGTAGAAGCAGATCAGGAATGCCTTCACCACTGCAGGGAGAAGTGCATTATGTGTTAAGGAAAAGATGCTAGTAATATCGTACTTGCTGCCAGATATCTGAATGAATGAACCAATAAGATTAATGGTTGATCATACCTTACTGCACTGGTAGGCACAATGTTAAATGTATCTTCCATCTCTTTGTTCTTGTAGTACAAAGCAGTATTCACACCTTGCATCTTGAATTGTGTCACAATCTGTTGGACAAAGCACATACATGTGGTTAGAACAGCACCAACTAGTAGTTCTTTCCATAATAAAAAGAAAAGGAGAAAGCAATAATGTCCACATACATCAGTAAGCCTTGTATTAAACTCCAACTTGACATCATCATTTTGTTGTCTCAAGGCTTTCCCGATAGGAGCATTGGGGCAGGTCTTCCAACCATAAAGACGATCAACCTTCACACAGTGGTAATAAACAAACAAGTAAATGGCAGAAGAGTAAAGAAGCCGAAGGTCAAAGGGACAAAAATCCAAAGAATAGTACCTTGTTCAAAGCAACGATAAATACTGCATCTCGACTTTTCAAGAGATTCAGGGATTCGATTGTCTGGGGTTCAAGCCCATGCATAATGTCGACAACCAAAATAGCAATGTCGCACAAACTTGAACCTCTAGAACGCAGATTACTGAAGGACTCGTGACCAGGGGTATCAATAACAAGCAGGCCTGGAACCTTGAGAGTAGCATCAGCCTTCAATTCTCTTGTTCTCTCTCTAATATTCTCAGTTGGGAAGTATGTAGCTCCAATCTGTTGAGTAATACCGCCAGCTTCTCCTTCTTGTACATTAGTTCGTCTAATACAGTCCAGCAGCTTTGTCTTTCCAGTATCGACATGACCAAGGATGCAACAGATTGGTGAACGGAGGTCGCTGGCATTGTCAGCATCGTCATCTTTAGAAGATCCTTTCTTCCCTTTCTTTTTAGCAACTCCATTGTTGGCACGCACATTTTCAGTTTCACTCTTTTTAGAGTTGTCAACAGGCGGAACAACATTTTTTACAGGAGGCACTGCAGGTTGCGGTTTAGAAATTTCCTGCTTCGTGGCAACAGGCTTGTCCTCCTTCTCCTCTTCCTCCTCGAAAGCACTTGTCTTCGACAAACCCACATCGATATCATCCCAGCTCTTTGCATCCCAGTCATCTTCATCTTCCTCCTCCTCTTCTTGTTTTGCCTCTTCCACCTCTTGGTCGGGTTCTGTTTTTGTCTCAGACTCTGCCACCGGAGACTGAGATTCCTGGTCCACTATGACATACTCTTCCTCGTCAATGTTGGCTTCATTTACCTCTTGCTGTTGTTCTTCAGCTGCCTTCTGAGCCTCTGAAGCCTTTGTTTGAGCTTTTTTCTTCTTGCTATCATACTTGGGCCTCTTCTTTATCTCAGGGGCAGCCCCATCAGCTACTGGAACTTCACTCTCACCAAGGAATTGCCTCCTCATGGCTTCTAACCGCTTGGCCTCCTCCTTCTGCTTCCCTGTTAAAAGCTTACCCTCCTGCTTCTTCTTGAGCAGCTTCTCCTTCTCCCTCTCCTTCTTCCTCCTCTTTGCTTCCTCTGCCTTCTTCTCCTCCTCCTCTTTCCTCAAACGCTCCTCTTCCTCTTTCCTCAAGCGTTCTTCCTCCTCTTTCTTCCTCCGCTCCTCCGCTTCCTGCCTCTTGGCAAGAAGCTCCTGCATCTCCCGGACATGCTTAGGGAGCTTCTTCATGTCAACCTTGCCTTTAGGCGCCTCTGGCTCCTTTTCCTCCTCCTTCTTAGCCTCTGTCCCCTTTGCTGCTGCCTTCTTCTCCTTCTCTTTTTCTTTCTTCTTCTTTTTCTTTTTGGCAGCAGCGGACTCTACTTCTCCTTCCCCGGCCTTCTGCTCTGCATTACCATCCTCCGCAGTTTCAGCGTCCTCCTTCACTGCTGAAGCGGAAGGCGCTGCCTGGGATGGTTTCTCCTTCTCTGGTGCCGGTGTTGGGCCTTCACCGAGCTCAGCAAGAAGCTTGTCCAGATCCTCCTCTTCCTGTGCTGTCCTTCCACTCTTCTTCTTTTTCTTCTTTGATTTCTTCCCTTCAGCATCATCCACACTGGTCGCAGCAGCAGCAGCAGGCACAGTATCCTCTGCCTTGGCTGCCTTGGGCTCAGGCTCCTCAGCGGCAGCAGGCCGGTCCTCGATCTCTGCAAGAAGCTTGTCAATGTCCTCATCGTCGACAGTAAACCCTCCCTTCTTTTTCTTCTTCTTCGATTTCTTTCCGCCGGCATCATCGGCATCTGGGGCAGCCAGAGAATCCCCACCTTTAGCCTCCTCCGGCTCAGCCTCCTTTGCGGGTTGGGGAGGATCCTCCATCTCGGCCAGGAGCTTGTCGATGTCCTCGTCGTCCACGGTAAACCCACCCTTCTTTTTCTTCTTCTTCTGGGGCTTCTTGGCGGCCATGGCCGCAGCCTCCTGCTCCTCCTCCTCCTCGGCAGCAGCTGGGGACGCCACCGCAGCAGCCTCCTCCTCGTCTTCCTCGGCGGACGGGCGAGCTCCCTTGCCCTTCTTCTTTTTCTTCTTGGACTTGCTGAAGTCGAAATCGAGGTCGACGTCGTCGGGATCGCCGCTGGCCTCAGACCTACCGGCCTCGAGCTCGGATGCGGCGGCGGAGGCGGGGGCCTCGTCCTCGTCCTGGTCCTGGTCCTCGGCGGCCGCGAGGGCGTCGAAGGCGCTCATCCCGCCCGCGCCGCCCTTCTTCTTCTTCTTCTTGCCGGTGAAGACGACGTTGATCGGCTCGTCCCCCTCGTCATCCCCCGCCGGCGGCGGCGGGGGCGGGGCGGCGGGCTCGTAGTCGTCGTCGTCGTCGTGCGCGGCGGACTTTCCGCCCTTCTTCCCCTTCTTGCCGCCCTTCTTGGGCGGCGGCGTGCAGCGACGGCGCGGCCTCGTCGTCCTGCGGCAGGGAGTACTCGTCGTCGTCGATGGCGACGTTCTTCTTGCGCCCCATCGGCGCGGCGCGCGGGGCCTAGACCGGGGGTTGGGGTGGGGGTGGGGGCTGGAATGCGGCGGCGGCGGCGGATGGGGATCGATGGATGGATGGATGGATTGGGGGGAGCGGCGGAAGAAAACCCTACTACTTGCGGGCTGTGCTCGCAGGGAAGAGGGGGGACGGGGGACGGAAAAGACGGTCCTGCCCTCTTATTTCTTCTCCCTTTATTATCTCCTTCTCTTCCTTTTTCTTGGAAGTTTGTATCTTGCACGATTTGTCTGCTCCTCATTCTCTAACTAGGAGGAAGTATAAATAATTTTTAAACTTTAAATGATTTCTTCGTATGTTTTATTTTCATCTCGCGGATATATGAACCCGTCACCTATTAAAAAGGTGGTTTCTATCACACAGCATCTCCTAACCGCACGCCCGGAAAAGTTGGATCGCTCGAGGCGATCAGGGAGGCGACTAGGGGTCCCTTGCGCGCCGCCGGTGACACCGCCGGTTCCCTCTCTCTCCGTCGGCCGCTCCGGCGGCGGGAGTGAGGGGGAACCTCGGGTCTGTTCACTAGGTGGGTGTGTGGTAGGGTTAGGGTTGAGGGAGACGCTGCCGAGGCCGTTGCGGTGGTGTCGCGTCGGAATAAGTTTCTCCTGCTCCGTTCGCGGTCGGCGAGGCTTTTGCCTTCGCCTAGGAGCCAGCGGTGTTGGGGATCCTCGGATCTCGCCGAGGTCGCGGGCTATGGTGGTTGGAGGTCCATCGGCCGGTCGCTTGGATCCTCGGATGGGCGATGAAGGTAGGAGGCGAAGACCTTTCTTCTTCCTTGTTGGTACGATTTGTTGTTGTTGTTCTTCTCCTTCCTCTGCTACCGATCTTTGGTGGGAGATCCCGCTTGTTGGGGAGCGGATGGCCCGGCAAGGTCTTGGGCCGGTCGGATGACTTCGAGTTCTCTTCCTTTCGGAAGGGACACTTTTCATGACTCAAAGCCAAAGATGGCGGCAATTTGTTGCAGTGTGTTGGATTGAAGTCCATGCCCTCTCAAATGGTGTCAAGAAAGGAGGAAGCGTGGCGGCAATTGTACCGTGGTCGAAGATGATGACTGCTTATGCATCGGGTTGCGGATCCTTCCGCCGCAGGGTCTTCTCTCAAGATTCGTGGATGATGACACAGGCTCCGGAGATCTTCTTGTGTTATGGTTGTCTTAGGGTACTCTAGGTTTTCATGGTCCTTTGTTTTTGCGTTTCAGTGTGCTTGTAAGGGTCACCTGCTCTGTACTGATTCGTGATTTGAATGAACAATTTCTCAAAAAAAAAGGTGGTTTCTTAGAGCCCGACTCATTAAAATAAAGATAGAGGAGAATTGCGCTGTTAATTACCAAAAAAATCCCGGCCGAAACCGTTACAACACGTCCATAACAAAGGGCACCCATTAACCTGGCTACCCACATGACCCACACACACCATCTGAGGTCCGACTTCAACGCAAACAACCCATCAAGGCCTCTTCGAACAAACGACACACAAAAACCAAATCAAATCATCCAAACATTCACCACATCCACATAACGACACACACGAAAATAACATGAAACGCAAAGTAGACTACATCTATGCCATCAGACACACACATAACGACCTCCAAAGACCGACCACTTCAAGAGTAAGGGCATGACCAACGGGCCACGCTGGGCTGCTGCCCCAGCTGCCACATCAGCCTAGATTCCCTAGTTGAAGAAAAAGCTACTGCCTACAAGGTGAGACGGGATCTTGTAGAGGATGCAGCCTCCTCATTCAGAAAAGTAGCTAGTCCAAGGGAAAAAAGGGCATGTTGAGGATATGAGATAGGAAATAATAGAGAAAGACGGAAAAGTGCTGACATATGTTGAAGAGGGGTCCAACAAAGGGGAAAAATATTATTCTTGCTTCTGTTGTGCAAATACCATGGCTTCGTTTGCTTTTATCTAAGTGGGGTCATGGGGCATCTGCGAGGTGATGCATCCATAGTTCATGCCCTAATGATCCTCTATGGAGAGACAGGGGTACATATGAGAATGCCTTTGTGCTTTCGGGTGCGCACCATATGCGTCAAATAATTTAGCAATTTTAAAAAACAAAAAAATGATTTTTTTAATCAAATACGATCAAGTATTGTACTCATATAAAAATATTGGCTAAGGAATGATTCCCATTGACTTCAAAGCAATAAATAAATAAATTTATAACGATAATATGGCCTGGATAGTACTTTTATATAGTGTATTTTTTCACGAATCCTTGACCTAGGATACAATGAAAGTGTAGCGATCAGACCTCAAACAGTCTGATCTCTGTGCATCAGTGTCATCCCTGGATCGGTAATGCTGACACGCACAATATTTGAAGGATTTATAACTGAGTAGCAATCACACACTTATTACATCGAATGTCTCAAAAGAGAACTTAATACAGTAAATATGGCTTAAGTCCATCTAATAACGATAACAGCGGAAGGCTTGGAAGATAAAGTGAGTCCATCAACTCCAACGGCATCACTGAGTGAAAGACCACGACCTAAGGCACCATACTCGTCGTCTGAAAAGTCCGTAACATGAATGTTGCAGCCCGAAACGGGTCAGCACATGGAATATGCTGGCAATGTAACACATAGAGAGTAATGAACTGTTGGGGAACGTAGTAATTTCAAAAATTTTCCTACGCACACGCAAGATCATGGTGATGGCATAGCAACGAGAGGGGAGAGTGTGTCCACGTACCCTCCTAGACCGAAAGCGGAAGCGTCATAACAACGCGGTTGATGTAGTCGTACGTCTTCACGATCCGACCGATCCAAGTACCGAACGTACGGCACCTCCGTGTTCAAAGACATCGTTCAAATTTCGATGACGATCCCGGACTCCGATCCAAAGAAAGCGTCGGGGATGAGTTCCACAAGACGACGCGTGGCAGGACGATGATGATGCTCCATCGGCGCAGGCTTCGCCTAAGCTCCGCGATGATATGACCGAAGTGGAATATGGTGGAGGGGCACCGCACACGGCTAAGGAACGATCCGTAGATCAACTTGTGTGTCATGGGGTGCCCCCGCCTCAGATATAAAGGAGCAAGGGGTGCGGCCAGCCCTAGGAGGAGGCGGCCGAGGAGTCCTACTCCCACCGGAGTAGGACTCCCCTTCCTAGTTGGATTAGGACTTGGGGAGGGAAAGAGGAAGGGGCGCCGCCTCTCCTTGTCCTATTCGGACTAGGGGAGGGGGCGCGCCTGCCCTGGCCGCCCTTCTTCTCTCCCTCATGGCCCACTAAGGCCCATTAACCCCGGGAGGGTTCCAGTAACCCGGTGTTCCTAAGAAAATCCCGATTTCACCGGAACTATTCAAGTCCAAACATAGGCTTCCAATATATCAATCTTTATGTATCGACCATTTGAAACTCCTCGTCATGTCCGTGATCACATCCGGACTCGAACAAACTTCGGTACATTAATACTCATAAAATTGTCATCGTAACGTTGTTGCGTGCGGACCCTACGGGTTCGAGAACTATGTAGACATGGCCTAGAACTATTCTCGGTCAATAACCAATAGTGGAACCTGGATGTTCATATTGGTTCCTACATTTTCTACGAAGATCTTTATCGGTCGAACCGCATAACAACATACGTTGTTCCCTTTGTCATCGGTATGTTACTTGCCCGAGATTCGATCGTCGGTATCCAATACCTAGTTCAATCTCGTTACCGCAAGTCTCTTTACTCGCTCAGTAATACATCATTTCATAACTAACTCATTAGTTACAATGCTTGCAAGGCTTAGGTGATGAGTATTACCGAGAAGGCCCAGAGATACCTCTCCGACAATCGGAGTGACAAAACCTAATCTTGATTTATGCCAACTCAACATATACTTTTGGAGACACCTGTAGAGTACCTTTATAATCACCCAGTTATGTTGTGATGTTTGGTAGCACACAAAGTGTTCCTCCGGTAAACGGGAGTTGCATAATCTCATAGTTGCAGGAACTTTGTATAAGTCATGAAGAAAGCAATAGCAACATACTAAACGATCAAGTGCTAAGCTAACGGAATGGGTCAAGTCAATCACATCATTCTCCTAATGATGTGATCCCGTTAATCAAATGACAACTCATGTCTATGGTTAGGAAACATAACCATCATCGATTAACGAGCTAGTCAAGTAGAGGCATACTAGTGACATTCTGTTTGTTTATGTATTCACACATGTATTATGTTTCCGGTTAATACAATTCTAGCATGAATAATAAACATTTATCATGATATAAGGAAATAAATAATAACTTTATTATTGCCTCTAGGGCATATTTCCTTCATGAACAAGTAATGCTATCACTACATGCATATATGGCTGGTGGAAAGCTTTATGGTTATATTTTTTGCAAAAAGCCAAATTTTCCCTACAACAAAGGAATAAATTTTATTTAACTATCATGGTAGTTGTTAAACATTGAGAAGGTTCACCCAACTCAATCCCAATTAAGCATCATCATTAAAACCCAATCAAAATTAAATTAAGAAACATGATGAGATTCACATGATAATCCAAGAACTAGATACTCAAAACGTCCATAACCGGGGACACGGCTAACCATGATTAGTTTGTACACTCTGCAGAGGTTTGCGCACTTTTCCCCACAAGACTCGATCTCCTCCGTTGGATTTCTCGCACTACATGGTGTTTGAGAAACGGATGACCGAGACACAGTCTTTCAGAAGCGTTTGCACCTTACGATGAGTAGATAGTTACACATACTTTCCCCTACATCTGCTAGTCTACCACTGTAAGAGTTCACACAACTTAATCAACTATGCTAGAGCCCATAGTAGCTTGTGGCTGCACACGGAAGTTTCTAGCATGAATCAATCTCATGATCCTTTTGAGCCTGGGTGGCGGTCCATAGGAGAATCACACGGTACCCCGGAATTTCCAAAAATACAAACAACACTGGGTTCCCCAGGTGCCTCAATCCACCCAGATGTGTATTAAAGTTGCCACCTTAAGTTGAACCATTAATTAACAACCTCACATCTGTCATGGATACAATCACTCAATCCACGTCTACAAGCATAGCATAGCAATAAGCAAACGTAGAAGTAACTCCCAAAGGTTTGATAATAAACAGGACAATAGGTACTACCTCATCTACTTCCCAAAACCCGCATATTAAATCAGATCCTAATCATGCAATGTTTGAGGGTTGATCTAATGCAATAAAATTGGGTAGTAAAGATGTATGATCAAAGTGTTACTTGCCTTGCTGATGATCCGTGAAACCTAGTGACTCGTAGTAGCACGCTGCGCACTCCGGTTACTCTATCGCAAACAAACAAGCGTACACTAAGCACTCAACTAAAGCACGGGTAAAACTCAAATAAGAGATCTAACCAAAAAGTCCAACTTAAGAACTCCGGTTTGCAAAAAGAATCAAATCAAACGAAGCAACAAAACTCAAACGGCGAAAGAAATAAGCTTCATTTACTAATCTGGATCTAAGTCAAATTTTACAGTAGCAAAAACTTGTTTAAGTTGGTTAAACGGAAAGAGGGTTTCGATACGAAACTCCAGGCGCTTGAATCGCCTGATTCCGATAAACGAGCAAAAAGTTAAACTAAAACGAAAATCGGATCAGAAATCACGATCAGAAATAATCGTAAAAAATCCGAGAAAAAGAAAAACTGACGAACAGGCTAACGAAGAACGTTCGCTATCTGCGGCTAAACGACGAAAACCGTTCATTAAAACGGACGTATGGACGAACATCCGCGAAATAAACTAAACCGATGAACCGATCTAAAAAAAATAAACCGGGGTTTCCTAAAAAACCAACGGTTTTCCGAGGAAAACCGGCAGCTAGCGGGTTTCTGGCGGCTACCTCGGCGGCAGCGGCGGTTCGTGACGGTGATGGCGGCGGGCATGAGTCGACGGTGATCAAGGCCAAGTGATCCGGGCGGCGACTAGGGTTTTGGCACGGTGGGTCATGGGCGGCGGTGTGGGTCATGCAAGGGGGCCCGGCTTATAAAGCTCCCAAGTGAGTCCTGCTGCACGGCCCGAGTCGGTTTGACTTTTTTTTAATAATTCCGACGTGTAGAAAAAGAAAGAAAAGAAATACTAAACGGACTCCAAAAATCCCGAAATAAATTTTCCCCGTCCTCTAAAAATAAGCCGGACAAGATGAATATTTATTTGGGCCTAAAATGCAATTTTGGAAAACACACATTTTTCCTATGCAAATAAAATAACAATAAAATCCCAAAATAAAATCTTATTTGATTTAATATTTAATCCCCAATATTTCTTTATTTTGGGAAAGTCATTTTATTCCCTCTCTTTTATTTTTATATAAGAAATATTCGAGAATAAAACAATTAAAATCAAAAGATCCTCTTTTCAAAATTTGAGAGAACTCAAATATGAAAATAACGAAATCTCCAACTCTCTCCGTGGGTCCTTGAGTTGCATAGAATCTCTAGGATCTAACCAAAATGCAATAAAATATGATATGCAACGATAATCTAATGTATAACATTCCAAATTGAAAGTTTGGGATGTTACAAACCTACCCCCCTTAAGATGAATCTCGCCCTCGAGATTCGGGTTGGCTAGAAAATAGGTGAGGGTGGTCCTTGCGTAGATCTTCCTCTCGCTCCCAGGTTGCTTCCTCCTCGGTATGGTGGCTCCATTGAACTTTGCAGAATTTGATAACTTTGCTGCGCGTGACTCGGCTGGCAAACTCGAGAATCTTGACTGGTTTCTCCTCATAGGTCAGATCGTTATCCAACTGAATCGCTTCCAGTGGCACTGTATCTCTCATAGGAATATCGGCCATCTCTGCGTGGCACTTCTTCAACTGGGAAACGTGGAACACATCATGAACTCCTGACAATCCTTCGGGCAATTCCAACTTGTAAGCAACTTCTCCCATTCGTTCCAGAACTTTGTATGGTCCCACAAAATGTGGCGCTAATTTTCCCTTAACTCCAAAACGCTTAACTCCTCGAAGTGGGGACACACGAAGATAAACCCTGTCTCCGACTTTGTAAACTGTCTCCTTGTGTTTAGAATCCGCATAGCTCTTCTGCCTGGACTGGGCTAGCTTGAGTCTATCATGAATCATCTTAGCCTTCTCTTCAGACTCTTTAATCAAATCTGGTCCAAACAACTGTCGGTCTCCAACTTCGTCCCATAACAATGGTGTCCTACACCTCCTTCCGTACAAAGCTTCGAAAGGGGCCATCTTCAAACTGGATTGATAACTATTGTTGTAAGAGAACTCTGCATATGGAAAATTGTCGTCCCAACTAGATCCATAATCTAGCGCACAAGCTCCCAACATGTCCTCCAGAATTTGATTGACTCTCTCTCATGCATCCATCTGCATGGATGAAAGGTCGCATCTTGAACTCTAGCCTGGTACCCAAAGTTTTGTGCAACTGATTCCAGAACTTTGAGGTAAACTGGGTTCCTCTGTCTGATACAATGGTCCTCGGAACTCCATGCAGACATACGATCCTGGTTATGTAAATCTTTGCCAATTTAGCACTGGTGTAGGTGGTCTTCACTGGGATGAAATGAGCTACTTTCGTCACACGGTCGACTACCACCCATATCGAGTCATAGCCTGAACGAGTCCTGGGCAATCCCGTGATGAAATCCATGCCTAGATTATCCCATTTCCATTCGGGTATCGGCAATGGTTGTAGCAATCCTGCTGGCTTCTGGTGCTCTGCCTTTACTCTCTGACATACATCACAAACTACTACATACTCCGCAATATCCTTCTTCATTCTGGTCCATCAGAAACTCACCTTCAAATCCAGTTACATCTTAGTATTTCCTGGGTGAATCAAATACGTTGAATCATGGGCCTCCTGCAGAATCAACTTCCCGATCTTCGGGTCATTAGGCACATATACGCGGTCCTCAAACTATAAGGTATCGTGCTCATCCTCACGAAACCCCTTAGCTTTTCCTTTGCTCATCTTCTCCTTTATCTCGGCAATCTCCTTGTCGGTCTTCTGAGCTTCTCTAATCTTATCCATCAAAGTAGACTGAATCTCTAAGGCTGCTACATAGCCTCTCGGAACTATCTCCAAACATAGCTCGCGAAGATCTTTGGCTAACTCCTTGGGTAACTCTCAGGTCATGAGTGTGTTGACATGGCTCTTGCGGCTCAATCATCGGCTACTACGTTGGCCTTTCCTGGGTGATAATGCAATCTCATATCATAATCCTTAATGAGCTCCAACCATCTCCTTTGCCTAAGATTTAACTCCTTTTGCGTGAAGATATACTTCAAACTCTTGTGATCCGTGTACACCTCACAATGGTTTCCGATGAGAAAATGTCTCCATGTCTTCAATGCATGCACTACGGCTGCTAACTCCAAATCATGTGTAGCATAATTCAACTCATGGGGCTTAAGTTGCCGTGAGGCATATGAAACAACTCTTCCCTCCTGCATAAGCACTGCTCCAAGTCCTCGACGAGAAGCGTCGCAATATACCTCATAATCCTTGCGCTGATCTGGCAGAATTAGCACTGGTGATGTAACCAAACGTTTATTCAACACCTGGAAACTGGCCTCACATTCTTCAGTCCATTTGAACTCGGTGTCCTTCTTCAACAACTGTGTCATAGGTTTTGCAATTTTCGAGAAATTCTCAATGAACCTCCGGTAGTATCCTGCGAGTCCAAGAAAACTCCGGATTTCTCCAACTGATGTGGGTGCTTCCCAATTTGTCACAGTGACGACTTTGGTGGGGTCTACTGCTATTCCTTCTCCGGATATAACATGTCCGAGGATGAAGGAAATATGCCCTAGAGGCAATAATAAAGTTATTATTTATTTCCTTATATCATGATAAATGTTTATTATTCATGCTAGAATTGTATTAACCGGAAACATAATACATGTGTGAATACATAAACAAATGTAATGTCACTAGTATGCCTCTACTTGACTAGCTCGTTAATCGATGATGGTTATGTTTCCTAACCATAGACATGAGTTGTCATTTGATTAACGGGATCACATCATTAGGAGAATGATGTGATTGACTTGACCCATTCCATTAGCTTAGCACTTGATCGTTTAGTATGTTGCTATTGCTTCTTCATGACTTATACAAAGTTCCTGCAACTATGAGATTATTCAACTCCCGTTTACCGGAGGAACACTTTGTGTGCTACCAAACGTCACAACGTAACTGGGTGATTATAAAGGTACTCTACAGGTGTCTCCAAAAGTATATGTTGAGTTGGCATAAATCAAGATTAGGTTTTGTCACTCCGATTGTCGGAGAGGTATCTCTGGGCCTTCTCGGTAATACTCATCACCTAAGCCTTGCAAGCATTGTAACTAATGAGTTAGTTATGAAATGATGTATTACAGAACGAGTAAAGAGACTTGCCAGTAACGAGATTGAACTAGGTATTGGATACCGACGATCGAATCTCGGGCAAGTAACATACCGATGACAAAGGGAACAACGTATGTTGTTATGCGGTTTGACCGATAAAGATCTTCGTAGAAAATGTAGGAACCAATATGAACATCCATGTTCCAGTATTGGTTATTGACCGAGAATAGTTCTAGGTCATGTCTACATAGTTCTCGAACCCGTAGGGTCCGCACGCTTAACGTTACGATGACAGTTTTATGAGTATTGATGTACCGAAGTTTGTTGAGTCCCGGATGTGATCACGGACATGACGAGGAGTCTCGAAATGGTCGAGACATAAAGATTGATATATTGGAAGCCTATGTTTGGACTTTGGAATAGTTCCGTGAAATCGGGATTTTACGGAACACCGGGGTTACCGGAACCCTCCCGGGGTTTAATGGGCCTTAGTGGGCCATGAGGGAGAAGAGGAGGGCTGGCCAGGGCAGGCCGCGCGCCCCCTCCCCCCGTAGTCCGAATAGGACAAGGAGAGGGGGGGCGGCGCCCCCCTTCCTCTTTCCCCTCCCCCCATGTCCTAATCCAACTAGGAAGGGGGGGGGAGTCCTACTCCCTGGGAGTAGGACTCCTCCCAGCGCCTCCTCCTAGGGCTGGCCGCACCCCTTGCTCCTTTATATCTGAGGCGGGGCACCCCATGACACACAAGTTGATCTACGGATCGTTCCTTAGCCGTGTGCGGTGCCCCTCCACCATATTCCACTTCACCATATCGTCATGAGCTTAGGCGAAGCCCTGCGCCGGTGGAGCATCATCATCGCTACCACGCCGTCGTCTTGACGGAACTCATCCCCGACGCTTTGCTGGATCGGAGTCCGGGATCGCCATCGAGCTGAGCAGCGTCTTTGAACACGGAGGTGCCGTGACGTTCGGTACTTGGATCGGTCGGATCGTGAAGACGCACGACTACATCAACCGCGTTGTTATAACGCCCGCTTTCGGGTTCACGAGGGTGCGTGGACACACTCTCCTCTCGTTGCTATGCCATCACCATGATCTTGCGTGTGCGTAGGAAAATTTTGAAATTACGACGGTCCCCAACAGTGGCATCCGAGCCAGGTTTTCTGCGTTGATGTCATATGCACGAGTAGAACACAAGTGAGTTGTGGGCGATATAAGTCATACCGCTTACCGGCATGTCATACTTTGGTTGGCGGTATTGTGAGATGAAGCGGCCCGGACCGACATTACGCCAGACGCTTACGCGAGACTGGTTTCACCGCTTGAGCACTCGTTGCTTAAAGGTGACCGCGGGTGTCTGCTTTCTCTCACTTTAGTTGAACTGAGTGTGGCTACGCCCGGTCCTTGCGAAGGTTAAAACAACACCAACTTGACAAACTATCGTTGTGGTTTTGATGCGTAGGTAAGAACAGTTCTTTTCAGCCCGTAGCAGCCACGTAAAACTTGCAACAACAAAGTAGAGGACGTCTAACTTGTTTTTGCAGGGCATGTTGTGATGTGATATGGTCAAGACGTGATGCTATATTTTATTGTATGAGATGATCATGTTTTGTAACCGTGTTATCGGCAATCGGCAGGAGCCATATGGTTGTCGCTTATTGTATGAAATGCAAACGCCATGTAATTGCTTTACTTTATCACTAAGCGGTAGCGATAGTCGTAGAAGCAATAGTTGGCGAGACGACAACGATGCTACGATGGAGATCAAGGTGTCGCGCCGGTGACGATGGTGATCATGATGGTGCTTCAGAAGTGGAGATCACAAGCACAAGATGATGATGGCCATATCATATCACTTATATTGATTGCATGTGATGTTTATCCTTTATGCATCTTATTTTGCTTTGATTGACGGTAGCATTATAAGATGATCTCTCACTAAAATTATCAAGAAGTGTTCTCCTGAGTATGCACCGTTGCTAAAAGTTCAGAGTGCCCGGACACCACGTGATGATCGGGTGTGATAAGCTCTACGTCCATCTACAACGGGTGCAAGCCAGTTTTGCACACACGCAGAATACTCAGGTTAAACTTGACGAGCCTAGCATATGCAGATATGGCCTCGTAACACGGAGACCGAAAGGTCGAGCGTGAATCATATAGTAGATATGATCAACATAGTGATGTTCACCATTGAAAACTACTCCATCTCACGTGATGATCGGTTATGGTTTAGTTGATTTGGATCACGTAATCACTTAGATGACTAGAGAGATGTCTGTCTAAGTGGGAGTTTTTAAATTGAACTTAAATTTATCATGAACTTAGTACCTGATAGTATTTTGCTTGTCTATGTTTAATGTAGATAGATGGCTCGTGCTGTTGTTCCGTTGAATTTTAATGCGTTCCTTGAGAAAGCAAAGTTGAAAGATGATGGTAGCAATTACACGGATCGGGTCCGTAATTTGAGGATTATCCTCATTGCTTTGCCTGACGGAAGAATTACGTCCCCGAAGCACCGCTGGGTGCCGTGCCTGCCGCAGAGCAACGCCGGAAGTTGTGAACGTCTGGCGAGCAAAGTCGATGACTACTCCATAGTTCAAGTGTGCCATGCTTTACGGCTTAGAACCGGGTCGTCAACGACGTTTTGAACGCCATGGGGCATATGAGATGTTCCAGGAGTTGAAGTTAATATTTCAAGCAAATGCCCGGATTGAGAGATATGACGTCTCCAATAAGTTCTATAGCTGCAAGATGGATGAGAATAGTTCACAAGTGAGCACATACTCAAAATGTCCGGGTATAATAATCACTTGATTCAACTGGAGTTAATCTTCCGGATGATAGTGTCATTGATGTAATTCTCCAATCATCGCCACCAAGCTACAAGAGCTTCGTGATGAACTATAATATGCAAGGGATGAACAAGACACTTCCGAGCTCTTCGCAATGCTAAAAGCTGCGGAGGTAGAAATCAAAAAGGAGCATCAAGTGTTGATGGTCAACAAGACCACTAGTTTCAAGAAAAGGGCAAAGGAAAGAAGAAGGAACTTTAAGAAGAACAGCAAGCAAGTTGTCGCTCAAGAAAAGAAACCCAAATCTGGACCTAAGCCTGAAACTGAGTGCTTCTACTGCAAGCAAGCTGGTCACTGGAAGCGGAATTGCCCCAAGTATTTGGCGGATAAGAAGGATGGCAAAGTGAACAAAGGTATATGTGATATACATGTTATTGATGTGTACCTTACTAGAGCTCGTAGTAGCACTGGTATTTGATCTTTGGTTACATTGCTAATATTTGCAACTCGAAACAGGACTACGGAATAAGCGAGCAATCGGCAAAGGATGAGGTGACGATGCGCGTGGGAAATGGTTCCAAAGTCAATGTGATCGCGGTCGGCACGCTACCTCTACATCTACCTTCGGATTAGTTTTAGACCTAAATAATTGTTATTTGGTGCCGCGTTGAGCATGAACATTATATCTGGATCTTGTTTAATGCGAGACGGTTATTCATTTAAATCGTAGAATAATGGTTGTTCTATTTATATGAGTAATATCTTTTATGGTCATGCACCCTTGAAGAGTGGTCTATTCTTGTTGAATCTCGACGGTAGTGATACACATATTCATAATGTCGAAGCCAAAAGATGCAGAGTTGATAATGATAGTGCAACTTATTTGTGGCACTGCCGTTTAGGTCATATCGGTGTAAAACGCATGAAGAAACTCCATACAGATGGACTTTTGGAATCACTTGATTATGAATCACTTGGTACTTGCGAACCGTGCCTGATGGGCAAGATGACTAAAACACCGTTCTCCGGTTGTATGGAGAGAGCAATAGATTTGTTGGAAATCATACATACAGATGTATGTGGTCCGATGAATGTTGAAGCTCGTGGCGGATATCGTTATTTTCTCACCTTCACAGATGATTTAAGCAGATACGGGTATATCTACTTAATGAAGCATAAATCTGAAACATTTGAAAAGTTCAAAGAATTTCAGAGTGAAGTTGAAAATCATCGTAACAAGAAAATAAAGTTTCTACGATCTGATCGTGGAGGAGAATATTTGAGTTACGAGTTTGGTCTACATTTGAAGCAATGCGAATAGTTTCGCAACTCACGCCACCGAACACCACAACAGTAATGGTGTGTCCGAACGTCGTAATCGTACTTTACTAGATATGGTGCGATCTATGATGTCTATTTCCGATTTACCGCTATCGCTTTGGGGTTATGCTTTAGAGACGACCGCATTCACGTTAAATAGGACACCATCAAAATCCGTTGAGACGACACCTTATGAACTATGGTTTGGCAAGGAACCAAAGTTGTCGCTTCGAAAGTTTGGGGTTGCGATGCTTATGTGAAAAAGCTTCAACCTGATAAGCTTGAACCCAAATCGGAAAAATGTGTCTTCATAGGATACCCAAAGGAGACAATTGGGTATACCTTCTATCACAGATTCGAAGGCAAGACATTCGTTGCTAAGAATGGATCCTTACTAGAGAAGGAGTTTCTCTCGAAAGAAGTGAGTGGGAGGAAAGTAGAACTTGATGAGGTAACAGTACCAGCTCCCTTATTGGAAAGTGGTTCATCACAGAAATCGGTTCCTGTGACACCTACACCAGTTAGTGAGGAAGTTAATGATGATGATCATGAAACTTCAGATCAAGTTGTTACTGAACTTCGTAGATCAACCAGAATAAAATCCGCACCAGAGTGGTATGGTAATCCTATTCTGGAAGTCATGCTACTAGATCATGGTGAACCTACGAACTATGAAGAAGCGATGGTGAGCCCAGATTCCGCAAAATGGCTTGAAGCCATGAAATCTAAGATGGGATCCATGTATGAGAACAAAGTGTGGACTTTGGTTGACTTGCCCGATGGTCGGCAAGCAATAGAGAATAAATGGATTTTCAAGAAGAAGACTGACGCTGACGGTAATGTTATCACATAAAGCTCGACTTGTTGCAAAAGGTTTTCGACAAGTTCAAGGAGTTGACTACGATGAGACCTTCTCACCCGTAGCGATGCTTAAGTCTGTCCGAATCATGTTAGCAATAGCCGCATTTTATGATTATGAAATATGGCAGATGGATGTCAAAACTGCATTTCTGTATGGATTTCTGGAAGAAGAGTTGTATATGATGCAACCGGAAGGTTTTGTCGATCCTAAGGGAGCTAACAAAGTGTGCAAGCTCCAACGATCAATCTATGGTCTGGTGCAAGCCTCTCGGAGTTGGAATAAACGCTTTGATAGTGTGATCAAAGCATATGGTTTTGTACTGGACTTTTGGAGAAGCCTCATATTTACAAGAAAGTGAGTGGGAGCTCAGTAGCATTTCTAATATTATATGTGGACGACATATTGTTGATTGGAAATGATATAGAATTTCTGGATAGCATAAAAGGATACTTGAATAAAAGTTTTTCAATGAAGGACCTCGGTGAAGTCGCTTACATATCGTGCATCAAGATCTATAGAGATAGATCAAGACGCTTGATCGGACTTTCACAATGCACATACCTTGATAAAGTCTTGAAAAGTTCAATATGGATCGTGCAAAGAAAGGGTTCTTGCCTCAGACATAAGGTGTAAGATTGAGTCGGACTCAATGCCCGACCACCGCAGAAGATAGAGGAAAATGAAAGAAGTTCCCTATGCTTCAGCCATAGGCTCTATCATGTATGCAATGCTGTGTACCGGACCTGATGTGTGCCTTGCTATTAGCTTAGCGAGGAGGTACCAAAGTAATCCAGAGTGGATCATCGACAGCGGTCAAGAATATCCTGAAATACCGAAAAGGACTAAGGATATGTTTCTCGTTTATGGAGGTGACAAAGAGCTTGTCGTAAAGGGTTACGTCGATGCAAGCTTTGACACCGATCCGGACGATTCTAAATCGCAAAACCGGATACGTATTTTTATTAAACGGTGGAGCTGTAAGTTGGTGCAGTTCTAAACAAAGCGTCGTGGCGGGATCTACATATGAAGCGGAGTACATAGCTGCTTCAAGCGACAAATGAAGGAGTCTCGATGAAGGAGTTCATTTCCGATCTAGGTGTTATACCTAGTGCATCGGGACCAATGAAGATCTTCTGTGACAATACTTTGGTGCAATTGCCTTGGCAAAGGAATCCAGATTTCACAAGAGGACCAAGCACATCAAGAGACGCTTCAATTCCATTCGGGACCAAGTCCAAGTGGGAGACATAGAGATTTGCAAGATACATACGGATCTGAATGTTGCAGACCGTTGACTAAGCCTCTCTCACGAGCAAAACATGATCAAGACCGAGACTCCATGGGTGTGAGGATCATTACTGTGTAATCTAGATTATTGACTCTAGTGCAAGTGGGAGATCAAGGAAATATGCCCTAGAGGCAATAATAAAGTTATTATTTATTTCCTTATATCATGATAAATGTTTATTATTCATGCTAGAATTGTATTAACCGGAAACATAATACATGTGTGAATACATAAACAAATGTAATGTCACTAGTATGCCTCTACTTGACTAGCTCGTTAATCGATGATGGTTATGTTTCCTAACCATAGACATGAGTTGTCATTTGATTAACGGGATCACATCATTAGGAGAATGATGTGATTGACTTGACCCATTCCGTTAGCTTAGCACTTGATCGCTTAGTATGTTGCTATTGCTTTCTTCATGACTTATACAAAGTTCTGCAACTATGAGATTATGCAACTCCTGTTTACCGGAGGAACACTTTGTGTGCTACCAAACATCACAACGTAATCGGGTGATTATAAAGGTACTCTCTGTGTGTCTCCAAAAGTATATGTTGAGTTGGCATAAATCAAGATTAGGTTTTGTCACTCCGATTGCTGGGAGAGGTATCTCTGGGCCTTCTCGGTAATACTCATCACCTAAGCCTTGCAAGCATTGTAACTAATGAGTTAGTTATGAAATGATGTATTAGAGAATCGAGTAAAGAGACTTGCCGTAACGAGATTGAACTAGGTATTGGATACCCCGATTGAATCTCGGGCAAGTAACATACCGATGACAAAGGGAACAACGTATGTTGTTATGCGGTTTGACCGATAAAGATCTTCGTAGAAAATGTAGGAACCAATATGAACATCCAGGTTCCACTATTGGTTATTGAACGAGAATAGTTCTAGGTCATGTCTACATAGTTCTCGAACCCGTAGGGTCCGCACGCTTAACGTTACGATGACAATTTTATGAGTATTGATGTACCGAAGTTTGTTCGGAGTCCCGGATGTGATCACGGACATGACGAGGAGTCTCGAAATGGTCGAGACATAAAGATTAATATATTGGAAGCCTATGTTTGGACTTCGGAATAGTTCCGGGTGAAATCGGGATTTTACCGGAACACCGGGGGGTTACCGGAACCCTCCCGGGGTTTAATGGGCCTTAGTGGGCCATGAGGGAGAAGAGGAGGGCCGGCCAGGGCAGGCCGCGCGCCCCCTCCCCCCTAGTCCGAATAGGACAAGGAGAGGGGGGACGGCGCCCCCCTTCCTCTTTCCCCCAAGTCCTAATCCAACTAGGGAAGGGGGGGAGTCCTACTCCCGGTGGGAGTAGGACTCCTCCGGCGCGCCTCCTCCTAGGGCTGGCCGCACCCCCCCCCCCTTGCTCCGTTATATACGGGGGCCGGGGGCACCCCAGGACACCCAAGTTGATATACGGATCGTTCCTTAGCTGCAGGCGGTGCCCCCTCCACCATATTCCACTTCGGTCATATCGTCATGAGCTTAGGCGAAGCCCCGCGCCGGTGGAGCATCATCATCGCCACCACGCCCGTCGTCTTGTGGAACTCATCCCCGACGCTTTGCTGGATCGAGTCCGGGATCGCCATCGAGCTGAACGTGTGCTGAACACGGAGGTGCCGTGACGTTCGGTACTTGGATCGGTCGGATCGTGAAGACGCATTTACTACATCAACCGCGTTGTTATAACGCTTCCGCTTTCGGTTTACGAGGGTACGTGGACACACTCTCCCCTCTCGTTGCTATGCCATCACCATGATCTTGCGTGTGCGTAGGAAAATTTTGAAATTACTACGTTCCCCAACAGAGGAATCCAACTTCCTTCAACCAAAACTCACACTTGCTGAATTTTGCGTATAACTGATGTTCTCTGAGCTTTTCAAGTACCAAACGCAAATGCTCTTTATGCTCCTCTTCATTCTTCGAGTAGACCAAAATATCATCAATGAACACCACGACGAACTTATCCAGAAACTCCATAAATACTTTGTTCATCATGTTCATAAAATAGGCAGGTGCGTTAGTCGGACCAAATGACATAACGATATACTCATATTGCCCGTACCTTGCAACTGGTCAAACAAATCGTTGATCATCGGTAGTGGGTACTTGTTCTTGATTGTCACTTCATTTAATCCACGATAATCAACAACCATTCTCAACGATCCATCCTTCTTCTCCACTAAAAGCACTGGTGATCCCCAAGGTGACGAACTTGGGCGAATATAGCCTTTATCCAGTAACTCCTTAATCTGCTTCTTAATTTCCTCCAAATCCTGTGCGGGCATCCTGTACGGTCTCTTAGATATTGGCCCTGTGCCTGGCAAAAGTTCAATAAAAACTCAATATCTCTATCCGGTGGCATGCCTGGCAACTCTTCTGGAAATACGTCAGGGAAATCCTTCACCACGGGTACTTCCTCCTATACAACTCCTGATAAGGAATTCACTTGAGTCCTTTTCGGCTCATACCGTGATACATACTTGATCCTTCTTCCTTCTGGGGTGGTGAGCAAAATCGACTTACTGGTGCAATCAATGTTTCCTCCATACATCGATAGCCAATCCATACCCAATATCACATCCAACCCTTGCGACTCTAGAATTATCAGGTCTGAGGGGAAAACGTGCCTTCCTATGGTCAATGGCATCTGAAAACATCCTTGGCTTGCCATATACTCCACTCCTGGTGAGCTTACTAACATAGGTGTTCTAAGAACTTTGGTGGGCAGTTTATACTTATCCACAAATCCCCTTGATATGTATGAATGCGATGCACCAGATAAAAAAAGAACGATTGCAGTAAATGACTTAACCAAAAACTTACCTATTACTGCATCTGGCTGGGCTTCAACCTCCTCCACGTTAATGTGGTTCACTTGCCCCCTGTTAAAAGGGTTCGACTTCTTCCCAGAGCTTCCATTGCCATTTCCATTCTTTGCTTAGGGACATTCATTGGCATAATGTCCAGTCTTCTGGCACTTGTAGCAAGTGACGTGGCTCAGATCCTTCTTGGCTAGGGTTGATGGGTTGGTACGATTTTGGCCATTGCTTCCTCCATTACCATTCCCATTCCTGGGGCCACTATGGTTGTGCGAACTCCCTCCATTATGATTGTGGCCTCCATGGGTATGCTGAAAAGGCCCTCCCGAGTTCGGGGTAAAACGGGGCTTCTGCTGAGCTCCAGAATTGTACTTCCCTTGTCCATACTTCCTCTTGCGGCTATCAATCTGCTGCTGCTTCCCTTCAATCATGAGATCTCTATCTACCAACTCCTGGTAGTTGTTGAAAGTTGCCACCATCAACTGCATGCTCAGCTCATCATTCAGTCCTTCTAGAAACTTCTCCCGCTTAGCTGCATCCGTAGCGACGTCATCTGGGGCATAACGGGCTAGCTTACTAAAATCATCCGCATACTGGCCAATAGTACGTCCTCGGCGCAAGTTGTGAAACTCACGCTTCTTCATGGCCATAGCTCCTGTTGAAACATGAGCAATACAGAAAGCTTGCTGAAACTGGTCCCATGTGACAGTGTCGACAGGGTAAGTGGTTGTGAAATTCTCCCACCATGATGTTGTGGGTCCATCAAGCTGGTGCGGCAAAACGCACTCTCTCCGCATCTGTGCATCCTGTAGTGGTCAACTCCCTCGCAATCTCACGGAGCCAATCATCTGCAACTATCGGCTCGGTGCTGATACGTCTCTGTCGTATCTACTTTTCCAAACACTTATGCCCTTGTTTTAGACTCTAACTTGTGTGATTTGAATGGAACTAACCCGGACTGACGTTGTTTTCAGCAGAATTGCCATGGTGTTGTTTTTGTGCAGAAAATAAAAGTTCTCGGAACGACATGAAACTCCACGGAATGTCTTACGATATTTAATAAAAAATCCTCGCCAAAGAAGAAGACCAGGGGGCCCACACCCTGTCCACGAGGGTGGGGGGGGGGGCGCCCCCTACCTCATGGGCCCCCTGGTGGCCCCTCGACGCCAACTCGAACTTCATATATTGGCTTTCGGGGAGAAAAAAATCATAGAGAAGAAATCATCGCGTTTTACGATACGGAGCCGCCGCCAAGCCCTAATCTCTCTCGGGAGGGCTGAGCTGGAGTCCGTTCGGGGCTCCGGAGAGGGGGATTCGTCGTCGTCGTCATCATCAACCATCCTCCATCACCATTTTCATGATGCTCACCGCCGTGCGTGAGTAATTCCATCGTAGGCTTGCTGGACGGTGATGGGTTGGATGAGATTTATCATGTAATCGAGTTAGTTTTGTTAGGGTTTGATCCATAGTATCCATTATGTTCTGAGATTGATGTTGCTATAGTATCCATTATGTTCTGAGATTGATGTTGCTATGACTTTGCTATGCTTAATGCTTGTCACTAGGGTCCGAGTGCCATGATTTTGGATCTAAACCTATTGTGTTTTCATGAATATATGTGAGTTCTTGATCCTATCTTGCAAGTCTATAGTCACCTACTATGTGTTATGATCCAGCACCCCCGAAGTGACAATAATCGGGACCACTCCCGGTGATGATCTTAGTTTGAGGAGTTCATGTATTCACTATGTGCTAATGCTTTGTTCCGGTTCTCTATTAAAAGGAGGCCTTAATATCCCTTAGTTTCCAATAGGACCCCGCTGCCACGGGAGGGTAGGACAAAAGATGTCATGCAAGTTCTTTTCCATAAGCACGTATGACTATATTCAGAATACACGCCTACATTACATTGATGAACTGGAGCTAGTTCCGTGTCACCCTATGTTATGACTGTTACATGATGAACCACATCTGGCATAATTATCCATCATTGATCCAAAGGCTCACGAAGTTTTCCATATACCGGTTCTCGCTTATTTACTTTTCCGTTACTCGTTACAATCACTACAAAGTACCAAAAACATTACTTTTCTTTGTCTTTACTTTCGTTATCGTTACCACCACTATCATATTACTTTGCTACTAAACACCTTGCTGCAGATACTAAGTTTCCAGGTGTGGTTGAATTGACAACTCAGCTGCTAAGACTTGAGAATATTCTTTGGCTCGCCTTGTGTCGAATCAACAAATTTGGGTTGAATACTCTACCCTCGAAAACTGTTGCGATCCCCTATACTTGTGGTTATCAAGACTATTTTCTGGCGCCGTTGCCGGGGAGCATAGCTCTATTCTTTGAGTCACTTGGGATTTATATTTGCTGGACACTATGAAGAACTTGAAAGACGCTAAGACCAAGATTTTGCCCTCAACTACGAGGGAAGGTAAGGAACTGCCATCTAGCCTTGCACTAGATTCTCCTTCTGTCATAAGTAAGCTTGCGACACCTAAACCTGATACTGCTATGAATTCTGATATGTCGCATGTTATTGATGATGCCACTTCTGCTATGCGTGATACTTATGATGAAACTACTTCTATGCTTGATACTACTGTGCCCCTTGGTGAATTTCTTGATGAGCAAATTGCTAGGTCTAGAGAAAGAGAAATTATTACACCTGAATACAATGATGAGAGTGATGATGAAAATATGCCCCCTATTCCTGGAGGTTATCTTTTTGATGCAGAATCTTCTGTAGCTATCCTTGCTTGCCAGGATAGATATGAACTTAAGAGGTTGTTAGTTAAATGGAGTAAAGAATCTTTTAGAGATAGAATGAGACCTGACCCTGCTTTTGCTACTTCACCTATTTGTGTTCCCGATAAGGATTATTATGATTTTTCTGTTGATCCAGATATAATTACTTTGGTTGAATCCGATCCTTTCTATGGATATGAATCTGAAACTGTTGTGGCACATCTTGCTAAGTTGAATGATATAGCTGCCCTGTTTACTAATAATGAGAGATCGTGCTACCTTTATTTACTCAAAATATTTCCGTTCTCATTAAAGGGTGATGCTAAGATATGGTTTAATTCTCTTGATCCTGGTTGTGTGCAAAGTCCCCAGGATATGATTTATTACTTCTCTGCTAAATATTTCCCTGCTCATAAGAAACAAGCAGCCTTGAGGGAAATATATAACTTTGTGCAAATTGAAGAGGAGAGTCTCCCACAAGCTTGGGGGAGGCTTCTCAAGTTACTTAATGCTTTGCCTGATCATCCTCTTAAGAAACCTGAAATACTTGATATCTTTTATAATGGACTAACCGATGCTTCCAGAGATTACCTGGATAGTTGTGCTGGTTCTCTTTTCAGGGAAAGAACACCAGATGAAGCTGAAATTCTATTGAATAATATGTTGACAAATGAAAATAATTGGGCACCTCCCAAGCCAGCTCCTGAGCCAATTTCTGAGCCAATTATTAAACCTATTCCTAAACCAACTCCGAAGAAGAGAGGTGTTCTATTTCTCAGTCCCGAAGATATGCAAGAGGCAAAGAAATCTATGAAAGAAAAAGGTATTAAAGCTGAAGATGTTAAGAATTTACCTCCTATTGAAGAAATACACGGTCTTAATTTACCTTTGTTGAAGAAGCATATGATCTCAATTACTTATTTACTGAAGAACCTCCTGATATCCCGACATAGGTAGTAAAGGTAAATTCTCTCTATAGATATGATAAAGCTGAAGTCCCTCCTACTAGAATTGCTAGTCAATGCTTGGATGAGTTTGATAACTTTATGTTTAAGCAAGATGATTTTAATGCTTATTTTGGTAGACAATTAAAACAAGATGCTTATATGATTAAACGCTTGGGGTGATTATATGGCCGATATTAGAGGTGAACTTAAACTTGTTAGCAAACATGCTTCTATGGTTACCATTCAAGTAGAACAAGTACTTAAAGCTCAAAAAGAAGTGCTTGATGAAATGAATAGTAAGAAAAATGATTATGCTGTTAGAGTGGCTACTAGAACCGGTAGAATGACTCAGGAACCTTTGTATCCTGAAGGCCACCCTAAGAGAATCGAGCAAGATTCTCAGAGAAATGATATTGATGTGCCTAGTTCTTCTAGAAAGAAGAAAAAGAAAAATGATAGGACGTTGCAAACTTCTAGTGACCTATTGCTGAACCATCTGAGAATCCAAATGATATTTCTATTTCTGATGCTGAAACACAATCGGGATGAACATGAACCTAGTGATAATGTTAATGATAATGTTCATGTTGATGCTCAACCTAGTAATGATAATGATGTAGAAGCTGAACCTGCTGTTGATCTTGATAACCCACAATCAAGGAATCAGGGTTATGATAAAAGAGACTTCGTTGCTAGGAAACATGGTAAAGAAAGGGAACCATGGGTTCAAAAACCCATGCCTTTTCCTCCGAAACCATCCAAGAAAAAGGATGATGAGGATTTTGAGCGCTTTGCTGAAATGATTATACCTATCTTTTTGCGTATGCGATTAACTGATGTGCTCAAAACAAATCCTTATTCTAAGTATATGAAGGATATTATTACTAATAAAAGAAAGATACCTGAAGCTGAAATTTCCACCATGCTTGCTAATTATACTTTTAAGGGTGGAATACCAAAGAAACTTGGAGATCCTAGAGTACCTACTATACCATGCTCCATTAAGAGAAATTATGTTAAAACTGCTTTGTGTGATCTTGGAGCCGGTGTTAGTGTTATGCCTCTCTCTTTATATCGTAGACTTGACTTGAATAAGTTGACACCTACTGAAATATCTTTGCAAATGGCTGATAAATCAACTGATATACCTGTTGGTATTTGTGAGGATGTGCCTGTTGTGGTTGCAAACATTACTATTTTAACGGACTTTGTTATTCTTGATATTCCTGAGGATGATAGTATGTCTATCATTCTTGAAAGACCTTTCATTAATACTGCAGGGGCTGTTATTGATTGCAACAAAGGCAATGTCACTTTTCATGTTAATGGCAATGAGCACACGGTACACTTCCCGAGGAAACAACCTCAGGTCCATAGTATCAACTCTATTGGAAAAATTCCATCGATTATATTTGGAGGTTTTGAATTTCCTCTCCCTACTGTCAAGAAAAAGTATGATATTCTTATTGTTGGGGATTTTCATATCCCCGTTGAGGTAACTTAGTGCTATTCGAAATTTCTCCGGTTCCGTGCTAATCAGAATGAGCTCGTTAACAAGACTTGATCAACCTTGTTAGTGGATTCTTTTTGATGAACATGAGATGGATGAAACTAGAAGCACAACCTTCTGTACCCTCTTTATTTTTCCTATTATTTAGTAGAAATAAAGTAAAATAGTATTTCTCTGTCTTTTTCTTGACTTATCCGTGCAATATAAAAATATCCCGAAAATAAAAGTCCTTAGAATTCCATGCCAATTTAATATGATTTTTTCGGGAATATTTAAGAATTTTCTGTGCAAAAATCACCATGGGGTGCCACAGTCACGAGGTGGAGGGCGCCCTACCCCCGGGCGCGCCTGCCTCGTGGGCCCACGGTGGCCCTCCTCCACTTATTCCTGCACCCATCTTCTTCCTCTGCCTCACACAAACACGAAAAACCAACTCAAGCACGAGTTCCAAATTTCTTTGTGATTTTCGATCTCCTTGCTCAAAGCACCTCTCGCAAAACTGCTTGGGGAGATTGTTCCTTGGTACGTGACTCCTCCATTGGTCCAATTAGTTTTTGTTCTAGTGCTTTATTCATTGCAAATTTGTGCTGCATAGGTGACCATGTTCTTGAGCTTGCACGTCAAATTTATATGGTTCCAAGTAGTTCGAATGCTTTATATAGGCTCTAGGCACTTGTAGGAGTTGTTGCTATCAATTTTATTGAAGTTGGTTCACTTTTATTTGAAGTTACTAAAAATTTCAGATTGTTTCAGAAATAATGAAGAGAATTTTGAGGGGCTCGTCGAGCCGGAGTTCGAAGGAAAAACAAAAGGAAGAAGAACAAAAGCCCAAATTTAATTTGCCTCGCACCGCGGAGGTCCGGCCGTGTGAATGGCCTTCCGATGACTTTTTGAGGAGAGCTGGGATTTATGAAGATTTCTATTTATTAATTGAGAATGCTGGCCTCACCAACTTCCTCCGCGACCAACGTCATCAGTATCTCTTACTCACAAATACCTTTGTGCAAAAATTTTCCCTAAGAATTCACCTCCATCGGTAGAATTTCATTTATATGACGTTGGTAAGAGGATGCCATTAGCTGAATTCTGCAAGGTTTGCAAAATACCTTTTGAGGGCACCTTGGATGAACCACACCGTAACGAGGTAGAAGCTTTTATTAACACTATCATGGTGGGAGAAACCAGGAAGGTTTCTGATGCGAGAATTACTAGCATACATTTTCCTGTTTTACGCTACTTTGCCTTATTTGCTAGTCGTTGCTTGATAGGTCGCAGAAACTGTGGAAACCTTAGTATTCCCGATGTTATGATTCTGTTCCATGGTTTATACCGCGATAACTCTGTTAGTATGGGCGGAATTGTTGCTAGACGGTTAAGTCTGAACCGTACTAAGGGCCCCATATTTGGAGGCATTTATGCCTCATGCCTAGCTGAACATTTTGAAATACCTATTAGGCATGAGGAGAAAGAGGAAACATCGCTGCCCTGTGCTTATTTAGATTATAGGAGTATGCTAGTGCATGATTTTCTTGTTAAGAGTCGTGAAGGGGAACTCAAATATAAATTGTACTTTGATAAACATCACCCTGAGATTATTACTTTGCCTGCTCCCTCTTTGTTTAACTTGTCTGCAGGTCCTCACATCGTCTGCATGGCCATTCAAGCCTATCGGAATCCTGCACCCGCCCCGAAACCGGAGCCACAAGATGAGCCTCCACGACTATCTGTTTATTCTTGGGATCCAGAGGAGGCTGCCAGCCAGTGGCAGCCAGAGCCTTCAGCATCACAATATGACCCCAACTTCACTTACGGGTATCCGCCAGGCCATCCCTGGCAATAGACCAACTTAGGCTAAAAACCTAAGCTTGGGGGAGTACGTATTTCCCACCGACATTACATTTATGTTCACACACACTCATTGCTAGATGTCAGTGTTCATACTCTTTCACTGTAATATCCATGCTAGTTTATTTTCTTTTTCCTGCCTTCTTCTTGTGTGTTTAATAAACCTTTAGAAAAACAAAAAAAATTAGTAGTAGCTTATTTCTTTGCTGTAGTAATTAAAAAGGAAAACCCAAAAATATTTCCCGTTCTTCTTTTGCTTGTTGGGAGCTTTCCCGTGTAAATAGTTTTTCTTTTCCTTTCTTTAGGGGTCGAGAAGACCATATTGAAAATGCTTAGTGGCTCTTATATGCATGATTGTTTATTTAACTTAGAGCCCATATTACTTGTCTTCTCTCTTGAGTTGAATGCTTGCAGATTCCAGCTTAGTCCAATGCACGTGCACTCTTATTATTATTCACTTCGTTCGGTCGTGCAAGTGAAAGGCAATAATGATGATATATGATGGACTCATTGGGATGAGAAAAGCTGGTACGAACTCGACCTCTCTTGTTTTTGTAAATATGATGATTCATCGTTCCTGAGTTAGCTATTATGAAGTAAGCATATTTGCATTGACATTTAGAGATTATAGTTGCTTGTGCCATGCTTGATTAGCTATGAGTTATAATGGTTTACCTTGCAAATAAAATAGCAATAAAATCCCAAAATAAAATCTTATTTGATTTTAATATTTAATCTCCAATACTTCTTTATTTTGGGAAAGTCATTTTATTCCCTCTCTTTTATTTTTATATAAGAAATATTCGAGAATAAAATAATTAAAATCAAAAGATCCTATTTTCAAAATTTGAGAGAACTCAAATATGAAAATAACGAAATCCCCAACTCTCTCCGTGGGTTCTTGAGTTGCGTAGAATCTCTAGGATCTGACCAAAATGCAATAAAATATGATATGCAATGATAATCTAATGTATAACATTTTAAATTGAAAATTTGGGATGTTACAGAAAGCCATCCTCTGACAAATACGAGCACAAGTACTTTGTCACGTTAATACAAAAAAATATTTTGAATTTTTTGCACTTTGATTTAATTACTTTTATTTTGCATATAATAATCGAGTCAAAATAAATAGAAATTAGCTAGATGCACGAGAGGTTGAAAATTTCACGATTGTCATGATTTTTGAATTTGAGGATCCCCATGAATAGGATTGAACCTTATTGGACATTATTTCCATAGAGATTCTTCTTTCTTATTTTATATAAGCATGCTCTTTTTTTATTTTATTTTATTTTATATAAGCATGTTCTCAAAGGTTTGGCTGATATAGTGCATTGCTATTTAATTTACTTCTTGTTCTCTTTACGAGAGTGCATATTATTCTCATAAGTCAAACTTCATTACGCTTGATCAACTGTATCTTACACAAAAATATATCAAAATTTACAAGACCAAATTTAGTTCATTGGATATCATACATCTTTGTAGATTTACCTATAAGCTTGGTCAAATTTTAAAAGGTTTGACTTCAAAAAATCCTATAACTTCAACTATTTTGAAACGGGGGACGTTTTCAGGTTATAGCCTAATCATCTCCTCAGTATGGTAATCCAAGTACAGTAATGAAACAGTTACAAATCAGACCAGTAATAGATAAACATAATGGACCCAGATTCATTCCCTTTTCAAAGCACCCAAGTCATAATGGACTGTCAACAAAATTATCACCGATCGCGATCTATCTCCAAGTCACATCTTTGGCAAGATTCAGTGAAACCCCACGCTTCCTCCTCATGCAGCTTCAAACGGCCCAATATTTCAGAGACCACAAAAACCTGGTTGAAAAAGGTCTCCCATCTTTCAGACATCGCAAAAAACCTAGCTGAAAAACAAATCCCCACTAGTAGAAAAAGGGTCAAACGTGAAGCACATTAGTGCCGGTTTGTATTAGAGCCGGCACAAATGTATACATTAGTGCCGGTTCCAACGGCTAGCCGGGCCGCTCTCGTTAGTACCGGTTCGTGACTAACCTTTAGCACCGGTTCGTGCCACGAACCGGTACTAATGAGGGTGGTGGCAGGAGGTTGTCGATCTGGGCCCCTCCAACACCTTTAGTACCGGTTCGTGCCACGAACCGGTACTATAGGTCCTCCTGCATATAAACCCTTCGTCCAGCTCGCTCTGTTCTTCCCCTTTCCCTCTCCTCTCCTCTCTGTTCTTCCTCTTCCCTCGAGCTCATCACACATTTTGCCCAAAATTTGTCAAGATTTGAAGGCCCCCATCCATTCAAGTGATCACAAAGGTTAGCAACTTTGTCCTTTCATCTCTCATTGCTAGATTAGCTCTTGCAATGCTTTATATAGTTATTAATTTGTGAGTTTAGTAATTTGGGAGGATATATATATATATATATATATGTGCTAGTATTTGATTTATATGCAATTTGAGGTCAAAAATAACACTTAGTTTGCATATGTAGGTGTGGTTTACTTAGTGCCTTCTAAATATCCGTCGTAACCACCGTCGATCGCCTGCACTGATCTGTCACGGCACCACCTTGTGGTGAGCCTCTTGTTCATGAAATTTTATATAAAAATTGATGTTTGTGTGATTTGGATATATAGTTAATCATGTAATAATTATCTTACCCGTCGTTGTTTGTTATACATAGTGGCATGGTTTTGATATCCGTCCCCTCGTCCCTCGTCCTTGTTATGATTCGGATGTGGTATATTCTCTTTTAAAACTATTTGTTGCATTTCGTGTTTATGACAAATTATGCCCATCAAGTTGACATAGATATTTTTATCTAGGAGGTATGTGAACCGGAAATTCCAACCGACCCTATTGTCGAGAGGTTAAATTTAGTTGAAAGAGAAAATGAGTACTTGAAAGAAAAATTGAAAAGAATTGAGGGGAGAAGATGGAATTGGAGTTGCATGTTGCCGATGTAAATGCGATGATCACAAGATCAAGATGGAGAAAATGCGCTTGAAGATTAGAAAGATTAGAAAATATGCCATCGATAGTGAGGCTTGGTATCATTATGCCGTTGGATCAATTGTTACCTTAGTTGCGATCTTGATCGCATTTGTTGTTGCATTTAAATGCTTTAGCTAGAGAGTTATTTGTTTGTTGCATTTAAGTGTTGTATGAGCTTTATGTATGAACTTGTATTAATTTGATCTATTCGGTGTTGTGTAATGAAGATGAGCCGGCAATGGATGTACGATGACCGATGCTCTCCCCAGTTCGTTGAGGCGTGCATACTTTTTCTCGCTTATGGCCGAGGCAAACAAGCGGGCGGATGGTTTTATGCCTTGTCCATGTGCTGGCTGTAAGAATGGTCACAATTACTCTACATCAAGAAAAATTCACGTCCACCTGTTTGAGTCCGGTTTCATGCCCCACTATAATGTTTGGACCAAGCACAGAGAAAGAGGGGTTATGATGGAAGACAATGAAGAAGAAGAGGACGACGACAGCTATCCTGGCCATGGGTTCCCTAAATACGATGATACACCAATGGGGGAAGAAGCTGAGCGGGAAATGCGGGAAGAAGCTGAAGAAGAGGCATCAGATGAGCCCGTTGATGATCTAGGTCGGGCCATTGCCGATGCAAAGAGAAACTGCACAAGTGATTTGGAGAAGAAGAAGTTGCAGCGCATGTTAGAGGATCACAAAAATTGTTGTACCCGAATTCGTGGGTGACAAGAAAAAGCTGGGCACCACATCGAATTGCTGCAATGGAAGGCGTAGAATGGTGTATCCGACAAGGGATTTGGAAAGTTCTTTGGTAATGATAAAGGATATGCTTCCAAAGGACAACGAATTGCCCGAGAGTACGTCTGAAGCAAAGAAGGCTGTCTCGCCTCTAGGGTTAGAGGTGCGTAAGATACATGCATGCCCTAATGATTGCATCCTCTACCGCGGTGAGTACGAAGACTTGAACGCTTGCCCGATATGTGGTGCATTGCGCTATAAGATGAGCCGCGATGAGCTCGGTGATGTCGACGGCGGCGCCTGTGAAGAAGATTCCTGCCAAGGTGATGTGGTATTCTCCTATAATACCACGGTTGAAACGTTGTTCCAAAACAAAGAGCATGCCAAGGCGATGCGATGGCACGTAGAAGACCGTAAGAAAGACGGAAAGTTGAGAGTACCACGACGGGTCACAGTGGAGAAAAATCGAAAGAAAGTACGGAAGGAGTTTGCGGATGACGCAAGGAGCGTATGGTTTGGTCTAAGCGCAGATGGCATTAATCCTTTTGGGGAGCAGAGCAGCAACCATAGCACCCGGCCCGTGACTCTATGTTTGTATAACCTTCCTCCTTGGTTGTGCATGAAGCGGAAGTTCATTATGATGCCAATGCTCATCCAAGGCCCTAAGCAACCCAAAGAACGACATTGATGTGTACCTAAGGCCATTAGTTGAAGAACTCTTACAACTATGGAATGGAACAGGTGTACGTGCGTGGGATGAGCACATGGGGGAAGAATTTGACCTAAAGGCGTTGTTGTTCGTGACCATCAATGATTGGCCTGCTCTCGGTAACCTTTCGTGACGGACAAACAAGGGATACCGCGGATGCACGCACTGTTTGGATGATACCGACAAGATATATTTGAATAGTTGTAAGAAGAATGTGTACTGGGACATCGCCGATTTCTTCCGAGCAGGCATCCCGTAAGAAAGAAAGGCAAGCATTTCAAAGGTGAGGCGAATCACCGGACGAAGCCTCGCCACCGTCTTTGGTGCTGATGTACATGATATGGTCAAGGATTTGAAGGTGATATTTGGAAAGGGTCTGGCGGACAACCTGTTCGAAGGGGACGCGGACGGACGCGCACCCATGTGGAAGAAGAAATCTATATTTTGGGACCTGCCATATTGGAAAGACCTAGAGGTCCGCTCCGCAATCGTAGTGATGCACGTGACGAAGAATCTTTGCGTGACCCTGCTTGGCTTCTTGGGCGTGTATGGGAAGACAAAAGATACACCTAAGGCACGGGAGGACCAGCAACGTATGCACGGAGAAGACGGCATGCATTAGGGTCATGCAAGCCATGCTCTTACCAAAGAAGAGAAGGAAATCTTCTTTGAATGCCTGCTCAGTATTAAGGTACCGTCTGGCTTCTCGTCAAATATAAAGGGAATAATAAACATGGCAGAGAAAAAGTTTCAGAACCTAAAGTCTCATGATCGCCACGTGATTATGACGCAACCGCTTCCGGTTGCATTGAGGGGCTTTCACCGAAAATGTTCGATTAGCAATTGTGAAGCTATGTGCATTTCTCAATGCAATCTCTCGTAAGGTAATCGATCCGTAAATCATACCAAGGTTCTGAGAATGATTTGGTGCAATGTCTTGTCAGTTTTGAGTTGGTGTTCCCACCATCCTTCTTCAACATCATGACGCACGTCCTAGTTCACCTATGCTTGAAGAGATTAACATTTTGGGTCCTGTATTTCTACACAATATGTTCCCTTTGAGAGGTTCATGGGAGTCTTAAAGAAATATGTTCATAACCGTGCTAGGCCGTAAGGAAGCATCTCCAAGGGCCATCAAAATGAGGAGGTCATTGAGTTTTGTATTGACTTTATTCTTGACCTTAAGCCGATTGGTGTTCCTGAATCATGCATAAGGGCGCATCGATGGAAAAGGCACGCTAGGAGGGAACAAATAATATGTATGGACGGACATTCTCTCACAGAAGCACACTACACGCTTCTACAGAATTCCACCTTGGTGGCTCCGTATATGGATGAACACAAGAATTTGCTACGCTCCAAACACCCGGAGCGGTCTCGATGACCGGATTACACGTGAACAAACCAGAGTTTCGCCAACTGGTTGCGCATACGCACCATGCATGACACCTCTATTGAAGATGACCTGTACTTGCTGTCCTAGTTACCATCTTGAATATAATGACTTTCAAAGGGTACGAGATAAATGGTAATACATTTTACACGATCGCCCAAGATAAGAAGAGCACCAACCAAAACAGTGGTGTCCGCTTTGATGCGTAAACCAAGACGGAAAGGAAACATATTATGGTTATATACAGGACATATGGGAACTTGACTATCGACGTGGTTTAAAGGTCCCTTTGTTTCGGTGCAAATGGGTCAATATGACACGAGGCGGGGTAACGGAAGACCCGCGATGCAGAATGACAACAGTGGATCTCAACAATCTTTGCGTGTCTGAGCAGACCATTCGTCCTAGCCAATGATGTGGCACAGGTTTTCTATGTGAAGGACATGTCTACCAAGCCAAGAAAAAGAAAAGATAAGGAAGCGAATGCATCGATTTACGAGCCAAAGCGGCACATAGTTCTTCTCGGGAAGAGAAACATCGTGGGAGTGGATGACAAGATGCACAAGTCGAAGATTATGAAAAGTTTGATGAAATTGCTCCATTCACGGTGAATATTGACCCGAGCATCCCGTTAAATGATGAAGATTTTCCATGGTTACGGCACAAAGGGACACACGCTGAAGAAAAGTTTCACACCCAAAGATCTGGGATGTGATCGGCTTCACTATCATCACTTTCTTCTGTGTTTCACACCCAGGAGGGAATGTCTGTAATAGTTAGGGTAGTTATGTGTTTTGGCATTTGAAACGCGAAGAAATTTTATGTGCAAACAAATTCTTTTCATGCATTTACTGATTTTTTTCCAGCTAAATGACCCTGAAATTGAAAAGCAATTCAAATGAACTCATAAAAGGTTGAAAGTTGGCATGGTATCATAATTTCATACAAATAGCATGTGCAAGAAATTAGAGACGGTTACGGCAAAAACTGGATGCACTTCGTGTACAAAATGGACAATCTCTTTCGAAGTATCAGGGTTTCCGACGAAAACTGAGCTGTTACAAAGGCATTTCATTTTTTAAATAACCTAAGCATTACCAAATTGAATATAATGATAAAACACACTAATATTAAACATAAGAAAAAAGAATCACTAAAAAAACTTTTTTCAAAGTTAAGTTATTCACAAACTAGTGATTCATACAAATTTCAAATAATTCAAAATTTAAACTATTCAAATTTGAAATCTACCGGCACTAACAGAAAGTTTGTAATTTTTTGTACCTAAAGCAAAAATATTCACAAAGAAACTCTAAATACAGCAAAAAACAACTCAAAAATAAATAAAACAAAAAAAAATAAAGCAAAAAAAAGTTAAGAAAATAAAAGCCCGCCTACTGGGCCAAAGCAGCCTGCATACGACTAGCGACACAACCTTTCGTTGGGCCAGGATGTAGGCCCGCGAAGGCCCAGTAGGCCCACTAGGCGAATAGGACAGGTAGGCCCAGTAGGCCTGATTAGGAGAGGAGCTCGAGAGAGCTACCGCACTGGGGCTTATAAACCAGTGCGGTAGCCCCTCGACTAGCGAGGTGGGACTAAACTTGTCAAGATCCGCACTGCTAGCAAGACTTCTTTAGTACCGGTCGTGGCACAAACCGGTACTAAAGGAGGGGCCTTTAGTACCGGTTTGTCCCACCACCCGGTACTAAAGGGGGTCGCTTCCCGCCGCTTGGCCTGGCCAAAACAGGCCTTTAGTACCGGTTGGTGGCTCCAACCGGTACTAAAGGTGCCTTCTATATATGCTAGAGTCACGAAAATTCCGTTTTCCCTCTCTGTTAGTTCCTCTGTTTCCGTCTCGTCGCCGCCGCCCTCGATCGTCTCGTCGCCGCTCGTCTCTGTCGCCGCCCGTCCCGTCGCCGCCCTCGCCTCATCGCCGCCCAGGCCCGTCCCGTCGCGCCGTCCCGTCCCGTCCCGTCGCGCCGTCCCGCCGTCGCCGCCCTGCCGTCGCCTGCCGTTGCCTCGCCTCACCGTCGCCTCGCCGTCGCCGTCGCCCGCTGTGAGCCCTCCCCGAGCCCGTACACACACACAAGCATGTTTAATTAGTTTAGATAATTAGTCTTTAATTAGTTTAGATTATTTAGATTATTATTTTGTATGTTTAATTAGTTTAGATAATTAGTGTTTAATTAGTACACACGCACACACACACGTATTTTGTATGTTTAATTAGTTTAGATTATTTAGATTATTATTTTTTCACTATTATATATGTATGAATGCATGTTAGATGGATATAATTAGTGTTTAATCAGTTAGAAATTAGTGTTATATAGAAATGTTAGAAATTAGTGTTATATAGAAATGTTAGAAGTTTTAGTGTTATTTAGATTATTTAGATTAGCATAATTAGTGTTATATAGAAATGTTAGAAATTTTAGTTATCAAAATCCAATCATTAAAAAAATGTTACTTTTTGCGGGCATATAGCTAGTATTTGTTCTCGACGATGCCCGGCCCGCATCCTCGCTGTCGACCCGTCTCATGACGACGCCCAGCCGACCCATGTCCGGACTCGGCTCCGCCGGGCACTGGAGGTGCTGCTGGAGGGGCGCCCGCTTGATGAGGAACCCGCCCGGGTCCCGTCGTCGACCCCGATCTCGTTTGGTGGCGTTCAGATGGGCCAGTTTCGGTGCGGAGGGACCCGGCCCGCCGGAGGTGGTACGTCGCAGATCGTGGAGGAGGACGAGCACGTCCATCGCTACATGGTTGCGTTAGAGGGCGGCAGGTTCTCCAATACGTGGCAGTTTCTTCGGGGATCTCACTTCAGCTATGATCCTGTGAGGGTTCCTTCTCTTTGGGTGTCCACCGCCCGCGCCGGAGGAACCGCGAGTGTCCTAGATTCTTCTGTAGTATTCGATCTTTATTAGCTAATAGCCAGTGATGTACTATTCAATATTATATATTATTCGAGACGATGTATTCGAGATTATATCTATTATTCTAGACGATGTATTCGAGATTATATCTATTATTCGAGACGATGTAATTTGAATACTAAATTGTTTTATATTTCTTTTGGATTAGTTAAACAAAAGCTATGGCAGACAATACCGACAGAGAGGGAGAACAGACCATGTTCGATATGATACGCGGGCCAGATGATAAACAGAATGAAGAAGATTATGCCGGCTCCGAATTTCTAAACAACACCGGAGAGGGTGATGTGATATTCGATCGCGACGACCAAATTGATGAAGTCATGAACTACGATTATTACGATGACGAAGAACATGTTGATCCTAAAACAACAAAGACCGGCGAGGTATATATATTTATATAAGCAGGCATCTGGTGATCATCACATGTTTTAAATGACTTGAAGATATATTAACGAATTGATCTTTGTTCTTTCATCCATCCGGATCGAGCAAATCTTCAGGCAAAATGACGAAACGAGGCCCGAACAAAAAGTTGAAGCCGGGCGTAAAGTACAATATCGAGGCATGCAGCCCTACTGGCAAACCATTACGCCTAAGAAGATTGCGGACAAGTTCGTTCGTCAGTGCGGAGTTCTTGTGAAGGACCAACTCCCGATCAAACTTCAAGAATGGAGAGAGCCAGCAAAGCCATGTCCAGATGTTACTTTTGTCGACAAGAATAAAAAATATCTGCTTTGGGATACTCTCATGGAACATTTCACCCTACCAGATCATTTCACAGAAGCAGATGTGCAGAAAGTCAAGGAGGCTGCTCTTAGGATGATGGCGATTGCATTCAAGAACCACAAGAATCGTGAATGGAAGAAGTACGTCAAGGAGGAAGGAAGACTCCAGATTCAAGGGAACACTAGAGAACCAACGTGATCATTGGGACGATTTCGTGAAATTCAAGGATTCAGAATTAGATAAGGAACGGTCGAGAATAAACAAGAAGAATGCCGAAAAAAGGATAAGTTCCATGTGGGGCCGGTGGCTATCACGGTGGCAATGCCTAATTGGGATAAGTCTGAGAAAGAGATGGAGGATGCAGGTGTCACTCCGGCTACTAAGAGCTGGCCCCCCAGGGTCAGGACTTGGTTCTATGCGCATGGGGGGGAGTTGGACCCGGAGACAGGCAATGTTTCGACGAGGGCAAGTCTGAAGGGAGCCGACGATGCGATACTTGTTGCAATAGAAGAGGCACGATCGGGGGTGTTCCAGCCCAACAGAGAGAATGGAGAGCTTACGCGTGCCCTGGGAAATCCTGAACACCGGGAAGAACACGAGGCAAGGGCGCTATTCCGTGGTATGAGGGGTTTTCAGACTGGAACACCGACTACAGAACCTGTGCGAGAAAGAAGATTGCGGAGGAGAAGAAGAGGAAGATGGAGGAGGAGCAGAGGAAGCGGGACTATGAACGCCTTCAAGGCCTAGAAGCAAGTCAAGCGGAATTGGCAGTCAAATTCCAGCGGCAGGAGCAGATCGACTCACTTACCCATCAAAGGGGTCTCAAAGAGCTGCAGCAGCTAGCGGATGATCCAGCATTGGATAGCACCGGCCCATCCATGCCGAGAAACAGCGTGGGTTCCGTCCCGGACGACGCAATGCTGGGTAGATACCCGGTGGATGACATCACAGAGAACACTAACTGCGAGCTACACGTCAAAATGAAGAACATATCCATGAAGGTGGCGGACGGCTTTGCTTTTACAAATCCCCCCGAGGCAACCTTCCATTGCAACCCGATTCCAGCGGGCTATGCTCGTGTCTTGGTTGATGAGGTGGTGGACCCACCATATTCGGAGCTACAGCTTGACATTGCTGGAGGTGACGACGAGCGCTTTCTCGGAGAGGCCAAACATCGTATCATCCTATGGAAAAAGGATTGCATCATCTTTCAAGGCCACCGACACCGCGTCGGCCGAGTCCTCGTCGAAGTCCGCCACCGAGTCAGCAGACTCCGCCTCCCGCAAGTCCACCAAGTCCGGCAAAGTGTCAGGCCACTCCTCCTCCAAGTCCTGCAAAGTGTCAGGACAATCCTCCTCCTCCAAGTCCGCCACAGCGTCAGACGTCCACTCCTCCTCCAAGTCCGGCACAACCTCAGGCCACTCCTCCTCGTCCAACTCAGCCCCGTCAGCCGTCTCCGCCGCCTCAGCAATCGCAGAAGAGACACCCCGCAGCTATGGTGCGTAGCGGTACGAGTCGAGGTAGTACAGGAAGTACAGGCGGAGGCAAGCGATATAAATATGGTCCAAGCCTCAAGCCTCTTCCGCAGAGGTCTTATGACAGGTCCTAGGAGGAAATCACAACCATATCGAAGGCCGAGGTGGAAGCCCATTTTGCACCGAAACCGTCACCGCCGCCAAGGGAGAAAGTGCCTGAGGAAACGATTGACCACTTCATTCGTATGGCTCAACCACCAGCTCCCAAGCCTGTTGACACAGACTATGAGCGCCACATCAGGAAGTTAAATCGAGCACGTCTACAAAGGGAGGCGAAAGCACGTCTACATCGGGATCGAGCAAACAAGAAGCAGCTGCCAAAAATGCGGAAAACCATTCCCAGCTGGGAGAACAGTGCGTAATCGATCCCTCGCTTGTTGTGCCAACAACAGATGACAAGACGCTACCAATATTATTGTGGGCAAACAAAGGCACGCTTCGAGGTGGGCAATGTGGTAATAACGGAGGAGCATATAATGCAGGCTGAAGTTCTCAACATCACTGTTGGACAACTCCTCGAGACCGAGCCCATGCCTTTGCTTAGAGAGGATGAAATAAAACGGAAATATGTCCGGCCAACCTTTGGTCGCGCTGCATAAGGTCAAGAACCTCCCAACGAGAATGTATGAATTGCATCAATGGTACATGAACATTACCAAGATTTCAGATCGATTGTCCCTCATGGTGAATGTCAAGCAGGACCATTACTTCCATGAGAAAGCTGTGTCCGTTGAGTATTTAGAACTGTTTCAGTTATACAATCAAGACGCACTCGACAAATCTATCGTCAGTTGCTATTGTCTGTAAGTGATTTCTTTCTATAATTTAAGTCTCAAGCTAGCTATAGTGATCCTTTTGATCAATCATTACCTGTAATTATCCTCACTATATTCTTTTCTGTGGTATTATGCAGGATGAAGATATATGAAATGAGAAAAGGTGGACGCTTTGGCATTGGGTTCATTGACCCAAACACCGTTAATGAATACACATGGAAGATAAATCAACGTCAGCAAAAGAACGTAGAGGACAACATGCTAGAGTTCTTGAAGCGCCGCAAATACAATGAAGATATACTACTTCCTTACAACTTCCAGTGAGTCACACTGTCTTGTACTACAAATTCTCTGTTTTTGCCTACTAGCTAGCTACATGTTTTTGCTTACATATGCCGCTTATTTAAGACATGCAAACGTGTGTGCATGCAGATTTCACTGGGTCTTGTGTATCATTAAAGTTGACGCCGGAACAGTTGAAGTACTGGACTCACTAATCTCGGAAAAAATTGACTATAACATCTTGTATGGGATAGTCAACAGGTAATTTCAATCATTATTAACTATATATCTCGGCTTATTTAGTTCGTCATTTCATGATATGAACTATTTAATAACCCCTTTATTCATTTTCTTTGTCGGCGGGCAGGGCTTGGGCAAGGTTCATCGCCGTCACGCCCGCGAATGGAAACAAAAGCTTCAATGGTTTCACCCAAGGTAAGCAATTAAGTAGTACTAGCTAGCTAGCTAGCTGCCATCTCTTTAATTATCATGCTTGATTAATTTTTATCTAATCAAATTCCATTCTCGTAAAGGCCTCAAGCGGTAGCAGGGACTGATCTGTGTGCATTCTGCGTTTGCGAGAACATTCGCATGATGGCGTCCGAAAGGAGCAGATCTCAAAGACAGGAATGGGTACGCTTGTCGTAACACTATTCACAATTTTTACACCATTATTGATATCTAGTCACACAACTAATACACATGCATATTGATCTCCTTCTTAACAGTTCAAAGAGGTGCGGGAGAAGCTCATAGAAACGGAGCGCGCAGAAGCACTTGTGCCCGATTCTACACTAGTACGCGTTATGCATATTGCTATTGCCCGGTTCTACACTAGTGCCCAAATCTCCAGAGTCTCCCATCTTCCAGAGATCACAAAAACCTGGTTGAAAACCAAACCCCCAATCTCCCAAGTCTTACAATCTTCCATAATAAACCACAAAAACCTGGGTGAAAAACCGAATCCCCAACCTCCCAAGTCTTACAATCTTCCATAACTCACAAAAACCTGTTTGAAGACCAAATCCCCAATCTCCCAAGTCTTACAATCTTCCATAGATCACAAAATCCTGATTGCAAACCAAATCCCCAACCTCCCAAGCCTTACAATCTTCCATAAATCACAAAATCCTGATTGAAAACCAAATTCCCAATCTCCCAGTCTTACAATCTTCCATATAAATCACAAAATCCAGATCGCGAACCAAATCCCAAATCTCCAAGTCTTACAATCTTCCATAAATCACAAATCCTGATTGAAAACCAAATCCCCAATCTCCCAAGTCTTACAATCTTCTATAAATCACAAAAAACTGGTTGAAAACCAAACCCCAGATCGTCCCTTCCAAGGCCTGGGGGTGCCCAGTACGGGAACTTCCAGGAAAACAAACAGGGGGGGGGGGGTCACAAAATTCTAAGATGATTGGAATATGATCCTCTACTAAAATAAGGCAGTAACACCAGCAACAATGCATGCATATATGTTGACATTACCCGTCCGGTCCGAACAAACAGATATATAGAGGTATAACAGCATGCGACGTCACGCACCATCACAAAGATAGCATAGTGCTAGGTAGACAAACTGCAGTTGATAATTAGAGAGTGCTAGGGCGCAATTCATGTTGGGCTTGTCAATTTGCGGCCTTCACTTCAGTGGTGGTTTCCCCTGGCGTCAACTCTCCGCCCTTCTTGACGCTGAGACGAACGAAGGAAACGGCGAGCACCACGAAGATGGCCGTCTTGGCAGTTAACTCTATCACACCCAGAGCTCTTCTTCCATACATCTTCACGCGCCTGCGGGTAGAGGGAGGTATTATGGAGGTCAAGTGAGATAGTATGTAAACTCGTGTCAGACAAAGAGGAAACTGAGGAAGAAATGGATGCAGGTGTATATATATCCTACTCATAGCCGGTCGGTGGCGCAGAAAGATGCTTCTGGCCAGTAGGGTCCCCGCCTTAGCTAAGGCATCATTGAATTCCTTCTTCTTTAGCTCGGCATTAGACACCGCGTCATAGAACGCCTCCTTCTTCTGCTGGATCTCTTTCGCTTGCTGGATTCATGAACAGAGATAATAATCAATCAATGTTGTTACTTTGTAGTATCATCAACCATTAAGAGTAAGCGCGATTGTGATTGTAATTAAGAAGGATGGATACTGTGGTGCCTGCCAGTTAAGCGAATTGAGGTTGGATGTGTGCAGAAAGCAAAGCAGCATGCATGTGTAGCGAACCAGTAACAGAACCTCCGCGGTTTTTGACACAAACATTACGGGGCAGCGGAGGGGGGTAAATAATACCAGCAAGTGCAGGAAGCAGAGGTACATGTTGCATTGATAAAGGGATGAGCAAAAAAGTCAGATCAGCCAGGACAATAAGGTAGGCAGATGATATGATTTGCAAGCGGCAGTAGGTTGAGGTCAGGATAAACAAGTACAGTACTTATGAGGATGATAAGCAAGTGATTTTGCTCTTGTTTCTTCTACTAGTTACTTAGTTAGTACAGTAGCTAATACAAGAAGATGGAGACACATGCATGCTGCTGTTTGTATTGTTGCACAGAAGAATTCGATCATCGCTTGTATGCTGCAGTGGTGAGATGATTTGCGAGAAGAAGAAGAAGAAAGAAATGTCGATTTTGGTTAAGAAGATACCTCGGTGGTGAGGTGGCGGGAGCGCATGAGCTTGCTTGGCACGAGCCGGCGTCGCTCCTCCGCCTGCGCTCGCTGGAGCAGGGAGCCACCGAGCCTCCTCGCCGCCATCGTCGCTGGCCTGCCAACAATTGGTTAGGGATTAGGATAAAAAAGAAGTCCGTCACGGATCGCCACCGCCGGCCGGCCGCGGCTCCCCAGCCTCCCACCCCCATACACACACCATCGATCGGGTTGCAGCCGAGGAGAATGCGGCAGGTTTTGGTGAGCGTACCTTGGGGATCTGGGCGCTCCTTCTTCCTCGCGCGGCTAGGGTTCCTCGCTCGCCTCCGCCGAGAAGAATTAAGGGGGAAGTTTTTCCTTGCGCTCGCTCTATCCGGAAAGAAAAGATGCGGCGCGCCAGGCCCGGCCCAACTATGCGCTTGTTCTAATTTTTCTTTTCACAAAAGAGGCCCGGCTCTTTCTCTCTCTTTTCCCCCCTTGGCAGAGCTATATAGTATATTCTTCTCAAAAAAAGCTATATATTATATTTTGAGAACAAATATAAAGCAGGGCTAGTTATCCCGAGGGAGAGAATTCTTCTCCATTGCTCTCTAGGGCACATCGTGTCAATCATCTTTCTCCCTGTTTTCATCGCTCCCAATCATATATAGCTCGTCGCCACCCTGCCACGACGCACATGACATTGATCCCTAATGGAAAATCCCCCTTTCCAAAATACCGATGAGAATGTCCATAAATTAATTAAATTGCGTCTCAAAAGAGCCCCAACACATTGATTAGGCAACACTAGGATCAAAAAACGTCTTACATTATGAGACGCAGTGAGTACATGATGTCCTTCCTCTGCCAACACACATCAAATAAGTGACTCTGGTTGTCAATTGATGGTTGAAATTTGATGTACAAACGGTGCTAGACCAATAGAAAAGGTGGTACTTCAATCGCAAGACAAAAGGGATCATTTAACAAAGTGTCGTTGCGCTAAAACTAAAACTGAATGTCAAGTCTACATAAATCTGAATATAGAAAAAAAAGGGAATCTGAAAGTGTCTGAGTTGGTTTTGGAACACAATCACACACTACACCTGCTGGAGACCTTGCACTCAATGGTGTCACAAAAGGAAAATTTCAGAGCTACAAGCTTTTGAAATTAAAAGAGCCAATGATGCGGGGATTGGACCAAAAGCTGCACATGAGTTGGCTAATCACCAAGTTGACGGACCTCTCAATCTTAGTTTCCCCCTCCGTGATCGAAAGAACTATTTGCAGACGAAAAGACAATGAGAGATGACATACGACCAAGCAGGTAGCATGCTCAAGTATCTTCAAGACAAAATTGCGGAAAACCCATCATTCTAATATGCATTGCAAATGAATTGTGAGGAACAAAAGGCTGGGTTGATGCTAAAATAAGCTCCTCGGCTTCCTACCTCTTTGCAAGAAGCTCATGCATCTCCCGGACATGCTTAGCGAGCTTCTTCATGTCAACCTTGCCTTTAGGCGCCTCTGGCTCCTTTTCCTCCTCCTTCTTCGCCTCTGTCCCCTTTGTTGTTGCCTTCTTCTCCTTCTCCTTTTCTTTCTTCTTCTTTTTCTTCTTGGCTGCAGCGGACTCTACCTCTCCTTCCCCAGCCTTCTGCTCTGCATTACCATCCTCCACAGTTTCAGCATCCTCCTTCATTGCTGAAGCAGAAGGCAGTGCCTGGGATGGTTTCTCCTTCTCCGGTGCCGGTGCCGGTGCCGGTCCTTCACCGAGCTCAGCAAGAAGCTTGTCCAGATCCTCCTCTTCCTGTGCTGTCCTTCCACTCTTCTTCTTTTTCTTCTTTGATTTCTTCCCTTCAGCATCATCCACACTGGTCACAGCAGCAGCCAGTGTATCCTCTGCCTTGGCTGCCCTGGGCTCAGACTCCTCGGCGGCAGCAGGCCGGTCCTCAATCTCTGCGAGGAGCTTGTCAATGTCCTCATCATCGACAGTAAACCCTCCCTTCTTTTTCCTCTTCTTTGATTTCTTTCCGCCGGCATCATCGGCATCTGGGGCAGCCAGAGAATCCCCACCTTTAGCCTCCTTTGTGGGTTGGGGAGGATCCTCCATCTTGTCCAGGAGCTTGTTGATGTCCTCATCGTCCACGGCGATGGATGGATTGGGGGGAGCGGCGGAAGAAAACCCTACTTTTTACTTGCGGGTTGTGCTCGCAAGGAAGAAGGAAGACCCGGGGGGGGGGGGGGGACGGACGGAAAAGATGGTCCTGCCCTCTAATTTTTTTCTCCCTTTATTATCCTTTTCTCTTCTTATTTCCTTGGAAGTTTGTATCTTGCACGATTTGCATGCTCGTCGGTCTATTAGGCCATGTTTCAGATTCTCTTGGATTTTAATCATATGTGGATTCGCTTCAGTACCAAAGCTGATTCACTTTGTCACTGGAGTACACTTTGAGCTGCTTTAGGAAATTGCACTAAAAATGACATAAATCTAGATTCAACTTTACTGGCAAAAGTAATTTTAAATAGTTGTTTGTTTCAGATTCCAGATTCAGCTTCATTAGCAAAGTTGAATCCGGCCCCAGAATCCGAAACAAACAAGGCCTAACTACTAAACCTTGTAAAACATTCTTTTTAACTTCAGCAACATTTACAATAGAAGGAATAAGAAAATCAGGAGGTTTGTCATGCCATATATCAAAACACTGTCTTCCGTAATCATGTCACGCCATGTGCAGCTGCATTGCTCTCCCTTGCACGATCGTACGTGTTGCTCTACCGAACGATGTCATCACATCACGGCAATCATCGGTAATAACCGCAACCGAAGCACGATAATCTGTTAGTAGAATTATGGCAAACGATCTCCAAGAAATCACACTCAACTGCCAAAGCATAGATCCCTAGGTCTTCTTTGAGCCAGACCCCTTTGAGGACTGCTCTTGCTTCCATTGATGGAGCATCAATGCCCGCCTCCTTGTACGTGCAAGTTGCCGCTATGAAACTCTTGGTAGAGTCCCTTAGAAGAGCGCATGTAGCCCCAACCCCTGAATCCAAGTGGAAACTTGCATCAACATTCAATTTTATAACACATTCCCACTTTATCTTTCTCATCGGGTTCTTCTGTTGGGATCTACGATAGGGTGCGACGACTACAAATTAAAAATTCCTACATGCAGAACATCCAAGAACATGCTACGAGAAATGGGTCATGGATCGTTATAGGCGTGCAGTGCCATGCACCAGAAGTAGAGTTGGGTCAGCGCGTCCGCGGGGTTCGTCTCCTCCTCGTTCGATCTCCCTCGAACAGCCAGTCATCGAATCCTAGGTACAGGAAAGCCATTTTGACATTCATCTTCCATATCTCGTAATCAAAATATGCATCTATAGCTAGTACGATCCTCACCGACTTCAATATCGCTACCGGCGAGTAAGTCTCGTCGTAGTCAATTCCTTGAACTTGCTCATAACACTATAGAAAAAATACACTTCTGTGATGATACGTGTTTGTCGCAGTAGGTCACGTTTTCTGTCATGCATGTACATCCATGACGATTATATGACAGAATCAAGATAGTCATACCTGTGCTGTCGTAGAAGTGTTCCATGACATTACCAAAATTATCATCACGGAAGTGTCCACTTTCATGACGATAAATGCCGCTTCATGGAAGTGCTTTTGTCAAGGGTGACCGACACGTGGCATCCACCGTAACGGGTCACCGTTAAGCTATCAGGTCTGATTTTGGATCTGATAACCCGCTAACAGCCACGACCAATGATGATTTTCCACATGTAAAATTCTCATTGGCCGACGGAACCAGGTGTCAGCACCACGAAAGGACACATGTCAACCGCCCAATGGACATGAGGCGCCTATGATACGTCGACACATGGAAAGGCCCAACAACGGCCCTATCGGGGGGATGAACCCCGGGCAGGCAACGAAACCTGGATCTATTTCAAAAACAGCGGGGCCCGCATTGCCCCGCAAACTGGCACACGCCTGGCCGGGTCGTTCGACCCGGCAAGGCCCGCGACCCGGCCAAGACCCTCGACTCGGCAAGGCACGTCGACCCGGCCTCAGCGGCTGATGCAAGACGACTCAACCTGGCGTAGCCATGGCTTCCCCAGCAAGCCAACCCACCCGTGGCGTCCACGGCAACCCAGCCACGGGTCAGCTCCCGTCCCATCCAGGCCTACCCACTGACCAGGGCTGGCGTGGCAACAGTGTTCCCACCCTCACCGCTGACGACAGCAAGCGGCGGCCTGACGGAGAACACTGTACGCAGCTCAACTCGGCCACGCCATGACGATCGACAAGACGGCGCACAGTCCCCCTAGGCACGCGGGGCCCGCACCTAGGGGAACCCGGCGAACCACAAGCCCACGAGCGGGACCCAGCCCGGAACTCCGGACACCGACAATACAGACCCACCGACTCGGCATATTACCATTATAACCCTGGGTGGGTTGATCTATAAAACCCCCCAGGAACCCGCGCCCACAGGGGCAAGCAGGAAAGTAAGCAATAGAACATGCAAGGCATGATAGACACAAGACGCATGTAAGAAGACCCAAACAAGCATAGGATCAGCCACCAAATAGCAACACCAGGGAGAAGGAGCAGCCCAAGCCTTGGCCAGCCTCCTTCCTCCTCCACACAGCTCCAGGAGCAACATTGTACTATCGATCATCCAACTAAACTCGGCAGGACTAGGGGTGTGATAAATCTCCGTCGTATCTACTTTACCAAACACTTTTGCCCTTGTTTTGGACTCTAATTTGTATGATTTGAATGGAACTAACCCGGACTGACGCTGTTTTCAGCAGAACTGCCATGGTGTTGTTTTTTGTGCAGAAAATAAAGATTCTCGGAATGTCCTGAAACTCCACGGAACACCTTAGAAAAAATAAAGAAAAATCTTCGCAAAAGATGAAGACCAGGGGCCCCACACCCTGCTCACGAGGGTGGGGGGCGCGCCCCCTACCTCGTGGGCCCCCTGGTGGCCCTCCGACGCCAACTCCAACTCCATATATTGGTTTTCGGGGAGAAAAAAATCAGAGAGAAGAAATCATCGCGTTTTACGATACGAAGCCGCCGCCAAGCCGTAATCTCTCGCGGGAGGGCTGATCTGGAGTCCGTTCGGGGCTCCGGAGAGGGGGATTCGTCGCCGTCGTCATCATCAACCATCCTCCATCACCAATTTCATGATGCTCACCGTCGTGCGTGAGTAATTCCATCGTAGGCTTGCTGGAAGGTGATGGGTTGGATGAGATTTATCATGTAATTGAGTTAGTTTTGTTAGGGTTTGATCCCTAGTATCCATTATGTTCTGAGATTGATGTTGCTATGACTTTGCTATGCTTAATGCTTGTCACTAGGGCCCGAGTGCCATGATTTCAGATCTGAACCTATTATGTTTTCATGAATATATGTGTGTTCTAGATCCTATCTTGCAAGTCTATAGTCACCTACTATGTGTTATGATCCGGCAACCTCAAGATGACAATAATCGGGACCACTCCGGTGATGACCATAGTTTGAGGAGTTCATGTATTCACTTTGTGCTAATGCTTTGTTCCGGTTCTCTATTAAAAGGAGGCCTTAATATCCCTTAGTTTCCAATAGGACCCGCTGCCACACGGGAGGGTAGGACAAAAGATGTCATGCAAGTTCTTTTCCATAAGCACGTATGACTATATTCGAATACATGCCTACATTACATTGATGAACTGGAGCTAGTTCTGTGTCACCCTATGTTATGATCATACATGATGAACCACATCCGGCATAATTATCCATCATTGATCCGGTGCCTCTGAGTTTTCCATATCTTTGGTTTACGCTTATTTACTTTTTTCATTGATATCGTTACAATCACTACAAAATACCAAAAACATTACTTTTACTTGTCTTTACTTTTGTTACCGTTACCACCACTATCATATTACTTTGCTACTAAACACCTTGCTGCAGATACTAAGTTTCCAGGTGTGGTTGAATTGACAAGTCAGCTGCTAATACTTGAGAATATTCTTTGGCTCCCATTGTGTCGAATCAACAAATTTGGGTTGAATACTCTACCCTCGAAAACTGTTGCGATCCCCTATACTTGTGGGTTATCAAGACTATTTTCTCAAGGCCGCTGTCGGGGAGCATAGCTCTATTCTTTGAGTCAATTGGGATTTATATCTGCTGGACACTATGAAGAACTTGAAAGACGCTAAGACCAAGATTTTGCCCTCAACTATGAGGGGAGGTAAGGAACTGCCATCTAGCCTTGCACTAGATTCTCCTTCTGTTATAAGTAAGCTTGCGACACCTAAACCTGCTACTGCTATGAATTCTGATATTTCGCATGTTATTGATGATGCCACTTCTGCTATGCATGATACTTATGATGAAACTACTTCTATGCTTTATACTACTGTGCTACTTGGTGAATATCTTGATGAGAAAATTGCTAGGTCTAGAGAAAGAGAAATTATTGAACCCGAACACGATGATGTTAGTGACGATGAACCTATGCCTGCTATTCCCGAGGGTTATCTTTTTGATGCTGAATCTTCTGCAGCTATTTTTGCTTCCCGGATAGACGTGAACTTAAGAGGTTACTAATTAAATGGAGTAAAGAATCTTTTAGAGGTAGAATGAAACCCGACCCTGCTTTTGCTACTTCACCTATCTGTGTTCCTGATCAAGACTATTATGATTTTTCTGTTGATCCCATATAATTACTTTGGTTGAATCTGATCCTTTTTATGGCTATGAATCTGAAACTATTATGGCACATCTTACTAAGTTAAAGTCGCGCTACCTTTATTTACTTAAGATATTTCCGTTCTCGTTAAAGGGTGATGCTAAGATATGGTATAATTCTCTTGATGCTGGTTGTGTGCAAAGTCCCCAGGATATGATTTATTACTTCTTTGCTAAATATTTCCCTGCTCATAAGAAACAAGCTGCTTTGAGGGAAATATACAATTTTGTGCAAATTGAAGAAGAGAGTCTCCCACAAGCTTGGGGGAGGCTTCTCAAGTTACTTAATGCTTTGCCTGATCATCCTCTTAAGAAACCTGTAATATTTGATATCTTTTATAATGGACTAACTGATGCTTCCAGAGATTACCTGGATAGTTGTGCTGGTTCTCTTTTCAGGGAAAGAACACCAGATGACGCTGAAATTCTATTGAATAATATGTTGGCTAATGAAAATAATTGGGCACCTCCCGAGCTACCTCCTGAGCCAGTTCCTGAGCTAATTACTGAGCCTATTCCCAAACCAACTCCGAAGAAGAGAGGTGTTCTATTTCTTAGTCCCGAAGATATGCAAGAGGCAAAGAAATCTATGAAAGAAAAAGGTATTAAAGCTGAAGATGTTAAGAATCTACCTCCTATTGAAGAAATACATGGTCTTAATTTACCGCCTGTTGAAGAAGTATATGATTTCAATTAATTATTTAATGAAGAACCTCCCGATATCCCGACACAGGTAGTAAAGGTAAATTCTCTCTATAGATATGATAAAGTCAAGTCCCTCCTACTAAAATTGCTAGTCAGTGCTTGGATGAGTTTGATGACTTTATGTTTAAGCAAGATGACTTTAATGCTTATTTTGGTAGACAATTAAAACAGAATACCTTTATGATTAAACGCTTGGGTGATTATATGGCTGATATTAAAGGTGAACTTAAACTTGTTAGCAAGCATGCTTCTATGGTTACCACTCAAGTAGAACAAGTACTTAAAGCTCAGAAAGAAGTGCTTGATGAAATGAATAGTAAGAAAAATGATTATGTTGTTAGAGTGGCTACTAGAACTGGTAGAATGACTCAGGAACCTTTGTATCCTGAAGGCCACCCTTAGAGAATCGAGCAAGATTCTCAGAGAAACAATATTGATATACCTAGTTCTTCTAAAAGGAAGAAAAAGAAAAATGATTGGAATTTGCAAACTTCTAGTGAACCTATCGCTGAGTCACCTGAGAATCCGAATGATATCTCTATTTCTGATGCTGAAACACAATCAGATGATGAACATGAACCTAGTGATGATAATGTTCATGTTGATGCTCAACCTAGTAATGATAATGATGTAGAAGTTGAACCTGCTGTTTTTCTTGATAACCCACAATCAAAGAATCAACGTTATGATAAAAGAGATTTTGTTGCTAGGAAACATGGTAAAGAAAGGGAACCATGGGTTCAGAAACCCATGCCTTTTCCTCCGAAACCATCCAAGAAAAAGGATGATGAGGATTTTGAGCGCTTTGCTGAAATGATTAGACTCATCTTTTTGCGTATGTGATTAACTGATGTGCTCAAAACAAATCCTTATGCTAAGTATATGAAGGATATTATTACTAATAAAAGAAAGATACCTGAAGCTGAAATTTCCACCATGCTTGCTAATTATACTTTTAAGGGTGGAATACCAAAGAAACTTGGAGATCCCGGAGTGCCTACTATACCATGCTCCATTAAAAGAAATTATGTTAAAACTGCTTTATGTGATCTTGGAGCCGGTGTTAGTGTCATGCCTCTCTCTTTATATCATAGACTTGACTTGAATAAGTTGACACCTACTGAAATATCTTTGCAAATGGCTGATAAATCAACTGCTATACCTGTCGGTATTTGTGAGGATGTGCCTGTTGTAGTTGCAAACATTACTATTTTAACGGGCTTTGTTATTCTTGATATTCCCGAGGATGATAGTATGTCTATCATTCTTGGAAGACCTTTCCTTAATACTGCATGGGCCGTTATTGATTGCACCAAAGGCAATGTCACTTTTCATGTTAATGGCAATGAGCACACGATACATTTTCCGAGGAAACAACCTCAAGTTTATAGTATCAACTCTATTGGAAAAGTTCCATCGATTATATTTGGAGGTTTCGAATTTCCTCTCCCTACTGTCAAGAAAAAGTATGATATTCTTATTGTTGGGGATTTTCATATCCCCGTTGAGGTAACTTAGTGTCATTCGAAATTTCTCCGGTTCCGGGATTATTCGGAATGAGTTTGTTAACAAGACTTGATCAACCTTGTTAGTGGGTTCATTTTGATGATCACGAGATGGATGAAACTAGAAGCACAACCTTCTGCACCCTCTTTATATTTTCTGTTATTTAGTAGAAATAAAGTAAATAGTATTTTTTTGTCTGTTTCCTGACTTATCCATACAATATAAAAATATCCCGAAAATAAAAGTCCTCAGAATACCATGCCAATTTTATATGATTTTTTCGGGAATATTTGAGAATTTACTGTGCAAAAATTACCACGGGGGGAGCTGCCACCTGGCCACGAGGGTGGAGGGCGCGCCCTACCCCTGGCGCCCCGCCTCGTGGGCCCACGGTGGCCCTCCTCCACTTCTTCCCTGCACCCATCTTCTTCCTCTGTCCCACACAAACACGAAAAAACCAACTCAAGCACGAGTTCCAAATTTCTGCTGTGATTTTCGATCTCCTTGCTCAAAGCATCTCTCGCAAAACTGCTTGGGGAGATTATTCCTTGGTATGTGACTCCTCCATTGGTCCAATTAGTTTTTGCTATAGTGCTTTATTCATTGCAAATTTGTGCTGCATAGGTGACCATGTTCTTGAGCTTGCATGACAAATTTATATGGTTCCAAGTAGTTCCAATGCTTTATACAGGCTCTAGGCACTTGTGGGAGTTTTTACTACCGATTTCATTGAAGTTGGTTCACTTTTATTTGAAGTTACTAAAATTTTAGAAATTTTTCAAAGGAAACAATATGCTTAGGAGGATGTTCCAAGGTGGTCCTTCAAGAAAGCAAGGTCCCAGGCTTGCAATACGTGATGTCGATTTAGGAAGCACCAATAGACGCTCCTGTGAGGCCCTGTGAATGGCCGTCGGAAAATTTTATGAATCAAGTGGGAATCAAAGAAGAATTTAGCGCATATTTGAGTAACTCCGGTCTTGAGGACTTTGAAGCTGACAAATGCCCCCAGTATCATGATCTCACAAGTTCATTTGTGAGGAGGTTTGAGTTTTCAACTTCGCGAAATTCTCTTTCAGTCATGTTTGACCTTTATGAAAAATCTTATACCATGGACTTAGAGGATTTTACTTCTGCTTGCAAACTTCCATCTTGGGGTAATGTCAGGGATCGCCCTAAATCCGAATATAGAGACTTTCTTGCTAGAATAACTGTGGGGGAATCTAGAGATATAACACAAGCCACTATAGGGAGCATTCACTTTCCTGCTATACATTATTTTGCTCTCTTCATAGGTAGATGTATAAATGCTAAGGATGAAGCATGTCACATGTGTGTCCCTGATCTCAGTATTCTCAGGAGTGCTGTGTTAGGAGACCAATCTTATCATTTGGGAACCATTGTAGCTCGCAGGTTGCATCAGAATAGACATAGCGGATATTTCTTTGGAGGAATTTATGCAACCCGCTTAACTAATTTTCTTAAGGTAGACATTCTTGAGGGTGACATGGAGTTACCCCCTTCTTATTTAGATTTTGATTCTATGGTTTCCCACCAGTTTGTTGAAAGGACTGAACCACTTCTCCAGTATCGACTAATCTTTGACAGACGTCGTGTAGTCCATATTGCTCTTCCTGCTCCTGCTTTCTTTGATTCACAGGCGAAAAGAAGATATATTATTACCAGAGAGGAGGCAGATGAGTACGAAAGGAGAGCGGAGGCTGCGCGACTCCACGCTACAGCTCACGCGGCGATAGCCGCTGCATCACAGTACGACTCCAGCTTCACCTACGATATCCGCCAGGCCATCCCTGGCAATAGACCAACTTAGGCCAAAAGCCTAAGCTTGGGGGAGTACGTATTTCCCACCGACATTACATTCATGTTCACACACACTGATTGCTAGATGTCGGTGTTCATACTCTTTCACTGTAATATCCATGCTAGTTTATTTTCTTTTTCCTGCTTTCTTCTTGTGTGTTTATTAAACTTTAAGAAAAACAAAAAAATTAGTCAGTTTAGTTTTTATGTTTGTAGTAGAATTAAAAAGAAAACCCAAAAATATTTCCCGTTCTTCTTTAACTCGTTGGGAGCTTTCCCGTGTAAATAGTTTTTATTTCGTTTCTTTTTTTGGGGGTCGAGAAGACTATATTGAAAATGCTTAGTGGCTCTTATATGCATGATTGATTATTTAAACTCAGAGCCCATATTACTTGTCTTCTCTCTTGAGTTGAATGCTTGCAGATTCCAGCTTAGTCCAATGCACGTGCACTCCTATTATTATCCACATCGTTCGCTCGTGCAAGTGAAAGGCAATAATGATGATATATGATGGACTTATTGAGGGGAGAAAAGCTGCTATGAACTCGACCTCTCTTGTTTTTGTAAATATGATGATTCATCGTTCTTGATTCAGCTATTATGAATTAAACATATTTGCAATGAAATTTAGAGATTATAGTTGCTTGTGCCATGCTTGACTAGCTATGAGTTATAATGGTTTACCTTGTGTGCCAACATGCTATTAGAATGATTATGATGTGGTATGATGGGGTGGTATCCTCCTTTAAATGAATTGAGTGACTTGACTTGGCACATGTTCACGCATGTAGTTGAATCCAATCAACATAGCCTTCATGATATTTATGTTCATAGTGGATTATATCCTACTCATGCTTGTACTCGGTGTGAATTAATTTTAATGCATGTTTACGACTGTTGTCGCTCTCTCAGTTGGTCGCTTCCCAGTCTTTTGCTAGCCTTCACCTGTACTAAGCGGGAATACTGCTTGTGCATCCAAACTCCTTAAACCCCAAAGTTATTCCATATGAGTCCACTATACCTACCTATATGCGGTATTTACCTGCCATTCCAAGTAAATTTGTATGTGCCAAACTCTAAACCTTCAAATAAACATTCTGTTTTGCATACTCGAATAGCTCATATGTCAACTAGAGCTGCCCTTATCTTCCGTGTTAGGCGGGTTATTCTCAAGAGGAGTGGACTCCGCTCCTCATTCACGAGAAAAAGGCTGGTATCCGGGATGCCCAGTCCCATGCTTTGTGCAAACTAAATCAAAATAACTGCAAAAAAACTCCCTTTGGGACCCGTTGAATGTTGGAGGCACTCGTTGTTTCGAGCAAGCCATGGATTGATGCTTGTGGAGGAATGGGAGTATAAACTTTACCATTCTGTTTGGGAACCGCCTATAATCTATTTAGCATGGAAGATATCGTCGTCTTTTAGTTGTTATGTTGACAATGAAAGTATGCTGCTCAAAATATAATTTATCTCTATTTCAAAACCGAGCTCGCACCTCTACAAATCCTGCTTCCCTCTGCGAAGGGCCTATCTATTTACTTTTATGTTGAGTCATCACCATTCTTATTAAAAAGCACCCATTGAGAGCACAATCGTCGTTTGCATTCATTATTATTGGTTTATTTCGGGTATGACTTGACCGGATCTCTTTTACCATGAATTACAATGTTTAGTCAGTCCTTGATCTTTAAAGGTGCTCTGCATTTATGTTTTGCGGTCTCAGAAAGGGCTAGCGAGATACCATTTTGTTATACCATGTTATGATTATTTTGAGAAAGTGTTGTCATTCGAGTTTTGCTATTATGGCTCGCTAGCTGATTATGCTATTGATATGAGCAATTGTGAGACCTACGTGTCATTGTGAGTATGGTTAGTTCATAATAATTGCTGAGACTTGAATGCTGGCTTTTCATGTTTACAACAACAAGAGCAAACAGAGTTTGTAAAAGTTTTTCTTTTTCTCTTTCAGTTCGTCAACTGAATTGCTTGAGGACAAGCAAGGGTTTAAGCTTGGGGGAGTTGATACGTCTCCGTCGTATCTACTTTTCCAAACACTTTTGCCCTTGTTTTGGACTCTAACTTGTATGATTTGAATGGAACTAACCCGGATCGACACTTTGTTTTCAGCAGAACTGCCATGGTGTTGTTTTTGTGCAGAAAATAAAGATTCTCGTAAGGTCCTGAAACTCCACGGAACACCTTAGAAAAAATAAAGAAAAATCTTCGCAAAAGATGAAGACCAGGGGCCCCACACCCTGCTCACGAGGGTGGGGGGCGCGCCCCCTACCTCGTGGGCCCCCTGGTGGCCCTCCGACGCCAACTCCAACTCCATATATTGGTTTTCGAGGAGAAACAAATTAGAGAGAAGAAATCATCGCGTTTTACGATACGGAGCCGCCGCCAAGCCCTAATCTCTCGCGAGAGGGCTGATCCGGAGTCCGTTCGGGGCTCCGGAGAGGGGGATTCGTCGCCGTCGGCATCATCAACCATCCTCCATCACCAATTTCATGATGCTCACCGTCGTGCGTGAGTAATTCCATCGTAGGCTTGCTGGACGGTGATGGGTTGGATGAGATTTATCATGTAATCGAGTTAGTTTTGTTAGGGTTTGATCCCTAGTATCCATTATGTTACGAGATTGATGTTGCTATGACTTTGCTATGCTTAATGCTTGTCACTAGGGCCCGAGTGCCATGATTTCAGATCTGAACCTATTATGTTTTCATGAATATATGTGTGTTCTAGATCCTATCTTGCAAGTCTATAGTCACCTACTATGTGTTATGGTCCGCAACCCCGAAGTGACAATAATCGGGACCACTCCGGTGATGACCATAGTTTGAGGAGTTCATGTATTCACTTTGTGCTAATGCTTTGTTCCGGTTCTCTATTAAAAGGAGGCCTTAGTATCCCTTAGTTTCAATAGGACCCGCTGCCACGGGAGGGTAGGACAAAAGATGTCATGCAAGTTCTTTTTCCATAAGCACGTATGACTATATTCGGAATACATGCCTACATTACATTGATGAACTGGAGGTAGTTCTGTGTCACCCTATGTTATGACTGTTACATGATGAACCACATCCGGCATAATTATCCATCATTAATCCGGTGCCTATGAGTTTTCCATATACTGGTTTACGCTTATTTACTTTTTTGTTGATACTGTTACAATCACTACAAAATACCAAAAACATTACTTTTACTGTCTTTACTTTTGTTACCGTTACCACCATTATCATATTACTTTGCTACTAAACACCTTGCTGCAGATACTAAGTTTCCAGGTGTGGTTGAATTGACAAGTCAGCTGCTAATACTTGAGAATATTCTTTGGCTCCCCTTGTGTCGAATCAACAAATTTGGGTTGAATACTCTACCCTCGAAAACTGTTGCGATCCCCTATACTTGTGGGTTATCAGGGTGTTATCTCTCCGGAGAGCGACGAACTTGGGTATGTCCAGCATCCCGCGCCCGCGCATATCAACCTTGCCTCTGGAGCCCACCAGGGCCCTCGAGCCTCCTCCTCTCTTTAGCCATCCCTTGGCATCTGCCGTGCGCCCACCACGACACATGCCTTGCATGTTCTATTGCTTACTTTCCTGCTTGCCCCTGTGGGCGCGGGTTCCTGGGGGGTTTATAGATCAACCTACCCAGGGTTACAATGGTAATATGCCGAGTCGGTGGGTCCATATTGTTGGTGTCCGGAGTTCCGGGCTGGGTCCCGCTCGTGGGCTTATGGTTCGCCGGGTTCCCCTAGGTGCGGGCCCCGCGTGCCTAGGGGGGCTGTGCGCCGTCTTGTCGATCGTCATGGCGTGGCCGAGTTGAGCTGCGTCTGTTGTTCTGTCGGGCCGCCGCTTGTTGTCGTCGTGGCGGCGAATTCTTGTTGCCACGCCAGCCACAGTCGATGGGTAGGTAAGAACGCACTGTTGCCACACTCCGCCTGACCATGGGCATGGGCGGGAGCACTGTTGTCTTGGTCATCGGTGATGGAGGTCCCGTCCCATCGTACGACCTGGATGGGACGGGAGCTGACCCGTGGCTGGGTTGCCGTGGACGCCACGGGTGGGTTGGCTTGCTAGGGAAGCCATGGTTGCTCCGGGTTGAGTCGTCTTGCGTCAGCCGCTGAGGCCGGGTCGACGTGCCCCCCGCCAGCCACTGCGTCTCCGGAAAGGCCCCTGTCGCCAAAGAAGAAGCAAGTTAGAAGAACAACAAGGAAGGAATGGCCGGGTCCCGACCCGGCAAACTACGAAGAAGCAACACTTACTGGAGAAGGACTCTTTGAGGTGCTGCGCCTCGAGCAACGTCCCACGTCGCTCCCGCTCCAAGACGCGGTCCCGCTCCCCGAGCGCCTTCTCTAGGTCGGCCGCCTTAGCAAGGGCCGCCTTCAGCTCAGCGTCCTTGTCTTTGGCCGCCTTCTCGGCCGCCTCACGGCGGCGAGCCTCGGCCTGGCGGGCCTCCTCAGCCGCGGTGGCCTGCTCCCGCAGACGCTCCACGTCGGCCTGGAGCCGGCCCTTGTCGTCGACCAGCTAGCCGCGCTACTGGTCTGCCTCGACCAGGGCCTGCTACGTCTCCACCACCTTGGCGGCCTCCGCCTTAAGAAGCTCCACCTCGGCCTCCAGGCGGCTCTTGTGACCCGCCAGCTGCTCGTGCAGCCGGTTAGCCTCGTCAAGAGACCGTCGGGCCGCGGTCGACTCCGCCCTCGCCTGCGCCGCCTCGACGTCGAGACGCCCGGTATCAGCAACAAGCCGGTCGTAATGATGACCGGCCCGAAACAGCCGGGTCCGCCAAGACAGCACCTCGGTTGCGAAGAAAAAATACTCAGTAGAAGGAAAGAAAAACGACAAGACTTAAGATTTGGCCCAACTATTACACAGTTGGCCCGAATCTCGGGGGCTACACCAGTGGGTGCGCTAGCGCGCCCCCACTAGAAAAAGAGCACAAAAAGTACGTGCGGCGACGCGAAGCTCCTCCTCCTTGGCAGCGAGTTGCTCCTTGAGCTCCCGATGCTTGCCCAGGAGCCGGTTGAAGGCGGCAACCCGGAAGGCGTCAAGATGCTGAAAGAAAACCAAAGTTAGAACAAGGCCGACGCTCCTAAGATTCGACCCAACTACTACATAGTTGGCCTGAACCTCGGGGCTACACCAGCAGGGCCATACGCCGCCCACAAAGATGAAATCACAAGAAAACAAGAAGAAAGAAGAACTTACCAAGATGGCACGCTCCAAGTCGCGCGTCCGCTCCACCTCGGCCTGGGCGAAGGCCTCAAGCCGCTCCGTCCGGCCTTGCAGGCGGCGATTGACGGCGTCCAGTGCTGCCTCCTCCTGGGTCTGAGGCCCGAAGAGGGCCGCGCCCCCGCTTCGCGCGGGCTGCGGCATGGCAGCTCGACGCCCTCCCGGACGGAGCACCAAGGCACACCCACAATGGCCGCTTGCGACGCAGCTAGCAGCTCCTCCGACGCCCCTCCCGGCGTCGTCACCTCCTCGGACACCGGGACGCCCTGCGTCGCCACCTCAGGCACCGCCGCCTGCGGTGCCTCCTCCATAACCGGCGGCGCTTCCGGCTCCGCCGCCCGTGGAGCCTCCTCCAAGGCAACGCTGCCTCCACTGCCATCGGCCCCCGCACGGTCGACCACGTCGGCTCGTGGCGAGGTATCTCCCCCACCTCCACGACCTACCGGTCGAGGACCACCACCTCAGCCGACCTCCACGGCCGCGCTCCCTCACCGTCGACGACTCAAAAACCGTCGCCGCCACCACCGTCCCTCCGGCATCTCGTGCCAGGCCGGCTCCGCGCCGCCTCGCGCCCATGCCGCCGCCGTGTCGGTCCAAGCTTGGACCGACGCCGCCTCCAGCTCCGCCTCGGCCCGGTTCCTGTCCCGCCAGGCCAAGGCCTCAGCGTCGTCCGGGTCCAGGCCGAGGTCCGAGTCGCCTCGTACCTCCTCCCCGGCCAGGCCGGCGAGGTTGGACCGGCTCCTGCGGAACGCGTCCCCCTCGGCGGCCGCGGCCTCCACCGCCGCCCTCGCCAGCACGATTGGCGACCTGAAGAAGAAGGAAGAATGAGCAAACGAAAGACAAGGCTGGCTCAAGAAATCCAGGCGCAAGCAAGGAATAAGACTTACCCCGTTAAGACTGGGACCGGGGTCGGCTTCCCACGTTTCTTCTTGGCCGGCCTCCCAGGCTCGGCCGGGTCCGCCCGTGCGCCGGGGCCCGAATTGTGGCCTTGCTGTCTTTCCCGTGCGGGCGGCTCGGCGCTGTCCCATGCGAGGACCCGGCTCCGCCCGCCTCGCCGCCTCCCCCGCCCAATGCCGCTACACCAACAACCGGCGTCAGCGTTGCCTGCGCCGCAACGCGTCCAACTATTCAAGACAAATGAAGAAGGAAAAGACTCAAAACTTCCCCGCAACGCCCAGCGCCGGCATCGGACTCGGCCACCTCCTCGCCGCCGTGAGCCGCGGGCTCCTCTGGTTCCACCGGTGCCACCTGCGACGGAGCCCGTGCGTAAGGATGCCGACTCGCGTTCAGAAGAATCTCCCGTGACGCGTCGGGACGAATGAGAAGATGCGCGACGGAAAAATAAGAGGACCAGACGCTCACCTGCAGCGCCGGGTTCGCCTGGCTGTACGGCGCCTTGCCAAATCGCCAGTCATCTCCAAGATTGGCCTTGGAGATGTCATTCACGCCGCGTGCAACCTGCTCCGCAGACAGCCGCATCGACCCAATCTGGTTGGGGTCCTGAAGCCCGATCATCTCGCAGATGAGACAGGAGCGCCTCTGAAGTGCGAGAACCCGGTGTGTGATGAACGCGGCAAGGAGGTCGGTGCTGGTGAGCCCCTCCTGCATCCTCATCACAGTGACCCACTCGCAGAGGTTGACGATCTCCTGCGACAGGCGCCGGAGCGAGTGGCCCCAGTTTGTTTTTGCCCGTGGCGGCGCGAAGGCAAAGAGGGGAAGGTTGATGAGGTTCGCACCGTGGTTGCGAACGTAGAAGAAGGACTTCTGCCACTTCTTGGCAGAATCCTTGAGCGAGATCTTGGGGAAGTCCGCCCCCGACCGCTTCGAGATGACGGCGGCCCCGCAGTCGGCGAACTCCCCGGCCGACGGGCCCTGCTGTTTCAAGGAGAAGAAGCGCACCCAGAGGTCAATGGTCGGCTCGACCCCCAGGTACCCCTCGCACAGGGTCACGAAGCCAGAGAGCTGGACGACGGCGCCGGTGCCAAGATGGTGCGGTTGGAGCCCGAAGAACTCCAAGAACGCACGGAAGAAAGTGATCGCCGGCAGCCCGAAGCCACGCTCGAAATGCGTGAGGAAGACGACGCGTTCCTGCCCCTCGGGCCTGGGCCTCTGCTCGCAGCGTGGCAGACGGACACCAACGTCCGTCTCCCGCAGCAGGCGCCGCGAAGACCGAAGGTAGGTGATGTCGTCGGGGGTGACGGTGGAGCCCATCTAGGAGCCCGACGGCAGCGACATCACCGGATGAGAAAGAGAGGAAGGGCGGCGAGAGATCTACGCCGGCACCGCAGGCGTAATTTGTCGTTGGTGGCAAAGGGCGGGGAAGTAGCGAGGGGGGAGGAGAGGCGCGAGTGAGAATAATGTCCGCCGCCCCTTATTATAATTTATAACCCCGGTTGAGCGTGGGGAGTGGGATCGTCTGCACGCCCGTTCCACTACCCGCAATAAGTGCGCCGTACCGCGCACTAATTGTCTGAGGAAGTGCAACGGCCCCTAGGCGCCGCAATAAATCCGCGCAGCGTGGGCCAAGAAGCGTGGCGGCGGCGAGCCCGACCCGTCGCCCGATCTGTCATCGCGAGTGGCTGTCGAGCCCTCCGACTTCTGGGCACCATGTGGCGCCTGCGCGAAGCCCGAAGGATCGCCTCAAGATTCGACAGACTCCTTGGTTCCCGCCGCACCCGGGATACCTCGATCCGTTTCTGAGAAAACCGGCACACAGTGGGTGTTGCCGGACCCGGCGCTCACAGATTCCGCCTTGCTCAAGGGGGAAACTGTGAAGGCCCACTCATGCGAAGACGGTGGACCTTCACAGCTTCGGGGACTACTGTCGGGGGGATGAACCCCGGGTAGGCAACGGAACCCGGATCTATTTCAAAAACAGCGGGGCCTGCATCGCCCCGCAAACCGGCACGCGCCTGACCGGGTCGCTCGACCCGACAAGGCCCGCGACCCGGCCAAGGCCCTCGACTCGGCAAGGCACGTCGACCCGGCCTCAGCGGCTGACGCAAGACGACTCAACCCGGCGCAACCATGGCTTGCCCAGCAAGCCAACCCACCCGTGGCGTCCACGGCAACCCAGCCACGGGTCAGCTCCCGTCCCATCGAGGCCGTACGATGGGACGGGACCTCCATCACCGATGACCAAGACAACAGTCCTCCCGCCCATGCCCATGGTTAGCCGAAGTGTGGCAACAGTGCCCCTTACCTACCCACTAACCAGGGCTAGCATGGCAACAATGTTCCCGCCCTCACCGCTGACGACAGCAAGCGGCGGCCTGACAGAGAACACTGTACGCAGCTCAACTCGGCCACGCCATGACGATCGACAAGACGGCGCACATACACCCTAAACGCATGAGGCCCGCACCTAGGGAACCGGCGAACCATAAGCCCACGAGCGGGACCCAGCCCGGAACTCCGGACACCGACAATACAGACCCACCGACTCGGCATATTACCATTATAACCCTGGGTGGGTTGATCTATAAAACCCCCCAGGAACCCGCGCCCACAGGGGCAAGCAGGAAAGTATTCAATAGAACATGCAAGGCATGTGTCGTGGTGGGTGCACGGCAGATGCCAAGGGATGGCTAAAGAGAGGAGGAGGCTCGAGGGCGCTGGTGGGCTCCAGTGGCGAGGTTGATATCTTGTGGTAGCGGGGACGCCGGACATACCCGAGTTACAGGCTCTCCGGAGAGATAACACCCCTAGTCCAGCCGAGTTTAGTTGGATGATCGATAGTACAATGTTGCTCCTGGAGCTGTGTGGAGGAGGAAGGAGGCTGGCCAAGGCTTGGGCTGCTCCTTCTCCCTGGTGTTGCTATTTGGTGGCTGATCCTATGCTTGTCTGGGTCTCTCTTACATGCGTCCTGTGTCTAGCATGCCTTGCATGTTCTATTGCTTACTTTCCTGCTTGCCCCTGTGGGCGCATGTTCCTGGGGGTTTTTATAGATCAACCCACCCAGGGTTACAATGGTAATATGCCGAGTCGGTGGGTCTGTATTGTCGGTGTCCGGAGTTCCGGGCTGGGTCCGGCTCGTGGGCTTGTGGTTCGCCGGGTTCCCCTAGGTGCGGGCCCCGCGTGCCTAGGGGACTGTCTTGCCGTCTTGTCGATCGTCATGGCGTGGCCGAGTTGAGCTGCGTACAGTGTTCTCCGTCAGGCCGCCGCTTGCTGTCGTCAGCGGTGAGGGCGGGAACACTGTTGCCACGCCAGCCCTGGTCAGTGGGTAGGTAAGGGGCACTGTTGCCACGCTCCGGCTGACCATGGGCATGGGCGGGAGCACTGTTGTCTTGGTCATCGGTGATGGAGGTCCCGTCCCATCGTACGACCTGGATGGGACGGGAGCTGACCCGTGGCTGGGTTGCCGTGGATGTCACGGGTGGGTTGGCTTGCTGGGGAAGCCATGGCTGCGCCGGGTTGAGTCGTCTTGCGTCAGCCGCTGAGGCCGGGTCAACGTGCCATGCCGAGTCGAGGATCTTTGCTGGGTCGCGGGCCTTGCCGGGTCGAGCGACCCGGCCAGGCGCGTGCCGATTTGCGGGGCGATGCGGGCCCCGCTGTTTTTGAAATAGATCCGGGTTCCGTTGCCTGCCCGGGGTTCATCCCCCCGACAGTAGTCCCCGAAGTTTTGAAGGTCCGCCGTCTTCGGATGAGTGGGCCTTCGCAGTTTCCCCCTTGAGCAAGGCGGAATCTGCGAGCGCCGGGACCGGTAACACCCACTGTGTGCCGGTTTTCTCGGAAACCAGATCACGGTATCCCTGCTGCAGCGGGAACCGAGGAGTCTGTCGAATCTTGAGGCGACCCCTCGGGCTTCGCGCGGGCGCCACGTGGTGCCCGGAAGTCGGAGGGGCCTGACAGGCCATGCGCGTGACGGGACTGGGCGACGGGCCGGGGCCCGCCGCTGCGTGCCCTTGGCCCAAGCGCGCGGATTTATTGCAGTGTCTGGGGGCCAGTTGCATTTCCCCGTGCAGTTAGTGCGCGTGTACGTGCACACTTATTGTGGGGTAGTGGAATGGGCGTGTGCAGACGATCCCACTCCCCCATGTTCGAACCGGGGGTTATAAATTGAGGGGGGCAAGGGGGCAGCGGACATTATTCTCGCTCGCGCCCTCCTGTCCCCCTGCTACTTCCCTATCCTTTGCCACCAACGCACAGCTGCGCCCGTGGTGCCGAGCAGAGATCTCTCCGTCGTCCTTCCTCTCTTTCTCATCCGGTGATGTCGTTGCCGTCGGGCTCCTGGATGGGCTCGACCGTCACCCCCGACGACATCACCTACCTTCGGTCTTCTCGGCGCCTGCCGCGGGAGACGGATGTTGGTGTCCGTCTGCCGCGCGGCGAGCAGAGGTCCCGGCCCGAGGGGCAGGAGCGCGTCGTCTTCCTCATGCATTTTGAGCGTGGCTTTGGGCTGCCAGCGAGCACTTTCTTCCGTGCGTTCTTGGAGTTCTTCGGGCTCCAACCGCACCATCTTGGCGCTGGCGCCATCGTCTAGCTCTCCGGCTTCTGACCCTGTGCGAGGGGTACCTGGGGGTCGAGTCGACCATTGACCTCTGGGCGCGCTTCTTCTCCTTGAAGCAGTAGGCCCCGTCGGTCGGGGAGTTCGCCAACTGCGAGGCCGCCGTCTTCTCGAAGCGGTCGGGGGCGGACTTCCCCAAGATCCCGCTCGAGGATTCTGCCAAGAAGTGGCAGAAGTCCTTCTTCTACGTCCGCAACCACAGTGCAGACCTCATCAACCTTCCCCTCTTCGCCGTCGCGCCGCCGCGGGCGAAAACAAACTGGGGCTACTCGCTCCGGCGCCCGTCGCAGGAGATCGTCAACCTCTGCGAGCGAGTCACGGTGATGAGGACGTAGGAGGGGCTCACCGACACCGACCTCCTTGCCGCGTTAATCACCCGCCGGGTTCTCCCGCTTCAGAGGTGCTCCTGCCTCATCGGCGAGATGATCGTGCTTCAGGACCCCAACCGGATGGGGTTGACGTGGCTATCTGCGGAGCAGGTTGCGCGCGGCGTGAATGCCATCTCCAAGGCCAATCTTGGAGATGACTGGCGATTCGGCAAGGCGCCGTATAGCCAGGCGAATCCGGCACCGCAGGTGAGCGTCTGGTCCTCTTATTTTTCCGCCACGCATCTTCTCATTCGTCCCGACGTGTCACGGGAGATTCTTCTGAACGCGAGCCGACATCCTTACGCCCGGGCTCCATCGCAGGTGGCGCCGGTGGCACCAGAGGAGCCCGCGGCTCACGGCGGCGAGGAGGTGGCCGAGTCCGACGCCGGTGCTGGGTGTCGCACGGGTAAGTTTTGAGTCTTTTCCTTCTTCATTTGTATTTGATAGTTGGACGCGTTGCAGCGCCGGCAACACTCACGCCGGTTGTTGGTGTAGCAGCGTTGGGCGGGGGAGGTGGCGAGGCGGGCGGAGCCGGGTCCTCACATGGGGCAGCGCCGAGCCGCCCGCACGGGAAAGACAGCGCCACGCCCCGACCCCGGGCCCCGAAGCGCACGGCGGACCCGGTCGAGCCTAGGAGGTCGGCCAAGAAGAAGCGCGGGAAGCCGACCCCCGTCCCAGTCTTGACGGGGTAAGTCTTATTCCTTGCTTGCGCCTGGATTTCTTGAGCCAGCCTTGTCTTTCGTTTGCTCATTCTTCCTTCTTCTTCAGGTCGTAATCTGTCTTTGGCCGAGGCGGTGGAGGCGCGCTGACCGCCCGAGAGACGTTCCGGTAGGAGCCGGTCCGACCTTGCCGGCCTGGCTGGGGAGGAGGGACGGGGTGACTCGGACCTCGGCCTGGACTCAGACGACGCCGAGGCCTTGGCCTGGCGGGACAGGACTGGTCCAAGGCGGAGCTGGAGGCGGTGTTGGTCCAAGCTTGGACCGACGCGGTGGCGGCATGGGTGCGAGGCGGCACGGAGCCGGCCTGGCGCGAGATGCCGGAGGGCACGGTGGTGGCGGTGACGGTTTTTGAGTCGTCGACGGTGAGGGAGGCGCGGCCGCGGAGGCCGGGCTGAGGTGGTGGTCCTCGACCGGGAGGTCGTGGAGGTGGGGGGCGATACCCCGCCGCGAGCCAACGTTGTCGAGCCTGCGGGTGCCGATGGCGGTGGAGGCGGCGTCGCCTTGGAGGAGGCGCCGCGGGTGGGGGCGCCGGAAGTGCCGCCGTTTATGGAGGAGGCACCGCAGGTGGCCGTGCCTGAGGTGGCGACGCAGGGCGTCCCGGCGTCCGAGGAGGTGACGATACCGGGAGGGGCGTCGGAGGAGGTGCTGGCCGCGTCGCAAGCGGCCAGCGGGGGGCGTGCTTTGGTGCTCCGTCCGGGAGGGCATCGAGCTGCCGCACCGCAGCCCGCGTGAAGCGGGGGTGCGGCCGTCTTCGGGCCTCAGATCCAGGAGGAGGCAGCGCTGGATGCTGTCAATCGCCGCCTGCAAGGACGGATGGAGCGGCTTGAGGCCTTCGCCCAGGCCGAGGTGGAGCGGACGCGTGACTTGGAGCGCGCCGTCTTGGTAAGTTCTTCTCTCTTCTTGTTTTCTTGTGATTTCATCTTTGTTGGGGCGCGCCAGCGCACCCACTGGGTGTAGCCCCCAAGGTTCGGGCCAACTATGTAGTAGTTGGGTCGAATCTTAGGAGCGTCGGCCTTGTTCTAACTTTGGTCTTCTTTTAGCATCTTGACGCCTTCCGGGTTGCCGCCTTTAACCGGCTCCTGGGCAAGCATTGGGAGCTCAAGGAGCAACTCGCTGCCAAGGAGGAGGAGCTTCGCGTCACCGCAAGTACTTTTTGTGCTCTTTTTCTAGTGAGGCGGCGCTAAGCCCTGCTGATGTAACCAGATTCGGGCCAACTGTGTAACAGTTGGGCCAAATCTTAAGTCTTGTCTTTTTTCTTTCCTTCTGCTGAGTTCTTTTTCTTCACAGCCGAGGTGCTGTCTTGGCGGACCCGGCTGTTCCGGGCCGGTCATCATTACGACCGGCTTGTTGCTGATACCGAGCGTCTCGGCGTCGAGGCGGCGTAGGCGAGGGCGGAGGCGGCCGTGGCCCGACGTTTTCTTGACGAGGCCAACCGGCTGCACGAGCAGCTGGCGGGTCACAAGAGCCGCCTTGAGGCCGAGTTGGAGCTTCTTGAGGCGGAGGCCGCCAAGGTGGTGGAGACGCATCAGGCCCTGGTCGAGGCGGATCAGTAGCACGGCTAGCTGGTCGACGACAAGGGCTGGCTCCAGGCCGAGGTGGAGCGTCTACGGGAGCAGGCCACCGCGGCCGAGGAGGCCTGCCAGGCCGAGGCTCGCCGCCGTGAGGCGGCCGAAGACAAGGACGCCGAGCTGAAGGCAACCCTTGCTAAGGCGGCCGACCTGGAGAAGGCGCTCGGGGAGCGGGACCGCGTCTTGGAGCGGGAGCAACATGGTACGTTGCTCGAGGCGCAACACCTGGAAGAGTCCTTCTCTAGTAAGTGCTGCTTCTTCGTAGTTTGCCGGGTTGGGACCCGACCCTTCCTTCATTGTTGTTCTTCTAACTTGCTTCTTCTTTGGCGACAGGGGCCTTTCCGGAGACGCATCGGCTGGCGGAGGAAGCCGTCCGTTATCAGCGCGACCCGACTGGCATTGCTGGGTGTGGGACGGATCCGCTGGCGGCCTGGACCTTCCCGGAGAACATTGCCGCTGCCGAGGCCCGGCTGCGGGTCTTGGGGACGCAGATGGAGCGGCTGTCCCGGGCCGATACCGCGATGACGATGACCCTGTGGCCGGACTCCGTCCATCCGCGTAGCTTCTTGTGCCTGGCGCGCTGGTTGGAGATGGGCCCGGATCGTCTTAGCGGTAGCGTTTCCACCGCCGGGCGGTCTTGAGATGGCGCTCGAATCGCTGTCTTGGCATCCGGATCTTTAGCTGGAGCCTTGTTGATGGGCCGGACATGCTGGTTCGGGCGATTCTTTGCGAGGAGAAAGCCGGCCGGATCGCCTCCCGGGCCAGCTACATCGCCGAGTTCGCCTTCCACGACGAGTTCCATCTGGAGCGGACGGAAGACGGCGGGGACGTGGATGGCGACGACTATGGCTTGCTTCTTCGTGACCCGGAGGGCAGCTCAGAGGAGACGGGTGTCTACGGCGACGTGGAGGCCGAAGAGGACACTGGTACCTCGTTGGACCCGGAGGCCGGCAGGGGAGAGCCGTCGACGTCGCAACGCGGCGCTGGGAATGCCAGAGAATCTTTGTATAAAACTTTGTTAAGTAGCAGGTCCACCCACCCACTGGGGGTTTTCAGGGTGTAATGAACTCGGGCCGTGGGCCTTTGCTTGAAATATTTATGTGTAAATGTTGTGAGTGTTTATTTGCCTTTTGCCTTCTGTTTTTTTCGAACTTATTTCATGCGTTTCTCCTCTCTGAAACCTCCCCCCCCCCCGAGTCAGACGGCCGAGGCTCCGGTCCATGACACGGAGTTCGATTCTTCGAGAGGCGTGCGCAGGAGTTGGGTCCTTAGAAGCGTTGAGCGCGAGCGAAACACCCACTGGGCCGGCTGGCGGCAATCCGGCTTGGCCGGTTGGTGAGCAGTCGGTCGTGCGGCTAACTTAGTTGATGAGCGACGGGCCAGGTTGGTCGACCCGGCGGCCTTTGACTTAGTGTATGAATCATAGGGGAGCTTTGGCCCGTTGTGCTTGCCCGCCGTCAGCCAGAGCTGGATCTGAGGTTTTAGGGCGAAGTGAGGGACCGTGGCATCCTAACTTTATCTGGAATCACCAAGTAAAGTGGCGGGGTGGCAATCAAGCCGGCCTGCCCCCGAGCCCCCGGGTCGAGCGAGTCGAGCCGGCGGCCGGGTTCGGTAGTAAAGTGATGCGAAATATGGACGCAATAAATTGGTCGGCAAAAGGCAGCCCCCGAGTCTTGTTCGGGGACCCCATAGTTTCATATGCTTACAAAAGGCGACGATACATAAATTCATGCTGCTAACTGTAAAAATGGCAGTGGAGTTCCGCGTTCCACGGCCGGGTCGTTTCTTTGCCGGCGGTGTCCCTCTTGCGCTTCTTTGACTTGCGCGCATCGATGAGGTAGTAGGCGTTGCGGTCGCACAAAGTCCTGCTCACGATGAATGGGCCCTCCCATGGAGAGGACAACTTGTGCTGGACTGCCTGCTCTTGGACGAGTCGGAGAACAAGGTCGCCTTCGCGGAATGCTAGAGGCTTGATCTTCTTGCTGTGGTAGTGCCTCAGGCCTTACTGGTAGATAGGCGAACGACTAAGTGCTAGAAGGCGCGCTTCTTCAAGCAGGTCGACGCCGTCTTCGCGTGCCTCTCTTGCTTCGGCTTCGGTGTACATCGTGACACGCGGCGAGTCGAACTCGACGTCGGTCGGGATGATGGCTTCGGATCCGTAGACGAGGAAGAACGGGGTGAACCTGGTCGACCGGTTTGGAGTTGTGCGCAGACTCCAGAGAACTGCAGGCAACTCGTCGAGCCAACTGCCGGGTGATCGGATGAGTGGCTCGACGAGTCGCGGCTTGATGCCGGACAGGATGAGTCCGTTGGCCCACTCGACCTGCCCGTTGGACTGTGGGTGTGCCATTGAGGCCAGGTCGAGGTGGATGCCGGAGACGGAGCAGTATTGCTCGAGCGTGCCCTTGGCGAAGTTGGTGCCGTTGTCGGTGATGATGCTATTCGGCATGCCGTAGCGCACCGCTATATCCTTGATGAACCGGACGATTGTTGGCCCGTCCAATTTCTTGATTGGTCTTGCCTCGATCCACTTGGTGAATTTGTCCACTGCCATCAGCAAGTGCGTCATGCCGCCTCGAGCAGTTTTCAAGGGTCCCACCATGTCGAGTCCCCATACAGCAAAGGGCCAGGCGATCGGTATGGTGCGGAGTGCTGACGCCGGCTAGTGGCTGCGTTTACTGAAGCGCTGGCATCCTTCGCACTTGAGGACGAGCGACTCGGGGTCTTCGAGGGCTGTTGGCTAGTAGAAGCCATGGCGGAATGCCTTGGCCACGAGGGATCGAGATGCGGCGTGGTGCCCGCACTCCCCCTGGTGAATGTCGAGGAGGATGTCGATGCCGCGATCCTGCTCGATGCAGCGCTAGAACACGCCAGTAGAGCTGCACTTGAAGAGCTCGTTGTTGATGATGCTGTAGGCGGACGCCCGACGCTGAACTTGCCGAGCCTCGGTCTCGTCCATGGGGAGAACCCCGTTCTCCAGAAAATTTGATATCGGCAAGGCCCAAGATGGGGCCGCGACCACGGTGAAGACCACCTGGGTGGGTTCCGAGTCGGCAGCTCCTGGGCCGGGTTGAGCAGCCCCCGGGTTGGTGACGGCGACGGCCGGGTCCGGGGTGATGGTGGCCGAGTTGAGCTGAGCAGCCCCCGGGCCGGGCTCAGCAGCCCCCGGGCCGGGTTGAGCAGCCCCCGGGCTGGCTTGCGGTGCGGCCGGGTCTTCTGGGACGTGGATGGACTCGGAGTCCGGCGACAGCTTGACAGACGGTTTGCGCAGGTGCTCGAGGGAGACGCCGGATGGGATGGCTTGACGTGATGAGGCGATCTTGGCGAGCGTGTCGGCCGCCTCATTCTCCATGCGCGGGACATGGAGGAACTCGCAGCCATCGAAGGATCCAGACAGCTTCTGGATGAGGAAGCGGTAGCTTGCCATGTTGGAGTCACGGGCATCCCACTCGCCGGAGCACTGCTGCACCACCAAGTCCGAGTCGCCGTAGCACAGGATGCACCGGATGCCGAGTTCCTTGGCAAGCCGGAGGCCGTGCACAAGGGCTTCGTATTCGACGACGTTGTTGGAGGCGGCGAAGTGGATCTGGAGCGCGTAGCGGAGTCGGTCACCCTATGGAGATGACTGTACGATGCCGGCCCCTAAGCCAAGTTGCATCTTGGACCCGTCGAAGTGCATGCGCCAATGCGTCGAGTCAGGAGGCGGCGGCAGGTACTGGGTCTCGGTCCAGTCGACGAGGAAATCAGCCAGGGCCTAAGACTTGATCGTGGTGCGGTGCTCGTAGAGGATGGTGTGGCCGGCTAGCTGGATCGCCCATTTGGCGACCCGGCCAGAGGCATCCCGGCACCCGATGATTTCTCCGATAGGCGCCGAGCTGACGACGGTGACGACGTGTTCTTGAAAGTACTGCTTCAGCTTCTTGGCGGTGAGGTACACGTCGTAACACATCTTATGGTAGTGCGGGTAGTTCTGCTTGGAGGTGGAGAGCACTTCACTCTGGTAGGAGACCGGGCGCTGGATGGCCTGGATCTTGTCCTTCTCTGGTCGCTCGACCACCAGCACCGTGTTGACCGCCCGCGAGGTCGCGGCTATATAGAGCAACAACGGCTCCTTGTCGGTTGGTGCGGCCAGGACTGGTGCGGTGGAGAGCATGCGCTTGAGGTCTTGGATAGCTTCGTGCGCCTTGCCGTTCCACTCGAACGGGCTTGTCTTCTTTATTAGCTGGTACAGGGGTAGCGCCTTCTCGCCCAGCCGGCTTAGAAACCGGCTGACTGAGGCCAGGCATCGAGTGAACTTTTGGACATCGCGCAACCGAGCTGGCTTGCGCATGCGCTCGATGGCCTTGATCTTCTCCAGGTTCGCCTTGATGCCGCGTTCCGAGATGAGGAAGCCGAGCAGCTTTCCGGCTGGGACGCCGAAGACGCATTTTTTCGGGTTGAGCTTGACCTTGTATTCGCGGAGGTTGGCAAATGTTTCCTTCAAATCATCGAGGAGCGTGAGGTGCTGCTTGGTCTTCACCATGATATCGTCCACGTATACGTGGATGTTGCGGCTGAGTTGCGGCAGCAGGCATTTCTGCATGCAACGTTGGAAGGTGGCGCCGGCATTCTTCAAGCCGAACGACATGGTGATGTAGCAGTATGCCCCAAAGGGCGTGACGAAGGACGTCTTCAGGGCATCGGCTGGGTCCAGCTTGATCTGGTGGTAGCCGTAGTAGGCGTCGAGGAAGGACAGGAGCTCGCACCTGGCGGTCGAGTGGATGACTTGGTCGATCCGCGGGAGAGCGAACAGATCCTTGGGATAGGCCTTGTTGAGGCTAGTGTAGTCGATACACATGCGCCAGGTCTTGTTCTTCTTCAGGACGAGGACTGGATTGGCCAGCCACTCAGGGTGAAACACTTCCATTATGAAGCCGGCCGCCAAAAGCTTGGCGACGTCTTCACCAATGGTTCTTCTTTTCTCTTCGGAAAATCGACGGAGGGGTTGACGGACAGGCTTGGCGTCCTTGCGGACGTGGAGTTTGTGCTCGGCGTACTTCCTCGGGATACCCGACATGTCTTTGTGGGTCCATGCGAAGATATCCCGATTCTCACGGAGGAAGTCGACGAGCTCGCCTTCCTATTTGCTGTCGAGGCGGGCGCCTACGAAAATGTACTTGCTGCAGCTCAGGTCTTCCTTGTTCCGCTTCACTTTCTTGGTCTCCTTGGAGGGCTTGAAGGCGGCCTCGTCGGCCGGCTCCATGGTTGGGATCGATGCGGCGAAGGCCTCGCCGGCCAGGGCGACGATCCGGTCGAGCTGGCGCCGCTCCTCGGCGATGACCAGTGACTCGGCCAGCTTGGCGCCATATCGGGCGCACTCCACAGACTTGCGGTAGTCGCCGGTGATGGTATTGAGGCCCTTGGGACCCGGCATCTTCATCTTCAGGTACGCGTAGTGGGGAACCTCCATGAACTTGGCGAGCGCGGGCCGGCCGAGCAGCGCATGATACGCGCTGGACAGGTCCACCACGCACATGGCGAGCTGGCTGGGGCGACCGGGCCGCTTGTACGTCCCCGTGAAGTTGCGGACAAAGGCTTCCTCTAAGTCGGCCCATGCATTGATGCTGCCCATCGGTAGGCTGTTCAACCATGTGCGAGCCGATCCTTGGAGCATGAGCGGTGCGTAGCGCATGGTGAGACGACGATTGGCACCGGTGATGCCAATGGACGTGGTGTAGTCGGTGTGCCAGTCTTCTGGCTTCACGGTCCCATTGTACTTGGGGGTGTCACGGGAAAGCACGAACCCCTTGGGAAAGGGCTCCTCCCGGATGCGTGGGCAGAAGCACGCCGGCCCGATAACGCCGCTCTCCTCCACCTCCAGGGAGCGAGCGAGCTGATCGAGGCGGTGGCGCGCGTCGGCATTGTCGATGGCGCGCGGGCCGAGTCGACTGGCGGCCAGGCCTCGAGGGGCCGGGTCGGCTGGAGCGGACGCCGGCCATCTTTGGCGGGTCCGCGCTGGGTCTCTGTGGCGGGCTCGTTGCCCAGAGCGTCGACGGCGGTGCCGGCCGGGTTGCGCCGGGTCCGGGCTTGGCCGGAGTGCGCCTCGCTGGGCGGCGAAGAGGCCGTGTGCAGGAGTTTGCCGGGTCCGCCAAGGCGGGCGGAGCCAGACCCGGCCGGCTTGGCGAGCTGGTTGAGGCGATCCTGCTAGGTGTTGGCTGCGTGGAGGAGCTCGCGCATCCGCCCGATGCGCTCCTTGAGCTCCTCGCCCGCGAGTTGGTCGAGGCCGACCGCGGCTGCCTCCGCATCGCGCATGTTCTTGACTAGGGTCTCGTAGACGGTCCGGACGGCGCCGAAGGCCCGGCCGATCGCTCCTCCCCAGGCACGAGTATCGGCGGTCCGGCTCGGCTCGACCGCGGCGGGCGTGAATCCATGGGCGGCGTCGTGCTCCATCTGAGCAGCTTCCAGGAGACGCCTGGTGGCGGCCAGCGTCTCGGACAGGTCCAGCATCTGCTGGCACCTGTCCTCGAGCTGGGTTCGGGCTTCAGCGACGTTGGTGGCGTCGATGTCGGTGCCGATGGGGATGCGGAGGCTCTACATCGTGGCGCGCAGCGGGTCGGACGACTCCGTCCGTGCCGTGGCGGCCGCGGCTTCGGCGACCCTCCTCGCCTTGCTCGACGAGGAAGAGGCGCCATCGCCGGTGACGAAGACCTCCACATGGGCGTCCATCACCCCGGTAGTGAATCCGCCGCTGAGGGAGAGCGGAGAGTCGGAGTAGCTGAGCACCTCGCTGGGGTACTCGTCAGCCGCGAGTGCGTCGGAGATGCGTAGCACGGTGAAGGAGGCGGCGAGCGCGCCGATGACGTCGTCCGCCAGAGCGACGGACTCATCGGAGTAGGAGAAGGGCCCCGTCTGAAGCATGCTCCCGACCAGCTCCTCGAGCCGCCCCATGGTGGGTGCCAACTATCATGGTGGGCGCGTGGCAGATGCCAAGGGATGGCTAAAGAGAGGAGGAGGCTCGAGAGCGCTGGTGGGCTCCAGAGGCGAGGTTGATATGCGCGGGCACGGGACGCCGGACATACCCAGGTTTGGGGCTCTCTGGAGAGATAACACCCCTAGTCCTGCCGAGTTTAGTTGGATGATGGATAGTACAATGTTGCTCCTGGAGCTATGTGGAGGAGGAAGGAGGCTGGCCAAGGCTTGGGCTGCTCCTTTTCCCTTGTGTTGCTATTTGGTGGCCGATCCTATCCTTGTCTGGGTCTCTCTTACATGCGTCTTGTGTCTAGCATGCCTTGCATGTTCTATTGCTTACTTTCACCTTGCGCTTGTGGGCAGGGGTTCTGAGGGGTTTTATAGATCAACCCACCCAGGGTTACAATGGTAATATCCCGAGTCGGTGGGTACGTATTGTCGGTGTTCGGAGTTCCAGGCTGGGTCCCGCTCGTGGGCTTGTGGTTCGCCGGGTTCCCCTAGGTGCGGGCCCCGCGTGCCTAGGGGGGCTGTGCGCCGTCTTGTCGATCGTCATGGCGTGGCCGAGTTGAGCTGCGTACAGTGTTCTCCGTCAGGCCGCCGCTTGCTGTCGTCAGCGGTGAGGGCGGGAACACTGTTGCCACACCAGCCCTGGTCAGTGGGTAGGTAAGGGGCACTGTTGCCACGCTCTGGCTGACCATGGGCATGGGCGGGAGCACTGTTGTCTTGGTCATCGGTGATGGAGGTCCCGTCCCATCGTACGGCCTAGATGATACGGGAGCTGACCCGTGGCTGGGTTGCCGTGGATGCCACAGGTGGGTTGGCTTGCTGGGGAAGCCATGGCTGCGCCGGGTTGAGTCGTCTTGCGTTAGCCGCTGAGGCCGGGTCGACGTGCCTTGCCGAGTCTAGGGTCTTGGCCGGGTCACGGGCCTTGCCGGGTCGAGCGACCCAGCCAGGCACGTGCTGGTTTGCGGGGCGATGCGGGCCCTGCTGTTTTTGAAATAGATCTGGGTTCCCTTGCCTGCCCGGGGTTCATCCCCCCGACAGCATGCTAGACACAAGACACATGTAAGAGAGACCCAGACAAGCATAGGATCAGCCACCAAATAGCAACACCAGGGAGAAGGAGCAGCCCAAGCCTTGGCCAGCCTCCTTCCTCCTCCACACAGCTCCAGGAGCAACATTGTACTATCGATCATCCAACTAAACTCGGCAGGACTAGGGGTGTTATCTCTCCGGAGAGCCCCGAACCTGGGTATGTCCAGCGTCCCGCGCCCGCGCATATTAACCTCGCCTCTGGAGCCCACCAGCACCCTTGAGCCTCCTCCTCTCTTTAGCCATCCCTTGGCATCTGCCGTGCGCCCACCACGACAGGCCCATTTAGGTTAAAAAGGCTAGCCCAATCAAAATTAGCGGGTCAACCGATTAACGACCTGCTTGCAGACGACCCATTCACAGTTAAGGCCCGTACGGCTAGTGTCAAATCGGCCCGTCAACGGCCCGTCCTAAACTTGTCATCATCGCGACCCATGGTCACTTCTGGTCCATTAACAGTCCACTAAGTATTTGGGCTGAATTACGGCCCGGTGTGTTTCCGGCGTGTTAAAGGTCCTGCTCCATTTAGGCCCATTTATAGGCCATTGAAACTTTCGACCCATAAACGACCGTGAAGGATTTGGGTCATATTCGGCCATGTCTGACATTCGGCCTGTTAGAGGCACACTATAGATTTGGGCCACTTTCAGCCTGTTTTGATTTTCGGCCTGTTAACGTCGGACGAAATCCATGGGTCATATGTGGCCCTACGTCACATCAGGCCTATTAACGTCCCATATAAAACTGACACTAATCAAGCCCGACCGAACTTCCGGCCTATTAAAGGCCCGTGTAGTAGGTCGGTGCATTTACAACCCGTCTGAATTTCGGCCTGTGAACGATCCGCATTGTAAATGGGCCACCATTTCGGCCTGCTAGTGACTAGTGGGTTATTTGGCACAATCAGGGGCCAATCTCACTTTCAGCCTATTAAAGGCCCATGTTTTTATGGGCTTGAGATATTTACACCTGTAAATGACCTATTGTTACTGAGGGCCCACATTATGTTTAGGCCTGTTAAAGGACCACTGTGGGCACAGGCCTACCAAAAAATATGAAAGCTTATACTGATTTAGGCCCAGATATTTTTAGTGGGCAACATGCAAATTATGGCCCATAGTCATTTTGAGCCCAATTGGAATGGGCCCGACGAATGTTGGCACGTTGGGCTCCTACGAAGCTTTCGGCTGAATAGATTACTAAGATAAACCTACACTATACAAAAATAGCGTCATAATTACTACAGCCTTTGGCAGCATCATAAATGCTGTATCACAACAAAATAAATTCCAACCATACAACAAAAGGCCTGTTGGCATAAATTTTACAGTCCTTGCAGATAAAAGCACCATCAGATGTATAGAAGCACAAATCATTTGACCTGAGTGCTAATGTTTCAGGCTGTAGAATCTGATGGAGCAGCATGATCTTCCCCTTTTTTCCGCCATTGCTCTTGAACAACGAAGCAAATGTCTGATAGTCTGGTTTCAAAACCATTCATATCTTGACGACATTTGTCAACCACTATTCTTGTTTCTGAAACGACGTCCATTAGGGATTGGACTTGTGTCTGGAGCATAGATATATCACTCTGTCTAGCCGGAAGATTTTGTTCAGTAGGCGATTTGGACGAGGTTACCTTGAGAACCAACCTAGAATTATGTAGGAAGGTGCTTTTTGCACTGTTAGTGGAGAGATACTGGCGCACTGCAGCAAGAGGTGACATTGTGCCTATGGTAGCCTCGTCACCTTCAGGTGGTTGTGCCTGTTGAATCATTTGTTCCATAGCTTGCTGAAAGCTTGAACTTGTGGATTAGTATACCAGATAAGTTACTAATGAGATAAAAACAAACAAAGTAGGTTTCACGTTTATACATAACTTATTTTGGTGAACTACTGTAATACATTAGCATGTATTATAGTGCCAACTACATAATAAAATCACTTTTGGAACATATGTCCATAGCATGCCTATTGTATTGTCTATTTCCTCACATTCATTGACATCTAAGGATAAAGAGACATGGTTTAAAGTAGGATGAACATAGTGTGAAATCATTCATATCACGGGCAACCATATATAAAACAAATAGGCTATTGTATCATTGTGTGCGCACGTGAACATCACAACTAGATTATAGATCAAGGCCAAAAGAATATCCTTCATCTCTTTTAAACCATGTAAGGTGAAATGATATGTTAAGACAACTATGTATAAAAGTGAACGGAGTAACTGACATTGGCTGCAAACCAAGCAGTTAAATGAACACATCACAATACCAATCAGTTCAAAGGCAGGAGGAGTAAGGACTACAACATCGGCTTGAACTGGTGTGCTCATGCCCTTCATCTTGCTGGTGTAGCAATCCTTGAAGATTTGCACTGCATTCGGTTCAGGTTATTTTTGGTCCGCACGGGCTTTACTCTGTATTTGGAACAAGTCAATATAGATACAATAATATGGCATACAAAAAAGAAGGAACTAGCAGCTATTTACAAGAGCCTCGCAGTGTGCAATATAGCTACGAGATCCTGTTATCTGTTGGAATTTCACTTTAGAACGGCTGGTCTTGTTCTTCAAACAGTTAGCCTAGAAGAAAATACACTTGTAAGGCACATACATATATACAAGTTCAATATGTGGTCTGATCAAATACATATACCCTACCTGATACTTTGGATCAGACCAGTGTTTAACAAGGGCTGTCCAGTCTTCATCTGTAATATATTCCACTGAAGATGTTTGGGCGATTTCATTGTTAGCCTTGCCTTCAAAGTGAGATTTTCTAAGGTGGTACCAATATTGTCGCAGAGCAGACTGAAAAACATGAGTGCGTGCTTGTTTAGTTACATCATCTTTGGGATCCAGCTTGAACCTCATCTGTTGAAAAAAGAATGTGAGTCTTATTAGGAGGAAGCTAGAAAGTATGGGATAGAGCAAGACAATATTACATATTGCGATGAATAACATTACTTATGGATAAATGGTCAAGGAAGGTGTTAAACTGGGTATTGTCTTTCTCATTCCTGTACTGGATCCACGTTGGGAGGATACGTGCATGACACCTAACGGCAACGACTGCCTTTGACACTAACTTGGCTGACTCTGTAGCATCACGCGGCCTTTTTAAATCTGCCTCAAAATGGATCTCCATTGTTACTCCTTTAGGTTTTGTTAATCTGTCAAGCATTATCCCTGATGTCTGTTTCCGCTTGCACAGTGGTGCTAGTTCTACAACGAATATGGAAAGTGTTAGTGCACATCAAACTGTGAGAGTACATATAAAGGAGCATGCAACTACAACTTGACTTGGTCAGGTACCGTCTTGGTGTTGATGCTCATGAGGTTCATCTGATCTTGCCAAGTCCTGTTGTGTCAGCAGTGCTTCGGAAGTAGTGTTAGGTGTGAAGGCAACTTGGGAGCTGGCCAATTCCGGAGCAAACGAACAAGTAACTCGTTGATATGCCGGTACAGTTGAAGCGGATGCTGCAGCCGGTGGAGCAGGTGATACTGCGTTTGTAGATTTAGCTGGTGGACTTGGACCTTCTACTGCACTATAAGTACCAGCAGAATCTCGAGGGCAGATCCTTTTCCGTTTCACCCGATGAGTAACACCATTCCCTACTATATTCTTTTCCTTGCTCTTTTTTGACTTTGCCATGTCAAGCCGTACCCACAACACAAAAGAATAAATTCGCTCTTCAGAACTCATTGATGCATGATACAGACAAGCAATACTTTGATGTAAGACAACAATATGAGGATGGAATATGTAAGAAAAACAGGACGGCGTGACATATTCACAGCTACGATGTGTAAACTAAGCAGAAGGATTTTCAAGAAAATAGAAGTAATGCAAGCTAGACACCATATCAAAGATGCAACTAGTATCACTCTGCTAAGTTAAAAGTGTCTTGTCATAAGTGGCATTTCGAAAAATTAGAAGCATTACAACGTAGAAATCAATGCAAGATGCAACCACTATCAAACTGCCATGTTAAAAGCGACCAATCATGAGTGACTGATGCGGGATACACAACAACAGTACTTTGATGTAAGAACATGGTATCATAGATAGATCTAGTGTATTCTAGACACAGAAAGGCATGTCATATGCACATGTATAACGTATAAACTCAGCAGGTGCAATTTAATCAAAATAGAAGAAATATAGGCTAGACAACATATGCAACATGAAACCAGTTATCACATTGTCAACTTAGAGCAAGCACCTGCGATGGTGGAGTACGGGAGATGAACTCGTCATGTAGACTTGGGACCTCAACTTCATTAGCAGTAGCAGTGACAAATCTAGAGAGTCTCTGTTTGCGTCGGTCCGAAGGACCACCAACATCCCTAACTTACTATTTTCCTTCCTATTTTCTGATATTGCCTTATGAAGTCAAAACCACAAGAATATGAATAAAATTAGCTCTGCATAACTGGTTGATGCATGATACAAACGAACACTACTTTGATGTAAGGCAAGCACATGATAGGAGGATGTAATATATACAAAAAAGACAACATTGCATATTCACACATACGATAGGATGATGGAATATGTATGAAAAACAGTAAGCAGAAGGCATTTCAACAAAATTAGAAGAAATGAAAGCTAGGCACCATATGAACATGCAACCAATATCACTCTATCAGGTAAAAAGTGTCTTGTCGTAAGTGCCATTTCAAGAAATTAGAAGCAGTACAAGCTATAAGACAATGCAAGATGCAACCTACATCACACTCCCAAGTTAAATGTGTCTTATGGGTAAGTGATCGTTGCAGGTATAAGTTGTAAGCTACACAGATGCAATTCAACAAAATCAGAAGCAATACAAACTAGACATCATACGGAATACACAACCACATATAACAGTTCCAAGTTAGAGCAAGCACCTGTGATGGTGGAGTAGGGGAGATGTTCTCATCATCTACACATATGTTCTAGAAACAGGAATACATGTCATATTTACACGCACTATGTGTAAAGTAAGCATATGCAATTCAACAAAGTTAGAAGCAATACAAGCTAGATATCATAAGCAACATGCAACCACATATAATAGTGCCAAGTTAGATCAAGCACCTGTGATGATGGAGTAGGGGAGATGTGCTCATCATCTACACAGCTACGTTGACTGTCCAGCCTTGTGTTGTCTTGCGAATCTTGCTGGGAGGATGGCGGAGTAGAATCTGTAGAGACCCTCTGTTTGAGTTGCTCTGAAGGACCACCATCATCCACTACCGGACTAATTTCCTTCAGCTGTATTGATTTTGCATTGTAAAGTCAAACCAATAAGAAAAAGGAATAAAATTAGCTCTTCAGAACTCATTCATGCATGATACTAACGAACACTACTCGGATGAAAGGCAAACACATGATACGAGGATGGAATATGTACGAAAAACAGGAAGGCGTGACATATTCACACCTATGACGTGGTAACTAAGCAGAAGGCATTTCAACAAATTAGAAGCACTGCAAGCTAGACACCATATGAAAGATGCAACCAATATCACTCTGCTAAGTTCAAACTGTCTGACGTTTCAACAAATTAGAAGTAGTACATGCTAGAAATCATATGCAAGACACAACCAATATCATAGTGGCGACTTAAAGGTGCCTTATCATAAGTGACTGATGCGGGATATGCAAGAACAGTAGTCTGATGTAAGAACATGGTGTGATCAGATATAGTATGTTCTAGAAACAGGAACACGTGTCATATTCACAGGCATTATGTGTAAAGTAAGCAGATGCAATTCAACAAAGTTAGAAGCAATACAAGCTAGACATCATACGCAACATGCAACCACATATAATAGTGCCAAGTTAGAGCAAGCACCTGTGATGGTGGAGTAGGGGAGATGTGCTCATCATCTACATAGCTACATTGACTGTCTAGCCTTGCATTGTCTTGCGAATCTTGTTGGGAGGACGGCGGAGTAGAATCTGTAGAGACCCTCCGTTTTAGTTGCTCGGAAGGACCACCATCATCCAATACCTTACCAATTTCCTTCCGCTTTATTGATTTTTCATTGTGAAGTCAAACCGACAAGAAAAAAGGAATAAAATTCGCTCTTCAGAACTCATTCATGCATGATACTGATGAACACTACTGTGATGAAATGCAAAGTCATGATACAAGGATGTAATATGTATGAAAAATTGGACGGCTTGGCATATTCACACCTATGATGTGGTAACTAAGCAAAAGGCACTTCAACAAATTAGAAGCACTGCAAGCTAGACACCATATGGAAGGTGCAAACAATATCACTCTGCCAAGTTAAAACTGTCTTGTCATAGGTGGCGTTCATCAAACTAGAAGCACCACATGCTAGAAATCATATTCAAGACACAAACCAATATCACACTACCAACTTAATTGAAGGTGTCCCATCATAATTGACTTATGCAGGATACACAAGAAGAGTAGTTTCATGTAAGAACATGGTGTGATAGACAGATATAGTATGTAGAAAATACAGGAAAGCGTGTCATATTGATACGTCTCCAACATATATATATATATAATTTTTGATTGTTCCATACTATTATATTACCTGTTTTGGATGTTTAATGGGCTTTATTATACACTTTTATATTATTTTTGGGACTAACCTATTAACTGGAGGCCCAACCCAAATTGCTATTTTTTTGCCTATTTTAGTGTTTCGCACAAAAGGAATATCAAACGGAGTCCAAATGGAATGAAACCTTCGGGAGAGTTATTTTTGGAACAAACGCAATCCAGGAGGCTTGGAGTGGATGTCAAGAAGCAACCGAGGAAGCCACGAGGCAGGGAGGCGCGCCCTAGGGGGGTGGGCGCCCCCCACCCTCGTGGGCCCCTCGTGGCTCCCCTGACCGACTTCCTTCGCCTATATATATTCACGTACCCCGAAAACATCCAGGAGCACCACGAAATCCTATTTCCACCGCTGCAACCTTCTGTACCCGTGAGATCCCATCTTGGAGCCTTTTCTGGTGCTCTGCTGGAGGGGGAATCGATCACGGAGGGCTTCTACATCAACACCATAGCCTCTCCGATGAAATGTGAATAGTTTACCACAGACCTTCGGGTACATAGTTATTAGCTAGATGGCTTCTTCTCTCTCTCTTTGATTCTCAATACAAAGTTCTCCTCGATCTTCTTGGAGATCTATTCGATGTAATTCTTTTTGTGGTGTGTTTGTCGAGATCCGATGAATTGTGGGTTTATGATCAAGATTATCTATGAACAATATTTGAATCTCCTCTGAATTCTTTTATGTATGATTTGTTATCTTTGCAAGTCTCTTCGAATTATTAGTTTGGTTTGGCCTACTAGATTGATCTTTCTTGCAATGGGAGAAGTGCTTAGCTTTGGTTTCAATCTTGCAGTGTCCTTTCCCAAAGGATGACAGGGGGCAGCAAGGCACATATTGTATTGTTGCCATCGAGGATAAAAAGATGGGGTTTATATCATATTGCTTGAGTTTATCCCTCTACATCATGTCATCTTGCCTAATGCGTTACTCTGTTCTTATGAACTTAATACTCTAGATGCATGCTGGATAGCGGTCGATGTGTGGAGTAATAGTAGTAGATGCAAAATAGTTTCGATCTACTTGTCGCGGACGTGATGCCTATATACATGATCATGCCTAGATATTCTCATAACTATGCAGTTTTCTATCAATTGCTCGACAATAATTTGTTCACCCACCGTAATACTTATGCTATCTTGAGAGAAGCCACTAGTGAAACCTATGGCCCCCGGGTCTATTTTTCATCATATAAGTTTCCGATCTACTTTATTTTGCAATCTTTACTTTCCAATCTATATCATAAAAATACCAAAAATATTTATCTTATTATCTCTATCAGATCTCACTTTTGCAAGTGATAGTGAAGGGATTGACAACCCCTTTATCGCGTTGGTTGCAAGGTTCTTAATTGTTTGTGTAGGTACGAGGGACTTGGAGTGTAGTCTCCTACTGGATTGATACCTTGGTTCTCAAAACTGAGGGAAATACTTACGCTACTTTGCTGCATCACCCTTTCCTCTTCAAGGGAAAAACCAACGCATGCTCAAGAGGTAGCAAGAAGGATTTCTGGCACCGTTGCCGGGGAGATCTACGCACAAGTCAAGACATACCAAGTACCCATCACAAACTCTTCTCCCTTGCATTACATTATTTGCCATTTGCCTCTCGTTTTCCTCTCCCCCACTTCACCTTTGCCTTTTCTTCGCTCCTCTTTCGTTCGATCTTATGTTTGCTTGTGTATCCATGTTCCTTCTATGTGCTTGCATCTTTGCTTGCTAAAAATCTATTGATACAGATCCACTTAAAGTGTTTTGCTGGGATCATCTTTGATCCTTATGCGCTCGTGCTGAAACCCCAACTAGCCTAGTTGATGGGAAATCTTTATATGAGCATGCTCATTTTGTGCGTCACCGTTTGTCTGAAAAGGGGAAGCTCTTATGGTATCACATAAATAGTTTGCTATGCTATGCTTGGAATCTTTGTGAAATTTATGATTTTACTTGTTGCTCTAAGAACCCTAAAAACACCTTCCCTACATATGCGAGTTTAATGATAATGAAATGTTATCTTCTTATGGAAATGGTGTTTATAGTTACTATGATATCGAACAAATTGAAGAATTTGTCGTTTTTAAGGGTGCTCATGAAGTTGCTTATTTGATTGAAAAGTATGATATTACTCTCTATAAATCTGAAAATTCCAACATACTTAAATATTGCTATGAAAACTTTGCTCATAATGCCTATGTTAAGGAATTTATTGAGAGAATGACCGTTGCTTTGGAGGAAAATAATGATATGCATGAATCTATAGATAATTATGATTCTGATGATTTGATTGAAATATCCCTTGATGAACATGATGCTTGCTATTCTTGTGGCCATGATGCCAATATTTATGAAGATGAATTCGCTATAGTTCCTTATGTTAAACATGAGATCGTTGCTATTGCACCCATACTTTATAGTTCCTTCGATGAAAATCATGATTGCAATGATGTTATTATAAATTCTCTTGATGCCAATTGTGCTAATAATATGCAAAAACCTAAGCTTGGGGATGCTAGTTTTGCTATGTCCACTACTTGTTGCAATGATCATGATTGGGGTGATTCTTCTTATAATCTTGAAATTTTATTTAAGCCCCATGATGAATATGAGATTGATAATAATGTTTGCAATAATACTGAAAGTGGGTTTAGAAGAGTGTCAACTTCAGATCCCACATATTTGGATAATGTTCAATCTTATGAAGTTTTTGATAAAAGTGGGTTTGGAGAGGTCATGACTTTAGTTAATGATAATCCCACTATTTTGGAAGAGTGTCAACTTTGCATGCATGTGGATCGTGTTGAAAGTATTCTATGTGATAGCTATTTTGTTGAATTTGCTTATGATCCCACATGTAATTATTATGAGAGATGAAAATATGGTTGTAGAAATTTTCATGTTACAAAAGTTCCTCTCGTTATGTTGAGATTGCTATTGTTCCTTTTTTCTTCCTTGCATATGTTAATATTTGTTTGCCTTGATAATTTGTTTGCTTATAAAATACCTATGCATAGGAAGTATGTTAGATGTAAGTGTGTTTGTCACATGTTTTATGATGCTCTCTTTATGCTTCAATTCTTGTCTTTCATGTGAGCATCATTGAAATCTCAATGCCTAGCTAAAAAGGCTTTAAAGAAAAGCGCTTGTTGGGAGGCAACCCAATTTTATTTTTGTTATTTTATTTTTGCTCCTGTTTGGTAATAAATAATTCATCTAGCCTCTGTTTAGATGTGGTTTTATGTTTTAATTAGTTTTTGTGCCAAGTAGAACCTTTGGGAAGACTTGGGTGGAGTCTTTGTGATCTTGCTGTAAAAAACAGAAACTTTAGCGCTCACGAGATTTGCTGTCACTTTTTACTGGAGAGTTATTTTAGGTTGATTCTTTTTGCAGATGATTAATAGACAAATTCCTCACATACACCAATTTGTTTCAGAATTTTTGGAGTTACGTAATTATTCGAAAGTTACAGATTGCTACAGACTGTTCTGTTTTTGATAGATTCTATTTTTCGTGTGTTGTTTGCTTATTTTGATGAATCTATGGCTAGTATCGGGAGGTATGAACCATAGAGTAGTTGGAATACAGTAGGTTTAACACCAATATAAATAAATAATGAGTTCATTACAGTACCTTAAAGTGGTGGTTTGTTTTCTTGTACTAACGGAGCTTATGAGATTTTCTGTTGAGTTTTGTGTTGTGAAGTTTTCAAGTTTTGGGTAAAGATTTGATGGATTATGGAATAAGGAGTGGCAAGTACCTAAGATTGGGGATGCCCAAGGCACCCCAAGGTAAAATTAAAGGACAACCAAAAGCCTAAGCTTGGGGATGCTTCGGAAGGCATCCCCTCTTTCGTCTTCGTCCATCGGTAACTTTACTTGAGGCTATATTTTTATTTACCACATGATATGTGTTTTGCTTGGAGCGTCTTGTATGATTTGAGTCTTTGCTATCTAGTTTACCACAATCATCCTTTCTGTACACACCTTTGGGATAGACACACATGAATCCGAATTTATTAGAATACTTTATGTGCTTCACTTATATCTTTTGAGGTAGAAATTTTGCTCTAGTACTTCACTTATATATTTTTAGAGCACGGTGGTGGTTTTATTTTGTAGAAATTATTGATCTCTCATGCTTCACTTATATTATTTTGAGAGTCTTTTAGAACAGCATGGTAATTTTCCTTGGTTATAAAACTAGTCCTAATATGATGGGCATCCAAGTTGGGTATAATAAAAACTATCATATAAAGTGCATTCAATACTATGATAAAATTGATACTTGATAATTGTTTTGAGATATAAAAGTGGTAATGTTAGAGTCATGCTAGTTGGGTAATTGTGAAATTGAGAAATACTTGTGTTAGAGTTGGCAAGTCCCATAGCATGCACGCATGGTAAAAGTTGTGTGACAAATTTGAATCATGGGGTGCTCTTTGAGTGCTTTTCTTATGAGTGGCGGTCGGGGATGAGCGATGGTATTTTCCTACCAATCTATCCCTCTAGGGGCATGCATAGTAGTACTTTGCTTCGAGGGCTAATAAACTTTTGCAATAAGTATATGGGTTCTTTATGACTAATGTGAGTCCATGGATTATACGCACTCTTACCCTTCCACAATTTGCTAGCCTCTACGGTACCGCGCATTGCCCTTTCTCACCTTGAGAGTTGGTGCAAACTTTGCTGGTGCATCCAAACCCTGTGATACGATACGCTCTATCACACATGAACCTCCTTATATATTCCTCAAAACAGCCACCATACCTACATATTATGGCATTTCCATAGCCATTCCGAGATATATTGCCATGTAACTTTCCACCATTTCATTTATTATGACATGCTCCATCATTGTAATATTGCTTTTGCATGATCATGTAGTTGACATCGTATTTGTGGAAAATCCACCTTTATAATTCTTTCATACATGTCGCTCTTGATTCATTGCATATCCCGGTACACCGCCAGAGGCATTCACATAGAGTCATATTTTGTCCTAAGTATTGAGTTGTAATTCTTGAGTTGTAAATAAATAGAAGTGTGATGATTTCCATTATTAGAGCATTGTCCCATGTGAGGAAAGGATGATGGAGACTATGATTCCCCCACAAGTCGGGATGAGACTCCGGACTTTATAAAAAATAAAAGAGGCCAAAGAAGCCCAAAGAAAAAAAGAGGCCAAAGAAGCCCACCAAATAAAAAAATGAGAGAAAAAGAGAGAAGGGACAATATTACTATCCTTTTACCACACTTGTACTTCAAAGTAGCACCATGATCTTCATGATAGAGAATCTCTTATTTTGTCACTTTCATATACTAGTGGGAATTTTTCATTATAGAACTTGGCTTGTATATTCCAACGATGGGCTTCCACAAATTTCCCTAGGTCTTCGTGAGCAAGCAAGTTGGATGCACACCCACTTAGTTTCTTTTATTGAGCTTTCATACATTTATAGCTCTAGTGCATCCGTTGCATGGCAATCCCTACTCCTTGTATTGACCTCAATTGATGGGCATTTCCATAGCCCGTTGATTAGTCGCGTCAATATCAGACTTTCTCCTTTTTTGTCTTCTCTCATAACCCCTATCATTATATTCTATTCCACCTATAGTGCTATATCCATGGCTTGCGCTCATGTATTGCGTAAGAGTTGAAAAGGCTGAAGCGCGTTAAAAATTATGAACCAATTGCTCGGCTTGTCATCGGGGTTATGCATGAGGGGAGCATCTTGTGTTACGAAAATGAAACATGGCCAAACTATATGATTTTGTAGGGATAAGCTTTCTTTGGCTATGTTATTTTGATATGACATAATTACTTTATTAGTATGCTTGAAGTATTATTATTTTTATGTTAATATTAAACTTTTATCTTGAATCTTTTGGATCTGAACATTCATGCCACAATAAAGAAAATTACATTGAGAAATATGCTAGGTAGCATTCCACATCAAAATTTTTGTTTTTATCATTTACCTACTCGAGAACGAGCAGGAATTAAGCTTGGGGATGCTTGATACCTCTCCAACGTATCTATAATTTTTGATTGTTCATGCAATTATATTACCTATTTTGGATGTTTAATGGGCTTTACCATACACTTTTATATTATTTTTGGGACTAACCTATTAACCGGAGGCCCAACTCAAATTGTTGTTTTTCTTTGCCTATTTCAGTGTTTCGCAGAAAAGGAATGTCAAACAAAGTCTAAACGGAATGAAACCTTCGGGAGAGTTATTTTTGGAACAAACGCAATCCAGGAGACTTGGAGTGGACCTCAAGAAGCAACCAAGGAAGCCACGAGGCAGGGAGGCGTGACCTAGGGGGGTGGGCGCGCCCTCCACCCTTGTGGGCCCCTCGTGGCTCCCCTGACCGACTTCCTTCACCTATATATATTCACATACCCCAAAAACATCCATGAGGACCATGAAACCCTATTTCCACCGTCGCAACCTTCTGTACCCGTGAGATCCCATCTTGGAGCCTTTTCCGGCGCTCTGCCGGAGGGGGAATCGATCATGGAGGGCTTCTACATCAACACCATAGCCTCTCCGATGAAGTGTGAGTAGTTTACCACAGACCTTCGGGTCCATAGTTATTAGCTAGATGGATTCTTCTCTCTCTTTGATTCTCCATAGAAAGTTCTCCTCGATCTTCTTGGAGATCTATTCGAGTAATTCTTTTTGCGGTGTGTTTGTCGAGATCTGATGAATTATGGGTTTATGATCAAGATTATCTATGAACAATATTTGAATCTCCTCTGAATTCTTTTATGTATGATTTGTTATCTTTGCAAGTCTCTTCGAATTATCAGTTTGGTTTGGCCTACTAGATTGATCTTTCTTGCAATGGGAGAAGTGCTTAGCTTTGGGTTAAATCTTGCGGTGTCCTTTCCCAGTGACTGCAGGGGCAACAAGGCACGTATTGTATTGTTGCCATCGAGGATAAAAAGATGGGGTTTATATCATATTGCTTGAGTTTATCTCTCTACATCATGTCATCTTGCCTAATGCGTTACTCTGTTCTTATGAACTTAATACTCTAGATGCATGCTGGATAGCGATCGATGTGTGGAGTAATAGTAGTAGATGCAGAATCGTTTCGATCTACTTGTCACGGACGTGATGCCTATATACATGATCATGCCTAGATATTCTCATAACTATGCACTTTTCTATCAATTGCTCAACAGTAATTTGTTCACCCACCGTAATACTTATGCTATCTTGAGAGAAGCCACTAGTGAAACCTATGCCCCCCGGGTCTATTTTCCATCATATAAGTTTCCGATCTACTTTATTTTGCAATCTTTACTTTCCAATCTATATCATAAAAATACCAAAAATATTTATCTTATTATCTCTATCAGATCTCACTTTTTGCAAGTGGCCATGAAGGGATTGACAACCCCTTTATCGCGTTGGTTGCAAGGTTCTTAATTGTTTGTGTAGGTACGAGGGACTTGGAGTGTAGTCTCCTGCTCGATTGATACCTTGGTTCTGAAAACTGAGTTAAATACTTACGCTACTTTGCTGCATCACACTTCCCTCTTCAAGGGAAAAACTAACGCATGCTCAAGAGGTAGCCCATATTCACACGTATCATGTGTAAGCTAAGCAGATGCAATTAACACTAATTAGGAGCAATACAAGCTAGACACAATATGCAACATGCAACCAGATATCACACTGCCAAGTTAGAGCAAGCACCTGGGATGGTGGAGTAGGGGAGCGGAGACCTGAAGCTTGTAATGCACTAGCAGTACAAGGAGAATCCATACAGATGCTTCATTTATGTTGCTGCAGAGGACCACCATCATCGCCTTCCTTACTCTTTTCCTTCCTATTTTTTGATTTTGCCTTGTCAAGTTAAACCCACAAGAAAAACGAATAAAATTTGCTCTTCAGAACTCATTGATGCATGATACTTGATGAACACTACTTTCATGTAAGGCAGCCGCATGATAGGAGGATGGAATATGTATGAAAAACAGGACGACATGACATATTGACATGTATGATGTATAAAGTGTAAACTAAGCACAAGGTGTTTGAACTAGTTAGAAGCAATGCAAGCTAGAAACCACATGAAAGATGAAACCAATATCACTCTACACAATTAAAAGGGTGGCCTAACAAATGTATTTGACCAAATTAGAAGCAATACATGTCAACATGCTAGAAATAATATGCAATATGCAACGAATAAAGGTGTCTCATCGTAAGTGATTGATGCAGGATACGGAAGAGAGGTAGTTTCATGTAAGAACATGGTTAACAGATAGATGTAGTGTGTACCAAAAATAGGAAGGCATGTCATATTCACAGGTATAATGTGTAAACTAAGCAGATGCAATTTACCCTAATTAGAAGCATTGCAAGCTAGACACCGTATGCAACATGCAACAACATATCACACTGCGAAGTTAGAGCAAGCACATGCGATGGTGGTGTATGGGAAGTGCGGTCTTCAAGTACAGAGCTACGTTCAATATCCTCATTTAGGCTTGCTTTTTCTTGAGAATCATGTGGAGAGGATGAAACTGCACTCTTTATAAGAGTAGCGTGTCTCATACTAACCCACGGGCGTGACTGTCTCATCATAAGCGATAGGTGCAGGATACACAAGAACAGTAGTTTGATGTAAGAACATGGTCTGATAGGCAGATGTAGTATGTACCAAAAACAGGAAGGCGTGTCATATTCATATGTATAATATGTAAGCTAGGAAGATGCAATTTAACAAATTAGGAGCAATACAAGCTAGGCACCATATGCAACATGCAACCAGATATCACACTGCCATGTCAGAGCAAGCACCTAGGGTTGTGGAGTGGGGGAGATGAGATTTGGAACTTGCACTGCAGTAGGAGTAGCAGGAGAATCTGCAGAGATCATCTGTTTCGGTTGCTCCAGAGGACTACCATCATTCCGTGCCTTCGTCCTTTTAGATTTTTCCTTGTCAAGTAAACACACAAGAAAAAGGAATGAAATTCGCACTTCCAAATTCGTTCATGCATGATACTGACGAACAGAACTTTTATGTATGGCAACCACATTGTAGGAGGATGGAATATGTACGAAAAACGCTAAGCAGAAGGCATTTCAACAAATTGGAAGCAATGCAATCTAGACACCATATGAAAGATCCAACCAAAATCACTCTACCAAGTTCGATGTGTCTCATTATAAGTGGCACTTCAACAAATTAGAGGCAATACATCACTAGTAGAAAAAGAGCCATTCAAACCAGTTTGTGAGGGCCATTTGTCCCGGTTCACGAACCGGGACTAAAGGGTCGTCACTAAAGCCCTACACCTATAGTCCCGGTTCGAACGGGAACCGAGATAGATGGGGCTCCATGTGGCCGGAGCGGCTTGCCCAGGCAGGGGGGCCTTTGGTCCCGGTTGGTTCCACCAACCGGGACCAAAAGGCGCTGTTTTTTTCCTGAAGGGGGGGGGGAGGTGTTAATTTGTAGGGTTAATTTAGGGGTTTCATATATTGTGTTTGCTCGCTAACAGAGATGAGTGTCCTCTCTTATATATCTTTGTGCTTGGTCGACCCTACGTATTGACTCGACACGCTAGCTAGCTAGTAAGCAAATGAAGGAAACCATTAAGTACAGAAGATCGTCATGAACATATACACAGGGAGAAGTGATCGACCTCTCCTTCTCCGATAGATTGGTCGAAGAACAAGTTTTCATATATCTATCCGACGCTACAACATATAAGATCTCTTACGTCCCCTAACATTTGAACTCCACATGGTATTCTCCGTGTTTGTCGATGACGTGGTCAAGAAAGAATCCCGCCAGTTCCTCTTGAATTGCTTGTATGCGATCTTGTGGTAGGAGTTCATCTCGCGTCTGCCACATCTAATTTCAAGAAGGGGGTCAATACATATATATGAATGAAATGAACACAAATGATGGTAACAAAAAAAATTGTGAATATTATTGCTTACGCACTTCATATTGTTGTTTATAGTAGCCCCGCTCACAAGTGGTGTGGTGGATGAACTCGCAAATGTAGTATCCACATAAATCATTCCTGCGTTCCTGCCATAACCACTTTACAAGAAATAGAGGCCAATCAAACTAATAAGCAAGCATGGTATATGGTATTGATGAAACTAGCTAGAACCAATGGGAGATGTGGAACTAGCTAGTAGCTAGTACTTACATTCGGCTGGTCAAATCGCAGTTGCGCCGGCAGTCTTGGAGCTAGTGCGGTGAACTTTTTCCAAATTCTGCCAGACAAAGAAAACAATTACTTGATATCAAGAAATGAACAAAGTTGTCGATATGGTGCGATAATGATCGATTGAACTTATTTCTCGAGCATTTTAGTCATGGTTGCATACTCCTCCGGATTTTTTCGTTTGCAGTTTATGACGGTTACTAGTCCCTGCTCAAGCTTCATCTCTAGCTGAATAAAGTGGAAGCTGCACATGCACACATAACTCATCAATTACATTACTATAACCTTGAGTATAATAAGGGAAACCAAATATGCAGAAGACAATAACACTCACTTGAAGTTGTAAGGAAAGAGTATTGTAGCTTTGTTTTGATTTCGAAGTAACGATGCGAGCAACTTGGCCTCGGTTTCTCTGGCATCATGTTTAACACTCCATTCATCCATGATATTTGTGTTAATGAACCCAATATCGCCTACTTGTCTTTTCTTCATTTCGGCGATCTTCAATCTGCATAATATAGTGAGGATAATTATATATACATGCAATGAAAGAGCTGAGCTATATATAGAGACTTAACTAATTACAGAGAAGTAGTACTTACAGACAGTAGAAAGTGATGATTGTTTTATTCAGGGCCTTTTGATTGAAAAACTGGAAGAACTCCTCATATGCAACTAACAACGCATCAATTCCAACGAGGTCGTGCTCCTCTTTAACCGATAGTGACAAAGTATTTTTCCCAGACTTCCTTCAGATGTTCATGTACCAATCATGGAATCATTGCATCATCGTTGATAGGGAAGTACCAGGTCTAACGAGAGGCTTCCCGTGCTCGAATCTTAATTTATCCACCTCCATTGTTCCAAAAATCATTGCATCCTCGTCGGTCATTGCATCCTCCATTTGTTTCCCTTTTGTTCATTCTGCTAGCCTCCCACCTCTGGCTGTACTACTAGACGCCGGAGCAGCCGGAGCGGCTGCGGCTATCTTCTTTCGTTGCTAAAGAGGCGGAGCAACCGGAGGCGGACTGCTACGACGCGCCTGAGGAGCCGGAGCGGCTGTGGCTATCTTCTTTCATTGCTGAAGAGGTGGAGCAGCCGGAGGCGGACTGCTACGATGCGCCGAGCAGCCAGAGCGGCGGCATCTGTGTTCCGCCATCGCTTACGAGGCGGCGAAGGAGGAGGCGGGTTGCTCAGACGCGCAAGAGCAGGTGGAGATGGAGGCGGAGTACTACAGCCCTCATGCGCTGGAGTAGGAAGCGGAGTGCCTTGATGACTCGCCAGAGGAGGAGGAGGCGGAGGGCCCAGCTGACTAGCAGGAGCCGTGAAGTTCAGAAGCTTGATGTGCTCCTTTCTCCATAGACACGGAGTATGCATAGCAAGACCCACTTGAGTCTCCCCATCACCTGTAGGGTGGTCACGCTGGAGCTCCTCAAATCCCTCCATTATTTCCTCCACCATCACAATAGCATAGCCTTGTGGAATCGGACGGCAGTGAAAAGTTGCTCCGGGTGAAGGAGGGAACACACAGCCGACAACAGCCTTGACTTTGAGCTGATCCCGTTGCATCATAAGGTGGCACTGGTGTGAATCCATGATAGAATCCATGGGGTAGCTAGGACCCGTCAAGTCAGGTTGATGAACGAGCTCGGTGGAAGCCACGCTGCTTCTCTACTGAGATGGTGGTGTAGCTTCTAAGGTAGCATCTTGGGCATGATCTCGCAACTGTTGGTTCTCAACATCTCGCTCCTCTAGCTTTCTTACCCTTGCCTTAAGCTCCTGCAGTTTGCTCTGCTCCACTTTCCTCCTCCTCTCTTGGGTTTTGTAACCGCCTGCGTCGGGAAACCCAACCTTCCACGCAACGGAGCCTGGCATGCCTCGTGTTCGTCCAGGGTGCTCAGGATTCCCAAGGGCCCTTATGAGCTCGTCGTTCTCCCTCTCGGGAATGAACTTCCCTTCCCGCACTTCGTTGATTGCTTTCCGAAGCTTCGTGACGGGTGTTGCATGTTGCTCGTCCGTCCAGCAGCAGTCCCCTATTTCAGTGTCCAATGTTCCACCAGCCCCGAAGAACCAAGTCCTACAACGATCTGGCCAGTGCAATGTCTCTGGTTCGACCCTTTAGCAATCAGGTCCTACTAAGCCTTGTCCCACAACGGCCGGGCTTTGAGGTAGCCACCTGAACCCATGCGATGGTAATGCTCCTTCTTTGCAGCATTTATCTTGTTAGTCGCTGACATCTTCTTACTCCTCTTCGATGTCTTGTTGGCCACAAATGCGGGCCAGTGATCTCTTATCTTCTCAAATGGCCCGGTGAATTCTGGAGTCTTGTCTTGGTCGATATATGTTGTTTTCAACTAATTCTTCCACCTTCTAAATAGATCTGCCATCTTCTTGAGAGCAGAGGACTTGATCTATGGATCTATAACTGGATTCTTCGGATCCTCCTCTTCCGATAGGGTGAAATTTACCCTCAGCGCTTTCCAAAGATCTTCTTTCTGTCTATCTTCGACAAAAGAAACTTGAAGAAGCTCTTCCTTCTTAGGCTCATTCCACAGCTCGATGCTGATCGGGATCATGTCCCTAAGAAGAACCCCTCTCTAAGAAGAAAATGCTTCCTTGGTGCGGAGGGTTTAATCGGTTGGCCATCGCCAGCGATTTACGTGATCGTGAACCTTTCATCCAGGCGCAACTTTTTCTTTGGGCCTCGTTTCTTTACTGAAGTATTGCTTGATCCGGAGGACTATATAAAAGAAGAAAGAAGAGTTAATATATGTACATACTAAAACAATTAATGCATTAGTTAATATATGTACATACCAAGAAGAGTTAATATATATATACCTCGCCGGACTTTGCAACAGCTGATCCCGACTCCATTCGATCACCAGAGTCGTCATCACGGTCGCCGGAGACACCATTACGATCATGACCCTCCTCCATTGTTTGATCACCGCAGCCTACTTCCTCTCCTCGCAGACCTTCTTCGATGTCGTTGAGAAATGACAAGACTACATCACCTCCCTCACGGATTATGTCCCCCAATATATCTTCTTGATCGAATCTCTTTGATGATCCATAGCTTCTTCAAATATTACAAGAAGGCAATTAATATACAAAACATGAGAGATGGATATATCGAAGTTATCGGGAAGGGGGTATATCGACAACGACGACATATACATAGAAATTCGTACCATCATGCCCCGGTTACTTCCGACTAATGATGAAGCCATGTATTTCTTCAATACTTTGACAGTAGGCCACCCTCTCGACCCCTTGACGACCCTCGACTCTCGACCCCTCGGCGACCCTTGATACCCTAGTTCACCACCCTCGACCGCTCGGCGATCCACGACCCTCTACCCTAGTTCACGATCCTTGACCCCTCAGTGATCCACGACCCTCTACCCTAGTTCCCGGCCCTCGACCCCCTCATGTCACGTTTGTCTAGTGTCAAAGGATTCAACAAAACCATATCTTCATCATTAGGTGAAAGTAACAGACGCATGATGGTACGAAGCTCTCCAAAGTTGTTTTGGAACGGAGTCCTAGATAGGATAATTCACTTTTTGGTACAAAGTACAGCAAGAGCCTTCCGAGTATCGCTATTTGGAAGGCCTTTGCTGAAATTCGTACCAAAAAGCGAATTATCCTATCAGGGACTCCATTCCAAAACAAGTTTGGAGAAATTCGTACCATCATGCCCCGGTTAATTCCGGCTAATGATGAAGCCATGTATTTCTTCAATACTTTGACAGTAGGCCACTCTCTCGACCCCTCGACGACCCTCGACTCTCGACCCCTCGGCGACCCTCGATACCCTAGTTCACGACCCTCGACCTTCTTGGAGATCTATTCATTGTAATTCTTTTTGCGGTGTGTTTGTCGAGATCTGATGAATTGTGGGTTTATGATCAAGATTATCCATGAACAATATTTGAATCTCCTCTGAATTCTTTTATATATGATTTGTTATATTTGCAAGTCTCTTCGAATTATCAGTTTGATTTGGCCTACTAGATTGATCTTTCTTGCAATGGGAGAAGTGCTTAGCTTTGGGTTAAATCTTGCAGTGTCCTTTCCAAGTGACAGCAGGGGCAGCACGGCACGTATTTTATTGTTGCCATCGAGGATACAAAGATGGGGTTTATATCATATTGCTTGAGTTTATCCCTCTACATCATGTCATCTTGCCTAATGCGTTACTCTGTTCTTATGAACTTAATACTCTAGATGCATGCTGGATAGCGGTCGATGTGTGGAGTAATAGTAGTAGATGCAGAATCGTTTCGATCTACTTGTCACGGACGTGATGCCTATATACATGATCATGCCTAGATATTCTCATAACTATGCACTTTTCTATCAATTGCTCGATAGTAATTTGTTCAACCACCGTAATACTTATGCTATCTTGAGAGAAGCCACTAGTGAAACCTATGGCCTTCGGGTCTATTTTCCATCATATAAGTTCCCGATCCACTTTATTTTGCAATCTTTACTTTCCAATCTATATCATAAAAATACCAAAAATATTTATCTTATTATCTCTATCAGATCTCACTTTTTACAAGTGGCCATGAAGGGATTGACAACCCCTTTATCGCCTTGGTCGCAAGGTTCTTAATTGTTTGTGTAGGTACCAGGGACTTGGAGTGTAGTCTCCTACTGGATTGATACCTTGGTTCTCAAAACTGAGGGAAATACTTACGCTACTTTGCTGCATCACCCTTTCATCTTCAAGGGAAAAACCAACGCATGCTCAAGAGGTAGCACATATTCACACGTTTCATGTGTAAGCTAAGCAGATGCAGTTAACACTAATTAGGAGCAATACAAGCTAGACACCATATGCAACATGCAACCAGATATCACACTACCAAGTTAGAGCAAGCACCTTGGATGGTGGAGTAGGGAGCGGAGACTTGAAACTTGTAACGCACTAGCAGTACAAGGAGAATCCACACAGATGCTTCGTTTACGTTGCTGCAGAGGACCACCATCATCGCCTTCCTTACTCTTTTCCTTCCTATTTTTCGATTTTGCCTTGTCAAGTCAAAGCCACAAGAAAAAGGAATAAAATTTGCTCTTCAGAACTCATTAATGCACGATACTTGATGAACACTACTTTCATGTAAGGCAGCCGCATGATAGGAGAATGGAATATGTATGATAAACAGGACGACATGACATATTGACATGTATGATGTATAAAGTGTAAACTAAGCACAAGGTGTTTGAACTAGTTAGAAGCAATGCAAGCTAGAAATCACATGAAATATGAAACCAATATCACTCTACCAAATTAAAAGGGTGGCCTAACAAATGTATTTGACCAAATTAGAAGCAATACATGGCAACATGCTAGAAATAATATGCAATATGCAACGAATAAAGGTGTCTCATCGTAAGTGATTGATGCAGGATACGGAAGAGAGGTAGTTTCATGTAAGAACATGGTTAACAGATAGATGTAGTGTGTACCAAAAATAGGAAGGCATGTCATATTCACAGTTATAATGTGTAAACTAAGTAGATGCAATTTACCCTAATTAGAAGCATTAAAAGCTAGACACCGTATGCAACATGCAACCACATATCACACTACGAAGTTAGAGCAAGCACCTGCGATGGTGGTGTAGGGGAAGTGTGGTCTTCAAGTACAGAGCTACATCAATGTCTTCATTTAGGCTTGCTGTTTCTTGAGAACCATGTGGAGAGGATGAAACTGTACTCTTTATAAGAGTAGCGTGTCTCATACTAACCCACAGGCGTGACTGTCTCATCATAAGCGATAGATGCAGGATACACAAGAACAATAGTTTGATGTAAGAACATGGTGTGATAGGCAGATGTAGTATGTACCAAAAACAGGAAGGCGTGTCATATTCACATGTATAATATGTAAGCTAAGAAGATGCAATTTAACAAATTAGGAGCAATACAAGCTAGGCACCATATGCAACATGCAACCAGATATCACACTGCCATGTTAGAGCAAGCACCTGGGGTTGTGGAGTAGGGGAGATGAAATTTGGAACTTGCACTACAGTAGGAGTAGCAGGAGAATCTGCAGAGATCATCTGTTTCGGTTGCTCCAGAGGACTACCATCATTCCGTGCCTTCGTCCATTTAGATTTTGCCTTGTCAGATAAATACACAAGAAAAAGGAATGGAATTCGCACTTCCAAATTCGTTGATGCATGATACCGACGAACACAACTTTTATGTGTAGCAACCACATTGTAGGAGGATGGAATATGTACGAAAACGCTAACAGAAGGCATTTTAACAAATTCAAAGCAATGTAATCTAGACACCATATGAAAGATCCCACCAAAATCACTCTACCAAGTTAGATGTGTCTCATTATAAGTGGCACTTCAACAAATTAGAGGAAATACCTCACTAGTAGAAAAAGGGCCATTCGAACCGGTTTGTGAGGGCCATCTGTCCCGGTTCATGAACGGGACTAAAGGGTCGTCACTAAAGCCCTACACCTTTAGTCCCGGTTTGAACAGGAACCGGGACAGATGGGGCTCCACATGGCCGGAGCGGCTTGCCCAGGCAGGGGGGCCTTTGGTCCTGGTTGGTGCCACCAACCGGGGACCAAAAGGCGCTGGGTTTTTTCCTAAAGAGGGGGGGGGGGGTTAATTTGTAGGGTTAATTTAGGGGGGTGGGTGGGTTTGTAGGGTTAATTTAGGGGTTTCATATATTGTGTTAGCTCGCTAATAGAGATGAGTGTCCTCTCTTATATATCTCTGTGCTTGGTCGACCCTACGTATAGACTCGACACGCTAGCTAGCTAGTAAGCAAATGAAGGAAACCATTAAGTACGGAAGATCGTCATGAACATATACACAGAGAGAAGTGATCGACCTCTCCTTGTCCGATAGATTGGTCGAACAACAAGTTTTCGTATATCTATCCGATGCTACAACATATAAGATCTCTTACGTCCCCTAACATCTAAACTCAATTTCCACATGGTATTCTCCGTGTTTGTTGATGACATGGTCAAGAAAGAATCCCGCCAATTCCTCTTGAATTGCTTGTATGCGATCTTGTGGTAGGAGTTCATCTCGCGTCTGCCACATCTAATTTCAAGAAGGGGGTCAATATATATATATATATATATATATATATATATATATATATATATATATATATATATATATATATATATATATGAATGAAACTGAACACAAATGATGGTAACAAACAAATTGTGAATATTATTGCTTACGCACTTCCTATTGTTTTTTAGAGTATCCCCGCTCACAGGTGGTGTGGTGAATGAACTCGGAAATGTAGTATCCACAGAAATCATTCCCGCGTTCCTGCCACAACTACTTTACAAGAAATAGAGGTCAATCAAACTGATAAGCAAGCATGGTAAATGGTATTGATGAAACTAGCTAGAATCAATGGGAGATGCGCAGAACTAGCTAGTAGCTAGTACTTACATTAATTTGGTCAAATCGCGATTCTTGGCAGTCCCGGAGCTTGTGCGGTGAACTTTTTCCAAACCCTGCCAGACAAAGAAAACAATTACTTGATATCAAGAAATGAACAAAGTTGTCGATATGGTGCGATAATGATCGATTGAACTTACTTCTCGAGCATTTTAGTCATGGTCACATACTCCTCCGGATTTTTTCATTTGGAGTCTATGACGGTTACTAGTCCCTGCACAAGCTTAATCTCTAGCACAATAAAGTGGAAGCTGCGCATGCATGCATAACTCATCAATTACATTACTATAACCTCGAGTATAATAAGGGAAACCGAATATGCAGAAGAGAAGAACACTCACTTGAAATTGTAAGGAAAGAGTATTGTAGCTTTGTTTTGATTTTGATGTAACGATGCGAGCAACTTGGCCTCGGTTTCTCTGGCATCATGTTTAATACTCCATTCATCCATGATATTGGTGTTAATGAACCCAATATCACCTACTTGTCTTTTCTTCAATTCAGCGATCTTCAATCTGCATAATATAGTGAGGATAATTATATATACATGCAATGAAAGAGCTGAGCTATATATAGAGACTTAACTAATTACAGAGAAGTAGTACTTACAGACAGTAGCAAGTGATGATTGTTTTATTGAGGGCCTTTTGATTGAAAAACTAGAAGAACTCCTCATATGCAACTAACAACACATCAAGTCCAACGAGGTCATGCTCCTCTTTAACTAATAGCGATAAAGTATTTTTCCTAGACTTCCTGCAAATGTTCATGTACCAATGATGGAATCTTTGCATCATCGTTGTTAGGGAAGTACCAGGTCTAACGAGAGGCTTCCCGTGCTCGAATCTTAATGTGTCCACCACCATTGTTCCAAAAATCATTGCATCCGCGTAGGTCATTGCATGCTCCATTTGTTTCCCTTTTGTTTGTTCTACTAGCCTCCCGCCTCTGGCTGTACTACTAGATGCCAGAGCAGCCGGAGTGGCTGCGGCTTTCTTCTTTCGTTGCTGAAGAGGCGGAGTAGCCGGAGGCGGACTGGTACGACGCGCCTGAGCAGCCGGAGCTGCTGCAGCTGTCTTCTTTCGTTGCTGAAGAGGCGGAGCAGACGGAGGCGGACTACTACGACGCGTCGAGCAGCCGGAGGGGCGGTCAGGGAGTCCTGGATTAGGGGGTGTCCGGATGGCCGGGCTAAGACCTTTGGCCGGACTCCCGGACTATGAAGATACAAGATTGAAGACTCCGTCCCGTGTCCGGATGGGACTTTCCTTGGCGTGGAAGGCAAGCTTTGCGATACGATATGAAGATCTCCTCCCATTGTAACCGACTCTGTGTAACCCTAGCCCTCTCCGGTGTCTATATAAACCGGAGAGTTTTAGTCCATAGGACGAACAACAATCATACCATAGGCTAGCTTCTAGGGTTTAGCCACTCCAATCTCGTGGTAGATCTACTCTTGTACTACCCATATCATCAATATTAATCAAGTAGGAGTAGGGTTTTACCTCCATCAAGAGGGCCCGAACCTGGGTAAAAACATCGTGTCTCTTGTCTCCTGTTACCATCCGCCTAGACGCACAGTTCGGTACCCCCTACCCGAGATCCGCCGGTTTTGACACCGACATTGGTGCTTTCATTGAGAGTTCCTCTGTGTCGTCGCCTTTAGGCCCGATGGCTTCTTCGCTCGTCAATCGCGATGCGGTCCGGGATGAGACTTTTCTCCCCGGACAGATCTTCGTATTCGGCGGCTTCGCACTGCGGGCCAACTTGTTTGGCCATCTGGAGCAGATCGAAAGCTACGCCCCTGGCCATCAGGTCAGCTTTGGAAGCTTAAACTACACGGCCGACATCCGCGGGGACTAGATCTTCGACGGATTCGAGCCACGACCGGGCGCCCGCCTTTATCCGCAGTGGGCATGATTTAGCTCTGCCATCGGACAACACCCAGAGCGTCGCTCAGGTGTCCGCTCCGACCATTAGCTCGGAGCCCATCGCCGATCGAGGGGCCAGACGGTTGGACGCCGCCCCGGAAGCTGCAACCTCTACGGCGATAGAGCCGGATACTAGCCTAGTCCTTCGCAAGGCCCGTGACTCCAAGGTGCCGGACTCCGATCCGGACTCCGTAAATCCCGCATCTCTTCCGATTAAGCCCGATTGGGCTCCGGTCATGGAGTTCACCGCCGCAGACGTCTTTCAGCACTCGCCTTTTGGTGATATCCTGAATTCATTAAAGTCTCTCTCTTTGTCAGGAGAGCCCTGGCCGAACTATGGCCAGCACGGTTGGGATGCGGATGACGAAGAAATTCGAAGCCCACCCACCACACACTTCGTAGCCACTGTCGACGATTTAACCGACATGCTCGACTTTGACTCCGAAGACATCGACGGCATGGACGCCGATGAAGGAGACGATCAAGAACCATCACCTATAGGGAACTGGAAAGCCACCTCATTATACGACGTATACATGGTGGACACACCCAACAGAAACGATAACGTGGATCAAAAGGATGCGGCCAGGGATCGCTCCCTCGAAAAACAATCAAAGCGGCGGCGTAAGCGCAAGGCCAAGCCCCACCTCGACAAAGACCCAGCCATAGAGCAGGGTGAATCAACGAAAGACGAACATGCCGTCGAGCATCCGTCCAAACAGGGCGGACAATCCGAACAACTAATCCCCGGGAAAGATAATAGCCGGACGACCTCACGCCGGACTATTTGCTGGAACATCAGAACCTCCACCAAAGGCTCGTTGCCACTGCACGTAGCCTGAAAAAGCAGAAGCGGAGGCTCAAGACAGCGGCAGATGCACTCAGGATCAGATGGGGCAAAGTACTCAATACCGCACACAAGTACGGCAACAGTCGTCACACAAAGAGCTATCCGAAGCGGAAACTACTACCGGAATTTGATGAAGAGGCCATAAAGCCCCCACAGTCAAAAAATAAGGAAGCCACAAGGTCGGATAGACGACCCTACAATCGATCTCACGCATCAAAGGACGCCGCACTCAATTTGGCGCGCGATCCATCCAAGAATTTGCATCAGAAAACTGGCCCAACCAGATCCATCTATAGGCCAAGAAAGCAGGCTCCAGTGAGTGATGCAATGCAAAAAGCACCCGAACATCGTGGCACGCCTAAATACAGGGGCGCCGCACACCCCCTATGTTTTACCGATGAGGTGCTGGACCATGAATTTCCAGCCGGATTCAAACCCGTGAACATAGAAGCATACGACGGAACAACAGACCCTGGAGTCTGGATCGAGGACTACATCCTCCACATACACATGGCCAGAGGAGACGACCTCCATGCCATAAAATACTTACCCCTTAAGCTCAAAGGGCCAGCCCGGCATTGGCTTAAAAGCCTTCCCGAAAACACTATGGGAAGTTGGGAAGTGCTTGAGGATGCTTTCCGGGCAAATTTTCAAGGGACCTATGTCCGACCCCCAGATGCAGATGATCTGAGTCATATAACTCAGCAGCCCGGAGAGTCAGCCCAGAAGCTCTGGAACAGATTCCTTATAAAAAAGAATCAGATAGTCGACTGTCCGGACGCAAAGGCCCTAGCAGCTTTCAAACATAGCGTCCGAGACGAATGGCTCGCCAGACACCTCGGCCAAGAAAAACCGCGAACAATGGCTGCGTTAACAAGCCTCATGACCCGCTTTTGTGCAGGAGAGGATAGCTGGTTGGCAAGAAGCAGCACCAGCGACCCGAATACGTCCGAACCAAGAGATGGGAACGGGAAGCCGCGCCGTAACAAAGAACCGCGCCGGATCAAGGACAACAGCCCGATGAGCACGGCAGTAAACGCTGGATTCAAAAGCTCTCGGAAAAATCAGAAAAGGCCGCCCCCAAAGACGATAGGGATGAGCTATCCAACCTGAACAAAATCTTGGACAAAATATGTCAAATCCACAATACTCTGGGGAGACCTGCAAACCATAGCCACAGAGATTGTTGGGTCTTTAAGCAGTCCGGCAAACTCAACGCCTAACACAAGGGGCTCGACACACCAAGCGAAGATGACGATGCACCCCACAAGCAGAACACCGGAGAACAAAAGAAGTTCCCACAAGAAGTCAACACAGTAAACCTGCTTCATGTGACAAAGGGGAAGAGCAGAACGGCACCTACGAAGACACGCGCCGTACGGCCAGTCCCAGAGGAGCAACGCCACTGGTTGTTACAACCAATCACCTTCGATCATCAGGATTACTCCAGAGGAGACCAGAACGCAGGCTGGACTGCCTTGGTCGTAAATCCAATTATTAACGGACTCCAATTTACAAACGCCCTTCTGGACGGCAGCAGCGACTTGAACCTGTTATATCAGGACTCAGTCCGCAAACTTGGGGTAAACCCATTTATAATCCACCTTGGCAACACTTCCTTTCAAGGAGTCATGCCAGGCCCGGATACCCCAAGTATGGGTTCCCTTACGTTAGAAGTCACGTTCGGATCACCCGACAACTTCCGAAGCGAAAAGCTAACATTCCACATCGCCCCATTCGTAAGTCGCTATCAAGCGCTACTGGGACGTGAAGCTTTTGCCCGCTTTAACGCAATACCGCATTACACATCCCTTACAATCAAAATGCCCGGCCCAAAGGGCATCATTTCATTACAGGAGAACATAAATTGACCCCCAAAGTACCGGCAAAGGTGCGGCTGCCTGGACAGCCGCCCACAAATCCAGCCCTACTATCCTGGACACGGCTCGACGAGTCCGGCGTAAACATGTTTAATAACCGCATATCCCCGTACAAGGGGCTCCGTGTGCTCACGCCCGGAGACAATACGGCTCAACTCTTGCTCCAACTATATTTTGTTTATTTCAATATAGATTTCTCGCACGCTTATTTTTTACTAAGTTCCTCTCTTTCGCAGACGAACATCGTGCTACGCCCGTCCAGGATACGGCACAATGGAGACATAGGCGCAGACGTGCAACAGGGACCCGTTTCGAGGATTCTTTTAAGATTAAGACCCTGCGTAAACCTTTTTCACTGTCTCTTGTTGATAGCATCCGCCGGTTTTCTCTATAACCGAGGAGGAGGTTGGCGTCTTGGCATGTGGGCACGCCAGAATTTTTGCGCGTACCTGGACACTAGGGGCTTTTTTACAGAGGGCTCTATTTCAGCCTGTTTTCATAAAGACCGAATACCTTAGGGAGTGTTCGGCGTCGCGAGTTTGGCCCTATATGCATCAGCTCCGAATCATGTCTTTGGTCAAATGTTGGGTTTGCCCGGCTCCTGTGTTTTGCTGCCTTACGTTCCGTTATATCGGCTAACGCGGCACCAGGAGAACTACTGCGATTGTGCCCTGGTTCGCCGGTGAGCACCTCGAGAGAAAGCCGAAAACTGATCATCATGATATAGCGAGAGACTGGTCAACCACTTTCGATGACTTTCGGAATCTTTAGGATTCCCCGCATTAACGAAGGCGCTTCGGTCAGGCACACTCGCGCCCGAATTGAGGCGGCGGTGCCCCTAGGGGCTATTCAGTAGCCCCACTGTCAAACTCCTATGGCTAAGTGAAAGTGATAAAGCATTATAGTCCGGTTGCCTAGTTCGCCGCACCACCACCTCCTTTGTAGGACCAAGACGTTGGATTAAGTGTGAAACGTCGCCTTTTTGTGAACACCCCCGCATTCTATGCGTGGGGGCTGAAGCCAACGACTGCCATCTTTCAGGTTATATACAAATATATACATTAAACGGCCGCACAGGAGGCATCATGATTCTTGCAAAGCACAAGTATAAAAAGCTTTTTTCATAAAAACAAAATTCGTTTTACAAATAGTATAAGCTATTCGAACACAACATCCTTCGAGCACTGCGACTCTATTATATGAGCGCCAGGAAGAACTTCCTCAAAATAGTGCTTGGCAGGTACTCGGCTTTCGTCCGAATCCTGGGACGCAACAATACTGGCCTTCATATCTACCCAGTATGTTTTGACACGGGCAAGAGCCATCTGTGCGCCCTCTATGCACGCCGACCTCTTCATTGCATCAGCATGCGACACCGAACCAAGGAACTGCTGCACCAAGCCAAAATAACTCTTCGGCTCCGGCTTCTCCGGCCACAGACGACTCGCAACATACCTCATGGCGAGTCTAGATAACCTGTTCAGCTCCGCCCAGGCGGCCAAACGGTCGGATACTGACAATGGGCGTTCTGGATTGTGGTACTGCGACCAAAAAATCTCTTCCAGTCCATGGTCACCTCGGCTGCGGAAGTGTTCGGTCGCGTCCGCCGCACTTGCTGCCAAATCCAGATAAGCGTTTTCTGCACTCCACTGCCGGTCTAATGGAACATACTTGGGGTCTCCGAACTTCATCCGCAGCATATAAGGCTTTCCAGCCATGATATCTCCGGCCTGACGCAGCTCCTCCTTCATCGCTCTCATGGCAGAGCGAGTATCCTTGGCTTCGGCAGTGATCTTTTCAAGGTCCTTCTGAGCTGCCATATCTTCTTGTTCGGGAAATTTACAGCGGTCGGTAGCATCCTTCAATTTTATGGCCATCTCGGCTATTTCCTTCTTGCTCTGGCAGTGAGCACCTTGTTCGGCTTTTAGCTCTTCAGCCGCTTTAACGGCAGCCGCATCACTTTTCCTTGCTTGCTCCTTGGCTCGGGCAAGTTCATGAAAGGTTCTCCACGGCAGCACCATCTACATAAAGTGTATATATATATATATATATATATATATATATATATATATATATATATATATATATATATATATATATATATATATATATATATATATATATAAGGCGAGCATCAAGCTCCTATTACTGGGTGTCTTTTGAACATACCTTGAGCCTCATCTAGCCGCTTATTTACAAGCGCGATGCCGGTATCTGCTACGTCAAGTTGCCGCTTTAGTTCGGCAGATTCATCAGTCCGGCTAGCCACCGAACGCCTCGCCACCTTCATGGAATAGGCGACATATGATACCTGGGGTTATGATCCTCTGTGCGCCGTCACTCGTGACGACACACAGAGTCTCAGGGGCTACTATTCATACAGGGCACATTTAATATGCGGCTCTACCAAAAGGTACACCTTCTTACGTACCTCAAAGCCTGTTAGTAAACTCCTGGCAGCCTCGTACAATCCGCTTTCCGCGGATGAAATCCTTCCAATCACCGTATCCATCAACATATGGTGTTCTTATGAGATGGACGCTGAGGGAGTCCTGGACTAGGGGGTGTCCGGATAGCCGAACTATCATCATCGGCCGGACTCCAAGACTATGAAGATACAAGATTGAAGACTTCGTCCCGTGTCCGGAGGGGACTTTCCTTGGCGTTGAAGGCAAGCTTGGCGATACGGATATGTAGATCTCCTACCATTGTAACCGACTACTGTAACCCTAGCCCTCTCCGGTGTCTATATAAACCGGATGGCTTTAGTCCGTAGGACGAACAACAATCATACCATAGGCTCGCTTCTAGGGTTTAGCCTCCTTGATCTCGTGGTAGATCTACTCTTGTAACACACATCATCAATATTAATCAAGCAGGACGTAGGGTTTTACCTCCATCAAGAGGGCCCGAACCTGGGTAAAACATCATGTCCCTTGTCTCCTGTTACCATCCACCTAGACGCACAGTTCGGGACCCCCTACCCGAGATCCGCCGGTTTTGACACCGACATTGGTGCTTTCATTGAGAGTTCCTCTGTGCCGTCACGATTAGGAAGGATGCCTTTTCCCGTCTTTAAAGACGGCGCCGTCATCAAGGGAGCTTTGGCCGCCGGCCAAACTATCCGGCTAGGTGGTTTCCTTATGACCGCCTGTTCGGTCACCGCTCCAACGATGACCTCTCAGGTCATCAAAAGCGATCTTCACGTCAGCTCGGAATTCGCCGAGCAGTTAGATCCGATTGAGCTCTCCTCTCTAAACGAGCTCTTGGATCGCGCCGCATACAGGAGTCGCTTCTGGACTACGATCAGATTGGGCTTAAAACCGATCTGAGAGAAATTAACTCTCCCCAGGCTACCCACCACGTTGTTGTGGTAGAGGAACAATGCGGCAACTCTTCTTCTATGTTGAAAACCAACTATGTCTGTATTCCCGATCCCTCCATGCCGGATTCCCGCGGAGGGACGGACGCCAATCAAATACTGAACCTAGAGTCAGGCACCGGACTAGGTTCGTTGGAAACTATCCAACAAACCAAGCTTCCAAATTCGGAAACCTCTTGGCCTTCGAGCCTCAGATCGGGCGGGGTTCCAAACTTAATTCCACCCGCCCACCCAAACATAAGCGATCTATCTCAAGTACGGCAAGAGCCCGATGAAACAGTACATCGTTACTGGGCCAGATTCCTCCTGTTTATGAACATGATAAAGGACTGCCGTGAAGAAAGCGCGATTTCAATTTTCTGCAACAATTGCACGGACAAGGGAATCATAAATGCCATCAGTCGTCGCGAAGTTACACGCTTCGCCGAGCTTGCGACCATTGTACAAAAATATTGTGTGATGGAGAGTGCCTGGAAAACCGAAACTAGGTTTTGGGACAATCCGGCCCTGAATACAACCCCAGCCCGAAATAAAAGAGTGTGTCATACTCAAGCACCTGGGTTAAAAACCAAAAAGCAAAAACCCCTAAAAGTGCAGACGTCTTTGGAGGGATGGCTCAACGGACCCTGCAAAATCCACAGTACGGAGGGCGCCACTCCAACACATAGCCTTCGAGCATGTTGGATACTACGGCAGGTGGCCAAAAGTGGCGAAGGCTTTTTAGCCCTGGACAACTAGCCCAACAGTACCAGTACGGTATTAACAGTCTTCGAGACTTTCGCATCAAATAACATGCGAAAACGAACAATCCGCAGCCTCGCCGAAGTCTACCAAGTAGCAACAGCAAATCCATGGAGCGACACGGCTATCACCTTCAATGCCAGCGATGAACCTAAATTCCGAACAACCAGAGCACCAGCCGCATTGGTCCTCAGTCCAATAGTGGACGGTTTTCGTCTTACCAAGGTACTCATGGATGGCGGCAGCGGATTAAACCTCATCTACGAAGAAACCCTTCAAAAAATGGAAATTGACTGGAGTCGCATTGAGCGAAGCAGCACAACCTTCAGGGGAATGATCCCCAGTCGAGAAATGCTGCGCTGCGGAAAAATCACGCTAGATGTAGTGTTATTTCGCCGGACAACTCTACAGGTCCGAAGAGGTCACATTCCAGGTGGCCCCATTCGACAGCGGATATCACGCCTTGTTAGGGCGAGAGGCATTCACAATCTTCCAAGCTATACCCCATTACGGGTACACGAAGCTCAAAATGCCCGGACTCAATGGAATAATCACTCTTGCCAGTGATCCAGATACATCACTCCGCGCTGAAAATAAGACAGCCGCACTTGCCCTAGAGGCATTATCCGAAGCCTTAGCGGCAGAGGAACTAACTGCGCTGCGCTCCATGGTGGATAGGGACGATGTGATACTCGATAAGAGGTCCAAGTCCACCTCTTTTAAACCAGCAGACGAAATAGTCAAATTCCAGGTCCATCCAACGGACCCCACAAAGACGGCCTCCATTGGGGCACAATTAAATCCCGATGTAGAAGCCGCACTACGAGAATTCCTTTGGGAAAATTGGGACATTTTCGCCTGGCACCCTTCGGACATGCCAGGAATCCCACGCAGGCTGGCAGAGCACGGCCTAAATATCCTAAAAGGATTCAAGCCAGTCAAACAGGCTCTTCGGTGATTTTCCGAACCGAAAAGACAGGCAATGGGAGAGGAGTTAGCCAAACTCTTAGAAGCCGGATTCATCAGAGACATCAAACATCCGGACTGGCTAGCCAATCTGGTAATGGTACCAAAAAAGGACAAATCCTGGTGCCTTTGTGTCGATTTCAAAGACCTTAACAAGGCCTGCCCAAAGGACCCCTTCCCTCTCCCCCGCATCGACCAAATCAACGACGCTACCGCAGGGCACGATTCATTGTGCTTCCTCGACGCGTACTCCGGATACCATCACATCAAGATGGCGGAAAAAGACCAGGCTGCAACAGCATTTATTACTCCAGATGGACCATTCTGCTTCAACACAATGCCCTTCGGACTCAAAAACGCCGGTGCAACATATCAGCGCATGATTCAGACATGTCTGGCCACCCAGATAGGCAAAACAGTCGAGGCATACGTAGACGATGTGGTCGTCAAGACCAAACACGTCGAAACTCTAGTAGACGACTTGAGGGTGACATTTGACAACCTCCGAGCATATGACATCAAGCTCAACCCGGAAAAATGTGTTTTCGGCGTACCAGCCGGAAATCTCTTGGGCTTCATTGTATCCGGTAGAGGAATTGAAGCAAACCCGGCCAAAATCCGAGCTCTGTCACAATTGGATATCCCAAAAGACCTCAAGCAAATACAAAAGCTAACCGGATGCGTGGCGGCTCTAAGCCGCTTCATCTCCCATTTGGGAGAAAAGGCACTGCCCCTTTATCGCCTCCTCCGGCACACCGAACATTTTGAATGGACGGATGCTGCCACGGCCGGACTCGAAAAAATCAAAGCCGTATTGGCAACAAATCCGGTCCTGGCCGCGCCCAACCTGGGCGAACCAATGCTATTATATATCGCAGCAACACATCAAGTTGTCAGCGCGGTACTCGTCGTCGAACGAGAAACAGAAGGGCACAAATTCCCTCTTCAAAAACCAGTGTACTACGTATCCACTGTCTTGACTCCATGCAAGTACCGGTACCCACATTATCAAAAGATAGCGTATGCGGTGTTCATGGCATCCCGGAAGCTGCGACACTACTTTCAAGAGTGTTCCATAACGGTGGCCTCCGAAGTACCTCTCAACGATATTATAAACAATCGCGACGCGACGGGCAGGATTGCAAAATGGGCCATCGAGCTCTTACCATTTGACATAACCTACAAACCACGGCGAGCTATAAAGTCGCAAGTCCTGGCTGACTTCGTCGCCGAATGGACCGAAGCCGAACTCCCTAAAGAGTACGGCGCATACTCCAATTGGATCATGCATTTCAACGGCTCCAAAATGTTGGCAGGCTTGGGGGCTGGCGTCGTCCTGACGTCCCCAACCGGAGACACAATCCAATACGTACTTCAAATAATGTACATGGACTCCAACAATGCAGCCGAATACGAGGCCCTTCTACATGGCCTCCGGATGGCAATCTCCATGGGTATTCAACGCCTAGAGGTGCGCGGGGATTCGAACCATGCAATATCCCAAATAAATGGAGACTTTGACGCCAAGGATCCGAAAATGGCAGCCTACCGTAACGCTGTGCTAAAAATGTCAGCCCGGTTTGAGGGACTCGAATTCCACCACATAGCCTGGGATAATAACCAGGCAGCAGACGTGTTGGCACGCATCGGCGCAAAACGCGACGCCATCCCTCCAAACATCTTCCTGGAGCGGCTCTTTAAGCCATCCGTATTATGGGAAGGGGAGTCCGGAAATAACAATCCGGAACAAACTGCATCACCTAACGCAGAACATTCCGACACAATCGGTGGCTCGGCCAATGAAATAACAGATCCGGCCCATGAAATACTGGCAGTAATTGCCCCGTGGACGGAACCATTCCTAGCCTACCTAATCCGGCAGGAACTTCCCGAAGACCAAAATGAGGCCCGCTGCATAGTTCGACAATCTAAAGCCTATAAGGTCCATGAGGGAGAACTTTATAAGAAAAGCACAACGGGAGTCCTTCAAAGGTGTATCTCCGAAGAGGAAGGGCGAAATCTCCTGGCTGAAATTTGCGCCGGACTCGGCGGGCACCACGCGGCAGACTGGGCACTAGTAGGCAAGGCCTTCCGTACATGATTTTATTGGCCGACAGCCCGGGCAGATGCTCAGGACTTAGTCCAACGATGCGTTGGTTGCCAGCTCTTTGCTAATCAGAGCCACATGCCACCCACCACCCTCAAAACTATACCCATCACTTGGCCGTTCGCGGTCTGGGGGCTTGACATGGTTGGACCCCTTAAAGGGGGAACCCACAAGCACAAATACTTATTGGTCATGGTGGACAAATTCACCAAATGGATAGAGGCCAAGCCGGTTAAAACGGCAGAATCTGGACCTGTGATAGACTTCATATCTGGGGTAGTACACCGTTTTGGCGTCCCTCACAGCATCATCACTGATAACGGCATGAATTTCACGGCCGACAAGGTTAAACTCTGGTGCAAAAACATGGGCATCAAGCTCGACTACGCTTCGGTCTATCACCCTCAAACTAACGGTCAAGTGGAACGAGCAAATGGTCTAATCATGAGCGGCATCAAACCCAGATTAGTGCGGTCCCTCACGGAATCTAACACGCACTGGGTAGAGGAGCTCGACTCCGTACTACAGGGGCTGCGGACCACGCCAAACCGCATAACTGGATTCACACCATTTTTTATGGTATACGGTACCGAGGCAGTTTTGCCCTGCGACATAATTCATGACTCACCTCGCGTGCGCATGTACGAGGAAAGAGAAGCCGAGTTAGATCGGCAGGACAGTTTGGACGCTTTAGAGGAGGAGCGCGACGTGGCAAATCCCGTTCCGCATTCTATCAACAACAGACTCGAAGATATCAAAGCGGAGAAGTACGGGCCAAAACTTACAACGTTGGCGAGCTAGTTCTACGCCTGCCGGACAAGAAAAAGGACAAACTTAAGCCCAAATGGGAAGGTCCCTTCATCATCGACCAAGTCCTTACCGGCGGGGCATACCGTCTACGCAACGCATCTGACAACCGACTCGAGCCAAACCCATGGAACGCAGCCCGTCTCCGAAGATTTTACGCCTAGTGCCGGACTCAGGGTTCGTCTCCTTCCTCCGTCCACCTTTCATATTTTTTCGCTGTCTTTGTTTTCCCTCCTTTCTCCTCCCCTTTCTTCAGCACAAACCTCTTGAGGGCTGACCTGCGCTCTGTTCGCATTCACTCGATGTGCTACTCGCACTCGTTATACCTGGGGGCTTCTTTAACAGAAGCTTATTTATACGGGCTTCATGCCCACCACATGTGTTACACTTCCGCATGTACCTTTTGATCACCATTATATGCATCGATATGACTTACGTTTTGGCCAAGCCGGGTTGCCTGGCTCCTGTGCTTACCCCTACGTTCCCGATTGTTCGGCTAGGAGGTAAAGGGAGCACCTATGCGATTGTTACTGCCGGGTCAGCCGAATGTGTACCTCAGACTGGGTGAAGCCGAAGGCTAGCATTCTTAAGGGAATATTCGGTCGGTGACCTGAAAGATGACTTATTACTTACCTATTTATCTGCCCCCAGATGCTTTTTCTGCTATTTTCGCAGTCCGGACATGCACTTTATGGCATGCCCCCCAGGGAAAGGAACCCTTAACGGAACTATTCTTCCTGGAAGATGTTTCTTACTAACCATGTAATATAACATAGCTAGTTGGGCACTTGTCTGATAAAGCAATTATGACCCCTACGCCTTGTCTCCATGCATGCCCCGGTTCTTTTATAACGTGAGGGTATTCGGACACACTCCGGACTGTCGGGTCCCGAGGTTGAAGCGAAAAGGTCCGCAAAGGCAAACGATCTACAATCCGGCTAGAATGCATTTCACATGTCATTTTCAAATTACATCATCAAACGGACTGATTGTACTCCTCTTCAATCCCATCTAACAGGTTGTCTAATTTACAGTCCTGTTGGGAATACTTTGCGGCCAGCTCTACTTGGCCGTACATCAAGCTCACAGGGATCTCCTTCCCATCAGGCCCCACAGGTCCGACCTCGGCCATGTGGTTTGGGTCAGCCTTCGGGTACCACGTCTTCACCATGGCCCAGGCCTCCCTGGCACCTTGACGGCAGGCCGATATCTTCCACAGACGGAGACGTCGCCGCACTCCCTGAAGCTTCTCAGCAAGCCCTCCAAGGCCCTCAGGTAGGGAGACGGAAGGCCATAAGGCCTGAACGACGCCACTCATCGCCTGCCGAACACGTTCAAGCAGTTGCACCAGCTCGGGAAGTTGGTCACCCATTGGACCGGGCATTTCCTCCATAGGTGACCTGTGAGCATACCTACAGACATATTTCTGTCAACCGACCTCCTCGCCGAACTCTTCTTTTCAAAAGAGTTTGCTCAAGCACTTACTATAGATGCAGCGTGGCCGCTGATTCTCCTTCAAGGAGCCAGACAGCTGGGCCCGAACACCTTTTAGCTCTTCTCCAAGCTGGGTGTGGGCATCTTGGAGTTTGTTCCTCTCCTGCTGCACCTTCGTAAGCACCCTCTCGCCAGCCTTCAACTGGCGCAGCAGCTGTTGCTTGTCCGGATCTAGTCCGGCGCCCTCTGCAATATTATTGTCAGATATAAGCACCCGCCGCATTTTGTTAACTACTTCTCTTTTCAAAATATGAATTACCAGAGGGGGTCTCCGTGGCTCCCCCGGCAGCGGCTAGTGCGGCCTCAAGTTGGGCCTTGCACTCTTGAAGCTCCTGAGACAGGTGGGTATTCTTCTCAGTAAGATCCTGCATAACAAATGATCCTTAAATCAGTTAGTTTAACTATTTTAAGTCTCGGGGGCTACTGGCATATATAGCCATTAAAATTCCTTACCCGTATGTCCTTTACATACTGCTCCGTAGCTTTGGTTAAACCATCTCGAGCAGCACGGAGGTGCGCGTCTCCCGCATTAAAGGCATTTAACGCCTCAGGGGAGAAACACGCGTCACGAAGAACTGCCCGACGGCGCCTATGATTCATGGCGCTCTCCACCTCGACACAGTGGCGGACAACCTGTCGGCATCCTCCATAGGAGGAAGCGTCCGGCTCGCGCCTTGCGCTTCGCCTCCCCTTCCGGACCAGCGTTGGAGCACTGGTGGCGGAGGCTTGGTGGGCACCCTCCCGGACTCAGTTCGGCGGCGCTTTTTCTCTGGAAGAATCATGAGCATTAATATGCCTCCTGTGAGTTTTTCCCTTAAAGGACAATGGTGCACCATACCTTTGCGGCGACGTTTCGATTCGCGCCGCACTCCTCTTCCGCCCTCTTGGGCGGCCCGACCTCCTTTGGTCGATGCGCCCGTGAGCTCGGCTTCTTCTTGCCGTGAAGGCACCGCCTGCCGAGCACCATCGGTGCACGGTGGTCAGAAATAAGCATTAATAAAGCAACGGTGTCGGAACTTCGGTCGTACTCACCTGGGAAGCCGGACACAAACCAGGGTAGTCAGCCGTAATGGCGACCAAAGCATTATCTATGCTGAGCTGGTGGAACACCCCGTCAATCAAATCCAAATTTATGTCCGGATCCTCTTCGGAAGCCGGATCAAGGGATCTTCCCGGATCCTCGGGTTGTGGAGCCGGACTGTGTATGCCCTCCACATCCCGACGCAGTTCCTGCGTCAAAATCATAGAGTAAGGCATCTAACTTCAAAAGCACGGGTCGAATGAATAAACGTTCGCTTACCCAGCTCCGAGGGTTATTCATGGAGAACCCATTCAATGGGCTCGTCTGGAGAAAGTCTTCCTTCTCCCCCTTGTACAAGCCGGACAGGATCTTCACCAGATCCGCGGCCTATCCTGGCCCCTTGCGGCCATGACGGGTGGCGTCGTTCTCCCCGTTGAAGTCCCACATGGGGTGGCCCCTATATTGGAGCGGCTGCACCCCTCGCATAATGCACGTGGCCATGATTCCAATCATGGTCAATCCGGAGTGGGCCAGTAGCCTAATCCGGCCCATCAGATAATGGACGCTCCCATCATCCTCCCGTTGAGGGCTCCGTGGGCGCCAACTCAGGCGTTTCTTCAAGGGGGCATTGCTGAACTCCGGGAGGCCGATCCGAACTGGATCTAGCAGAGGAGCGTCCTCCATATAGAACCATTCCGAAGGCCAATCTTCGGACGCCTTCTTCAGGGTGCCGGATGGATATCCGGTCCCGGCGATGCGCCATATTTCGGCTCCGCCCACTTGATATATCGACCCTTCGTGAGAACGGGGTACGAGGCAAAACAATCTCTTCCACAGTGCAAAATGGGGCTCGATGCCCAGGAATAGCTCGCAGAGAGCTACAAAGCCCGCGATGTGCAAAATGGAGGCATGTGTAAAGTGGTGAAGCTGGAGTCCGTAGAACTCTAGGATCACCCGGAGAAACGGATGTATGGGAAATCCAAGTCCCCTTACTAAATAAGGGACAAAGCATACCCACTCCCCTTTGGAGGGGTTGGGAACGCTCTCCGCCTGCTTTCCACCCCGGAAGGTGGCCAGTCCGGCCCGAACCGGAACCATGAAGGCTGGGGGAAGATATCCCTCGGTTTGGAGCGCCACTAGCTCGCTGTGTGGAACTGAGCATCTCCCCCAATCTCCTGGCTTAGGGCTGGGAGCGCGAGAGGAGGAGCCGCGTCGACTGTCCATGATGGAATGGATTTTTGTCAGAGGCGCTTCGATGAGTACTTGCGGAAGGAGGATGGTGTGAGTTGGATCTAGATCCTCACCTCTCTTATAGGCGGCTTGTTCGCACGGCTGGGGGGAGAAATGTAAAAATACCCTAGCTTTTCTCATTCATACGACACGTGGAAGAAGGCCATTATTGGGCGTAGAAGCCAAGGAGCACAACATTTATGAGGAAGCCGGACACTATTCGACAGGAACACGTGGAGCACGAAGGAGAACCCGCCTTGCAAACGCCGAAGACAACATATGCGCCGGACTCGTCGTCATTGAAGCCTGGTTCAGGGGCTACTGAGGGAGTCCTGGACTAGGGGGTGTCCGGATAGCCAAACTATCATCATCGGCCGGACTCCAAGATTATGAAGATACAAGATTGAAGACTTCGTCCCGTGTCCGGAGGGGACTTTCCTTGGCGTGGAAGGCAAGCTTGGCGATACGGATATGTAGATCTCCTACCATTGTAACCGACTACATGTAACCCTAGCCCTCTCCGGTGTCTATATAAACCGGATGGTTTAGTCCGTAGGACGAACAACAATCATACCATAGGCTAGCTTCTAGGGTTTAGCCTCCTTGATCTCGTGGTAGATATACTCTTGTAACACACATCATCAATATTAATCAAGCAGGACGTAGGGTTTTACTTCCATCAAGAGGGCCCGAACCTGGGTAAAACATCGTGTCCCTTGTCTCCTGTTACCATCCACCTAGACGCATAGTTCGGGACCCCCTACCCGAGATCCGCCGGTTTTGACACCACAGACGCCCTACCAAGCAGATCCTTCAGCCCCTTCGCCGGCGCGCAAGAGGGTGCCGGACTAGTCTGACGACCTTTTCCAGGGTCCGGACTTGAAAAAACCCTCCGGGACGATACCTCGGGGTCTACAGCCTCGTGAGACGGTGCAACAAGGGGAGGCGTTTCGCTCTCTATCATCTCTGGATGAAGATCCCCTGAAGATGAGCTCTGCTGAGAAGGGTTGAGATCTGAACTGCAAGATAATGTTTCGGTTATTTTCCTCAGGAATAAAACATGAGTGTGATTCATTATGGAACCCCTCCCTTCACTTACGTCTCGGGGGAGAGCGGGTCCCCTTTAGGGGGCGATTCGGCTAAAGTGTCCACTGGTGCCAAACCCTCTGACGAAGATTTGTTTCCCCGTTTTGAGGTTATCACCTCCGGGTCTTCAGAGGCAGTCCTTTTCTTTCCCTGGTCGAGGGAATTTTCGGTTCTTCCCTTCCTAACGGCCTCCTTCACGGAGGCGGTAGCTCCTTGGTTCCCCCCTTCGCCTTCCGCCAACGGCGCGACCTCCAGCATCCTGGTCAGCATGGGATTCGACACGGTCTCGGGCAGGGGGCTGGACACCTGATAAGCTTTGCCTTCGCCATCCACTACTGTTCAAAGGACAACTCTGCTAAAGGGTACATTTGACAAAAATATGGATGGTGTATCCAAATATGGGGCTACTTACTTTAGCATCCGGGCGATTGCAGCTCAGACCTGCGCCCTCAGACAAATCCGGACACCTTGCTTGTGATCCGAAGAACAATTTGTACATCTCCACGGGTGTCATTCCCATGAAATGTTGTAGGACTCGTGGTCCCTCCGGATTGAACTCCCACAGGCGGAGAGGTTGACGTTTGCAGGGCAGTGTGCGGCGAATCACCATGACTTGCGCCACTACAGTCAAATTGATATCTCTTTCCAGAAGATCTCGAATACGGCCCTGCAGCAAGGGCACGTCTTTGGGCGGACCCCAGATAAGTCCTTCATTAACCCATGACACCAGCCGTGGTGGGGGACCCGAGCGAAAAGTAGGTGGTGCCACCCATGTGGTGCCCCTAGGGGCTGTGATGTAAAACCAGTCCCGTTGCCATAAGCCGAGCTCCTCTTGAAAAGAGCCTTCGGGCCATGGAGCGTCATCCATCTTGCTTATTATAGCCCCTCCGCACTCAGCGTGCTCCCTCTCGATCATTTTCGGTTCCACTTTGAAAGTTTTTAGCCACAATCCGAAGTGAGGGGTGATATGGAGGAAGGCCTCGCACACGACAATGAATGATGAGATCTGGAGGATGGACTCCGGAGCGCGGTCGTGGAACTCCAGCCCGTAGTAAAACATAAGCCCCCTCACAAAGGGATCGATCGGGAAGCCTAGCCCCCGAAGGAAGTGAGATGCGAACACCACGCTTTCACCGGGCTGGGGAGCGGGAAAAGCTTGCCCTTGAGCAGGCAGTCTATGCGAGATTTCGCTGGTTAGATACCTGGCATCTCTTAGCTTTCGTACATCTTCTTCGTAATGGAGGAAGGCATCCACCGGCCTTGAAGGTCGGAGCCGGACATCGTCAAAAGTCCGAAGCGCCTAAAACTAGAGCTTTGGGTGTTGGAACTCGAAGCGAGGGGCGGATTTGATTGGTTTGAGAAGAAGGGAGCCGGGCTTTGGTTCCTTTATAAAGGAGGTGAATACCAAGAGCCCTCCCCGTAACCGTTTGAGACTCGCTTTCAATTAGGGAGTCATACCTAAGTCACGGTTGGGTTACCCACGCCCGTATTGATGAGAATCCCGGAATAAGGGGACACGATCTCTGCTTTGACAAAGACGTGCCAAGGAAACCGCCTCGCTAAACGCGCTGGGGTGGAATAGTAAGATGAATAAAAGCCTGGCCGTGGCATGACGTCACGCCGTGGAATACGTCAGCAGATCCGATTGATGCAAATATTATTCTCTCTACGGTAGAATGTGGAACTTATTTTGCAGAGCCGGACACTACCCTGGTGTTCAACATCTTCTATGGAATATTCGGAGGAGGAACCCGCCTTGCAATGCCGAAGACAACTTGCGCGCCGGACTCGTCGTCGTTGAAGCCTGGTTCGAGGCTCTTGAGGAGTCCTGGATTAGGGGTGTCCGGATGGCGGACTAAGACCTTTGGCCGGACTCCCGGACTATGAAGATACAAGATTGAAGACTCTGTCCCGTGTCCGGATGGGACTTTCCTTGGCGTGGAAGGCAAGCTTGGCGATACGATATGAAGATCTCCTCCCATTGTAACCGACTCTGTGTAACCCTAGCCCTCTCCGGTGTCTATATAAACCGGAGAGTTTTAGTCCGTAGGACGAACAACAATCATACCATAGGCTAGCTTCTAGGGTTTAGCCACTCCGATCTCGTGGTAGATCTACTCTTGTACTACCCATATCATCAACATTAATCAAGCATGAGTAGGGTTTTACCTCCATCGAGAGGGCCCGAACCTGGGTAAAAACATCGTATCCCTTGTCTCCTGTTACCATCCGCCTAGACGCACAGTTCGGGACCCCCTACCCGAGATCCGCCGGTTTTGACACCGACAGGCGGCGTATGTGTTCCGTTGTCACTTACGAGGCGGCGAAGGAGGAGGCGGGCGGCTCAGACGTGCCAGAGCAGGCGGAGAAGGAGGCGGAGTACTGCCTCCCTCACGCACCGGAGCAGGAGGCGGAGTGCCCTTATGAGTCACCGGAGGAGGAGGAGGAGGCGGAGTGCCCAGCTGACTAGCAGGAGCCGTGAAGTTCAGAAGCTTGATGTGCTTCTTTCGCCATAGACACAGAGTATGCATAGCAAGACCCAACTGAGTCTCCCCATCACCTGTAGGGTGGTCAAGCCGAAGCACCTCAAATCCCTCCAATATTTCATCCACCATCACAACAGCATAGACTTGTGGAATCGAATGGCAGTGAAAAGTTGCTCCGGGTGAAGGAGGGAACACAGAGCCGACATCAGCCTTGACTTTGAGCTGATCCCTTTGCGTCATAAGGTGGCACTGGTGTAAATCCATGATAGAATCCACGGGGTAACTAGGACCCGTCAAGTCAGGTTGATGAGCGAGCTCGGAGGAAGCCACGCTGCTTCTCCGCTGAGATGGCGGGGTAGCTTCTGAGGTAGCATCTTGGGCAGGATCTCGCAGCTGCTGGTTCTCAACATCTCGTTCCTCTAGCTTTCTTACCCTTGCCTTAAGCACCTGCATTTCGCTCTGCTCCACTTTCCTCCTCCTCTCTTGGGTTTTGTAACCGCATGCGTCAGGAAACCCAACCTTCCACGCAACGGAGCCTCGCGTGCCTCGTGTTCGTCCAGGGTGCTCAGGATTCTCGAGGGCCCTTGTGAGCTCGTCGTTCTCTCTCTCGGGAACGAACTTCCCTTCCCGCACTTCGTTGATTGCTTTCCGAAGCTTCGCGACGGGTGTTGCACGTTGCTCGTCCGTCCAGCAGCACTCCCCTGTTTCAGGGTCCAACGTTCCACCAGCCCCGAAGAACCAAGTCCTACAACGGTCTGGCCAGTGCAATGTCTCTGGTTCTACCCCTTTAGCAATCAGGTCCTGCTCATCGTTGTCCCACAACGGCCGGGCTTTGAGGTAGCCACCTGACCCCATGCAATGGTAATGCTCCTTCTTTGCAGCATTTGGAAGGCCTTTGCTGGAATTCGTACCAAAAAGCGGATTATCCTATCCGGGACTCCGTTCCAAAATAACTTTGGAGAACTTCGTACCATCATGCCTCGGTTACTTCCGGCTAATGATGAAGCCATATATTTCTTCAATACTTTGACACTAGGCCACCCTCTCGACCCCTCGGTGACCCTCGACTCTTGACCCCTCGGTGACCCTCGACCCTCTATACCCTAGTTCATGACCCTCGACCGCTCAGCAATCCACGACCCTCTACCCTAGTTCACAACCCTCGACCCCTCGGCGATCCTCGACACCCTCATTCGCGATAAAAAGAAGAAGGAGAAGAAGAAGAAGAAGAAGAAGAAAATAGTAGAAGAAGGAAAAAAAAGAGAAGAAGAAGAAGAGAAAAAAGAGGAGAAGAAGAAGGAAAAGAGAAAAAAAAGAAGAAGAAGAAGAAAATATTTTCTTATTCTCCACTTTTCCTTCTTCTTCTCCTTTTTTTCTTCTACTTCCTCTTCTTATTTTTTTCTCCTCTTCTTCTCCTTCTTCTTCTCCTTTTCCTCTTATTATTTTCCTTTTTCTCCTTTTCTTTTTAAATCGATATCTACTAACAACCTAAAATGCACTAACCCAAATCGATATCTACTAACAACCTAAGTAAAAACAGCGACGACTCACAATGGGGGTGGCCGGCGAGGACGATGAGGCGGTGGCAGCTACGGCGGTGGGCGGCAGCAGCGACCACGAGGCACAGGCGGCAGCGGCGGCGGCACGGCAGTGTATCGGAGGCAGGGCGACGGCGGCGACGGGGTAGAGGGCGACGACGGTGATGATGAGGCATGGGGCAACGGCGGGCGGCAAGCGTCGGCTGGCGAGGCAGCGGCGGCGAGTGCGAAAGCAGGGAACGGGCAGAGGGCTATGGCACGCGAGGCACATGGCGACGGCGGGGACGAGGCGGCGACGAGGTCAGAGGCAGGGCGATGGCGGCGACGGGCGCGGGCGATGTTGGGGGCGGCGCGGGCTACGAGGCAGATGGCGGTGAAGTGGATGAAAATTTCACAAGTCCTCCTTATATAGCCAGAGCATTGGTCCCGGTTCATGGCACCAACCGGGACCAATGCCCACCTTTGGTACCGGTTAGTGCCACCAACCGAGACGAAATGTCTCTTTTCAGCAGCCCAAAGGGCGGGAAACAGAGGCCTTTGGTCCCGGTTGGTGGCACCAACCGGTACCAAAGGTGGGCATTGGTCCTGGTTCGTGGCACCAACCGGGACCAATGCCCACCTTTGGTACCGGTTGGTGCCACCAACCGGGACCAAAGGCCTCGTGTTGCCCGTGGCCAGAATTTTAGTCCCACCTCGCTAGTTAAGAGGGGCGTAGTGGTTTATAAGCCCCACTACCGCACCCCTCTTGAGCTCCTCTCGATCGCAGGCTTACAAGCCTAATTGTCACTGCTATTCCTGTTGGGCCTACTGGGCCTTGTGCGGGCCAGAATCCTGGCCCATTGTAGGGTTTCTAGTCGTATTCATGCCGTATTGGCCCAGTAGGTGGCATTTTTTATTTTTCCCAGTTTATTTTTTCTGTTTTTTGCATTATTTATTTTATTTTATTTTTTGCTTTGTTTTATATTTCCTTTTCCTTTTAGGTAATAAAAAATATAAACTTTCTGTTAGTGCCATTTGTTTTCCATTTTCAATAGTTTAAATTTGAATTTTTTGAAATTTGTGTGAATCACTAGTTTTTGAATAACTTTACAATAAACATAGATTTTTGAGTGATTCTTTTTCCTGCGGTTTAATATTACTGTGTTTTATCATTATATTCAAAAACAGATTTTGTTATTTTAGTTTCTAACACAAAAATTCTTTATGATAATTCTTTTGGCTTTTAATGTTTTGAACAGAAAATAATTCGATAATTTTGGTTGCATAAATTTTATATAATTTTAGTTTCAATAATACTAGAAGTTTATAAATGTTTTTTAAGTTGATTTCTTTTGCTATTGGAGTTTTACAAAAGCTTTTTAGTTGATATTTTTTGCTATTGAAGGATATTATAGTTTTGATTTAGTTGATCATAACAGAATATTTTAATTGATTACATCATTTCACCGACATAGCATGTGCTAAAAAGTTGAAATGGTTACAATAAAAACTGGATGCACTTCATTTTCTTCGCTTGTGACTGCAGTGATATTCTACATCAAAGGCATCATCATAATAGTTGTTGATAGAAAGTCTTCACTTTTTCTTCACTTGTGTTCTTTGCTTATTGCGCCGTAACCATGGATAATCTTCATCATTTAAAAGGGTGCTTGGGTCAGCCTTGACTTTGAAGGGAGGAATTTCATGAAACTTTTCATAATCTTCAGACACGTCTGTCTTGCCCTCCAATCCCATGATGTCTCTTTTTCCTGAAAGAACTATGTGGCGCATTGGCTCATCGTATGATGTATCTGCTTCCTTATCTTTTCTTTTTGTCGGTTTGGTAGACATGTCCTTCACATAGAAAACCTGCGCCACATCATTGGCTAGGACGAATGACTCGTCTGTGTATCCTAGATTGTTCAGATCAACTGTTGTCATTCCGTACGGTGGGTCTACCTGTACCCCGCCTCCTGACATATTGACCCATTTGCACGTAAACATAGGGACCTTTATATCATTTCCATAGTCTAGTTCCCATATGTCCACTATGTAACCATAATATGTGTCCTTTCCCCTCTTGGTTGCTGCATCAAAGCAGACACCGCTATTTTGGTTGGTGCTCTTTTGATCTTGGGCGATCGTGTAAAATGTATTCCCATTTATCTCGTACCCTTTGTAGGTCATTACAGTCAAAGATGGTTCCCTCGCCAACGAGTACAAGTCATCAGAAACAATTTTGTCACACCTGAGACGTGTTTGGAACCAACTGCCGAAACTCCTGATGTGTTCACATGTAATCCAGTCCTCACACTGGTCTGGGTGTTTGGAGCGCAGAATTTTCTTGTGTTCATCAACATACGGGGTCACCAAGGTAGAATTCTGTAGAACTGTGTAGTGTGCTTGAGACCAAGAATGCCCGTCCCTACATACTATTGAGTCCCCTCCTAGTGTGCCTTTTCCACCCAGTCTCCCCTCATACCGCGATTGAGGGAGACCTATCTTCTTAAGATCAGGAATGAAGTCAACACAAAACCCAATGACATCCTCTGTTTGATGTCCCATGGAGATGCTTCCTTCTGGCCTAGTGTGGTTATAGACATATTTATTTAGGACTCCCATGAACCTCTCAAAGGGGAACATATTGTGTAGATATAGGACCCAGAACGACAATCTCATCGACTAGATGAACTAGGACGTGCGTCATGATATTGAAGAAGGATGGTCGGAAAACCAGCTCAAAACTGGCAAGACATTGCGCCACATCGCTCCTTAACTTTGATAGGATTTCTGGATCGATCACCTTCTGAGAGATTGCATTGAGGAATGAACATAGCTCCACAATGGCTAATCGAACGTTTTCCTGTAGAAGCCCCCTCAATGCAACCGGAAGCAATTGCGTCATAATCACGTGGCAATCATGACACTTTAGGTTCTGGAACTTTTTCTCTGTCATATTTATTATTCCCTTTATATTCGACGAGTAGCCAGACGGGACCTTCATACTGAGCAGACATTCAAAGAAGATTTCCTTCTCTTCTTTGGTAAGAGCATAGCTGGCAGGACCTTCATACTACTTTGAAGGCATGCCGTCTTTTTCGTGCAAATGTTGCAGGTCCTCCCGTGCCTTCGCTGTTTCTTTTGTCTTCCCATACAGGCCCAAGAAGCCTAGCAGGTTCACACAAAGGTTCTTCGTCACGTGCATCATGTCGATTGAAGAGCGGACCTCTAGGTCTTTCTAGTAGGGTAGGTCCCAAAATATAGATTTCTTCTTCCACATGGGTGCGTGTCCCTCAACGTTTTTCGGAACAGATAGTCCACCGGGACCCTTTCTGAAGATTACTTTTAAATCATTGACCATAGCAAGTACGTGATCACCGGTACGCATGGCGGGCTTCTTCCGATAATCTGCCTCGCCTTTGAAGTGCTTGCCTTTCTTTCGACATTGATGGTTGGTCAGAAGGAATCGATGATGCCCCAGGTAAACATTCTTCCTGCTTTTGTCCAGGTATATACTTTCAGTGTCATCTAAACAGTGCATGCATGCGTGGTATCCCTTGTTTGTCTGTCCTGAAAGGTTACTGAGAGCAGGCCAATCATTGATGGTGACAAACAGCAATGTATGCAGGTCAAGTTCCTCCTGTTTGTGCTCATCCCGCGGACGTACACCGTTTCCAATCCACAGCTATAAAAGTTCTTCAACTAATGGCCTTAGGTACACATCAATGTCATTGCCAGGTTGCTTAGGGCCTTGGATGAGAACTGTCATCATAATGAACTTCTGTTTCATGCACAACCAAGGAGGAAGGTTATAGATACATAGTCACGGGCCAGGTGCTGTGATTGCTGCTCTGCTCCCCAAAAGGATTAATGCCATCCACGCTTAAACCAAACCATATGTTCCTTGCGTACCTGCAAATTCCTCCAAGTACTTTCTCTCGATTTTTCTCCACTGCCACCCGTCAGCGGGTGCTCTCAACTTCCCGTCTTTCTTATGGTCATCTCTGTGCCATCACATCAACTTGGCATGCTGATGTAGGGCGGAACACTAGGTAGCCGATCTTTCATGTTTGGAGTGGATCATACGAGGAAACACGAAGAACACGCGGAAGAACACGAGGAAATCATGGGGAGGAATGAGAGAAACACTCAACCGACAAGAGATCAATCACACAAGGTCTAGATCATCAAAGCATGAGTAGCATGAGATACAAAGTCAACAACGGACGATACAAGTGGCGGTAGCTCATCTCCGAGAGGAGGTCTTGAATCCACGAGGGATCTTCCCGTAAAGGGGTCTTGAATCCATGGTGGATCTTCTCCGAAGAGGCCGCGGTCTCTCACGAGGAGGAGATCCGTATGGATGAGCAAAGCTCTATCTCAAATGCGCTAATCCTTTGCTAACCCTAACTAGGAGGAGGTGGGGGAGTATATATAGTCTAAGGGACGAAGGGGTACATGGGACTCGACCCAGATGCGCTGCACGCAGGCAGGGGAGGCCGGATGTCCAGGCGTCGGGGCGGATGTCCGGGCCTTCGCGAGTTGCCGGATGTCCGGGCTAGCGGGCCGGATGTCCGAGCTGGAGTGGCCGATTCTTCTGCTCTTTGGATAGCGTGCACCAGATTTCCGGGCAGGCGCCGGAGGTCCGGCCCGTCGCGGGGCGCCGGATGTCCGGTGGTCGGCCGGATGTCCGGCCGCTGTAGAGTCGCCTGGCTTCTGCCTCTCTCTGGTCTTCTTCTGGTTGGTGGCACCGGATGTCCGGGCTCCTGCCGGATGTCCGGCAGCCCAGTAGCTCATGGCGACTCCACTTGAGGCACTTCTTGATCCGCTTCCGTGTGGACTTGTCCTATGCTTCGAGCATCTCCATGGTTGTCCCCTCGGTTCCTGAGCATACATAGTGTCTTTGCATTAGGTAGCAACCATATCTCACACAAGTGGAAAGGGGAAGCATTTAGGAACGGGTTCACCTTGTGTCCAATGGCATATGCTCGAGGTCTCGTCATATGTCCTCTTGGGGCTCGGAGAGTAGACGGAGTGTATATGGGGATGAACGTGGGATGCTCCGCATCATCTCCCCCCCCCCTTGGGAAAGATCCGACCTCGGATCGTGATCTTCATCGCCATGGAAACGGTTGTCGTGGACGGACTTGTAGTTGGACGAAGTTGAAGGCATGGCGCAATCCAAGTATTCCAAGGTGTCGCCGGAGTGGTATACATGCAAAAGGAGAAAACACAAACAACACTCGGAAATACAATGGTTAGCGCACACAGAGTGTCCATCATGTAAGAATGAGTCCATGCGGCAAGATAGTTCGTGACAAAGCGCATGAAGCTAATCAAGATGATCTAGAATGAGATGCAAAGCATTCATGGGAGGAAATGCAAGCATTGTGCACACAATTGTGTTATCAATATGAGCAACGCAACCACGATGCAAAATGATGTCATAATGTGATGGTGCATCAAAAGCATGAACATGGCAATGGATGCTCAATATGTATATGTTATCATGCAATTGATGGTGGGCAATATGATCATGATGTATGAATATGCCAAAGGAAATGCACAAGCTCATATATCATGGATGACATAGAAATACAAGATGCAACAAGGCAATCATAATGTGAGCCAATCCATGCATAGGGTGCAAACTTGTAGTGAGTATGATATGTTCATCGAGCATGACATGTATGAGCACAATCAACAAATATGGAGGTGTTGGTGTACCAATGCTCGATGTCGTGGCATGAGTGGAAGTCCGAAGGTGCATCCAAGAAATGCGAGCGCTCCTCAATGTGAAGGTCCGTAGAGCCAATCTCCAATGTTGCTCCTCCATCCAATAGATGTAACATGTAGACAACAAGAAGGAAACAACAATGAAAGAGTGACCCATCCAATATGCAAACTTGAGGATGGCTCAAAGGGAAGGAGTTCACTTTTATGAGGATGTCGAAAATGTTGGTGTCGTACATCGTGTATGCCTTCACATAACCAATATGTCTCATGACGGTAATGCCTTGTGAATCCTTCAAAACGAAAGAACATGACAAACACTCGGAAAAAGAAATGAGGTTTGCGGAAGTGCAAAACCTATCATTCGTGTGGTAAGATACGCAACAAGTGTATGCATCATTCTCATCATAAGAAAGGACAAGGGAGCATTTCATAGTATGGAGGCATATGATGCAAGAACAACCAAATACAAGAGGCTCAATCAAACAAGCATGCATCACAAGTAAAGTGTCCAAGTCTCCAAGATCAATAAGCATAGTATGGTTGCACTCAATACAAGTGGATATGAAAGAGGCAACTAATGGACACAAGAGACAATGATCAAGATATATCATGTGAGAGGCAACAACATATATGTCATCAACCCAAGAAAGCAAGTAATAGTGGAACATGGGTGATGCAATATATCAAGCAATCATAGCAATCAAGTCAAGCAAGCTAGTAGTGCGAAGATGCAACATACTAGAAGGAATCATGGCAAGCATGTCATGTGTGCAAATGGTGTGCATGAATAATGGACATGACATATCACAAGCATGAAATCAAGATATGAGAAAAATATCATCAATGTATTGGCGAGAGACCATATGTAAATAACAATGGCACATCATGACTCTCCCAACACAACAAGCATGAATAGCATGGGGCACATGATAAACATGGCAATAGAAACAAGGATGTCCACCAAGCATGCAAATACACATGGAAGTAGCATAATGGTGAATCATGGGTATATGCAAGCAAGGGTCACAATTGCATGACAAAATCATGTAAAGAGGCATAACATGCAAAGTGAACACGATAGTATGGGCATAAGGTAACAAGTGGTATATAGCCCATAGCCATGTGAGAGCCAAGTAAAAGAGATGCGCGTAGTCCTTGCGCAAAGGGAACAGTGGTAAGTATAGTCCACGGGATCCCAAAGCATCGTTGCTCTCGAGATCTCGTCTCGTCAACTCTTGGGATTGAGAGATTGACGAGTATACATTGGTACCTGCACAAAACACAGACAAAGAGAAAATTGTGTGTGCATGGTATATGTACACATCATCCATCATGATGCGCACGGGCATGTGTCGGTTAGTACACAATATCCAATACTCAAATAAATGAGATGCGTGATATAGAAACATGTCATCCATCATGATAGGTTTGTTGTTATGCATGGCATAATGGAGACTCAAAGGATGTAATGCATCATGAGAAATATCTAGAGCATTGTTATTCATGGAATGCATAAGGTGTACACTATCATGGGAATCATGCAAAGTATGAAATGCATCAAGATCTCCTAATATGTATGAGGAAACTATGGGGGTCTCCTCATGAGCATTAGTAGGAACATCACATGGAAAATATTGACAACATCCAAAACAAAGCATATTTGGTTCAATGTGATCATGGCATGGCATAGTAGATGAATTGCCAAATCATGTAAAGGAAGCATGGCAATATCATCACAAGAAAAACAAAAGCCAATGACCATCATCTCGTCATCTATGCCATAAGTGCAAATGAGATTGATTTTAATGGGGCATGCATAGTTACTATGTTGAGATTGAAATGATGTAATATGGGATATCTCACTCATAGCATATGACAAGTTTAATGGGTTGTCAAACATGAAGTGTCCAATAGAATTTCCACATGATATCCTATGAAGCATATCATCACAACTAGGAAACTCAACATGCTCATCATCATATTCATCATAAATAGGTAAGTCAAGGCATGAATAAGTCTCACTAGCATGAAGCATGGCAATAGGTGGGTCAACATCATGGGAGCAATCGATGTCAAGAGAGTCCACTAGTGGGACAAGAGAAGAACCATCACCTATGTTACCTTTGGAGCATGGCCCATATGTTGTAGGTGAGGTGTCGAAGATCCACTCATTGTCATCTTTATCTTGATGGAACCATGTGGGGGTGCATCATCGTCCACCATGGCCATTGTCGTCTCCATTGGAGTGATGGACTCGTCGAGGATAGGCTTGTCGTCGAGTAGGAGACCTAGCACCACAGAAGAAAACACACTAGGAGTAGAGGGTAAGTCATTAGAAATCATAGTGGCCTCACATGCCGTCTCAACTACCTCACTCACTACGTGTTATGGCTCACTCACTCCCTCAAGGATGCTCTCACTCATATGGTTGGTGGAGTCAATCAAATGGCGCTCAACCTCACACAGGATATGTGGCATGCTCTCATGTGTGGGGCTAGTGGTGGTCACACTCATCCTCTCATAGGAAATGCTCTCAATTTCACGCATGGTGGAGTCACTCATGTCACTCATGTGGTAGTGGCTCTCCTCACATGACAAATGTGGCATCTCGACATATGTGGGTGCCGGAGAGATGTAGGTGCAAATGTCTCCATGCGCGATCGCGTAGCTTGACTCGAAGTATGAGTCCAATATAGGCGTCGTCTTCATGTTGTTGAAGAGGTTCACGCTCGTTGCCGTGGTCGAAGGGGATGGCCCTTGCTCGACCTTCTTGTCACCATCTTGGTGTTGGAGGCCCATATGATGTGGCACCTCGTAGCTCGTCTCCATGACCGAAGGGAATTTCCCATGCTCGTCCATCTTCCTTGAGGGGCTTCCGAAGATGGAAGTGTCGCCCTCGCTCGTAGGTAGTCGCCTTGGACTTGATGAAGTCAAAGTAGGCGTACATGTGGGAAGTAGGCGAAGATGCCGTATGTCCAAAGGTGAAGATGCCTTGATAGCCCTTGACGAGGATGCCAAAGTGGTTGTTGTAGCCATAGCGCCGTCTTGGTGGTGGTCGTCTCGCGGTCTCCTTTTGTGCTCGTGTTCGTCCAGGGCGCTCAGGATTCCCAAGGGCCCTTATGAGCTCGTCATTCTCTCTCTCGGGAACGAACTTCCCTTCCCGCACTTCGTTGATTTCTTTCCGAATCTTCATGACGGGTGTTGCATGTTGCTCATCCGTCCAGCAGTACTCCCCTGTTTCAGGGTCCAATGTTCCACCAGCCCCGAAGAACCAAGTCCTACAATGGTCAGGCCAGTGCAATGTCTCTGGTTCGACCCTTTAGCAATCAGGTCCTGCTCAGCCTTGTCCCACAATGGTCGGGCTTTGAGGTAGCCACCTGACCCCATGCGATGGTAATGCTCCTTCTTTGCAGCATTTATCTTGTTAGTCGGTGACATCTTCTTACTCCTCTTCGATGTCTTGTTGGCCACAAATGCGGGCCAGTGATCTCTTATCTTCTCAAATGGCCCGGTGAATTCTGGAGTCTTGTCTTGGTCGATATATGTTGTTTTCAACTAATTCTTCCACCTTCTAAATAAATCTGCCATCTTCTTGAGAGCAGAGGACTTGATCTATGGCTCTATAACTGGATTCTCCGGATCGTCCTCTTCCGATAGGGTGAAATTTACCCTCACGCTTTCCAAAGATCTTCTTTCTGTCTATCTTCGACAAAAGAAACTTGAAGAAGCTCTTCCTTCTTAGGCTCATTCCACAGCTCGATGCTGATCGGGATCATGTCCCTAAGAAGAACCCCTCTCTAAGAAGAAAATGCTTCCTTGGTCTGGAGGGGTTTAATCGGTTGGCCATCGCGCGCGATTTCTGTGATCGTGAACCTTTCATCCAGGCGCAACTTTTTCTTTGGGCCTCGTTTCTTTACTGAAGTATTGCTTGATCCGGAGGGCTATATAAAAGAAGAAAGAAGAGTTAATATATGTACATACTAAAACAATTAATGCATCAGTTAATATATGTACATACCAAGAAGAGTTAATATATATATACCTCGCCGGACTTTGCAACAGCTGATCCCGACTCCATTCGATCACCGGAGCCGTCATCACGGTCGTCGGAGCCACCATCACGATCATGACCCTCCTCCATTGTTTGATCACCGCAGCCTACTTCCTCTCCTTGTAGACCTTCTTCGATGTTGTTGAGAAACGACAAGACTACATCACCTCCCTCGCGGATTATGTCCCCCAATATATCTTCTTGATCGAATCTCTTTGATGATCCATAGCTTCTGCAAATATTACAAGAAGGCAATTAAAATACAAAGCATGAGAGATGGATATATCGAAGTTACCGGGAAGGGGGTATATCGACAACGACGACATATACATAGAAATTCGTACCATCATGCCCCGGTTACTTCCGGCTAATGATGAAGCCATGTATTTCTTCAATACTTTGACAGTAGGCCACCCTCTCGACCCCTTGACGACCCTCGACTCTCGACCCCTCGGCGACGCTTGATACCCTAGCTCACCACCCTCGACCGCTCGGCGATACACGACCCTCTACCCTAGTTCACGATCCTCGACCCCTCAGTGATCCACGACCCTCTACCCTAGTTCCCGGCCCTCGACCCCCTCATGTCACGTTTGTCTAGTGTCAAAGGATTCAACAAAACCATATCTTCATCATTAGGCGAAAGTAACAAACACATGATGGTACGAAGCTCTCCAAAGTTGTTTTGGAACGGAGTCCTAGATAGGATATTTCACTTTTTGGTACAAAGTACAGCAAGGGCCTTCCGAATATCGCTATTTGGAAGGCCTTTGCTGAAATTCGTACCAAAAAGCGAATTATCCTATTAGGGACTGCTTTGGAGAAATTCGTACCATCATGCCTCGGTTACTTCCGGCTAATAATGAAGCCATGTATTTGTTCAATACTTTGACAGTAGGCCACTCTCTCGACCCCTCGATGACCCTCGACTCTCGACCCCTCGGCGACCCTCGATACCCTAGTTCACAACCCTCGAACTTCTTGGAGATCTATTCGTTGTAATTCCTTTTGCGGTGTGTTTGTCGAGATCTGGTGAATTGTGGGTTTATGATCAAGATTATCCATGAACAATATTTGAATCACCTCTGAATTCTTTTATATATGATTTGTTATCTTTGCAAGTCTCTTCGAATTATCAGTTTGGTTTGGCCTACTAGATTGATCTTTCTTGCAATGGGAGAAGTGCTTAGCTTTGGGTTAAATCTTGCGGTGTCCTTTCCCGGTGTGAGGGGCAGCAAGGCACGTATTGTATTGTTGCCATCGAGGATACAAAGATGGGGTTTATATCATATTGCTTGAGTTTATCCCTCTACATCATGTCATCTTGCCTAATGTGTTACTCTGTTCTTATGAACTTAATACTCTAGATGCATGCTGGATAGCGGTCGATGTGTGGAGTAATAGTAGTAGATGCAGAATCGTTTCGATCTACTTGTCAGACGTGATGCCTATATACATGATCATGCCTAGATATTCTCATAACTATGCACTTTTCTATCAATTGCTCGACAGTAATTTGTTCATCCACCGTAATACTTATGCTATCTTGAGAGAAGCCACTAGTGAAACCTATGGCCTTCGGGTCTATTTTCCATCATATAAGTTCCCGATCTACTTTATTTTGCAATCTTTACTTTCCAATCTATATCATAAAAATACCAAAAATATTTATCTTATTATATCTATCAGATCTCACTTTTTGCAAGTGGCCATGAAGGGATTGACAACCCCTTTATCGTGTTGGTTGCAAGGTTCTTAATTGTTTGTGTAGGTACGAGGGACTTGGAGTGTAGTCTCCTACTGGATTGATACCTTGGTTCTCAAAACTGAGGGAAATACTTACGCTACTTTGCTGCATCAGCCTTTCCTCTTCAAGGGAAAAACCAACGCATGCTCAAGAGGTAGCACATATTCACATGTATCATGTGTAAGCTAAGCAGATGCAGTTAACACTAATTAGGAGCAATACAAGCTAGACACCATATGCAACATGCAACCAGATATCACACTACCAAGTTAGAGCAAGCACCTTGGATGGTGGAGTAGGGGAGGGGAGACTTGAAACTTGTAATGCACTAGCAGTACAAGGAGAATCCATATAGATGCTTCGTTTACGTTGTTGCAGAGGACCACCATCATCGCCTTCCTTACTCTTTTCCTTATTATTTTTTGATTTTGCCTTGTCAAGTCAAACCCACAAGAAAAAGGAATAAAATTTGCTCTTCAGAACTCATTGATGCAAGATACTTGATGAACACTACTTTCATGTAAGGCATCCGCATGATAGGAGGATGGAATATGTATGAAAAATAGGACGACATGACATATTGACATGTATGATGTATAAAGTGTAAACTAAGCACAAGGTGTTTGAACTAGTTAGAATCAATGCAAGCTAGAAATCACATGAAAGATGAAACCAATATCACTCTACCAAATTAAAAGGGTGGCCTAACAAATGTATTTGACCAAATTAGAAGCAATACATGGCAACATGCTAGAAATAATATGCAATATGCAACGAATAAAGGTGTCTCATCGTAAGTGATTGATGCAGGATACGGAAGAGAGGTAGTTTCATGTAAGAACATGGTTAACAGACAGATGTAGTGTGTACCAAAAATAGGAAGGCATGCCATATTCACAGGTATAATTTGTAAACTAAGCAGATGCAATTTACCCTAATTAGAAGCATTAGAAGCTAGACACCGTATGCAACATGCAACCACATATCACACTGCGAAGTTAGAGCAAGCACCTCCGATGGTGGTGTAGGGGAAGTGCGGTCTTCAAGTACAGCTACGTCAATATCTTCATTTAGGCTTGCTGTTTCTTGAGAACCATGTGGAGAGGATGAAACTGCACTCTTTATAAGAGTCGCTGTCTCATACTAACCCACGGGCGTGACTGTCTCATCATAAGCGATAGATGCAGGATACGCAAGAACAGTAGTTTGATGTAAGAATATGGTGTGATAGGCAGATGTAGTATGTACCAAAAACAGGAAGGCGTGTCATATTCACATGTATAATATGTAAGCTAAGAAGATGCAATTTAACAAATTAGGAGCAATACAAGCTAGGCACCATATGCAACATGCAACCAGATATCACACTGTGATGTTAGAGCAAGCACCTGGGGTTGTGGAGTAGGGGAGATGAGATTTGGAACTTGCACTATAGTAGGAGTAGCAGGAGAATCTGCAGAGATCATCTGTTTCAGTTACTCCAGAGGACTACCATCATTCCGTGCCTTCGTCCATTTAGATTTTGCCTTGTCAACTAAATACACAAGAAAAAGGAATGGAATTCACACTTCCAAATTCGTTGATGCATGATAATGACGAACACAACTTTTATGTATGGCAACCACATTGTAGGAGGATGGAATATGTACGAAAAATGTTAAGCAGAAGGCATTTTAACAAATTGGAAGCAATGTAATCTAGACACCATATGAAAGATCCCACCAAAATCACTCTACCAAGTTAGATGTGTCTCATTATAAGTGGCACTTCAACAAATTAGAGGCAATACATCACTAGTAGAAAAAGGGCCATTCGAACCGGTTTGTGAGGGCCATTTGTCCCGGTTCACGAACCGGGACTAAAGGGTCGTCACTAAAGCCCTACACCTTTAGTCCCGGTTTGAACAGGAATCGGGACAGATGGGGCTCCACATGGCCGGAGCGGCTTGCCCTGGCAGGGGGGCCTTTGGTCCTGTTTGGTGCCACCAACCGGGGACCAAAAGGCGCCGGGTCTTTTTCCTGAAGGGGGGGGGGTTTAATTTGTAGGGTTAATTTAGGGGGGTGGGTGGGTTTGTAGGGTTAATTTAGGGGTTTCATATATTGTGTTAGCTCGCTAATAGAGATGAGTGTCCTCTCTTATATATCTCTGTGCTTGGTCGACCCTACGTATAGACTCGACACGCTAGCTAGCTAGTAAGCAAATGAAGGAAACCATTAAGTACGGAAGATCGTCATGAACATATACAGAGAGAGAAGTGATCGACCTCTCCTTCTCCGATAGATTGGTCGAACAACAAGTTTTCGTATATCTATCCAACGCTACAACTTATAAGATCTCTTACGTCCCCTAACATCTAAACTCAATTTCCACCTGGTATTCTCCGTTCTTGTCGATGACATGGTCAAGAAAGAATCCCGCCAATTCCTCTTGAATTGCTTGTATGCGATCTTGTGGTAGGAGTTCATCTCGCGTCTGCCACATCTAATTTCAAGAAGGTTGTTAATACATATATATGAATGAAACTGAACACAAATGATTGTAACAAAAAAATTGTGAATATTATTGCTTACGCACTTCATATTGTTGTTTAGAGTATCCCCGCTCACAGGTGGTGTGGTGAATGAACACGGAAATGTAGTATCCACAGAAATCATTCCCGCGTTCCTGCCACAACTACTTTACAAGAAATAGAGGTCAATCAAACTGATAAGCAAGCATGGTAAATGGTATTGATTAAACAAGCTAGAATCAATGGGAGATGCGCAGAACTAGCTAGTAGCTAGTACTTACATTCGGCTGGTCAAATCTCAATTGCGCCGGCAGTCCCGGAGCTTGTGCGGTGAACTTTTTCCAAACCCTGCCAGACAAAGAAAACAATTACTTGATATCAAGAAATGAAAAAAGTTGCCGATATGGTGCGATAATGATCGATTGAACTTACTTCTCGAGCATTTTAGTCATGGTCACATACTCCTCCGGATTTTTTCGTTTGGAGTCTGGCGGTTACTAGTCCCTGCTCAAGCTTCATCTCTAGCTGAATAAAGTGGAAGCTGCACATGCACACATAACTCATCAATTACATTACTATAACCTTGAGTATAATAAGGGAAACCGAATATGCAGAAGACAATAACACTCACTTGAAGTTGTAAGGAAAGAGTATTGTAGCTTTGTTTTGATTTCGAAGTAACGATGCAAGCAACTTGGCCTCGGTTTCTCTGGCATCATGTTTAATACTCCATTTATCCATGATATTTGTGTTAATGAACCCAATATCACCTACTTGTCTTTTCTTCAATTCGGCGATCTTCAGTCTGCATAATATAGTGAGAATAATTATATATACATGCAATGAAAGAGCTGAGCTATATATAGAGACTTAACTAATTACAGAGAAGTAGTACTTACAGACCGTAGCAAGTGATGATTGTTTTATTGAGGGCCTTTTGATTGAAAAACTAGAAGGACTCCTCATATGCAACTAACAACACATCAAGTCCAACGAGGTCGTGCTCCTCTTTAACTGATAGCGACAAAGTATTTTTCCCAGACTTCCTGCAAATGTTCATGTACCAATGATGGAATCTTTGCATCATCGTTGTTAGGGAAGTACCAGGTCTAACGAGAGGCCTCCCGTGCTCGAATCTTAATGTGTCCACCACCATTGTTCCAAAAATCATTGCGTCCTCGTCGGTCATTGCAACCTCCATTTGTTTCCCTTTTGTTCGTTCTGCTAGCCTCCCGCCTTTGGCTGTACTACTAGACGCCAGAGCAGCCGGAGAGGCTGCGGCTTTCTTCTTTCGTTGCTGAAGAGGCAGAGCAGCGGGAGGCGGACTGGTACGACACGCCTAAGCAGCCGGAGCGGCTGCGGCTGTCTTCTTTCATTGCTGAAGAGGCGGAGCAGCCGGAGGCGGACTACTACGACGCGCCGAGCAGCCGGAGCGGCGGCGTCTGTGTTCCACCATCGCTTACGAGGCGGCGAAGGAGGAGGCGGGCTGCTCAGACGTGCCAGAGCAGGCGGAGAAGGAGGCGGAGTACTGCCGCCCTCACGCACCGGAGCAGGAGGCGGAGTGCCCTGATGAGTCACCGGAGGAGGAGGAGGAGGCAGAGTGCCCAGCTGACTAGCAGGAGCCGTGAAGTTCAGAAGCTTGATGTGCTTCTTTCGCCATAGAGACAGAGTATGCATATCAAGACCCAACTGAGTCTCCCCATCACCTGTAGGGTGGTCAAGCTGAAGCGCCTCAAATCCCTCTGATATTTCGTCCACCATAACAACAACATAGACTTGTGGAATCGAACGGCAGTAAAAAGTTGCTCCGGGTGAAGGAGGGAACACAGAGCCGACATCAGCCTTGACTTTGAGCTGATCCCTTTGCGTCATAAGGTGGCACTGGTGTAAATCCATGATAGAATCCACGGGGTAGCTAGGACCCGTCAAGTCAGGTTGATGAGCGAGCTCGGAGGAAGCCACGCTGCTTCTCCGCTGAGATGGCGGGGTAGCTTCTGAGGTAGCATCTTGGGCAGGATCTCGCAGCTGCTGGTTCTCAACATCTCGTTCATCTAGCTTTCTTACCCTTGCCTTAAGCACCTGCATTTCACTCTGCTCCACTTTCCTCCTCCTCTCTTGGGTTTTGTAACCGCATGCGTCAGGAAACCCAACCTTCCACGCAACGGAGCCTCGCATGCCTCGTGTTCGTCCAGGGTGCTCAGGATTCTCGAGGGCCCTTTTGAGCTCGTTGTTCTCTCTCTCGGGAACGAACTTCCCTTCCCGCACTTCGTTGATTGCTTTCCGAAGCTTCGCGACGGGTGTTGCACGTTGCTCGTCCGTCCAGCAGCACTCCCCTGTTTCAGGGTCCAACGTTCCACCAGCCCCGAAGAACCAAGTCCTACAACGGTGCAGCGATTGCAATGTCTCTGGTTCTACCCCTTTAGCAATCAGGTCCTGCTCATCGTTGTCCCACAACGGCCGGGCTTTGAGGTAGCCACCTGACCCCATGCAATGGTAATGCTCCTTCTTTGCAGCATTTGGAAGGCCTTTGCTGAAATTCGTACCAAAAAGCGGATTATCCTATCCGGGACTCCGTTCCAAAATAACTTTGGAGAACTTCGTACCATCATGCCTTGGTGACTTCCGGCTAATGATGAAGCCATGTATTTCTTCAATACTTTGACACTAGGCCACCCTCTCGACCCCTCGGCGACCCTCGACCCTCTATACCCTAGTTCATGACCCTCTACCACTCGGCAATCCACGACCCTCTACCCTAGTTCACGACCCTCGACCCCTCGGCGATCCTCGACACCCTCATTCGTGATAAAAATAAGAAGAAGAAGAAGAAGAAGAAGAATAAGAAGAAGAAGAAGAAGAAGAAGAAGAATATAGTAGAAAAAGAAAAAAAGAGAAGAAAAAGAAGAAAAAAAAGAGGAGAAGAAGAAGGAAAAGAGGAGAATAAGAAATATTTTCTTATTCTCCACTTTTCCTTCTTCTTCTCCTTTTTTTTCTTCTACTTCCTCTTCTTATTTTTTTCTCCTCTTCTTCTCCTTCTTATTCTCCTTTTCCTCTTATTATTTTCCTTTTTCTCCTTTTATTTTTAAATCGATATCTACTAACAACCTATAATGCACTAACCCAAATCGATATCTACTAACAACCTAAGTAAAAACAGCGACGACTCACAACGGGGGTGGCCGGCGAGGACGACCGCGGGGGCGGCGACGACGGCGACCACAAGGCACAGGGCGATGATGGGGGCACGGCGACATCGTCGGAGGCAGGGTGACGGCGGCGACGGGGTAGAGGGCGACGACGGTCATGACGAGGCACGGGGCGACGGCAGGGGCGGCGCGGCGACGACGTCGGAGGCAGGGCGACAGCGGCGACAGGTGCGGGCAATGGGTCAGAGGGCGACGACGGTGATGACGAGGCACAGGGCGATGGCGGGGGCGGCGCGGCGATGGCGTCGGAGGCAGGGCGATGGCGGCGACGAGCGCAGGCTACAGTGGGGGCGGCGCAGGCTACGAGGCAGATGGCGGTGAAGTGGATGAAAATTTCACAAGTCCTGCTTATATAGCCAGAGCTTTGGTCCCGGTTCATGGCACCAACCGGGACCAATGCCCACCTTTGGTACCGGTTGGTGCCACCAACCGGGACCAAATGTCTCTTCTCAGCAGCCCAAAGGGCGGGAAATAGAGGCCTTTGGTCGGTTGGTGGCACCAACGGTACCAAAGGTGGGTATTGGTCCCGGTTCGTGGCACCAACCGGGACCAATGCCCACCTTTGGTACCGGTTGGTGCCACCAACCGGGACCAAAGGCCTCGTGCTGCCCGTGGCCAGAATTTTAGTCCCACCTCGCTAGTTGAGAGGGGCGCAGTGGTTTATAAGCCCCACTACTGCACCCCTCTTGAGCTCCTCTCGATCGCAGGCTTACAGGCCTAATTGTCACTCCTATTCCTGTTGGGCCTATTGGGCCTTGTGCGGGCCCGAATCCTGGCCCACTGTAGGGTTTCTAGTCGTATTCAGGCCGTATTGGCCCAGTAGGTGGCATTTTTTAATTTTCCCAGTTTCTTTTTTCTGTTTTTTGCATTATTTATTTTCTTTTATTTTTTGCTTTGTTTTTTATTTCCTTTTCCTTTTAGGTAATAAAAAATATAAACTTTCTGTTAGTGCCATTTGTTTTCCATTTTCAATAGTTTAAATTTGAATTTTTTGAAATTTGTGTGAGTCACTAGTTTTTGAATAACTTTACTATAAACATAGATTTTTGAGTGATTCTTTTTCCTGCGGTTTAATATTACTGTGTTTTATCATCATATTCAAAAACAGATTTTGTTTTTTTTCTAACACAAAAATTCTTTATGATAATTCTTTTTTCTTTTAATGTTTTGAACAGAAAATAATTTGATAATTTTGGTTGCATAAATTTTATATAATTTTAGTTTCAATAATACTAGAGGTTTATAAAAGTTTTTTGAGTTGATTCCTTTTGCTATTGGAGTTTTACAAAAGCTTTTTAGTTGATATTTTTTGCTATTGAAGGATATTATAGTTTTGATTTAGTTGATCATAACAGAATTTTTTAATTGATTGAATCATTTCACCGACATAGCATGTGCTAAAAAGTTGAAATGGTTACAATAAAAACTGGATGCACTTCATTTTCTTTGCTTGTGACTGCAGTGATATTCTACATCGAAGGCATCATCATAATAGTTGTTGATAGAAAGTCTTCACTTTTTCTTCGCTTGTGTTCTTTTCTTATTGCGCCCAAACCATGGATAATCTTCATCGTTTAAAAGGGTGCTTGGGTCAGCCTTGACTTTGAAGGGAGGAATTTCATGAAACTTTTCATAATCTTCAGACACGTCTGTCTTGCCCTCCAATCCCATGATGTCTCTTTTTCCTGAAAGAACTATGTGGCGCGTTGGCTCATCGTATGATGTATCCGCTTCCTTATCTTTTCTTTTTCTCGGTTTGGTAGACATGTCCTTCACATAGAAAACCTGCACCACATCATTGGCTAGGACGAATGACTCGTCTGTGTACCCCAGATTGTTCAGATCCACTGATGTCATTCCGTACTGTGGGTCTACTTGTACCCCGCCTCCTGACATATTGACCCATTTGCACGTAATAAAAGGGACCTTTATAAAATTTCCATAGTCAATTTCCCATATGTCCACTATGTAACCATAATATCTGTCCTTTCCCCTCTTGGTTGCTGCATCAAAGCAGACACCGCTATTTTGGTTGGTGCTCTTTTGATCTTGGGCGATCATGTAAAATGTATTCCCATTTATCTCGTACCCTTTGTAGGTCATTACAGTCGAAGATGGTTCCCTCGCCAACGAGTACAAGTCATCAGAAACAGTTTTGTCACACCTGAGACGTGTTTGGAACCAACTGCCGAAACTCCTGATGTGTTCACATGTAATCCAGTCCTCACACTTTGATGCAGGTGTTTGGAGCGCAGAATGTTCTTGTGTTCATCGACATACGGGGTCACCAAGGTAGAATTCTGTAGAACTGTGTAGTGTGCTTGAGACCAAGAATGCCCGTCCCTACATACTATTGAGTCCCCTCCTAGCGTGCCTTTTCCACCCAGTCTCCCCTCATACCGCGATTGAGGGAGACCTATCTTCTTAAGATCAGGAATGAAGTCAACACAAAACCCAATGACATCCTCTGTTTGATGTCCCATGGAGATGCTTCCTTCTGGCCTAGTGTGGTTACAGACATATTTCTTTAGGACTCCCATTAACCTCTCAAAGGGGAACATATTGTGTAGAAATACAGGGCCCAGAACGACAATCTCATCGACTAGATGAACTAGCACGTGCGTCATGATATTGAAGAAGGATGGTGGGAAAACCAGCTCGAAACTGACAAGACATTGCGCCACATCGCTCCTTAACTTTGGTAGGATTTCTGGATCGATCACCTTCTGAGAGATTGCATTGAGGAATGAACCTAGCTTCACAATGGCTAATCGAACATTTTCCTGTAGAAGCCCCCTCAATGCAACCGGAAGCAGTTGCGTCATAATCAAGTGGCAGTCATGAGACTTTAGGTTCTGAAACTTTTACTCTGTCATATTTATTATTCCCTTTATATTCGACGAGTAGCCAGACGGAACCTTCATACTGAGCAGGCATTCAAAGAAGATTTCCTTCTCTTCTTTGGTAAGAGCGTAGCTGGCAGGACCTTCATACTGCTTTGGAGGCATGACGTCTTTTTCGTGCAAATGTTGCAGGTCCTCCCGTGGCTTCGGTGTATCTTTTGTCTTCCCATACACGCCCAAGAAGCCTAGCAGGTTCACACAAAGGTTCTTCGTCACGTGCATCATGTCGATTGAAGAGCGGACCTCTAGGTCTTTCTAGTAGGGTAGGTCCCAAAATATAGATTTCTTCTTCCACATGGGTGCGTGTCCCTCAGCGTTTTTCGGAACAGATAGTCCGCCGAGACCCTTTCTGAAGATTACTTTTAAATCATTGACCATAGCAAGTACGTGATCACCGGTACGCATGGCGGGCTTCTTCCGGTAATCTGCCTCGCCTTTGAAGTGCTTGCCTTTCTTTCGACATTGATGGTTGGTCGGAAGGAATCGATGATGCCCCAGGTAAACATTTTCCTGCCTTTGTCCAGGTATATACTTTCGGTGTCATCTCAACAGTGCGTGCATGCGTGGTATCCCTTGTTTGTGTGTCCTAAAAGGTTACTGAGAGCAGGCTAATCATTGATGGTGACAAACAACAACGTATGCAGGTCAAGTTCCTCCTGTTTGTGCTCATCCCGCGCACGTACACCGTTTCCAATCCACAGCTATAAAAGTTCTTCAACTAATGACCTTAGGTACACATCAATGTCGTTGTCGGGTTGCTTAGGGCCTTGGATGAGAACTGGCATCATAATGAACTTCTGCTTCATGCACAACCAAGGAGGAAGGTTATAGATACATAGGGTCACGGGCCAGGTGTTGTGATTGCTGCTCTGCTCCCCGAAACGATTAATGCCATCCACGCTTAAACCAAACCATACGTTCCTTGCGTCACCTGCAAAGTCCTCCCAGTACTTTCTCTCGATTTTTCTCCACTACCACCCGTCAGCGGGTGCTCTCAACTTCCCGTCTTTCTTACGGTCATCTCTGTGCCATCACATCAACTTGGCATGCTGATGTAGGGCGGAACCCTAGGTGGCCGATCTTTCACGTTTGGAGTGGATCCTACGGGGAAACATGAAGAACACGCGGAAGAACACGAGGAAATCACGGGGAGGAATGAGAGAAACACTCAACCGACAAGAGATCAATCACACAAGGTCTAGATCATCGAAGCATGAGTAGCACGAGATACAAAGTCAACAACGGACGATACAAGTGGCGGTAGCTCATCTCCAAGAGGAGGTCTTGAATCCACGAGGGATCTTCCCGTAAAGGGGTCTCGAATCAATGGTGGATCTTCTCCGAAGAGGCCGCGGTCTCTCACGAGGAGGAGATCCGTATGGATGAGCAAAGCTCTATCTCAAATGAGCTAATCCTTTGCTAACCCTAACTAGGAGAAGGTGGGGGAGTATATATAGTTTAAGGGACGAAGGGGTACATGGGACTCGGCCCAGATGCGCTGCACGCAGGCAGGGGAGGCCGGATGTCCGGGCGTCGGGCCGGATGTCCGGGCCTTCGCGAGGTGTCGGATGTCCGGCCTAGCGGGCCGGATGTCCGGGCTGGAGTGGCCAATTCTTCTGCTCTCTGGATAGCATGCGCCGGATCTCCGGGCAGGCGCCGGATGTTCGGCCCGTCGCGGGGCGCCGGATGTCCGGTGGTCGGCCGGATGTCCGGTGGTCGGCCGGATGTCCGGCCGCTGTAGAGTCGCCTGGCTTCTGCCTCTCTCTGGTCTTCTTCTGGTTGGTGGCGCCGGATGTCCGGGCTCCTGCCGGATGTCCGGCCGCTGTAGCTCCGCGGCGACTCCACTTGAGGCACTTCTTGATCCGCTTCCGTGTGGACTTGTCCTATGCTTCGAGCATCTCCATGGTTGTCTCCTCGGTTCCTGAGCATACATAGTGTCTTTGCATTAGGTAGCAACCATGTCTCACACAAGTGGAAATGGGAAGCATTTAGGAACGGGTTCACCTTGTGTCTAATGGCGTATGCTCGTGGTCTCGTCATATGTCCTCTTGGAGCTCGGAGAGTAGTCGGAGTGTACATGGGAATGAACGTGGGATGCTCCGCATCATCTCTCCCCATTGGGAAAGATCTGACCTCGGATCGTGATCTTCATCACCATGGAATTGGTTGTCGTGGACGGACTTGTAGTTGGATGAAGTTGAAGGCATGGCGCAATCCAAGTATTCCAAGGTGTCGCCAGAGTGGTATACATGCAAAAGGAGCAAACTCAAACAACACTCGAAAATAGAATGGTTAGCGCACACAAAGTGTCCATCATGTAAGAATGAGTCCGTGCGGCAAGATAGTTCGTGACAAAGCACATGAAGCTTATCAAGATGATCTAGAATGAGATGCAAAGCATTCATGGGAGGAAATGCAAGCATTGTGCACAC